>OX638372.1:81838681-82495516 GCA_951812925.1 Calliopum simillimum | reverse complement strand
ATATGGGAGCGACCCTTAGGGATAGAGATAGGGGGTAAGTATGTTTGGTGAAAATGTTGGGGAAGAAAATATAATGGGGGTTGGTCATAGCATTCTATGCCTGTAAGTATAACTGGTTTGCAGTTAGAAGCTTTTTTCAAAATTTTACCCCCGAAATTCGAACTTTGACTCAAAACCGGCAAGGGTTAGACCCCACCCCACCCCCCCCAAATTTTGGCTCACTTACTTTTTCATCAAACGTCACATAAAAAACCACCGCAGGGTATAAAAAGTTAATTTTTAAAAATGTCCATACAAACTAGCCCATAGCTAGTTTAGGGTGTTACCTTTGGCCTGGCCAAACATTAAATACCCTACACAGCAGTATTTTGAAAATTTTGGTTATATGGGAAGTGCCACGCCCTCTTGTCCGAATTCACCCAGTTTTTTCTTAGAGTTTGAATTGAGGAGTGATTTTTTCAAAAGGACGTAAAACCAATTCCAACCTCGAACAAACTTAAGGATGCCATCGCCATTACCATGCTAAAATGCATCCTCTAGTCCAAAATTCATCACAAAAAATGCATTCTTCCAAGGTAAAATCGTGATCAAAATTCGCATTTCAGAACAAAAGTGCTTATTTCCATATAATTTCATAGAAATTTTTAGAGTTTGATACAAAAAAGGACGTATTTTGAATAGTGGCCAAAAAAACTTTTAATATTTTTGTATATGCCCCAGGCTATATAGGTGCTTAAATACCATGCCTATAGACATCAAAATAAACTTCCAAATGGTGAAATAAGAGTGATTTTGAAACAAAAGGGCTTATTTCAAACGTTTCAGAACAAAAGGGCTTATTTCCAAATGTTTTTTACTTTTTGCAATTACTGCAAATATGTTACAACAAAAATGTTAAGGGGATTAGAATCTTTGGTCAACTCACTATAATACAGGAGACATTAAAAAAAATATGTTTTTGTAAACAGCCTATAAAAGTTTTTTTCTCATTACTGAAAATTTGTTTTACGCCCTTTTGAAAAATAACTCCTCAATTTATAGTTCTAAGCATTTGAGTGAAATTTGGTTGGATTAACTCAAAAAATGTTTTCAACATAGCGTTTTGAACCTTTTGCTTATATGGGAGGTGCCACGCAATCTTGTTCGATTTTATCCAGTTTTTGCTTAAAGCTTGTATTCATAATTCTTAGTGTCTGAGGAAAATTTAGTTCGATTATCTCAAAAAACGCTTTCAGTATAGCGTTTTAAAGCTTTTGCTTATACGAGAGGTGCCACGCCCTCTTATCTGAATTCGCCCAGTTTTTGCTCAGAGCTTGCGCTTACAATTCGTAGTATTTATGTGTTTTTTGGTTGTATTATCGTGAAAAATACTCAAAAAATTGCATTTTGAATATATTTTTTGTATGGGCGGTAGGCGTGTTCGTTGATCGATTTCGCTCATTTTCAATTCCCCGAGCTAACTTTGACGACGGAGGCTGTGCACCAAATTTCATTGAATTATCTTGCTTAGTTTTTCCAAAAAATGTATTTCCACACACAGCCAGCCAGCCAGCCAGCCAGTCACCCAGCCAGCCAGCCAGCCAGACAGACGGACATAGCTATATCGATTCAGGAGGTGACGCTGATCAAGAATATATATACTTTTCTATATCTGCCACGCCTCCTTCTCTGCGTTACAAACGGAAGGACAAAGTGAATATACCTTGGGTGTAGGGTATAAGAAAGGCATAATGCATAAGGGGCCCCTCCATTAATTACGTAATTTTTTTAGGGGGAGGGGTGAGTTACACAATATCTTACGTAAGATTCACAATATTATCGTCAAATGAAGCAATAATTAATTAAATTAATTAATGTTTGCCAGGCCAAAAGTTACACCCTTACTAGTTTATAATTTGTTCTGGTATCTGATACAAAACACGTGTAAACGATGAAGATTTTTTTCATGGCATCCGATTTGGCTGAAAAAAATTTCAAATTCAAAAAAATTGTACCGAAAAATTGCGGTAGATACTACATTTTATTGTTTTTCTGGAGAACCACTGGCAGTCCCACTCCAATTTTTGGAGGACTGGTAAGTTACACTTGTAGCTTTTTTTACAAGAAAAATAAAAAATATCAAAAATGACGTATTCTGGGTAACTCAATTTAAAATTTTTTTTTTTCTTTCAGTGTAAACTATATAAAAAAAAATAAAAATGTTTGCTAATTTTTATTTTAAAGCCTGTTTCAAGCCAAATCATTTGACACCATAAAATTGAGAATTGGATAAATGCAACTAAAGTTATAGCTTCTCAAAAAAAACAAACCTAAAAATTTAATTTTTTTAAATTTTGAAAAAATATTTGCTAGTAATTTTTCTCACTACTACTATTACTTATGCCAATTTTCAGCCAAATCGGATTCCATGAACAAATTTCTTGATCGTTTACACGTGGTTTGCATCATTTACATCTTATATATAAATAGGCAAACGAAATTCGTTCAGTCCCTATTGAAAAAATGAAAAAATACGCTCTCACGGCTTTACCAATGCATCGATTTTGATGAAATTTGGTATGAAGATAGGGTTGACCTTAAGGAACAATAATAAGGTCATTATGTTCCACACTCCTTAATGAAAAAACGACCTCGTATCTAAATCGCTGCATTGATTTTTATGAAGTTAGGTATGGGAATAGGGTTAACACTAAGGAACGACAACAAGACTATTACGTTTTTAAGTGGGCGGTGCCACGCTTAGAAGAAAAAATTAACTGATATGGTAACTGATGAAAATAACCTTTCTTAAGTTAACAGTTGGGTGGTATTTTTACAGTCAAATCAAAACGGTCGAATTTCGGCCACAAGGCATACTCTAAGTTACATACGCTCAACCCAACAGTTTGAAAATTGGAAAACGATTTCATCTATATTAATTTTTTAATTGCATAAAAGTGGGTGAAACAATACTCAAGAATATGTATCTAGTAGCCAAATTGACTTTTTATGTAAATTTTGTTTCGGAGCTACCTTAAGCGGTGAAAAAATGGGAACATTATTGTTGGGGACGGAAAAATAATGTTGCGTGGATGAACAAGGTAAGTAACATTTTCAAAAAAATTGAGATATTTGGGTGGAAGGACATGTTGAGATTTGCATTAAATATAGGACGTTCATTGGTTCTTCTAATTCTTATCATTGAGTAGATTTCAGTGGATGAACATGCTAAGTACATACAATATAAGGAAGAAACCTATGAAATCCCGATCGTTTGACCGTTATTCCTTCATAACATTACCTGAAAAACAGAAAATAAGTTAACTGTTAAAAAGAGCTCGCTATTAACCTTAAAGCTGATCTCAAAATTACAAAATTGTTACTTAACATGTTCAGCTCTTCAATTATGTGTTAGAGAATGCAATGAAAGATTTATGTTATAATCGATCTCAGTAAATATAAAAGATCAATTAAAAAATAATTTGTAAAATATATAAAAGTATTTTTAAAGAAATTTGAAAAAAATTCGGAGTACATTTTTTTAAGAAATTAGGATTTATTATTGAAACTTGAAAAGTTTATAGTAATATTATTTTAAAGATTTAAATTAAGCAAAGTTTTTTCTTAAAAACAATAGAACTCAAAATACCGTTATTACGTAAATTGGCACATTGGCGCGATTTTATTGCCATTTTGTTTAAAATTTTATTCTTTATTCAATTGTATGGACCTATGTAGTTATTTTCGTTCAACTCCTAGGAGGAGCATAGGGCCAATATGAAACGTCTCCATTTGTCAGGATCTTTTGCGATGACTTTTATCGCTTGCTACGACTTCCCTTTTCTTGTACTTCCTTATCAAGCGACCTTTTCCAGTTCCGATTACTGTTTTTATCAGAATGCGTCATGCATTCATATATAATGTTTGTTTGTTTGTGACATTCTAAATGAATATCTGACATCTTTGAACGGCCATCAAAAATACTCCCACCAACTGCGGAAGTAACTCTTTCGGTTTTCTACTTTCTAGCATCAACTCAAATATTTTCATCCATCTTCATTCATGGAAAAGGTATTGAAACCTAATACTTTTTGTCCATTATAGGCGTCGAAAGAATTTGGAAGCAAAACACTGGACTAAACGTTTAATACGTGAAATTTTACGGTAAAGTTATGAAATGCGATAAAGTTAATTGCAATTTTACCTTATGTTTCAAAAGAAGATGAATACAGCCCGTCTCGTGTCAATAGTTCAATATTTTATTTGTAATTCCAAATGCACTAGATACTTATACATATATGAGCATCTTAAATTTTTAAGATGGAGCAAAATTATATGTATATTTTATAAACTTGCTTCCACACATACATACATGTAAGATATTTTCTCTCAATGCAAATAAAAAAAATATATTTTTTTTAACAAATGATATTTTCACTTCGCACGAATGTTTTCGTATTAAAGACAAATTACTTTTTATATTTATTAAATTTTTAAAATATATTTTAATAATTAACACTTGTGACAAATTTCCAATTACACATATTTAATTTATTAAAATTTTTATATTTTAATTACAACTTTTATATGCATATCTTATACTTTTTGCATTCATTTAATATAAATTTTTTTTGGATTTTTTTATTTTTTATTTCTAACCGAACCCACGCACGCAATAACTATTTTTGCTATTTTGTTTTGTTTTATTTTATTTTCTCAATTATTCACCATTTCACTCATGTACAATTGGAAAAATCTTTATTGAATTTTATGTAATTATTTACACCTTCGATATTTTTCTATCTAAATCTGATTTTTTTTTCCACTTTTCGTTGTTTTTTGCTTCACCTATTATTATAAACTTGTTTAAGCCGCGTTTCAAATTTCGTGCGCTCTTTCTCTTGTTCTATTGCGCTCTCTTTTATTCATTGTATATAATAAATACGCACGCGTATTTCAAATTCGTTGCGCCGCACCGTATCGCGTCTATCAGTTTTGAGCTTAAAACTCTGACTGACTGACTTGCGTTGAATTTCGATGTGAAATTCCTGCATCGTTTTGGGTCACATATACACTACATAGTCGTATTGTGTTTGAGTCGGTGCTTTGTTTAATCATCGCCATTGTATCGTTTGGGTAAGTATTTCTCTGATTTAAAGCACTCTCGCATTCAAGCACAAACACTTATTCATATACGTACATGAGCACCTACCTACTCTCTCCTTAGCGTGTTGTTTTGTTGCTCGCTCTTATTAAGTAGTTGCATTATATCTATTGCCTCTTCTTAGCCAGTTTTGTAATATTTGGAATTTTCTTTTTCACTGTCATTCATTCATTCATGTTTTCATCTTTTTTGTTGTCAATATTTGGTGTTTTGCCTTGTTAACCCCATTCGTATCTTTGCTGAAGCTTGTTTTGGTTTATGGCTCTTTTGATATAACAACGTAAGAGAGGTGCCACCAGTTTTATATATTAAAGATCATAATTTTTCTTAAATTTTTTATTTTGATAATAGATATCTACACATGGATCGATGAATGTTATAACCACACATGTTACGAGATCCATATTTTTCAGTATAAGAAAAAATCTGTTTATTTAGTGAAAAAGGATTTAAAGGATGAAACAATTGATGAAAATAGAAACCCTTGGTTGAAATACATTACTTCGAAAAAGTGTTTATAATTTATTATTATGGGGTTTCTGCACTCAACAAAGATTTTTGCAAATCAACAATAGAGTTTATTTTAAAAATTTATCATTACATCTTTTAAAACATAAAACCAACAGTATTTTTCTGGATTTTCAATCAATATCAATATAGATTGAGTTGTTGATATTATGGAAGAAGTTTTAGAGTTGGTTCGAAGCTGACTGATGAATCCTCAATCCTACTGTTTCTGGTATGGAAGAAGTAGATTCTTAAGACGTTAATATGGACAATTGAATAACTTGAGTATTCTTTGCCATTTACGGACTTAACTCGCAAACTGGTTGGGTAATGTGTGTAGTATATGGTAAGAAGGCATACAAAATTGTTTCATTATTGCCTGAGCTCAATAGATAAATGTGACCATCAACTAGATAGTCATCCAAGCTATTTACTACACAGTAAACAAATTGATGGAAAAAAATAATTTATTTATACTATTTGTTTTTATAAACTTATGGACTCCACTTTTTTGATATAATTTATAAAAATTTTTTTATAAAGTTACTAGCTGTTTTACCCGGCATTGCACGGGTTTTAATAAAAAGCCAGATTGT
Organism: Calliopum simillimum; assembly: GCA_951812925.1. Lineage (NCBI taxonomy): Eukaryota > Metazoa > Arthropoda > Insecta > Diptera > Lauxaniidae > Calliopum > Calliopum simillimum. The sequence goes on along the minus strand of OX638372.1, from coordinate 82,489,270 downwards.
ATTAAAAAGCTAATAACGAAAACATTTTTTTATTTTTTAAAACAATGTGCCACAAACAGATGCTCCGATATATTTATTTTATCGGTAAAACTTCAAAAGTATCGCAAAATATTAAAATATACATTGAAGAAATCGGTAAGAGTCCAAGTTTATGGAAAAACGTTTAAAATGTCGGTAAATGTCCAAAAGTATCGAAAAACACCGAAGATAACGGTAAATGTATCGAAAAACATCTAAAATATCGGCAAAAGTCTAAAAGTATAGAAGAACATCTAAAGTATAGGTAAAAGTCCAAATATAACGAAAAACATCTAAAATATCGGTGAAGGTCCAAAAATGTCGAAAAACATCCAAAATCGGTAAAAGTCTAAAAGTATTGGAAAACATCGAAGAAATAATAATAATAATACTTGATTGTTATTACAATATTACGAATAAGTGGCCTGTTAAAGACTAAGTTCTTCTATGCGAACGATTCAAATCAATAAATACTATATATAAAAAATCAGTAAAAGTCCAAATAAAGCGAAAAAGATCCAATATATCGAAAAAGGTTCAAAAGTTTCGAAAAACATTGAAACACATCGAAGAAATCGGATAAAGTCCAAGTTTATCAAAAAACAACCCATGTATTGGTTGGTTCCACTCAAAAGCGGCCAAAAAATAGCGGCCAAAAAAAAGGGGCCAAAAAATAGCGGCCAAAAAAAAGCGGCCAAAGAAAAAAAGGGGCCAAATACAAAAAGGGGCCAAAAAATAGCGGCCAAATAAAAAAGGGGCCAAAAAAGGTTAAAGTGTTAAATTATCATTATTTTGTTAAAAATCAAAGACATTAGGTAAAATAGTAAAGTAAATTGACAAATTGTGTAAATAATAAATGGAAAAAGTTAGTTAAGAAGTACAATGAAGTTAATTATAGTGAATGTGATTGCTGACATTAGTTAAGTATTCGTAAATTTCAGCATGAGTGAGATCTTCAGTTACCCATTTGGGTTCAAATCCAGAAACTACAGTCTTGAGGCGAATGTTAGCTTCTCGTATCGCTTGCCTCTTTTTTCCTTTTTTTTGGCCCCTTTTTATATTTGGCCCCTTTTTTATTTGGCCGCTATTTTTTGGCCCCTTTTTTATTTGGCCGCTTTTTTTTGGCCCCTTTTTGTTGGCCGCTATTTTTTGGCCGCAATTTTTTTGGCCGCTTTTGAGTACCTCCGTATTGGTTACAGTTCAAATACATATATCGAAAAACATCCAATACATATATCGAAAGAAGTTCAAAAGTTTCGAAAAATAGTGAAATACAAAAAAAATTTTCCAAAAACCTACAAAAAATCGGTAAAAGTCCAAAAATGTCGAAAAACATCCTACATATCGGTAAAGGCCCAAAATTATTGGAAAACATTGAAGAAATGGGTGGAAGTCCAAATACATATATCGAAAAATATTCAATAAATTGAAAAGGGTCCAAAAGTTTCCGAAAATATTGAAACACAACGAAGAAATCGGTAAAGTCCAAGTTTATAGAAAAATATCCAAAATATCGGTTAAAGTCCAAAAATGTCGAAAATTATTCTATTCCGAAAGTTTTGAAAAATATTGAAACACATCGAAGAAATCGGTCTAAGTTTATCCAAAAACATCCAAAATATCGGTAAAATTACAAAAAAGAAATCGAAAAACATCCTATGTATCGGTAAAAGCCCAAAAGTTCTGAAAAATATTGAAACACATTGAAGAAATCGGTAAAAGTCTAAAAACAAAACATCCATTATATCGATATCAAAAGTTTCGAAAAATAGTAAAATATGTACATCGAACTAAGTCCATGTGTTTCGAAAAACATCCAAAATATCGAAAAAAATCAAAAAGAATTGAAAAATAAGGAAAAACATGTAAAACATCGTTAAAAGTCCAAAAATATTGAAAATATTGAGTTGGCATCACTGACGAAATCACTCTCATTTTTGCTCTCATCAACAACACAACATCAAAAAAAAAAAACAATAAATGAAAGAGACGGAAAAGACAACAACACACATAGCTCATGGCGCAGCAAGCTATAACGACTGAAACGCAAACGATCATTTTTATGCAAGCAATGAATTTTTTTTTTTTCAACAACTTCATACTAAAAAAAAAAGGTTTATCTTATAAAAACCAAAAAAATAAATATACAATCCTGTTCCTTACCAAACGTAGAACGATTTAAAAAAAAAATTATTAAAATCGGTTCGATATATTCTGCACCAAATCGTTACATAGGGTTTTCATGTAAGCAATTTTATATAAATAGTATGGATTCTAAACCAAAAACTAGTAGTTACAGGAGAATACATACAAACCAAAAACGTTTAAATTCTAATATCAATTTCTGTTTGAACAACAATTGCTTAATATACAAATATTATACATTTTTATCATATTGGTCAATGGTGTAGAGGTCTAACGGGCTTGTAATTATATCACACGAACGGTCATGGGTTCGTATCCTCATGTAGTCTTTTTTTTTATTTTACTTTTTTTTTTTTTTTTGTTTTATTTTTTTTTTTTATTATAATTTTGTTATTTAACTTTTTTTCATTACACTTTGTAACTTAAGCAATATTGCTGAAACAGAATTTGATATTCGAATGCTTTCAACAGCCTTAAAGAGAATCATTGTTTAACAGGTGCAATTCAATTAAACAAAAGTAAATAAATTAGAGAAAGCAAAATAGAAAAAAATTTAAAAAAGTATAATAAAAAAAAATAAACGACCGCGCAATATGATACGAACCTAAGACCGTCCGTGTGATACAAGCTCAAACTCATTAGACCTCTATACTATTGACCAATAGAGTGAAGATGCATAAAATTTGTATATAAAGCAAATGATGTTCAAACAGAATTTGATATTAGAATTATACACTTTTGGTATGAAATTTATAGTATTTAAAAGTTTTTGACTTAGAATATCTTTATAAAAAAAATTTTTGAATTATATCAAAAAATTAGAACAAATAAGTAGTATAAATAAGTTTATACTTTATCCTCAAATTTATTTTCGTTTTACAGAAAGACAATTTTTTTAATATAAAAATCAAATATCACAACCATTTTAAATATAAAATACTCATTCGCTCACTTTCGAATATAAAATATTCAATCGCTCTCACTTTGCTGTCGTTTTTCGTTTTAGTGAATACAAAATATTGAGCTTTTTGATTTGTAGTCACTTTTCAGTTGAAAAGTGAGAGTTTTCGAGATAGAGAATTAGAGCATTAATCGAATTATCTTGCTTCGTTTTCCTGTGAAAAATATTTCTACAGACAGCCAGCCAGTTAGACGGACAGACAACATGACGAACTTGGCTGTATCGGCTCAGGAAGTGACGCTGATCAAGAATATATGTGACCTGGTCTATGAAAAGGGGGCTTACGTGCAAAAAAAAAATTATGTGAAAACGCTGGAAAACAACTTTTAAAGGTCCATTTATGCGAATCGGCAAAAAATTGGAAATTTTTTTTTTGACACCTAAGTACACTTTTCATAGACCAGGTCACATATATACTTGTCCATACCTGGCAACCCTCCTTCTCTGCGTTACAAACGGAACGACAAAGTGAATATACCCCGAGTGTAGGGTATAAAAATAGGAAGAATTATTCTTTGTCATCCCTAACAAATATAAATCATAGTATTGTGTTTTCTTATACTTATTTCGTCAATGTTTAATCTTTCTTCATACCAAGTTTGTGATGCAAATCCGTAACTTCATTTTTGCCTGAATTTTACGGAATCGGCTATTTGCATTGTTGCCATCGTGTAAAGCGTGAAAATGCCTTCGCTAAATAGTTCAAAAAATTATTTTCCTTAAAACTGAAAGCGTTGAGGAAACGAAACAACAAGAAACACAAAAACTCATTCTACAGCAATAAACATATCGAGCGCTATAGTCCTATCTCCACTTTTTGCGATTTTGAGATTTTTGCAGTTATGGTGTCTTAGTGGGTTTTTTTATCGAATGGAAAACTATGGGATATCAAAATACCACTAAAACACCAAAATATTCGAAAATTAAGAAAAATCCTATCTCCAAACAGTAATTTTTTGAAAAGCGTACTGTCCTATCTCCACTAAATATTCAAATAAGTCACTTTTTTAAAAAAATTCTTCGTTTTTTCGCATTTTCTTCGCGTTTCATGACTTTTTGCGACATTTTAGTGAACAAATTTGGTTCCATCCAAGGGTCCACTCTTGTTTGTCGGAACCAAAAATGCAAAAAAAAATTCGTTTTTTTTCGTGTTTTCTACGCGTTTTATGACTTTTTACGACATTTTAGTGAAAAAAATTCAAAAAATGTACTAAATGTGTCGTTTATTTTAATAGTACTGGATTTCTATATAAAGGCAAAAGTAATGACATACTAAAAATTAGCTGTGATTTCGTTAGAAATTAATAAAATTGGTTAAAAACATTAAATTATGTTAAAATATACTAGGGGAAGGTGGGGAATCGTGGGCCACGTTTTTATTTTGTTAAATATCTTCAAAAAAAAAAAAAAATTTTGCAAATTGTAATATGGTATTCTACATGAAGTTAGGTAACTTTTGTCTATTACACTTTCTAACAATTCTTTTGTTTTTTCCGACTTTTCGTGGTTTGAAAAAAATTAGTGTTTTTACGATTTTCAAAAATGGTAGGGAATCGTGGGCCACCGCCGTAATTAAGTAAAAATAAAACAATTATGATGCAAAACTTTATTGAATTAGTTGAAATGACAAGTAAAGTTATTTTAATCGACAAAATGAAGAAGAAGGGTTATGCACGATCAATCAGATACGTTAACAAAGAAATAGGAAAATTTGATACAAAATATGTATTTATTGTTTGATTTATTGATTCACAGCCTCCATTTTGCACAAAACATCATAAACACAACTTACAAATGTGTATTGATATGAAAACTGTCAAAACACGGGTGGCCCACGAAGTGGCTCACGATTCCCCACAAGCTACTTTTTGCAAAACAACGGCGTGTAAAGTTTTGCAGATACTTATTTTTGGGCGAGTATTGTACAAAGCAAATAAAACGCGTACGTTTGTCAACAACCAATGTAAAAATAAGTTGAGGCTAAGAGAAAACGATTACAGTTGCATTTAACTATTTATCTCGACATACTGCCAAAAGGTGGCGGTGTCTCACGATTCCCCATGGCCCTCGATTCCCCACTTTCCCTTATAAGTAAAATTATTAGATGTATCGTTTTATCGAAATAGCAGCCAACTCTAAATAACCACTGTTTGAAATCTTCTTTTTGCATTTCCCAACAATTGGAAAAATGGAGATAGGACTATAGCGCTCTAAGGTATCGATATATTGGAATTACGGCATTTTTTCTTAGCAAAACCGGACAGTGATGGTTTCTTTGTCGTTTCCAAACGTACCACTTTATACAATTTTCCATCCTTTAAGTGCTGAAACAACCCTGGTATTAGAACCGTGTTCAAAAGATCAGATAACAGATGACTTTTGAGACAATCCAAATTTGTTCAAGTCATTTAACCATTTCACGAGACGAGTTTCCTCACTTAAATTTATAATGGCCTCGGGTCCCTTTGGCAGCTTTCGTATGAACCATTGTTCTACTCTAACTTTTTCCAAAGCTAAAACTAGTGCTTTTTTGATGTACTGATGAAAACCACATTTTTTTTTCAGGATTATTCACCTCGATTCGATAATCCGGCAAGTATCTAGGTTAGAGCTGTGCAAAAAAAAAAAATTTTCGAATTTCCAAGATATACTTTGGCATCACGATCTACATCATGACAGAATATTCCAAAAAGTTTTTCAGATTTTTAAATTCATATTTAAAGGTGGCTCAAAGCAGAAATATATTTTTATTATTTTTTTTTTAGCATTAATTATAAAATGTTGTCAAACAATTTGAAAAATTTGTTTTAGAGTAACTTAAAAACATTCATTTTGTTTGTTTTTTAATGAACTTTAAAACCTACGTTGTAATTTTGACAAAAAAAATTTTACACTTCTTAAAAAACGAAAAACTGCCCTAAGAAGGCGAAATTTTACGGTTTTTCAAAGAAAAAAGTCATCGTGCTTTAAACGAATTGCACATTTTTTAATTTACAAGATCTCATTCAAAAGAGCTCTTAAAAACCTTCAAGACAAGACATGTTAAGACTTTTTTGGGCCAGCAGGCTCGATGACATAACGTTTGAAACATAGTAATGCAGCCCTGTGAAGGGCAAAACGCTTTTTACTCAAGAGGAAAGCATCTTAAAAAAAGGGCCCATGGCATAAAATGCTTAGAATCATCCAAGGAACAAGTGTGAATTGTTTTTTATTTTTTTTTTAAAAAAGTTTATTAAAAATGACGTTAAAAAAATTTTTTTTCTAAAATTAAGTAAAAAAAAAAAAAAAACAATTTACACTTGTTCCTTGGATGATTTTAAGCATTTTATGCCATGGACACTTTTTTGTAAGATGCCTCCCTCTTGAGTAAAAAGCGTTTTGCCTTTCACGTGGCTGTATCACTATGTTTCAAACGTTATGTCATCGAGCCTGCTGGCCCAAAAAAGTCTTAACATATCTTGTCTTGAAGGTTTTTAAGAGCTCTTTCGAATGAGATCTTGTAAATTAAAAAATGTTCATTTCGTTTAAAGCACGATGACTTTTTTCTTTGAAAAACCGTAAAATTTCGCCTTCTTAGGGCAGTTTTTCGTTTTTTAAGAAGTGTAAAATTTTTTTTGTCAAAATTACAACGTAGGTTTTAAAGTTCATTAAAAAACAAACAAAATGAATGTTTTTAAGTTACTCTAAAACAAATTTTTCAAATTGTTTGACAACATTTTATAATTAATGCTAAAAAAAACATAATAAAAATATATTTCTGCTTTGAGCCACCTTTAAATATGAATTTAAAAACCTGAAAAATTTTTTGGGATATTCTGTCATGATGTAGATCGTGATGCCAAAGTATATCTTAGAAATTCGAAATTTTTTTTTTTTTTTTTAACAGCCCTAATCTAGGTATATCAAGCTTAAGCACAAGCGGTCGAAATTAGAAAACGGGTTGCCTTTAGTCGGCCTCTCATTTCTTGACTACGTGAGCAGGGAGCCCACTACTGAAAATCTAATAAATTTAGTGATTTTTTTTTATACTCAGATAAAAAAATAGATTTCTATAGTCGGCAAGGGGTGGCCGATAACAATAATTTACAAAATATTATCTTCTCAAGCTGGCCTCACCCGTATTTATTAATTTACAAATATACATTACATTTTTAATAAAAAATTAACTAAAATATACTGCTAATTATATACCTAATAACGATCACAAAAGTTTAGTTACCTTCAATATTTTGCACTTAAGTACGCATTTTTTCTAAAAATTCAATCGCGATAAATTCGAAAGACACTAGCAAACATACATTTTTAGAGGAAAAAATAAAACCTTGATCCTAGGATTTTTTTCCACGCAAAGAAAAGAAACGTTATTTTTTTGAACGATAATCGAATCGATTAATAACACAGGCCCACAAAAAAAAGTACCATGCGCGAAAGATCAGACCACCTGAACTTTATGTTTTCGGGGTTGCTGAATCCGAATATGGTGCCAGAATAGCGAAGTTGGTTCGCGTTTTTTCAGAAATCAACAATAATGCTGAAAATTACTGATTTTTGCTGGTTTCTGAAAAAACGCGAACCAATTTCGCTAATCTGGCACCATATTCGGATTCAGCGACCCCGAAAACATAAAGTTCAGGTGGTCTGATCTTTCGCGCATGGTACTTTTTTTTTGTGGGCCTGTGTAATAAAATCATTTACTATTACGCCGCATTTTATGCCAAAGTGGCCGACTACGAGGGGTGGGCGACCTTAGGTGCCGTTACTCTATAGAGTTTTATTCACTTAATTCTATCTAAAAATTGATAACCGTGTATCGGGCTGAAACCCAAAAGTAAGATCATATTTTTGTTTCCAATTTTGTTTTCGTTTTATAAATTTTTGTGCACTAAAAAATAGCGAAGCTTGTGCCGAAGACACAATTATTATTATTCGGGTTGTATTTTATGAGCTGAATGATCGCACTCCATAGTCATTTATGCTCTCTATTGAAAGACTTTACTACTTAATTTTTGTATACTGCACTGAGAAAATACATATGAAGCCAAAAACGCCAAGTGTACCAACTGATCAAAATTTTGTCTCCGATTTCGCTCAAATTTGGCAATATGGTAGTTTCGGTATGCAAGAACAATAATCCGGGAGGATTTAGCCCTAATATCATTTGTTGTTAAAATACAGGGTGTTGACGCTTTTAGTCATTTTCATGAAATAAGTGTTTTTTCAAAAATTTATAGCTTATTCCATAGTTTGTAAATTGATATATCTAAGTAACTGGTCCCAAAAATTTTTAATTGTTCGTTTTATAAAAAAATATTACTTCGCGAAAAAAACATTTTTTTTCACCAAAATTTTTTAAACTTAAAAATACTTTTGAATTTTTTATAAAAACCCCTCTTAAATTTTTTTTTTAAAATAACTTTAAATTAAAGCATAATTTATAAGCTTGAAAATGATGTATGACTCAAGATGGGATTCGGTCACTAAATGAGAGTTTTGGGCTTTTGAACGCCCGCAGCAGGCAAAGCTCTTTGTTTACTCAAGAGGACGGCATCTTACGAAAGTTTGGAAAGTTAAAAAAATTTTTTTTCTCTAAATAATTTTTGAAAAAATTTTGTCAAAAAAAAAAATTTCAAAAAATTATTCAAAAAAAAAAATTTTTAAATAATTCACACGTATTTCTTAAACGATTCTTAGCATTTTATGCCTAGTACACTTTTTTCGTAAGATGCCTTCCTCTTAAGTAAACAAATAGTTTTGCCTGCTGCGGGCGTTCAAAAGCCCAAAACTCACATTTAGCGACCGAATACCATCTTGAGTCATACATCATTTAAAACTCACAATTTCTGCTTTAATTTAAAGTTCTTTAAAAAAAAAAAAATTAAGGGGGGTTTTTAAAAAAAAATTCAAAAGTATTTTTATGTTTAAAAAATTTATATAATTTGCTATCATCTTTCCACAGCTAATAGTTTGTGCGCTAGAGGTCGATTTTTGTGAAAAAAATTTAGTTTTTAGAAATTTTGACATTGAAGCGACTTTGTACTTTCAGTTCCTATGCTTTCCTCCCTATTCTCGCAATAAGTTTAAACCATTTTTTGTTCGAGATCATCAATGAACTTGAGCACTAGATGTGTTTTAGTGCACGAATTTTGGATTTTGATACTTGACACCCCTCAATTTTGTGAGGTTGGAAAAAAAAATGAGTTTGCAAAAAAAATTTTGGGGGTGGGGTGAGGGTAAGGGTTGGCGCATCGAGGTCAAAGATGAGAGAAAAGGAGAAACAATATTCTTCCAGTCCTACAAGAGGGGCCACCTCTAGAGGGTTCAAATGTATGACCGACCCACATTATTTTTTCTCCCCCAACATTTTTACCAAACATACCTACCTCTTACCTCTAACCCCTAAGGGTGCTTCCATACAAAATTGAGATTTTTAGGAAATCGACCCCCACCACACCCAGGGTGCCCCTAGAAGGGTCAAATTATGACCGGCCCCTAATATTTTTTCCTCCTCAACATTTTTTCGCCCCATACTTACCCTCTATCTCTAGCTCTTAAGGGGGCCCCCATACAAAATTGACGTCATAGACATAAAAAATATGGAAAGTAAATCGTCAAATAGGCCCATAATTGCCCAGGAGTCTCTATTAGAGGAGTCGAATATATGACCGACCCCCATTATCCCCCCTCCAAAGTTTCACAGCTTACCTACCCCCTATTTCCAATCCTTAAGGGGGCTCCCATACAAAGTTACGGTTTTTTTTTTAAAACTGCTCCCACTGCCCTAACTGGACTATGGGTACCCCTAGAAGGGTCAAATGTACGACCGACCCCCATTATTTCTACGATAATTTAAAAAAAAAAAAATTGTATGGCAGCCCCTTTCAGAGTTGAAAATAGGGGGCAAATATGTGGGAGAAAAATATAGGTCGTAAAAAAATAATGGGGGTCGGTCATATATTTGACCCTTGTAGGGGTACCCGTGGGCCAGTTAGGGCAGTGGGGGCATTTTATATAAAAACGGTAACTTTGTATGGGAGCCCCTTTAAGGATTAGAAATAGGGGGTAGGTATGCTGAGAAAAAATTTTGGAGGTTGGCTAATGGGGGTCGGTCATATATTTGACTCCTTTAGGAGTGACTTCTGGGCAGTTATGGGCCTATTTGACGATTTTCTTTCCATATTTTTCATGTCTATGACATCTATTTTGTATGGGAGTCCCCTAAAGAGTCAGAGATACAGGGTAAGTATGTTAGAAAAAATTGTTGGGGAGGAAAAAATATTAGGGACCAATCATACATTTGGCCCTTCTAGGGGCACCCACGGAGTGGTGGGGGTCGATTTCCTAAAAATGTCAATTTTGTATGAGAGCCCCCTTAGGGGTTAGAGATAGGGGGTAAGTATGCTGGGTAAAAATGTTGGAGGGAAAAAAATAATGTGGGTCGGTCATACATTTGACCCCTCTAGAGGGGACCCCTAAGCATTTGTATTGCTGTATGTAAATTTTTTCTCTTTTTCTCTCACCTTTGACCTCGATGCGCCAACCTTTACCCTGACCCCACCCCCAAAATTTTTTTTGCAAACTAATTTTTTTTTCCAACCTCACAAAATTGAGGGGTGTCAAGTATCAAAATATTGTTACTAAGGATCTCCATACATTCTTAAAACACCTCTATTGAGCACGTGAGTATTTTTTGACAATGATTCGATGCACAACGATTAAGCAGCGGGTGTGAATCTTTCAGCAATTCTGAAATGGCTTTTTGTGTTGAAAAGCGGTACAAATGGTTTATTTCAGTGACTCAACAATACGCAGTATAAAAAATCGCATTCTAAACAAGAAATGAGTACTTGATAAAGGAAGAACTACATTAAACAAAATTTCGACGCAACTAATTTTGCGGCAAATCAAGGAAAACCCAAAAATATTGGGATCCATACAGGCTAATGAGGTCAACCATAAGTTGGGCAAGCCATGAAGTCCCATTTATAAAATAGCTTTCTTTAAAAGTAGTACCTGGAGACCGATCCCTGCTCGGTCAACAATCTGATCTTATTATTTTAGTCGATGTTTTAATTCATAGCTATTTTTTGTTATGAAACTGTTACCTTTTCACCTCTAATGGTCACTCTTTGAAAATGATAAATTAACCGATGAGAGTAATAATAAGAAAAAACTCGGAAAATATCGAATGGTATAGAAAAATATCAAAAACTCAAAAATTTTTGGTGAAATAGAATGCCACGCACCCAAAATATTTCGTCTTTTGTATCGGGGCTGAAATATCATATCTACAAAGGATCATAACTCGGAAAATAAGGGTCCTATTGGAAAAATCTGAGAGGATATTTTGATAAGGAAGAGTGTGGCTATTAGATGCCATTAATAAAAAAGAATTTCATTTTTTCTTGTAGCTACGCTGTAAGACTGAACACAGCGTTCTTCAACTTTTTTTTTCGTGCCTGAGTTATTAACCAAAATTTATATTTTGATAAAAAGTTGGTGTGGCAATTATTGAACAAAGCCTACTTTTCCTTATGCTTTAGATACTCATGATCCAGATCCGCATACCAAATTTGATCAAAATATATTGTACCATTTGCGAGAAATAGCATTTAAAGTGTTTTACTTATATGGTAGGTTCCACGCGCTCCGGTGATATTTTGCCCACTTTCAGGTCGTAGGTGCCTAATAGCAAGTAAGCTCCCTACAGTTAAATTCAAAAAGATTACTATGGTGGTTTTCTTTATATAGTGTATTATACTTTTGTGGGCGGTGCCACACCCTTCAACAAGTTTTTCCAATATAACGACACATCACATATTAATCCCTGTTTGCAGAGGTAACATCTCCTGAATTTTCATTAAAATACTTGGAGTCGTTTTCGAGTAATATTGAATCAAAGTTTTCAAGGGCTAAAAAGTGGGCGTGGTACTTCTTCGATACCGCCCACTTTTTGTTTATTACAAGGCATTGATAAGCAGTACCTATATACCAAATTTCATCAAAATATCTTCTAACGTTTGCGAGAAATAGCATTTAACGTATTTTGCTTGTATGGGAGGTTCCACGCGCAACGGCGATATTTCGCCCACTTTCAGATCAGAGATGCCCTTGAGCAATTAGGTTCTTCACAGTTAATTTCAGAATGTTTGTTTTATTAGTTTTCTTTTTATATCGTATATTTTTGTGGGCGGTGGAACGCCCTTCAACGAGTTTTTCCAATATAACGGCGTATTGCATAATAATTCCTGTTTGCAGAGGTAATATCTTTTCGAGTAATATTGAATCAAAATTTTCAAGAGCTAAAAAATGGGCGTGCCACTTATTCGATGCCGCCCACTTTTTGTTTGTTAAAAGGTATTATTAAGCCGTACCTGCTCACCAAATTTCATCCAAATATCTTGTATGGTTTGCGAGTTATGACTGAATCAAATTTAAAATTTAGGGCAGTGCCACGCCCTCTGGTGAGCATTTACAAAGCTCAAACCTAGCTCATTCTTCATTGTATGCTAATATCTAACACTATTTCAAGTTTCATTGAAATCGCTGTAGCCGTTTTCGAGAAAAAAATATTGAGTACAAAAAAACAAACAAACAAACAAACATATAATTTTAGCTCGTATATGAAGAGAAGATAAAGTATTATTTTTAAAATGGAGATGAAATTGATAACCTATCGTTATATTTGCAAAAGTTAAAGACATTTCAAAATTATTTATTTAATTACTTACAACATGTCGTATGAGTAACATTTGAATAAAATAAAAAAATAAATTATCTAATTAAAAATTAAATTTTTAATTGAACTTTTAGTCATATATTTGCAAAAGATTGATTTCAATATAAATCTATCAATGCATTTTCTAACAAATAATTATGACAAATTAAGGAACGAATTAAAAACACGGCTTAATTTGTCATAATAATGTGTTAGAAAATGCATTGATAGATTTATATGAAAATCGATCTTTGCAAATATATTAAAAATTTAATTTTCAATATATGCATATCATTAAGTAACACACTTAAAAATTCTTTCAATTATCTAATTAACACATTTCTGCATATCATTTCTAGGCCTTTTTAAGGCAAAATTTTCAAACTCGAATATCTTGAAAACCAGAGATAAACTGAGATTGAGATTACTTCTCAGGACTCATCCATGTCAGAGAAACTATTTTGCAATTTGAACACACTGTAATTTATTATTTATATAAATATTGAAATTTGGTTGATTGTTTGTTCATCTTATTTTGATAGAAAAATAAGCGGTGCCATGCTCTTTGAAAACGAAATTCGACATACCTTAGTAACCGTTCGACGTATTAGGATTAGTTTTGGAATATATCTATAGGCTGTCAACGTAAATAATTATCATTGGAAAAGTAGGTGAGCACGCATGTTTGGATCGAACGCTCCATTTCACCGGCGCACCGTGATATGTTTGTATTAGACGGATTCAAAAAAAAAAAAAACAATTTTTAGAAATTCCACAATTACGCCCAAAAATCTGAAAGAGGGTGTTAAAAAAGTGAAAACTCGGCTTGATGCGGTTTTTAATTTTTTATGGTCTCAAAAATACTGGGAATGAGGTGTGTGATGTATACATTTTTGGTATTTTAGAAATTTCACCCCACTGTAAAACTCTAAATCTTCATTTTGAATAAATTTTGTTGTTGCAATGTTACCACCGATTTTAATGTTCTTTGACCCCTTTCTATGCCGTAGAGTAAATATGATACGCTGTAAAAATCTTCTTCGAGTCAGCAAATGCGCCTGATGAGGTAACCTACATAAATGTGATGGGTACCACAAAACTCTAGCCATCCAATTTTTGTTTTTCGGTGTTTTATATGAAGGAACCCATGATGGTAATAGTAATGATCTCAAGACAAAAATGCATAAAGATATTACTAACAAAGCGCATTTTATAAATTATTTTATTTCAAGAAATTGTTTGGTTCAATTAATATTTCAAGAGAAACGTTAACGCTTTTATAATCTGTGATTAATAACCATTGTAAACAGAGAAAAGGTTTTGTTTGAACGAAAAAAAAATACTTTTGATATGCATAATGCAATAAATAGTGAAAAATATTATATTTCATCCAATATTTCTTACTACTCATCTTCTATATATATAAAAATGAAATGGTGTCCGTATGTAGCTTATGGACGTGGAAACTACACGGTCGACTTACACGAATTTTTTTTAATATTGTTTCTTATGATCTGTAGAAGGTTCTTAAGGGGGTGAGATGCTGCTGAGGGGGATGGTGGTTGCACCCCCATACAAAAAAAAATACAAAAAATGCTATATCTCTGCACTTATACAAGCTATGATTATGAAAGTTGGTGAACTTATTCATAATGTATCTACCATTCACAATGCAAAACTTGGGGGATATTAGGTGTGGGAAAATTACATCCTCTTTACAAAAAATATACAAAATGCAATACTTCTTCACATTTGTCAGATATCGTTATAAAACTTGGTACATACATGTTTGTATATTCTATCTACCATTCTTCTTCAACAATTTGGGGGGGAGGAGAAGGGGGAGTTGCAACTTTCATACAAAAAATATATAAAATATCTCTGTACCTATGGGAGCTATGATTATAAAAGTTGATACATGGATCTTAAAATCCTTGGTGATTGGAAGAGAGGGACGATGGAGATGGACTGCATACGTAAAGGGCATCGGGAACAGGTGAACGAAGTTGCAACCAGGCCAGCTAGTACCTTATAAAATAGGGGTGAACCAAATAAGCATTTTCTATTCAATATGCATTGTTTTCATTCAGACATTTTCAACTTTGTTAGTAGTTGTGCAGATCTGCGTCACTTGCTTGCAGCTTATGTAAAATATAAAAGCTTTGAACCATATATTGCGTTTTAGCTAAAATCTCCAAAAATAACGGATTTTAGAAATTTCTCAATTTTACACCTTTTTAATGAAAGGGTAAAAATTACCCCTAAGTCAGGGATGTATGTAGAGGTTTAAAGTTTCCTTCAAAAATATTCCTCGTAATATCCTGCATAAGTTGGCTAAAGATATGATGCACTTCAAATGTAAGGGTCATATAGTTAAATATAGCGACCTTAGAACAACAGGGTTTTAGCTTATATTTTTTACGAAATTGAGTTATATATTGCTTCGTACTATTGTAAATACACGATGCACATCCGCGCGATTTAAGGCAAAAAACTTTTTTCTATAGGATTTTGATGGGAGGCATCACATTTTCTTCAGGAACTTACGCTGATGTCAAATTTGAAAGAATTTTTGAGATCCCAACGACAGTTTTTTTTTTAAGTCGGGTAAAGTGATTTTTCAGTTCAAAATTTTTGACCATTTTTTTTCAAAGACCAAAATTTTGAAAATAGAGGCCTAAGAAAAAAATGTAAAACGCAAACTTTATTTTACAGATTTTTCCCTATCATTTGATATTAAAAACATAAAAATGTAGCTGCCACAGAAAAAGTTATAACCTTTTGAAAATGAGAGTGTTTTTTTGGTAGTTTGCACACTAAAATCTATATATGCCAGGTAGGAAAAAATTTAAATCGAACTGTTGTGAAGTAAAAAAAAGGTGTCAAATTACTCCTGAGCACTTACTAAATAAGACAAAAAAGTTTTGAAAAAAGTTCATCGACTACTGTTTGAAAAAGGTCGAAAAACGGTACATTTGTTAAAAAGCACAACAAAACAAAAAACACAAATAGTCATTTTTGATGTTTTTATTAGAAGTGAATTTGAATCTGGTCCCAGAACTACTCTATCACGTAGTTTTTGAAATATTTTTTTTTGAAATTAATACAATAATCGATACATTCAAAAATTTGTTGCATATAATGGAAGGGCTTGGCATCGCTGCACGCTCTGTAAAGGTCCATGTCGGGTTCCATCATCTACCTGAATTTTTAAAAACAAACAGATGCTTATCAAACATGGGCGAAGAAGGGTTGGAGTCATTGCACTCTAGCTTTGGACAAATTTGCAAGCAGACAAAGCGAGGAGATAAACAACAAGTTCTTAAATATGCCGCTAAAAAGTACGCTATAAAAGTTTTGTTGTTTGACCTAGGGTATCTAGATTAATTTTGATGTTATTAATAAACAATTTTAAAAAAATTTAAAAATCGTGTTTTTTATAATTTAGGTTACAATATCTCAAAAACTATACGTGATAAAGCAGTTCTGGGACCAGATTCAAATTCACCACTAATAAAAACATCGAAAATGACTATTTTTGTTTTGTTTTGTTGTGCTTTTTAACAAATGTACCGTTTTTCGACCTTTTTCAAACAGTAGTCGATGAACTTTTTTTCAAAACTTTTTTGTCTTATTTAGTAAGTGCTCAGGAGTAATATGACACCTTTTTTTTACTTCACAACAGTTCGATTTAAATTTTTTCCTACCTGGCATATATAGATTTTAGTGTGCAAACTACCAAAAAAACACTCTCATTTTCAAAAGGTTATAACTTTTTCTATGGCAGTTACATTTTTATGTTCTTAATATCAAATGATAGGGAAAAATCTGTAGAATAAAGTTTGCGGTTTACATTTTTTTCTTAGGCCTCTGTTTTCAAAATTTGGGTCTTTAAAAAAATATGGTCAAAAATTTTGTACTGCAAAATCACTTTACCCGACTTAAAAAAAAACTGTCGTTGGGATTTTAAAAATTCTTTCAAATTTGACATCAGTGTAAGTTCCTGAAGAAAATGAGATACCTCTCATCAAAATCTTATAGAAAACGCATTTCGCGCGGACGTGCGATGTTCTTTCGATTACCGCTACTTAATAATGTCTATCTTATACGGTTTCTGAGATAATTAATGAAATTGAGATACACAAGGTTCTATTTACACATATTCAAAATAAAATTAATTTCACAAAGTTCTAACTGTCTGATAGAAGTTGCTAAGAGCTTTCGCAAATTTTACTCAAAGTTCAAACAGAAAAACTTATACCATGTCTAAAGTTTAAATAATGGAGTCCACTTTATTTTCTAATGGAAACGAAGCCTTTATCTCTAAAAAGCTTTTAATTTCTTTCCAACTACATTTTTTTATGTTTTGATTTGAGTATACAGAAGCAGTATCTAGAAAAAATGGCTTTACGCCTCAGTCCTTGAAGTGCTGTCCTTATCCAATTATATATAAAAAGTAAGAAGCAGGAAACTAGAAAATTTTATACAAAAAACGAATTTCAAAAAACTTAAAAAGCTTTTTTCTCAAAACAATGAAAATGTAGATGAAAGATGCTTTTTGGCATTTGTATAGGTGCATACAAATTTCGATCAACATTGGGAGTCGAAATTTTAAGCGCGTTAATTTTTTTAAGATCTGAAAATTAAAGGCAACACACATTTTGGTCCAAAATTAAATTTGTTGTTGTTTCGGTACAAAAACTTCAATTTTTTAAGAAAATTTTCAAGACTTTTTTCTATAAATTGGTTTCTTGTAATTTTTATAGGGTGGAATATTTGTTCTGGAATTCTTATATTGTAGGGAATTAAATATTGATTAATTTAAGAGAAAAATTACTAAAAAATTTAAGTTTTTAAGAAATATAGCCCGTTTCAAAGTTAAGAATAAAAATATATATTTTTATTTTTTCTTCTTAATTTTTAATAGCATTTATTTTCGTTTTAGTGCGTTTTTGTTCGAATTTCGTGCGTTTTTTTTCGAATTTCGTGCACGCAGCTCAAGAGAAAATTTCAATCAAGTTGTCAAGAACTGCACAAAGATGTGAAATTGCACCTGAGCATTTAATGAATAAGAAAAAAAAGTTTTCAAAATCGGTTCATGGCATGGTTTTTAAAATGAAGTCGAAAAACGGTATTTAAAAAAAAACGACTACAAACCAAAACCACAATAACCGTTTTAGATGTAGTTATTAATGCTGAATTCGAAATTGGACGCGAAATTGCTGTATCACTTATGGTTTGTGAGATATTTCACCCCTAATGTTCAAAAACACGATTTTTGAGGTTGTGTAGAACACGCACAAAATCGTTTTGGTCTGTTTTATTAAATGCGTCATTTAGTACTGTTTTTCTTCTTCAAAATGAGTTACGGAATAGTCTTGTATGATTTTTCTTTAAAAAGTTATGACCATTTTAAAATAACATTATAAAAGATATAGTATTGCTATAGAAAATCCATACATGATATTTAACTTTCATGATGTCATTTTAAAACGATCATAACTTTTTGAATAAAAGTCGCACAAATCCATTTCATAGCTCATTTTAAAGGCAAAAAGCAGTTCTAAATGATGCATTTAATAACAACTAGCAATGCAATTTGTTGCATCCAATAAAGTAGCGATTAAAAGAAAAAAATTAGAATACTAATTTTTTTCCATTATTGAGACCGGCTCCATACCTTAAAACATATTATTTTTAAATAATTTTTTTTGTTGAATTAATAAACATTTAATTCCATGCAATATAAGAATTCCAGAACAAATATTCCGCCCTTTGAAAATTACAAAAAAACCGATTTATAGAAAAAAAGTCATGAAAATTTTCTTAAAAAATTTAAGTTTTTGTACCGAAACAACAACAAATTTAATTTTTGGACCAAAACTTTTTAAAAAAATAATGTTGACTTAGTCATGCTCTACAAAAGTTGTCTTGAAAAGATTATGAAAAAATGAGCAGTTTCGAAGAAACGGGCAGTTAAAGCGACTTCCCTTTTGTTAGTCAACTTTCGACATTTGATCGAAAACCGGTTGGGTTTTTTCCACTACCGATTCCAAATTTTTTTTTGAGATCTTATTTTTTTTACCTCTAATTTCAGCAAATGGACGGGGAGTAAACAAATTCTCAACTTTGCACATTTCATATATCTTGTGGGCGCTCTAATACACATTTTCAGTTGATTTAATTGAAATCATTGAAATGATTTCCGATTACTAAAAAAATATCCAAATTCAAAATAATCTAGTTTTTAATTTCATATATTGCTTTGATAATTTTTAAATCATTTTTGAAATTAAGTGAGTTTCGGGTGCCATATGGTACCGCTGACCATTAATGGATTAAAAGCCTATAATATTGTCAATTTCAGTAAAGGTTTGTAGTAACAAGTTATTACCCACTGTTTACATTTTGAGTGTTAAAGGAGAGAGAGAAAGATCATGTCGTCAAGCTCCGTATTTATAAACAAATTGACACATTCAACAAATATGAGGAGTTAAATGCATACAATGACACGAGTACCTACATACATACTTATACAGATATAAACATAAAGACACGAATCTCCCATTTTATCAATAGATAAGCGGAAGTGATGATGAG
Organism: Calliopum simillimum; assembly: GCA_951812925.1. Taxonomy (NCBI): domain Eukaryota; kingdom Metazoa; phylum Arthropoda; class Insecta; order Diptera; family Lauxaniidae; genus Calliopum; species Calliopum simillimum. The sequence goes on along the minus strand of OX638372.1, from coordinate 82,469,831 downwards.
AAACCGGAAATGCCATCAAAAACGCGTTCATTTGTTAAGAGACACAAGAGAGATGTTAATTGTTTGCATTTGTTTTTGTTTTGCTTTGTTACTTCTCTTGCTTACCTTTTATTCTCATTGTTTCCGATGTTGCGAATGAGTGATTAGGTGAGTGAATGACTGACGGTGGAATTGAATAGGAAAGTTTAAGGCACAAAAGGGGCGCAATTAAGTATTATTGTTTATACTTGGCAATGGCTAGCAAAAACCTAATCATTTAGAATGTATATGAAAACTTTGAAAGTGGCTTTGATTTGGGTAGGCGGCAAGGTGATTAAGTTATAAATTAACAAACATTACAGTTTTATATATTCAATGAACTATATGATTTCATTTGAAAACCAGACACAGTCACAAATCTTTTGAAATTCACTTTTATTATTAAGCCTTTAAAAAATTAAATTCAATAAAATTTGCTCAATATTAAGAGCATTTATGGATTGATAAGAAAAATTAAAATTAATTTTGTGATAAAAGATTTGTCATTTCAGTTAATATTTGAGGAAGATACTGTTGAAATCCGAATTACACTTAAATCGCTTAAAACAAAAATTATTTTTGAATATAGTAGATAACGAATTTTGTATTTATAATTTTGTCAAATTATAAAAACTTTTTTCGTTTCAAATAAAATTACTCTACTAACAAGTTATGAGCCTGCATTGAAAGTTAAATTAAAAAATTAGATTTTGGGAATACATTTTTTTTCCTAATACATATTTAAAATAAAATAAAAAATAATTTTAATTTAAAAAATGGAGAGCTCCGGCGACTGGCTCCACATAGAGAAGCTGAGAGGGCGTGAACATTTTCACAGCGGTCATTTGCAATGAAGTTTTCAAGAGTTATGAAGATTTTAACTGAAAAGAAGAGTAGCATGAAGGCTAGATGCCAAATTTTCTTGTCTTTGGCTGGTGACAACTTTCTAAATGTTCAAGGGACGAAAAAGGTACACGAATCATGAGAGAAGTTCAAATCCACGTTTGAAGATAACGGTCTTACCAGATGGTACAGTTTGTTGGCGCAGCTTATTGGTAACAATCTACAGAATTGCGCAAATGTTTTGGAATACGTCAATGGCATTACTTCAGCAGCAAAAAGTTTGAATGCAATAAATTTCAGTTGAAATACTTATAGAAAGTTTTCTTGGAGTTTTCTGAGCACTGTGGAGAAAAAATTTAAAAAATCAGTAGTGCCGTTTTTAACCCATTAACTGTTTAATTTTGTTTCGAAAAACTTTTTCTGCCGGCTTAATTATTTTCCAGCGAAGACGAGTATACTCGACATAAACAGAGTAAAATGTTTCTGCCTATAAAAGTAGGCAATTATGATTAAAAATCAAACGTTGGTTTTTTAGAAAATATATGTTTTTATTCGTTGTTAACAAACTGACGAGTATACTGGACATAACCAGTTAAAGGGTTAAAAATTCTCATTTTGAAAATTGTACTACAATTTCCATATAAATCGAAAAAAACGTAACAAATAAAACCAACAAATAAAAACCCAAAAAAGTAATTTAAGATATATTTTTGATGCTGAATCCGAATCCGGCACTAAAGCTTGTCAGGATTGTGAGATATTCTAATCTAAAAGTGCAAAAAACACCGTTTTTGGCTATTTTTGAAGTTTTGTAACAAATTATGATAGTTTCTGGCCATAAATCTTGATATGGTATTTGGAAGAACTAGTTTTGGCCATCAAAAAACCATTTTGAATTACATTGATAGCTTTTTTTTTTTTCAAAATGTCAAAATTCGCAGAAACATGGTTTTTCATTATTTCACTTCAGGATATTTCAGAGTAAATTAAAGATATTGATATAACTCAAATTTTGTTTTAAAGGCCAAAACTAGTTCTTTCAACTACAATATCAAGATTTATGACCAAAAACTATCATAACTTGTTATAAAACAAGCAAGCTTTTGATTTTTCCATCAGCAATAATACAACTAAGATGACTATTTCGGTTTTTTTTTTTTCAAATGAGATTTTTTAAAAATGGCCACAATGCTCAAAAAACTCAAAAGAAAAACTTTCTATAAGAATTTTCAGCTGAGCACGCACTTTTAGCTAGAACGATTCATTTCACCGCCGTGTGTGGAATTGAAATCAGAGGCTAGTTTGTCAAAACAAAATTGTTGCAGGATGTACGAGACCAATCAGTTACTGATGGACCAGCCGCATTTCAAGCAAAAAAAAAAAAGAAACAAGCAAGATTGGATGGTCAATTACAATAAGTGTATCGGATTCAAGAAACAATGTTAGCGGACAATAAAAATTTTAAAGCAGCTGGCAAAGGTGACATGTTTGGGTTTTTGACAACATAAGCTACTTACATACCTCAAGATCAACTAACAAGTGAAATAATTTTAAATTTTAGCCGCCTGATAGCACAAAATATATTTTTGCAAGCCTCTATCTCTAACCTCAATTGTCTCAAAACTATAACTTTTTTAAAATTCGAAACGCCATAACTTTCCAATTTAAAACATTTCAGAAGCATTTGAGAACTTTATAAATAAGATTAAGAAACCAAAAAAAAAAAATCTTTCATTTAATATGTTAAGTAAATTATAAACTGATTTTTAGGGCGTTTTTATCTTTTTTTTGTCAGTGTTTTTTGTCTTGAGCAAAGAGTTACAGTATTGATTATTTAAAAAGAAATAAAACAAAAACCTTCAAATGCGTCTTCACTTTATTACACAACTTTCAATTTCAAACTGAACCTAGCATTCCAAATGGAGAATCGCTATTAACTGGAACATAATAATAACCAGCAGCCATGTAAGTATTGGTCAAAGCACCCATACGCACCACATTGTAGGTAGCACCACAATCCTTTTGCACAGCGTCTTCATATTTTTCACATTTTAATGAAGGAAAATTATTTGTGCGCACAGATTCCGCGTAGTATAACACAGAGCGACCATGTGCACAACTACCATCCAAATCAGTACCGCATCCAGGTTGGCTTTTACCACCATTTGGATAGAATGCAGCTTTACCGATCGGCTGCAAGAAACCCTTTACTCCACCATTAGTTTGAATCGTTTCGACATAGTAAGCATCAGTTGAAGCTAAACGCTTTTCAGTATTCTCATAGCTGTACAGTGGCATAGCTGGATCCAATCCAATAATTGTATCAACTTTACTCATGGTATTTTTACCAGTAAATCCAGCAACATGAGCGCCCAAACTATGACCAATTACAGTCAGCGTACTAAAAGACATACCATGTGACCTATGCAAGTAGTCTGCAAAGTCAGCAATCAATTTGCCAACATCGGGAACATAACGCACAGAGCTAATGTAATTAATTGTTTGAGCACGGGAACTCCAATCCACAACAATGATATTGTATTCACCCTTCGAAAGCCAAGCGTTACGTACACGAGTGTTTACACCATCTTGCCAACTGCCGCCCCAACCGTGAGCAACTAAGCGTGTAGGATGTGCGGCATTAAAGTTGGAAGCCTTAATTGTATCATCGGAGGCATATATCTCTTGTGCAGTGGTTGGATTGGAATTGGTATACAAATAGAATTCAACAATAGTTGCAGCGCGATCTTCCATTGTATTTGTCATTAAACCTTCGGCATCTTCCAGAGAAATCCATTCGAAACTGCCATCAGCCTGTGGAACGTACCAACCATTTTCACTATTGATGCGATGTTCCAACTCCAAGGGTGTACCGAACGCTGTAATTAATTTATAAACTATAATTGGATTTTGGTATTATTTGTACTTTGAACACACCGATTGCGACTAAAGTCAAGACCACCAAAATTTTCATGACTGCTGCCTTTGCTGAAATGTTTGCCCACATTAATGGCACTTTATTTTATACAAAAATTAATAGTTTTTTAGTAGGAAGCGTTCATCGTACCGCTGATAAGATGAACTTTAATATTCTTAAGTATAAACGATATCTTTGAAATTCTTTAACAACCAATTCCATTGATAAACCTCAATGTAAATATCAATTTGTTATATCAGTAATACTTATATATGGAAAACAAATTAATGTTAGATTAATGATAGCTGAGATTAGCTGTTATTGCCAATATTCTGAGAGCGAAATTTATTTTGGCACATTCCAACTGATTAAGTAGCTACATATGTCGTTTTTAGTTCTTTTCCAAAGAGTTATGTAATCATTATTTATTATTAATCTTATAAAGATGCTTTCTATACTTCTAAACATCCAAGCAGAATGAGCAAAACGCATGCCTTCAGTAGGTTAGTAAAGGACGCTTAAAAGGACCCCAGTGTGCCAGATGGTTCAAATCTCCGCCTTTTTATCCGTTACGTACCCGTTACTGATCCGTTTGCGGGGGAAATTCCAAAAAAAAAACCATTCGCTTTTTTTTTGGGAATCTCTCCCGCCAACGGATCAGTAACGGATCCGTAACGGGTAAAAGAGCGAAGATATGAACCGTCTGGCACACTGGGACGCGTACCATGACTTTAAAACTATCAAGTACATTCCTGGTGGATCTAATGCTAAATAATTAAAATACCTTGTAGTTTGATCTCAGTTTGACAATTTGACTTATCCCACATTCTTACGGGTTCCATAAATGACATTTCATAGGGGTCGAGAAAATATTTTAACCCTCATATTGCATCATTTAACAATATTTTAGTAATAATGTAATGCATAAAAACTAGCTTTAAATTACAGATTAATTTTTGATTTGTTTTCTTTTAGTCTTAAATACCACATTCAGTCTTCTAGGAATAGAACCGACCAGACTTTTCGTAATATCAGAGGAGATTTCGTCCTATTATTCCCTAAACACCTGTTTTAGGTTATTCTTGATAGAAATGGTCCTCTCTCTGATTTTCCTGTGAACATTATTCTACAAATGTTCACTGGGGTTACGATGTTGGGACTGAGGGGGCAACCAAGGGTCTTAGGAGTGTGGTGTTGTAACCATTACTTGAAAATTTTGGACTTTTGCTTTATATTGTTATCCTGTTAAAAGATACTGTTACTTGATACATCGAATAGAGCTTCAAGTGCAATTAAAATCTCGGAAAAAAAATCCACAGACATCATTTACACCAATGAGTGTCATAACCGTTAGGAGAGAACTCCATAAAAACGGCTAAAATGGAAGATAACCACTAGAAGACTGAATGTGGTATTTAAGACTAAAAGAAAACAAATAAAAAATTAATCTGTAATTTAAAGCTAGTTTTTAATATCTGTTTACTTTTTTTTGACCATTTCTGGCCATTTTTTAATTTTGGTGAATTATTTCTGGTTGTGTTTTGGTTTTGTTTTATCATTATGTTTAGTTAAACTCTCCATAAATGACTACTGAGTTATGCATTATTACTTTTTATTAAAAGTGGATTGCTTTGTTGCATTAAGATTTTGAAAATTTGAAAGCAAAGTGTTTACTTTATTTTGACGCCCACTGTATATTACGTGTTAATTATTACTAAATTTTGATGTATATAATCATACTGTTTTCTCAGTGTACATAGTAAAAAAGCATTTAATAGTTCAAAGTCTTTTTGACATATAAAAGTATGATAATAGAGTATAGCTACTACAGCTATTAGTCTTCTTAGTCTTCTTAGCATTTGAAAAAGAATTTAGGGATGTAAATTTTATAAAATCACTGATTTTTACGCAAATTCGTTATATTCAACTGAATATTTAAAGTAAACGGGGACGAATGGGGTTATGAATATTCCCTATCTTAAAATATGGAAACTGTACTATCAAATAAACACGGTTTTTGCTAATTAACTGATCGTTTATACTAACTGAATCACTTAGTACTTAAAGTGTTCGTTTATTAGTCCAGAATTAAGGTTTCGTCCGAAAAGCTTTCGCTTACGTACGTTTAATGCGTTTTATTCTTTTACGCATAAGACGTACGTAAGACGTACGAAAGCGAAACCTTAATTCTAGAGTAGTAAACAAATACCTCATCTTCAAAATGAGCTATCAAATGGTCATCTAAAATTTTTCTTTCCTAAGTTATGGGCTCATGAAACTCAAAAACGTTATGGCAAAATAAGGAATACCCTTAGGCAAAAAAGTAAGTGTGCTTAAAATTGTTGTGACGTAGTAGGGAAAATTCGTATGATCAGTGAAGAACACCAAAACAGAATATATAAAAACTTGGCAAATGATGCAACATGAGAGTCAAAACTTTTCCTCGACACCTGTGATTTAAAAAAAAACATCTATAGCATTTGGCAAAAAGTTTGATTCTTCTATTTTCGAGAGCAAAACCTTATTTTTTACCCAACGTGCGTCGTTCGATCCCTCTCTTAATTTTGATAAATAATTTGTTTTTAATGATGAATCTAGTACTATAACGTTTTTTTGAAATAAATGTTCAGTTAGATGGGCTCCAGTACAAAAAGAATTCGTTTGATTGAGGATAATCGTTTTTCATTTATTTGCTGATACTCATGCACGTCGTACGATCTCTTTGAAATTTTGAATACATACCTAAGATATTTTAGGACACAAATCGAGGTCTATGGTGTTTTTTGGAAAAAAAATGTACCGATAGCCATATTAATTTATTTTAAATCATAAAGAAATTTATTTTAAATCATAAAGCATTAGAAACGAAAACTAATTGAAATCGCATGGATTCCAGAACAGGCTTGTGATTTCTCATTGTTGTAATCGTAGTGAAGAAAAGCAATACCAACGATAGATAAAAATTAATGTACATACATATATCGTTTTTGTAGATTTGATATTTGTGTTCATTTTCGATATCCCAATCAATATCCGTAAGATATTTCATCTGTCGATCGCAATGTAAAATGTTTCTGATGTGGATGTATAGCGAATGGGAGAACAGTCGTTCCAATTTCTCCGTTGATATGAGAATTTTCAGAAATTTCATCGAATTAATAGAAACATAGTTTACTTGTTTAGTGGCATAGTGCAAAACGTCTTCGAATTAGAGCTGGGCACGGGACGTTATTTTTTTCGTGGCCCGCGGACTTTTACTCTTCGACGATGGACTCGGGCTTTGAAATCGAGTTTTCTGCGGGCTTCGTGCGAGGCCGGGCCTAACAACAAAAGCCCAAAAATAAGAGGCCCGCAAATCACGCGAAGTTTGAGAAACAAAAATTTTGTTCCTGTATAAAAATATGTAAAAATGTGGGACTAAGAAGGACAATAGAGTAAGTCAAGTCAAACAAATCTACTTATTAGATTCGACCAAAAACTCACATAAGCAATTCATGTATGGGAAGATCCATATTAAACCAACCAAAGAGTCAACCCTCACCATCTCCGATCTTAATGAAAGTTGGTATAGTTGTTGAGTATCATCAAACTAATACTAGTGCAAAATTTTGGATTCCAAACCGAAGTGGTTCCCAAAATACAGGGTCGTAAAGTTCAAAAAAAGTATCAAAAAACTGTTAAAGTGACTAATATTAAAAGGCTGTAACTTTTCAATCAATTAACATAATTCTAAAAAAGAAAAACAGGATCAAAGGTAATGACTTCAAAATGTTTGAAAGAATTTGTATTTTTGTCAAGGCCAAATGCCATATTTTTAGCATCAAAAAGTTCCAAATCGAATATCTCAAAAAACGACATTTTAAAATTTTTAAAAAAAATATATGTCAAAGGACAATTTATCATCTATACTCAGTGTAAATTTGAAGGTGAAGCTCTTTCTGGTTTTGTAATTATAAATAAAATAAGACACAAATATTGAAAAAAATTGTATTTATTTGTAGATTTTTCAATAAAAAATTGATTAGACGCTTCGTATGCCTTGAATTTAAGCGTGCCATTTCCAACAACGCTTAAACTGTGAAAATTTTGAGTTCCAGGTATAGGTCGTAAGCTATAAAAGTGTTTTTCTAGAAACTTTTCTACTTCAATAAAGTCTTTTTCATTAAATATTTGAAATTGCAGTTAAGAAGATTTTGACTGCACCTATCAAACAACTGATGAGGAACTTTTACCACATTCTTTCATTGCGAAGCAACAAACAAAATTTTTAAGTGATAAAAAAGCATGTCTCGGTGAAAATGAATTTTTGGCCGTATGCAATTTTATATTTGTGGTTAAAGACTGCATAAAAAATGTTCACTGGAACAACACTCAGGCCACCCTATACCCTATTGCACTTTACTATAAAAAAGAGGAAAAGTGGAAAGTATAAATTTTATTGTGATATCAGATTGCCTCAACTTCATTGCAGTGCTCTTATTTCATAAACATATGATACAATTTTTGACACAGAAATTTCGTTCTGTTCCAGAAAAAATTATTTATTTTTCTGCCATTTTATAAACTTGTCCTACCATCAAGAAGATTTTGGCCGCCCGCCGAGTGGCATTTTTTTGCATCTAACCAGGGAAAAATTGCGAGAGACGGCCTTGGAGGCACAGTTAAAAGAGAATCGCGAAGAGCAAGCATTCAACGGCCGCTGGATAATCAAATAACAACATCTCGTCAATTGTTTAATTGGTGCAGTCAAAATTTTATTAACTGCAATTTCAAATATTTAATTGAAAAAGGCTTCATTGAAGAAGAAGTTTCTAGAAAAACGATTTTATAGCTTACGACCTATACCTGGAACTCAAAATTTTCACAGCTTAAGCGTTGTTGGAAAAAGCACGCTTAAATTCAAGGCATACTCAGCGTCTAATCAATTTTTTATTGAAAAATCTACAAATAAATACAATTTTTTTCAATATTTGTGTCTTATTTTATTTATAATAACGAAACCAGAAAGAGCTTCACCTTCAAATTTACAGTAAGTATAGATGATAAATTGTCCTTTGACATATATTTTTTTTAAAAATTTTAAAATGTCTTTTTTTGAGATATTCGATTTGGAACTTTTTGCTGCTAAAAATATGACCTTTGACCTTCACAAAAATACAAATTTTTTCAAACATTTTAAAGCCTATACAATTACCTTTGATCCTGTTTTTCTTTTTTAGAATTATGTTAGTTGGTTGAAAAGTTACAGTCTTTTAATGTTAGTCACTTTAACAGTTTTTTGATACTTTTTTTGAACTTTACGACCCCGTATTTTGGGAACCACTTCGGTCTGGAATCCAAAATTTTGCACGAGTATTAGTTTGATGATACTCAACAACTATATCAACTTTCATTGAGTTCGGAGATAGTAAGGGTTGGAAATCAAAATTTTTTGGTTGATTTGTTATGGATCTTCCCGTATGTATAATGTTTGTTTTTTCTTCATTTGAAAATCATTAATAAGTCAAAATTTTTTTTAAATCATAAAAAAAGTGTGAATATGTAATAATATGGTTGTGTCGGGCCGGGCCGGACTCGGGCCTCGACAAACAATATTCGTGAGGGCCCGGGCTATTTTTTAAGTGCTGGTTTCGTGTTCGCACCGGGCCGGGCCCCAAAAATAAGGCACGTCGAAATTTTCTTCGTTCGCCGGTGAAAATTCCTCATGATTCGAGTCGAGTTGTTCAAAAATGTAGTTTCCCACGATGGAAACAATTTTTCATCATGGTTACAATATTGAAGAAATTGTTTTTCTTGCAGCGATCTTCCCATAAATCAGGGAAATCAGAACATCTTTATCTTTTAATTATGATTTCATGGAAGTGTCACAAGTTTCATTTTTTTTTTTTAACATTTAAAATTTTTATGATTTCTTTCAAAAATCTCAGATTTTATTAAATTTCCATATTTTCCTGTTATGAATATTACACTCCTAATAGAATCACCCATAAAAATTAACATTGCCACACTTACCCAATCTCAAGTCGTTTTTCTTGCGTACACGCAAACATATTGTACACGATACGATGCACTGCAAAGATTAGAAAACACATAAATTACATTTTTATACACCAAGTGCTGTGGTAAAAACGTTTGGTAATATGTAATTCCTACCACAAAAATCTCTCTTCAACTCATGACTTACCTCGTGAATGTGCCGTATAACCTCAGTCCGTGAAAAATTATCCATTGTGAGTCCATTAACTTCGAGTATCTCATCGCCCACTTCCAGATTGTCCCTGTCCGCTGGGGAGCCATATAATTTAATTTTGCCATCACGATTTTCGACCAAAATTATCACGTAACCATTTAATTCGACCACTTGCTGCTTTTATTTTGAAATGAGAGAAAAAAAGTATAAAAAAACATCAGCAACAAATTCACTTTATTATTGTAAAATAAAAAAATATATTTTAAATAAAAGACATATACTTATTAATTAACTTTTGGGACTTATTTATACAAAATCATTCCTACGTTAAAAGTATAAAAAACTTTTTAATGTCGAATGCCCAAAGCGTTATGTGGCAACTAATGGGTCATAAAAACCACATACAAATCTTCTGTGTTTTCTTTTTGAACACATCTAACGATTTTAACAAGATTCACAAGAAAAAGTTTTGCTTCTCTATTTAATTACTTTGAATGTCCTTTAATTGAAAATGGTGTTACAACAAAAAGGAACACTACATACCAAATTATGTATATAATACCTGCACTGGTTTGTTTTACATAATTCGTAGAATCGTCAAAGGAATGCGTGAGAGTTTTTTTGAAATTTTTTATTTTTTTTTTTTTATATTCTCAAAAATTTGTCAAAAAAAGTCATATACCATTTTAAAGCTTATAAATTGGGCTTTAATTTAAAGCACTTCTGAAAAAGCCCAAGAAAATTAGAATATTTCTGCGAAAAAATTCCAAGTGAATTTTTTTCTCCGGAATTATATTTATTTATGCATGGTTAATAATGTGTAAAAAGTCAATTGAAGTCCATTGTGCACATAAAAAGTTATTCAGCCTCAAAGGTCGCTAAAATCAGTTTTTTGCAAATATCTCGCTAACGCAAACTTTTACAGAAAAATTTTTCTCCACAATTTTGTAACACAGAAAATTTCCTATTTAAAGATGTAAAAATGTTTTCGTGTAGCATATAGTTTAGAAGATTACCAAATTTAAAAAGTTGTGCACAGTTTTTATATGTAAATGCTACGTATAAGTTCATATTAAAATATTTTACTTTTAAAATTGCGAATACTCTTTAACGACGAGTTGTACAAAAAAAATTAAAAACCTTTCAAAAGATAATTGGATTCTGTATACACTGTATCAAATTTTTTTTGGAGCGACTCATGGTTCAAGAAATATTCTTCAAAAAATACTGGTTTTTGAAGGATATCTCTGAAACGGTAAGTCATACGATAAAAAAGAATAGCATCAATTTTGTAGAGTATCACAAGATCTACAAAAAATAAGCCATTGTACACTAGGGCTGTTCAAAAAAAAATTTTTTTTCGAATTTCTTAGATATACTTTGGCATCACGTTCTACATCATGACAGAATATCCCATAAATTTTTTCAGATTTTTAAATGCATTTTTAAAGGTGGCTCAAAGCAAAAATATATTTTTTTATTATTTTTTTTTAGCATTAATTATAAAATGTTGGCAAACAATTTGAAAAATTTGTTTTAGAGTAACATAAAAACATTCATTTTGTTTGTTTTTTAATGAACTTTAAGACCTACGTTCTAATTTTGACAAAAAAAAATTTTACACCCCTTAAAAAACGAAAAACTGCCTTAAAAAGGCGAAATTTAACGGTTTTTCAAAGAAAAAAGTCATCGTGCTTTAAACGAAATGAACAGTTTTTAATTTACAAGATCTCATTCGAAAGAGCTCTTAAAAACCTTCAAGACAAGACATGTTAAGACTTTTTGGGGCCAGCAGGCTCGATGATATAACGTTTGAAGGGAGGCATCTTACAAAAAAGTGTACATAGCATGAAATGCTTAAAATCATCCAAGGAACAAGTGTGAATTGTTTTTTTTTTTTTTTTGTTTTAGAAAAAAAATTTTTTTTAGCGTCATTTTTAATAAATTTAAAAAAAAAAACATTTCACACTTGTTCCTTGCATGATTCTAAGCATTTTATGCCATGTACACTCTTTTGTAAGATGCCTCCCTCTTGAGTAAAAAAGCGTTTTGCCTTTCACGGGGCTGCATTACTATGTTTCAAACGTTATGTCATCGAGCCTGCTGGCCCAGAAAAGTCTTAACATGTCTTGTCTTGAAGGTTTTTAAGAGTTCTTTCGAATGAAATCTTGTGAATTAAAAAATCTTAATTTCGTTTAAAGCACGATGACTTTTTTCTTTGAAAAACCGTTAAATTTCGCCTTTTTAAGGCAGATTTTCATTTTTTAAGAGGTGTAAAATTTTTTTTGTCAAAATCACAACGTAGTTCATAAAAAACAAACAAAATGAATGTTTTTATGTAACTCTGAAACAAAATTTTCAAATTGTTTGCCAACATTTTATAATTAATGCTAAAAAAAAATAATAAAAAAATATATTTTTGCTTTGAGCCACCTTTAAAAATGCATTTAAAAATCTGAAAAAATTTATGGGATATTCTGTCATGATGTAGAACGTGATGCCAAAGTATATCTAAGAAATTCGAAAAAAAATTTTTTTTTTAACAGCCCTAGTGTACACATTGATGTAACCGTTTAGAAGATATTCAAAAAACCTTTAAATGGCAAAAAAACTCGGAAAGTATAGAATGATATAGAAAAATATCAAAATCACAAATTTTTTTTTGGTGAAATAGAATGCCCTAAAATAAATAAATGTGGTCGTAGTTGCCTAATAGGAAGTAAACTCCCTACAGTTAAATTCAGAAAGATTTCTTTAGTAGTTTTCTTTTTATAGCGAATTGTATTTTTGTGGGCGCTGCCACACTCTTCAACGAGTATTCCCAAAATAACGGCGTATCACATATTAATCCCCGTTTGCTGAGGTAACATCTCTCAAATTTTCATTAAAATTGTTGGAGTCGTTTTCGAGTAATATTGAATCAAAATTTTCAAGGGCAAAAAAGTGGGTGTGACACTTCTTCGATCCCGCCCACTTTTTGTCTGTTACAAGGTATTATGAAGCCATCCAAATATCTTGTATGGCTTGCAAGTTATGACGCAATCAAATTTTAAATTAAGGGCAGTGCCACGCCCCTGGTGAGCATTTACAAAGTTCAAACCTGACTCATTCTTCATTGTATGCTAATATCTAACACTTTTCCAAGTTTAATTAAAATCGCTGTAGCCGTTTTCGAGAAGAAATATTGGCACAGAAATAAGTACAAAAAACAAATAACATGCTATAATTTAAGCTCGTATAAGAATAGAAGATAGAAGGAGCGCTCCTGCTTAATTATATGTAGCTGCTTAGTTAAGAGATATTCCAAAAATGGGCGTGTTACGTCGACGGACACGATTAGCTCCCATAGAAAATGAACTAAAATTCCTTATCCTTAAAGGTATGCAACACATTTGACATATCGTCGCCTGAGTATTACTTTGCCGTAAACGCCAATTTCACTTTTTTGGGAAATCACTTTTTTAAGTTTGAGGTGGAATTACAAACAAACGAACCGATCAAACTTAATTTTTTTTCTTAAGAACTTTGAGTAAATAATTTTATTTGGTTTTTTACTAACTGCAGGATCCTAGGCCTTCTATTTTTTAAGTTATATTAATTTTTCTTCAGGTAGTTTGGCAAAATTTTTACATTTCAGGAAAAATTTCTCACTTTTTTTTAACTTACAGAGAGTTTGTGGCGGCAGAAATGTCGGGAAATGTTGATATAAGTCTTATTTTTTCCATATTAATAAATATTACTCATATGACATGTGGTGCATGTTTGCATAGGAAATAGTTTTTAAATGGCTATAACCTTTGCAAATATCGATAAATGGTCCATTTTTTCACCATTTTAAGAACAAAACCATGCACTTTTAAAACTAACCATAGTTCATTTATGGGAAACATATTAAAATGGGTCAAATTTGCATGTAACTATTTTGTCAACTTGAAAATATTGAAAAACGGGGCTAAAATGTGAAAATGACTACGATCAATAAAATAAGCAAATGTGCGTTGTTTTTACTACTCAGGATTCAACAATATGAACGTTTTTGAATGCAACAGCTACAAAGAAATACTTACGAAAGAACCATCGAATAACACACTATTTTTGTTTTAAAAATCGCAATGTTATACGTAGGTTGCCTTTTATATTTCGGGATTGGTCAACCCTAGTGTTGCAATCTGGCAACTGCGAGTTCTATCGTAAAGTTTGACATTTTTGAGGTTATACGTACTCAGAACATTTTGACATACGAGCGCTATTTGTGTTGTTTACAGTAACTTAAAAGATTCATCTCGCCCAAAAAATGGAATTAAATCGTGAAAATTTTCGTGCGATTATTTTTTACAACTTTCGACGTGGATTAACTCAAGAACAGTGCATCGATGAACTTAATTCAATTTTTGGCGATGAAGCTCCATCAAGGACCAGTGTTTATCGATGGTATGGTGAATTCAACCGAGGTCGTAGTTCACTCCAAGACAAATTTCGTGAAGGTCGTCCAAAATCAGTTGTTGTTCGGAAAACTATTGATGCTGTGCGCCAACTGATATTGCAAGATCGTCATGTGACCTATCGTGAGATTGAGACAACCCTAGGCATTAATGGGACCAGCATGCATTCAATATTGCATAAACATTTGACCGTCAAAAAAATTTGTTAGCGTTGGAAACCCCATAATTTATCAATCACTTAAATTATCAATGTAAAAATTGATTTTCTTAACTCACTGTAAACAAAACAAATAGAACTTGTACATCAAAACGTTGTGAGTACGTTTATGCTAGAAAATGTCAAACTTTATAATGGTGTTGCCAGATTTTAGCTATTGATATTAGTGTTGCCCAATCATGAAACATAAAAGGCAACCCTCGTATGTAGATAATTTATTATATGTTAAGTTACAGAACTAAAAATAACGACAACGACATAGTATGATAAAAAAAGGTCCTCTTAGGGACAAAAAATGCTCTAATTGGCTTAAGTTTATACGCTTAGTAATGCATTGCATTAAATCAATAGTGAATTATTATATGATTCATATGCATGTACGGCAAAACAAAAATAACTAAAAAAAAATTTTAAAATCTATGGAAATTTGCCGTATATCCATATTTTTGGCTTTTACGGCAAACTAAAAATTCAACTAGCTATTTTTGTGGATATACGGCAAAAGTCACACTGAATAACTCTGGATTGGAAAGAGATAGGACGAAATGGATAAAAGATTCAGAAAAAGCGTACTCGAAAACATAAAACTGCATCCTCAGCTGAAAATGCGTGTTTTGGCGTTTACGGCAAAGTAGTACTCAGGCGACGATATGTTGGCAACACATTGAGCTTTTTCAGAAAATTGATCAATTGAATGATTTCCATGAAACATGTCGAACTTTTTTGCTTAAATTTCAATGTTTCTTCTTTTTGTTCATTGTTCTAATGAGTAAAAAAGTTTTGATTTCAGGTTAAGTGGCAAATTTCACCACTTTTTACAATACCAAAAATAAGCGGCAAAAATTAGAACATCACTAGTAAATTGAGGGGTGCCCAATATTTTTGGCCAATTTTCTACTGGTTTCCTAACTTATTATCGTGCCACTTGTTTTTGGCATAATAAAATGAATTATGTAGTTTTCAAATCTGTCACTAAGCCTGATATAAAAGTTTTTTACGTCCATTAAGTTAGCAGAGCGAAAATGGCAGAGCTGAAAAAAAAAAATGCCATAATTATAGGCTAATTTTGGGCCCAAATGCCGAGTTTTAGGCTCTTCATTTTTAAAAAAAAAAAAAGTTTGCTTTGATAGCTATTTCGAGAAAACACACACAGGACGTATATTGAACTAAAGTAAGTAGTCAATAATTACAGGCTAATTATAGGCTATTTAAATGCCCCATCGTCAAAAGAAAAGATTTTCATTTAAAAAAAAAATGGACCAATTCAATTTTCTTGAAATAAGAAACTTTTAATAACAACAATTCCAGACAAAAAAATAAACAACAAAAACTTTACAACAACAAATTTACTACTACTACAGCAACAGAATTTTACATAAAAGTAGGGGTAAGTGGGCGGCCCGCGGCCGCAGCTCAGGATTTAAAACTCCCAAAAATCCAAAACCGGCTTTCGGCCGCGGATCAATCTTGTGCAAGCGCAGTAGCTTCTTTTTATTTAAAAAAAATAAAAATTTTTATTAAAAACTGCGCGCGCAATTTGACTAGCAAAACTATTTGTTGGATATATTACAGACTGATCCGCGGCTGAAGGCCGCCGCGAAGCCATTGTTTGGATTTTTGGGAGTTTTAAATCCTGAGCCCACTTATTAAATTACTGTTGTTGTAGTAGTAGTACATTTTTTGTTGTAAAGTTGTTGTTGTTGTTGTTGGTGTTATTGTTGTTGTTGTTGTTTTCGTTGTTTTTTTTTTGTCTTGATTAGGCGTGATAACGCTATCAAAGAATCCCGGATATAAGTAGTTGTTTTATATAGTAAAGAAGGTTCACGGGATTCTAAAAAGCTTGTCAGTTTTTATAATTTTATTGAGATTAATAGGATATTCAATAAAAAAAACCCTAAAATATGAGTCAAACACCAATCAGATAATTTTTTAATTTTAAATAAATGATTTTGATTGGCTGACGATGACATAATGCTGTGTTACCAGATCAACGTATTTTTTCCTCATTTTTTTTTTTTTTTTTTATTTATGCCTGAAATGTTTAACAAAAACCGAAATCCTGTATTTATTTGAAAAAAATATGTGTCAAAATATTTAAATAGATACACACGACAAAAATTTCACAAAAAAAAAAAAATGTAGGGGAATGTCGTGTAGGTTGGGACGGGTTTTGTTTTTGGACAGTGGTTTTGAAACGGATTGAAAAATGGTTAGTTTAAATAAACCAATAAAAAGGTTTAGTCATCGACTACAACTTTTTCATAGAAAGTTATTTGACATCGTGATCAAGTCAAAAGTTATAGCCATTTTAATGAAGACAACTTTTTTTGCCGAAAAAAAATTTATCGTATAAGTTGAGACACTTTCAAAAATCACAAAGTGAGCCAAAAAGTTAAGTTGATCTGAATGATATTATTTTTATTAGAACACTTATTTAAACGTCATGTTTCAAAGAAACAATTTGGGTAAAAATATATAATATTCCGCCTAATATGATTCGCAGTTTGTACAGGTGAAGAAACTGTTCCGCATATTTTATTCTTTTAGCCAGCTTTAACAATGCATCGTCATCAATGGTTGAAATGTCCTTAATTTTATCATTCACTTTTTGGGTATACCCCGCTAAACTGCATTTTGGGATTTTATGGGCTTTTCTGGTGGATCGAATGCCTTAGCCAATTTTATTTCCTTGATTTCTGCGACCAATGCATTGAAATCAATAATTCCACGATCGGTTTTTAGTGCGTTAGTGAACTTGCCAAACTCATGGCACATAATTGCGTCACAATCTTCAAAAATTCTTTAATAAATGCTTTTTAATTATTATAAATACAATTGCATTCATCAAATATTGTAAAAATATAATTTAAATGGTATCGCAATGCCTTGGAATAAAAAAAAGTGCTGTCCCAACTTACACGACATGAGTGTCCCAACCTTTACAAAGTTGCCATTTCGTGAAAGCCCAAAAATAATATTTGCTATAACAATATATTTCAATTTTTCTTTCACGAAATGAAAATACACTGAATACAAGACACGTTGAACATACTTACATGAAATAATTGGTTTAAGTTCGGCAAATTACGAACATGCAGAAACTATCGAAAAGATCTCTTTGATATGACAATTTACTCTTTGTTTGGAATGGATATAATCAACAAGAGTTCTTCGCTCTTTTGCACATGAAACGTTAGGTTATAAACAGACTTTAATTCGGCAGGTGAAACATAGGTGTCGCCAGTATCGGAAATTCAAGCTAAACGCTGTCCCAACTTATACGGCGTTCCAACCTATACGACATTCCTCTACAAATTTCTTTCCCAATTGAATTCAAATATAAAAATTTTAAAAAAATACAGAAAAAAAGCAATGCTAAAATATTGTGTTTCAGAATAATTTAAACAACAAAAAAAAAAATGTTGTGTTCAAAAGCAGAAAATGTCCCTAAATGTAGGTTTCGAGTCCCTAATCTGGCAACGGTAACATAACTATAACGTAATAATATATTTGACAGCGTTTTTGGCTCAAACTTCAAAGTAAGTAAATAAATGCAAAAAATTTGCTATTTAACATTAATTTATGCAAAAAAAAATGTTTTTTTCAGAAATATACGAAGCGTATGTACTCAAAAAACGCAGTTCCAAAAATTTGTTATCACGCCCATTGTTGTTATTCAAAGTTCCTTATTTCAAGAAAATTGATTTGGTCCATTTTTTTTTTTTAATGAAAAGCGTTTCTTCTGGCGATGGGGCATTTAAATAGCCTATAATTAGCCTATAATTATTGACTGCTTACTTTAGTTCAATATACGTCCCATATGTGTTTTATCGAAACAAGCTTAAGTTTAAGCTAGCAGAGCTTACTTTTTTTTTTAAATTAAGAGCCTAAAATTCGGCGTTTGGGCCCAAAATTAGCCCATAAATAACCTATAATTATGGAATTTTTTTTTTAGCTCTGCCATTTTCGCTCTGCTAACTTAATGGACGTAAGTTTTTTACCCTTCAGAACACTGAACAATAATTATAAAACATTGATCAATAAAAAGATGACAAAAACCGAGCCTTTTGGTTTTTGCCACCATTTGCCTTATGACCTTGAAAATATGCCTCTATGTCAATTCGTGAACATGCATTGTGCATTTTAAAGGGGGTGCCTAATGCAGGTTTCAAAAGTATAAGCATTTATTTACATCTTCGTAGATAAGTAGGTTTTTTAATTACAGGTAAATGAATAAAACATAATAAATCGTTTAACCAAACAACTTTTAACTTCATCAAACTCATTAACTTTAGCACCATCAACGACATCCTTCGCACACTCGAATCGGTGGGAACAAGCAATTGAGAGCGGCCACTATTCAAGCAACAACAGACAGTATCAAAGTTAACAACAATAAAAAACAAACAAACCTATCAACACCTCGTCATCGTCGTCGTCATCGCCACCAGAGTAGTCGTCGTCGTCCTCTGGCAGGATGAAGTGAGCCGAGCTATGAAGGTGTTGGCTTCGTGCCAGCAACAACAGAAACCAACGATATCAACTACACGCCACGCCAGCAATTGTAACAAACTCAAAAGACTTGCTGGTGTTGCCATATTGCGCACCAGATTTGCCGAAATGCTGTCCTTTTTTATTTGAAGTTGAATTTTTATTTCATATTAATTTTTTTATTCGTCATTTACGCTTTGAGGATTTTAATTTTTTTTTTTTTTTTTTCTTTTTTTTTCAAATTTAATTTTTTATTACATACTTAGGTTTTGTCGTTACCATTGCCCTCATACTAACGCAAAGTTTTTGTTGGCCTACTCAGTGATTGCTGCCAGTTTTGTTGTTTTTGTTTTTATTATGCTGCATCCTCTAATGGTTGTCCTCGAATTTTAAGTAGGCTTCATCCACAATTCATTGTTGTTGCCATTTTTACTCACCTGTACCTTTGACATTGTTATTGCCGTGTCTGTTGTTGTTGCTATTGTTGCTTGAAATACCCGCTTTTCGCTCACAAAGTTTAAATGGTTGTTAAGCTTTTTTTTTTTTGTACTTTGGCGCCAAAGGTACTTAAAGCTTGATGGTTTTTTTCAACTTTTCTGTCAAAAAGTGTTTTCATGCTGCATTTTAATATGTACAACGATATTGTGGACAAAAAAAGAGCTACACCTTTGAAAAGTACAACCAAAATTGTTTCTTATTTCTCGTCACAGCAAAAAGATGCAGGAGGTGAGGAAACCGTCTGTAATATCATTTCGTAAATTATTTTACACAAGTTATTTCCTGCTGTATTGTCGCATGAAAAAAACAAAACTCCCGAATTTACTTAGTCAGCCTTGCCCTTTCAGTTTTTATATTTAATGCTTGAGATCAGGATTTGGAAAAAGTATTTCAATTTTGTAGATACTATGAGTACTTTAGAAGTTGTTCTTTTGTTTAAGTGGAACGCCAAAGTAATTTTCTTTTAACCACTTAACAATAACGCTAGGAATTATTGGGGCTAAAAATTGAAAATTCTAATTTGTTTTTTTTTTTTTTCGTTATTATTTTAAATCCTTAATTTAGTTTTAAATATTTTGTTTGAACAAAGTAAACCTTGAAAGGGGAATCACCAATTTATCTGTGTTATTCGCTGTTTGTTGCTTTTTCGTCACATTTATGTTAATTTTTGGTAAGTAAGTGTGAGAAATTCGATACGCG
Organism: Calliopum simillimum; assembly: GCA_951812925.1. Taxonomy (NCBI): domain Eukaryota; kingdom Metazoa; phylum Arthropoda; class Insecta; order Diptera; family Lauxaniidae; genus Calliopum; species Calliopum simillimum. The sequence continues at coordinate 82,449,516 of OX638372.1, read as the reverse complement.
TGTACATATTTTGGCAGTCTCTCTAGAAAAGTGAAAGTAGGTTATAATCTTATAACACAGTCCTGCATGGGTTTTCCTCTCTAAGTTTTAAAAAGCGATTTCTATAGATTTAAGTGTGCTGATTGCGAGAAAAATAGTGAAAAAATTCCAGCATGTCACAATTTTCAGTGATTTAAGTTTTACTTAAGTGCCTTTTTCGTATATACAAGACTACCACGCCTATCACGGTGTGCCTTAACCCGCTCTAAATCGGACGTCGTAGCACATCAAATTTTTTTCCAGATTCTGTTTACTTATCGTTAAAATGATGTATAAAAAAATTTTCACTCGTGACTTTTCGACTAAATTTTGAGATAATCGCTTTTCCAATTGGGGCATTTTCCCATACAAAAAGAAAAAAAAAATTTTTTTAACTACGTTAAACAAAAATTAAAATAATCACAATCGATGTGTTTTGCGATGCTAAACGCGAATCCAACCTCAGAATTGCTCTATCGTGTATAGTTTATGAGATATTGTAATCTAAAGACCAAAAAAAGTCGTTTTTTGCCATTTTTTTAAGCTATATAACTATGTAACATATCATTTATTCGTCAAATGTGGCTTAAGCACTTTTAAGCCCCAATCTTTTGCTTTAAAACCTAATCTAAATTATATTTATATCTTCATGCTTCTAAGAGATATCGTAGACCGAAATATAGTCAAGACGGGTTTTTTGCACTTTTGTGTCTTTTTAGGTTAGGATATCTTTGAGGAAAAAAAAGACATCAACATAATTTAAATTAGGTTTTAAAGGCAAAGATTAGGACTTTAAAGTTGCTTACCAGATTTAACGAAATTAAAATTTCTTTCACATTTTAAACATGTTCAACGAACCGACTACTTCTAAATTCAGCCGTTTGACACCCGAGTGTTGTTGTTACGTGTATGGCATACGGCTGAATTTTGAAATGGTCGGTTCGTTGAACATGTTTAAAATGTGCTAGAAATTTTAATTTCGTTAAATCTGGTAAGCAACTTTAAAGTCCTAATCTTTGCCTTTAAAACCTAATTTAAATTATGTTGATGTCTTTTTTTTCCTCAAAGATATCCAAACCTAAAAAGACACAAAAGTGCAAAAAACCCGTCTTGACTATATTTCGGTCTACGATATCTCTTAGAAGCATGAAGATATAAATAAAATTTAAATTAGGTTTTAAAGCAAAAGATTGGGGCTTTTCAGTGTTTAAGCCACATTTGACGAATAAATGATATGTTACATAGTTATATAGCTTCAAAAAATGGCAAAAAACTACTTTTTTTGGTATTTAGATTACAATATCTCATAAACTATACACGATAGAGCAATTTTAAGGTTGGATTCGCGTTAAGCATTGCAAAACACATCGATTGTGATTATTTTAATTTTTGTTTAACGTAGTTAAAAAAATTTTTTTTTTCTTTTTGTATGGGAAAATGCCCCAATTGGAAAAGCGATTATCTCAAAATTTAGTCGAAAAGTCACGAGTGAAAATTTTTTAATACATCATTTGAACGATAAGTAAACAGAATCTGGAAAAAAATTTGATGTGCTACGACGTCCGATTTAGAACGGGTTAAGGCACACCGTGCTATACTACTGAACGTATCAAAACCATATTTGTTCCAGATGTTTTTTTGGTGCTCCAACACGTTGATAAGAAATATGGGATCGATTGGACAAGGGGATGTTGTACCCCTCATACAACAAAAAACTCAAAATAATTGAAAATTGTATTTAAGTCGCTCCTACGCCTATACCAGTATGTTTATTAACAGCATATATTCGCCTAATATTCCAACAGATTTGTCTTGACAATAGGGGTAATCGAATGAAAGTACGGTGCGCTCGGTATGCAAAGAACATACCATAAACAAAAAAAAAATCCATATCTCCTTACTTGACCTGCATTATAAAACTTGATTTATCTTGATCGTACGGGGAGCACCAACAAAATATATGGTGCAAGAATGGTTTAAATATGTTGAGTATTTTAGGCGTGATATTGAAGAGAACGTAAGCACAAACGATTGAATTAATAAGTTTTCAAATGCTGCACAGACGAACAACAGTACTCCTCTTAAAGTTACGAGAAAGATTCCCAATGTATTTTTTGATGCTGACCCCAAATCCGTTTACAAAATAGCTCTATCACGTCCGAATTTTGAAAAAATTTAAAATAACAGTGAAAAACACAATTTTCCATTATTTTTGAGTTTATGAAAACTGGAATATCTCAAAATTCTGACGTGATAGAAAGAAACCAAGTTCAGATTCGTGATTAGGAGGTCCCAAACCACCATAATTTGCTTCAAAAATCAAAAGAGGAGGGCAAGTGTCGAATTTGCAGGCCTGTTTAATTAATAATAATCAATAATTATTGAAAATGCCAAATAAACGTAAAAAATACTTCATCCTTGGAAACCAAAGTCAAAATCTTGGAAAAACTTGACAAAGGCATCCAAGGGAAGTTGTTAGCCCTAGATTTTAATGTGACAACATATTTAATCAGCTTTATAAAATCAAATTGAGCAGCAATTTTAAAAACTTTAATAATTTAATAAAATGGTGGAATTATAGTGAATTGTTTTCCACTAAGCACATAAGCAAACTTTTGGCTCTTCGAAACAATATTGTTGTATCAGATTTAAAAAAACCAAAGAAACGAACAAACAGAACTAATTGCACTGTATAACACAAAAATCTGAATATGACCTCGATAACTTTTTTTGACGAATTTAGGTTCTCTGATTCCGAATCTGGAAACCGAAACTGTTGTTTCCTATCAGATCTGAGATCCGAGTTATCCATGCAATTTAATGAAGTCCTTTACATGGATTTTCGATACTTTCCTGGATTATATCTCTGAAATTAATGAGTCAAATGAAAAGGTATACACTGTGGGAGAAATGGGTTATTTAGCGGAATTTAATTAAAAACTTCTAAACAAAGAGAGTTATCAAGATGAAATTTAGTGCATGAATTAACGCAAGCATTATTCCCAAACTGGGGAAGTTAGGTATATCTTTCAAACACATTTTTTGTTGTTGTTGTACGAATTTTTGCCACTTGCCTATACAAAGAGGAATAAAAGTAATGTCATGATATGAGTTGGCCGCTATTTTGCTAAATATGAAAGCATTTTTACTTTCTCTTCACAGAAAGTTTACCAAAGGTATAGAATTGACGGCATTTACTTAGTTGAAAAAATTATGTCGGACAAATGACCACCTCTTGAGTTTATGCACATTTCTGCTTGATTTATGGCATTTTGAACTATTCCTCGCAAAACATCTGGATGATTGGCTTGTTGTCAGATAATTCCTTAACTGTCTGCTATATAAAGTTAAAGCACAATGACATTTGATGCTATTTGCAAAAGTTATGCAAAAATCACAAAAATTTTTCATAACTTTCATGTTTCTTAACCGATTTTCATATTCAGACCTATTTAGGGAATGTATTGAAACAGGCTACAAGATTACAAAAAATGTTCAGTGGCCTGGTTTTTTGATCTTCCAAAATATTTTTCTTGAAAAGTAATGAATTAGGCTTTTATTATAAGGCAAGTTTTCTGGTATCTTATCAAAAATTCTATTTTTATTACATTTTCAGTACTAATTAATAAAAACACGCTATGTTTCGATAACTTGACCACCCTATAAAGGGTGGCAGGAACTGGTGTCTCATTTTGGGTATTTCATAGTCGTAAGGAATCATATTAACAAGAAGAAGCAAAATTTGCCCGAATACGGTCAACTTACGTTCCACAGAAGACTAGTAGGCCACAAGAAATAAACTAACACAGTGGTTGATTTGTGCTATAATTTGTAAATAACAAACATACAAACACATACCATCGACTTGTTTTTTAATCAATGCAAGCCTCAAACTACAATTTAAGCTAGTACAGATATAACAAAACAAATTAATAACGATTCTGTAGCCAATGCAATGGAAATCATTTGGAAAATATAAGTGATCCGTAACGGATAAAAAATACGAGATATGAACCGTTTGGCACCCTGGGATGTTTGAAAGCTCACAGCTTTTCATAGAAATCTCGTAAACCAAAACAAAATGTTGTAATAAGCTGATTGGCGTATTGGAAAACGGTACGTAATAAAATTTTCTTCTTAATTATAAAAATTGAATGAAATGCCGCAAGATTGGCCTTGTGGTATGGTTTAGGCTAGGCGCCTATGTAGCAGCGTTTAAGTACGCGTAACTTTTTAATTAATGATAAATTCCTCCAATTTTTTTTTTTCATAGAAATGTTGTTCAAATATCGGAGAACACTTCCGTGTAAAAATATTGTTTTTATTTATAGGTAGATACAGCTTTAATATCGAGCCCTAACCGCCAAAAAGACTTAACTGACACGATTTCGGATTTTCGTTTTTTGATGAAAACCTATAATTCGTGTCCATCTTTTCTAAAAATTTCATAACTGTAAAAAGTACCGTTACGGAGTTATAGCTAAAGCAATAAAGACTTAACCGACATTTGAAGTATTTTGTTTATTTTTTTTGTGACTGCGAGTTGTTGGTTAAATCTTTTTTTCTTTTTGTGTCAAAAATAATTTGCAAATAATGTAATAAAAAGGGAAAATTTATTCAAAAGTCTTGATGCGGGTTAATAGTAAATGTGACCACAAATGTTTTTTGGTACAAAAACTGAAGATCAAATGGGGAATCTGGAAAAGAAAAAAAGACTTCACTGACAAAACACTGAAAAATCGCCGTTATATTATAAATAGGAGAATGAAACTAGTTGCATCGCATGTCTAACACAAAATATAGCTTACATACTAAATTTCACTGTAATAGCTATACTCAATGCACAGATATTTAAAAAAAACCTTCTCCTGTAAAATTTACTTTTTGTCAGTTGTCTTTTTGGCGGTTAGGGCTCGAAATATTCTTAACCGATCATTGACTTATTGCACAAATTTGATGTAAGACGACGCCCTTTCTGTTGACTAATTCCGGACGTTTTTCTTGAGCGCTTTATTCAATCTTGTAAATTGTTGACAGAACAGTTGCGAATTAATCATTTGGCCATGCAATAAGAGCTCGTAGTACACAGGACCCTTGCAGTCCTGCGGTCCAACCAAATACTAAGCAAAAAATTCCTTGGCGTCAGCACCGGCTTTGCGACAGTTTGGGCGGCTTCACCTCGTTTTGGCCATGATCTTTTTCGTCAGATTCAGATTTTTGAAGTTAAAGACTGGGGCTTCAAGCTGCGCTATCAGGTTTGGTGGCTAAAGATTTCTCTGCTTTGTTATATAACCTCAAAAATCTGAAAAAATTAAGAAAAGATTTCTCGAAAACCATACGAGATTCTAAAGCCGGATTTGGTTTCAACATTTACATTGAAAAATAATTTTTTTAGTTTTCGTTTGTTGTTAGTTTTTTAAAAAAACCCCAATCTTTCTTTTTTTACAAAAAAATTTCAAAAATAATTCCTAAAAATACAATATTTTGTTAACTCGATCAGAAAACTAGCTGTATACTCAGTCTTAAGTTAATTTTTGTGAAACATTCTTTTTATATACATACAATGTAAAGGCCATTTAGTTACCGAAATTCGGCCTTGAAAATCGATTAGCTCATTGACCAATTTAAAAAAAAAAAATGTTTTCTATATATTCAGACCCCAGTGAACAACTTTGCTTAAAAAACCTTGAATGGGACGAAATCGACTTGGACTTAGTTCGTAAACTATTCTAGGTTTTGGAATCACTGTTGAATCCATATGTTACCAAGCTATGATTATGTTCATTAATTAATGTTACCTAAAACCGCAAAAAAAATCTTACAGAAAAGCTAACAAAGCCTTAAAGCAATTAAACATGAAAAATGATTTAAATCAATACACATTTTCATTGAATTAATCTATTTTTAATTGGAAAAATTACTAATCTTGTTTTGGTATGCTTGCAAACTACGTACTTTCCAAATTTAAAATTTGGGTGGTAGATAGCTCAAAACAGTTTTATTAAAAACACCAGAGCTCAACGCGCTTTTTTTTACGCCTAAGCACCCTTTTCATCCGTGAACGTACAACTCGTGACGTAAAATCATGTGTTTCACATGTATATCGCATTACTAAATACATGATTTTACGTCACGAGTTATACATTTACGGATGCGTCGATTCGACCCCAGGTCACATACAGTAATACTTTTTTTTTTATGAAAACCCGCCTCCCAGGAGCAAATCCTGTACACAGCCCTGGTGTTTTGGACCGAAATTGAATTTGGTTTTTTCTACCACATTAGAATTTTGAGCAATCTTACTTCAAATTGAGGAAGGCGCTATGTTCAGTTATATGGCGCACTTCCAGTATAAGGTGTTTTTTGTTTAGCCAAATGCATCGGATAGCTATGAACTTCTTTATAAAACTTTATCTTGTTTACTTTTCCAATTAAGGAGTAGCCATCACAATATGAATCGGGTGACATTTTGTTAGAAATGATTAAAATGGTTTTCTGTTTTCACGAAAAATTTACTTGGTGCTGTGGAATTGATGGCATTATGCTGAAAAAATGATACCGGTCAAATAACCGATCCGTTGAAGTCCAGGTAACTCAGCGCCATACAAAGATAACACAGGCCCACAAAAAAAAAAAAAGTACCATGCGCGAAAGATCAGACCACCTGAACTTTATGTTTTCGGGGTCGCTGAATCCGATTATGGTGCCAGATTAGCGAAGTTGGTTAGCGTTTTTTCAGAAATCAACAATAATGCTGAAAATTACTGATTTTTGCTGGTTTCTGAAAAAACGCGGTGGTTCTGACCATCTAGAACTTTGCGGAATTCAGATTATTTTAATATTAAATTTCATAGAACCAACTATGCTATTAATGAGTCTATGAATAGAACCCTCATTACTTTAAATAATTTATATAGAAATAGTTTACTTGATTTTGCATTGCCTAAGGAAAGCTTAAAATCAGTTCACAGTGGGCTCCTACGTGTTTTGAGTTTGACTTTATTGACGACAAAACCATGGTATGGGGATGTGTTCGTACTCATTTCAGGATTATAAAACTGCTTCAAGTAAAATCGGATCTGATCGGTTTCGAAAGTTACAGCCAATTAAATGGTTTTTTATTTTCTACTGTACAGTAACAAAAAAGTTTAATTCAAAATGTCATGGATTTAACACGAAATCATGTAAAATTACTCGTGAGCACTAACGAAATCTAAAAAACAGGGTTCTGAAATCAAACCATTGGTAGTCCTTTGCAATTTTGTAAAAAAAATGCATTTTTTACAAATTGGCCCAAAACCTTTAAAAGGAACAAGAAATTAAGGCATTTATAATGGATTTGCCAATTCTAAATTTGAATTGCTCTATCGCATATAGTTTTTGAGATATTCTAACGTATAAAAAAAATTAATGACGATTTTTCGTAATTTTTGATGTTACATATATAATAAGACCAGATAATTGTCTTTTTTTTCTTTATAACTCAATTTGAGTTTCATCAATTTCTTTTATTTTTTCCAAAATATCTAAACCTTAAAAGTTGAAAAAGGGCTTAAAATCGGTTTTTGGCTTTATTTGGGGTTAAATATAGGTCGAATGAAATTGTTATGCTATTTAATATTAATTGCATTATTTAGTACTATTCTTAGTCTTCACAATAAGTTATAAAATGAGCTTGTAATATTTTTCATTACAAAGCTATGATCATTTTAAAAAGGCATTGCATTTACATTTTCAGGTAAATTTGTATGAGAGCAGCGAAGGAGGTTAAGATAAGGGACGGACATTTTAGAAACAAATGTTGAGGAGAGGAAAATGTAAGGAGTTGCTTATCAGTTTTTTCTTCATAGGGAATTAATTTATTATTTACTGCACAGCATAAAGGAAAAAACATGTAATTGGTTGTAACTTACGAAACCGATCAGCTCCGATTTTACTTGAAGCAGTTTTATAATCCTGAAATGTGTGCAAACACATCCCCATACCCCGATTTTGTCGTCATCAAATTCAAACTCAAAACACCTAGAAGCCCACTGTGAGTTGTGATTACTTTATTTAATTAGATTATACTTATATTATTTCTTATTATTCCATATGGTAACATTGCTATGTTTTAATTGCTAGTCTGTAAGGTTTTGTTACCAGAGACAATAAAATAAATAAATAAATAAAATAAAAAATATCTCACTTGAATTTCAGGTTAATTAATTGTATTTCAGAAAATAAATTCAATTTTTGAATATTATAATTCATTTCAGAAAATCTTATTTAAACTTAAGAATAACCAATAGTACTTTAGAATGTTTAAAATTTACTTCAGATTCTACAATTGTACTTTTGTTAAGTAATTTGTTATTCAGAAAACTCTAATTGTACTTCAGAATATTATGAAACTAATTTCTAGTGTTCGACCGAAGGTCACTTTTTGGCCGAAGCCGAAGCCGTAGCCGATTAATCGGTTTTTTTATAACCTTCGGCCGTAGCCGAAGCCGAAGCCGAAGGCTCATTTATTTTATATTTTTACACCCTACTCTCAGGGTATATTCAATTTGTAGCATTTTAGGCATTATCAGGCCAAATATAACACACTTAGCGCCGACTTTGAATTGTTCAGATAAGCCTTAACGGGAATGGATCTTGAGAAGTGGTCCCTTTGTGAGATATTAGGTGCAAAAGGTTTTTGCAAAATGTTTTCCCTTATTTGATCCACGATTTTTTAGCTCAGAAAATTTGCATAAGTTGTTTTCGTACAAATTATATTCTATTTAAAGGTATTTTCTTGACCTTTAGCACTCGATTTATCAGGAAGGCACAACTTCTCAAGGTATGACTAGAACAAAAGATCAAACCTACTATCGGAAGACCAAAAAACTGATTTACTCGACCTTTTGTATCCGATATCTCACGAAGGCACCACCTCTCTTAAATAAAGCGGCCATTTATCATCCGACTTTGTTCTGCAAGGGCTCGAAATGTTTGTAATGAAATATTTAGCTGACAAAAAATAATTAATAAAGAACTCTTTAATTTTTCGGTCCAGAAAAATTCTTTGTATGTTATTGAGAGATACCCTTATTTTAATGGCTTATAACTCGGAAAGTAGGAATAGAATTAAAAATGTAGAGCGTTAAGAGTGATCTTACCTATCCAAATGCAATAACAAAATTAAATTTTGCCATTTACTGTTTTTGTTACATAGCCCAAAGTATATCTCAAGACAATGATTTTTGCACTTTTGAGCAAGGATAACTCAGGATTCTGACATAATTGAAAAAAACAAAGTTCAGATTCGTAATTAGAAAGTCCCAATCCACTATAAACGGCCATCGTTTTGTTTAAAAGTTTTTTTTTAATCAACAAGTTGCTTTATGCTTGAAGTTACAAACATTCGACTTCGGCCAAACATTCGGCTTATTTTTGGCCGAAGGCCGAATGTGAGGCCGAAGGCGTTTTTTTGACCGAAGGTGGCCGAAGCCGTAGCCGAAGCCGATTAATCGATCGGACTCTACTAATTTCTAAAAAGGCAGCAACTAGAGTCCCTAATATCCACCTTATTGGACCTTTTCTTTTGCCGGAATCATATCAGTGCACCATCAACGATGATCTTTTAAGGCCGAAAATGCCAATGATTGGTTTCAAACAGTTTTACAGAGAAAGGCTGATTTAGGGAATCAGCAAAAAGATTTGGTTAAAAGGTTGGTTATTTGGTTATGAGACAGTGCTCCATGCCACTCAAAATTAGAAATTGCAATCAACGCTTTCAATCACAGTGACAAAGCAACTCTTTTGGTTTTGAAGCCCTATTCTTCAAATATTCTTGAAATAATTTGGTCAAAAATTAAAACCGATGACGAAAAAATTTTCATATGTACATAAGACTGGCCCAAAAGCTGTATGAAAAATCGTAAACATGTGGCTTGCGGCTAAAAATAATTAATTAGGAAAATGCAGAAATCTAACTTTTTTTCTATATTTTTATAAAAAACAACCACGAAACTCAATTTAATACTTTTTAGTTGCCTCTTATTAAAAAGTACATATAATTACCTTTCGAAAAAACCAAAGACAAGTGAAGTCATAAAAAATTGGAATAAAATAACATACAATGGCTCACAAAACTATTCGGAATTTGAAAATTTTTTAAAGAATCATAAAAGTTTTTAATAACGAATTAACTTTTTTGATACACTCTAAGTAGTTATAACTCAGTAAATATCTAGTTTTATTTATTAACAAAAACTTTTCCAAAATGAAACTTAAAAATATTAAAATGAGCTTATAAGCAAAATCCTGCTTAAATTCAAAGCTCAAAAGTTTTCGATATTCCAAAAAATTCCACGAAATCAAAGATTAATCCAAAAGTATTGGCGACACTCTTTAAATCAATTTACAGTTAGTTTGGGGTAGCTCAGTTCAGTTTTGTAAAATTTTTTTAAAGCGAAGGACTTTGTTTTTTGTAAAAAAGAATGGTGGGAAGAAAATCAAAGAAAACAATCTAAAAAAAAAAAATTAATGCGTGAGGATGGAAAGCCCCTTTAGAAAATAATAAGCGGCGGTGGAAGAAGTATTTCGACAATATAAAGAAACACGTTCCATAATTCACAATGCTTTAGTATAACGAAACTAAGCATTCAAGACAGGTATCATACGAAAAACTAAAGTTCAACCACGTACTTCAGCAGTGGACATTAATAGAAGCCACACTAAAAATAATGGAGTAAACGTAAGTGATGAAACTGATCGCAGGAGACTCAGAAATGCTAATTCTAATAAAAGAACTCAACGTTTCAAAGCGTTTATAAGAAAAGCCAAAGGCAAAAAGCGCTTAGAATTTGCAAAAAAAAAAAACAATTAAAATGCAACGAAGGGTTATGGTCAAGCGTTATTTTTAGAGCACGGCGCTGTTCTGAGAATTTAAATGACGATAACAGCACCCATCTGAGATTATTTTATATTATAAAAGCCTATAAAATTCTGCATATTTTAGTGAATTTTTAAAAAAAACGTTAGAGTGGTTTTTGAGTGGACACACAAGAAATAAATTTTTATCATTATTTTAACAAATAATGATAATTATGTGTTTACAATATACAATATGAATGCATATTAAATTCTGAAGAATATAAGACTAAGTAGAAAAAAATCGATAAGCCGAAAAAATGCCAAGAAACCGTTAAAACTTGAATTAAAAACTAGTAAGGGTGGTATCTTTGGCCTGTCCAAATCTAAATACCCTACACTGCATTTCAAGTATATTATTAGGAGAGTATAAGAACAAATTGCTTATATGGGAAGTGCCACGCCCTCACCTCCGAGCTTACCTTGATTTTGCGTAGAGCTTGCATTTACTGTTCTGAGTGTTTGAGTAAAATTCGGTTAGGTTTTCCTTAAAAAATCTTTCATTATAGAATTTTGAAACTTTCGCTTATACGGGAGGTGCCACGCCCTCTAATCCTACATCGCCTACTTTAAGCTCAGAATTTACGATTAATGTTTTTCGTGTTTGAGTGAAATTTGGTTGGATTATCTCAAAAAACACCTTCATTATACAATATAATTTTGAAACATTTGCTTATAAGGATGGTGCCACGCCCTCTAGTCCGAATTCGCCTAGTTTTTGCTCAGAGCTTATACTTACTTTCCCTAGTATTTATATGTATTTTGCTTCTGTTATTGCAAATAATGCTCTTATTATTGCATTTTGAATATATTTTTTGTATGGGCGGTAGGCGTGTCCGTTGACCGATTTCGCTCATTTTCAATCCCCCGAGTTAACTTTTACGACGGAGGCAGAATACCAAATTTCATTGAATTATGTGGCACAGTTTTCCCAAAAAATGTAATTCCACACACAACCAGCCAGCCAGCCACCCAGCCAGCCAGACAGACGGACATGGCTATATCGACTCAGGAGGTGACGCTGATCAAGAATATATATACTTTTCTATACTTTTCTACGCATCCTTCTCTGCGTTACAAACGGAAGGACAAAGTGAATATATCCTGGGTGTAGGGTATAAAAATAGTAAAGTAAAAATTTATCGCACTTCGAAAATTATTGAAAAAAACTTTTGTTGACTTTCACTTATTCAAAAAATATTTTCTTCTTAGCACAAAGCAAATGGGTCTGTTTGCTCCGGTAAATGCACAAAAACTTCGTGCTGCCACGCCTCCTTCTCTGCGTTACAAACGTAAGGACAAAGTGAATATACCCTGGGTGTAGGGTATAACTAGTAAGGGAGTTTTACCTTTGGCCTGACCAAATATTAAATACCAGTATTTACACAGCAGTATTTTGAAAATTTTGCTTATTTCGGAGGTGCCACGCCCTCCTGTTCGATTTTATCCAGTTTAAGCTTAAAGCTTGCATTTATAATTCTTAGTGTCTGAGTAACACTTAGTTTGATTATCTCAAAAAACGCTTTCAGTACAGCGTTTTGAAACTTTTGCTTATATGAGAGGTGACACGCCCTCTTGTCCGAATTTGCCCAGTTTTTGTTCACAGCTTGCGCTAACAATTCGTAGTAAATATGTGTATTTCGGTTGCATTATTGTGAAAAATACTCCAAAAGTTGCATTTTGATTATATTTTTTGTATGGGCGGTAGGCGTGTCCGTTGACCGATTTCGCTCATTTTCAATCCTTCGAGCTAACTTTGACGACAAAGACTGTGCACCGAATTTCATTGAATTATATTGCTTAGTTTTCCAAAAAAATGTATTTCCACACACAGCCAGCCAGCCAGACAGACAGACAGACGGGCATGGCTATATCGACTCAGGAGGTGACGCTGATCAAGAATATATATACTTTTCTATACTTTTCTACGCATCCTTCTCTGCGTTACAAACGGAAGGTGTAGGGTATAAAAATAGTAAAGTAAAAATTTATCGCACTTCGAAAATTATTGAAAAAAACTTTTGTTGACTTTCACTTATTCAAAAAATATTTTCTTCTTAGCACAAAGCAAATGGGTCTGTTTGCTCCGGTAAATGCACAAAAACTTCGTGCTGTGATAACACGCGCTTAATATTTGTCAGAAAATCCGCTTTTGTTTTCTGTCGAAAGTTACGGGGGAATGCCCTCACCCAAACCATGCCCGCAGGCTGTACTTTTTTTATGCACATGAAAAAACAAAAATATCACATTCTTGTGTTAAATTGAAGAATTTAACTATATGATCCTGACATCTGAGGTGTATCACGTGTTCAGCAAACTTATGCAGGATATTGCAGGGAATATTTTTGTATGAAATTTGAACCCTTGCAACCCCCACATGTGGATAATTTTTACCCTTTTCTTAAAAAGGTACAAAAATGACACCTAAGACAGTGGAATATTGAGTCAGTATGTACTACAGAAATATTTGCTATAAAATTTTAGTACTAGTTTCTGAACACTAAAAAATCAAAATTTCATCACGAAAGCAAAAAAAATCGTTAAAATCAGTAAGGACTTCTAACAATCAATATTTTTTAAAAATTTCACCCCACTGTAAAACTCTAAAACTACATTTTGGATAAAACTCGTTTTCACGAGATAATAACGAAATCATACAAGGACCATTTTCTTAGAATATATTAACCCATTATATCATGTTTCATGGGTCTTCTCGACCCCTTTTTCTAAAAACTGGGCCACAATGGGCTAAATAATTCTGCTAAAATATTTTACGGAAAATTTCACGGAAGTTCGCGCTCAAATCAAATATTGGAAACAGACGCTTAAAGCCAATACTTCAAGGATACTGACTGACCCAATACAAATCGATAACTAGCATTTGAGATGACAATATTACGATTTTAATCTTTTTTTCCGTGCCGGTTAAAGTCACCCTCGGATATTAAAGTTACCCCTGCTTACGGTATGAATATTTTTTGTGGAAAATTTTCTAAGCCACAAAATTGTCGTAATATATTAACGAAAAGTTGAAATGGGAAGTTAAAATCTTCATTTCACGTTTTATGACAATAAGAGAGACTTCAAATAATAATATCGCGGCCGCTAGTTTTTATTTAATTTTATTTATGATTTAAATTCAATAGTTTAATTCAGAATTGTAATTTATAATTAAGAAAGTAGTATTAAGTATTAAACAAGCCTTGCATTAATCTTTCCACTTGAATGACTTTCCACTGAATATTTCTACTCGAGCTCTACTTAATCGAATCTATTTAAAAATTTCTCCACTTTACTGTTTTTACTTTTTCTACATACTTTTGTACTTGACTTTTCTGTTGTTTATCAACTGATAAATGACGTCACAAATGCAATTACTTTTAGGCGATCTGTATGTTGACGGAATTCATATCTTGCAGTTCAGGGGAATTCACATCCCGATGTGTGTATAAGAATGTATTTTTATGGCATCTAACGAAACAGCTTTCATTTCTGCCTTCTCTTTTTATAAAATATAGTCTGATAGTTGTATCCATGAAAAATATTTTAACTTTCATATAGTTATGTATAGTCCGATTCGCTACCTTTCCGAAATAGGAACATGAAAATCGGTTAAGAAGTGTCTAACAGTTTTGTGAAGCAGCATCAGTCACTTGTATGTATTAAAATATTCAAAAATCCTAACTGTTAAACCGTTAATAAACTATCTTGATTTTGAGTTAAAATAAAAGATAACACTGTACAACAGTCAAAAAATCCAAAGTGGTTTGAAAAGTGTATTAGTATTTTGATATCCTAAACATGTTTTTTTTAGCCAAAATGAGCACATTTTTCTAGCCAAAATCTATAACCGCTATACGATGATCAAATGGAAATGCAGTTTTAATGTTGACTCTAGAGTCTAGACCAAAAGAACAATTTTGAGTCCAAAATGGTACACACAAAGTTTTGTTTTCAGTAAATACAATCATTTTTACTATTTTGGCTATTTTTGAGGTTTGAGACAGACTGCACAATATTTTCATTATTTGTTTTATCTAATTTATCACGTAGTGCTATTCTGTTTCTTCAAAATGAGCTCTTAAAATATACCCTTCGTTAGTTTTATCAAAAGTAATAACCGATTGAAGATGACATCATGAATCCAATATGATAGGTAGAATGACACAAAAAAAATTGAATGGAAAAATTATGCGCACTCTACCGCAGGAACTTGAACTTGTATTTATTCAGTCTGTTTTTTGAAAAACAGCTTCTTCTTTTTCCTTTTTGTCTGTGTTTTGCAACCAGAATTCGAATAAATCGAAATTGCGAAATAATAAGTCACTGACAAAATAATTCATTAAAAAAAACAGCCAAAATCGGGCGTTTAAAGATATTTGTAATGTGATGTGATTTAACAAAATAAATTTCTATGAATGCTCAAGCACTTCTATGTGATATCGTGTGCTCACAGTTTAGAGCAAACGAGTAAACTTGTAACCTGTAATTTTTTTAGACCTTTACACTTATAGTAGGTACTTATCATATAAAGTTACTAGCTGTCTTACCCGGCGTTGCACGGGTTTTAATAAAAAGCCAGATTGCACTAAAAAGCTAATATCGAAAACTTTTTTTTATTTTTTAAAACAATGAGCCACAAACAGATGCTCCGATATATTTATGGATCGGTAAAACTCCAAAAGTATCGCAAAATAATTCGGTAAGAGTCCAAGTTTATAGAAAAACGTCCAAAATATCGGTAAATGTCCAAAAGCATCGAAATACACATAAGAAATCTGTAAAAACCCAAATGTATCGAAAAACATCTAAAATTTCGGCAAAAGTCTAAAAGTATAGAAGAACATCTAAAGTATAGGTAAAAGTCCAAATATAACGATAAACATTCAAAATATCGGTAAAAGTCCAAAAGTTTCGAAAAATATTGAAAAACATCTAAAATATCAGTAAAGGTCCAAAAATGTCGAAAAACATCCTAAAATCGGTAAAAGTTCAAAAGTATTGGAAAGCATCGAAGAAATAATAATAATAATACTTGATTATGAATAAGTGGAATGTTAAAGACTAAGTTCTTCTATGCGAACGATTCAAATCAATAAATACTATATATAAAAAAATCAGTAGAAGTCCAAATAAAGCGAAAAAGAACCAAGATATCGAAAAAGGTCCAAAAGTTTCGAAAAACATTGAAACACAACGAAGAAATCGGAAAAAGTTCAAGGTTATCAAAAAACATCCTATGTATCGGTAACAGTTGAAATACATATATCGAAAAACATCCAATACATATATCGAAAGAAGTTCAAAAGTTTCGAAAAATAGTGAAATAAAAAAAAAAATTTCGAAAACGTACAAAATATCGGTAAAAGTCAAAAAATGTCGAAAATCATCCTATATATCGGTAAAAGTCCGAAAGTTTTGAAAAATATCGAAACACATCGAAGAAATCGGCAAAAGTTTAAGTTTATCGAAAAACTTCCAAAATATCGGTAAAATTACAAAAAATATTTATATTTATTTATTTATTTATAAATAATTTATTTATATAATTAATTATATAGATAAACTTAAAGCTAGGCAATAACAACTATGGTCTTCAGCCCAATTATTTTTAAAGATAATAATATTATTAAATTTGGAAGTATATACGAGATTTTTTTAGTATTTCTATTGTAGTTTTGATATTTTTAACGTTTACATTTGATAAGAGTTCAGGAAGTGTGATATTATTGTATAATTCGATTTGGATTCTATTTATTAAACTGCAGCTATTGATAATGTGGGTTATTGTCAGAGTATCAGAGTGGCAGAGATTACAGATCGGAGGCTCAGTGTTTTCCATGATGTGTCGTTTTGTTAACAGCGTGTGGCCCAAACGTAAACGGATATATTTTTGTAAATGAATTCTGGGTATGTCATGAGGATATTTTGGTGTCTTACATTCCGGGTTGACAAGTTTATAGTGATGTACATATTGCGACCAGCTTACTTTTTTTTGGTCAGAGTAGAATTTTTTGATATTTCTCAGCATATCTGTTTTGTTGAATGTTGTTTGAGTGATGATCGGAGCTGTTCTTGCAAATTTGGCTGCTTCATCCGCAAGAATATTACCAAAGATGCCAACGTGACCGGGTATCCACATAATTTTTAATTTATTCGGATGCTGAATAAGCGTGTTTCTTATTTTTATTATGGTTTCGTTCCGATGGTCAATATTTTGCACAGCTTGGATTGTTGACAGGGAATCTGAACATATGATATGTTTACCATGAGTAGACTTGCATTTTGAGACTGCAAAGAGTAGTGCTTCCGATTCTGCCGTAAATATTGAAGAGCTTGGATCTAGAAGAGCTAGTCTTTCAACTGCTAGAGATGAATTAATTACTGAGTAAGCAGTGCCCAAATCATTTTTAGACCCGTCAGTGAAAGATATATTCCAGTTTTCTCTTTTGTATTTGCACGCTAATTCATTATAAATCGTTTTGTATACACTAGCAGGAGTGAGATTTTTTGGCCGAAGCATGAGATCGTTTATGAAACATTTATTGTCTAAATTCCAAGGTGGCTTTGATGGAAAATAGAGTGAATGCTGCTTTATTGAAATTCCAAGATTTTTGGCGTTTGATATGGCTCGACAAATTGAAGAAGGTATACGCGGTTGTTGTCTATTCGCTATTTTGTCAATATTTTGTACCATTTGGCGCTCAGCAGGTAATAAAAGCTTAGTGATTAATTTAGTGGTGAGAAATTCTACTCTAACGTCTAAAGTTGGTAGTCCAGTCTCAGTAAGCACATTCGCCAGTGGTGTAGTTCGAAAAGCCCCAATGGATATCCTTGCAGCTGCATGGTATACTGCTTTGATTTTATTAAGTGATGTTTTTGCCGTATTTCCGTAAATTACCAATCCGTAATCAATTTTCGAGAGAATTAATGCCTTAGTAATGTATATAGTTGTGTTTTGATGTGAGTTACTATGATAAGATGATAAATATTTTAATAAATTTAACCTGCTAACAAGCGACTTCTTTAAATAATCAATGTGGGCAGACCAGTTGTATCTACAATTAAAAACTACACCTAATATTCTCAAAGAGTTAACATATTCAATATGATAGTTTCCTATATATACATCGGACAGAAAGCAGTTCCGTTTTCTACATAAATGCAATATTTTTGTTTTGGTGTTAGATATTTTTGCTCCTGTATAAGAACACCATTTATTAATTTCGTGGAAAATAGTACTAAGATGTGATTGGAAATCCAAATCAGAATTAATTTTTGCAATAAGATACAAATCATCTGCATAGATACAATGATTAAAATTTTTATTTTCAATAATTAATTTATTTAATTTTTCGGTGGCTATCTGAAACAAAGTAGTTGACAGCGGAGATCCTTGTGGGATTCCGTTGTGAAGCGGCTTTGTTTCTGAATGCCATCCGTTGATTTTGACTCTAATTTTTCTGTTGGACAGAAAAGATCTTACAAAATTTAATATTTTGGGACCCACCTTCCATTGCATGAGTTGAGCAAGTACAGCATGTTTGCCTACTCTATCAAATGCCTTTTCGAAATCGACAGATACCACCGAAATGTGATTACGTTTTGACAGAGTATCAGCTATTTGATGATCAAGATATAAGAGAGCATCCATGGTGCCTTTACCTTGCTTAAAAGCGACTTGGCGATTACTGATTAAATTATGTTTCTGTAAAAACCAGTTCAGACGTTTGGCTACAATTTTGAATTGCAAGAAAGAAGCGAGATAGGGCGATAACTATCAACTTTATTTTTTGGTTTGTTGGGTTTTGGTATAGGAATGACGGTTGCAGTTTTCCATTCCTGTGGAATTGTACCGCTGTCAAAAATACTATTATATAGTTTTAAAATGTATTTTCTTGCTGCTAAAGGAAGGTGCTTTAGCATAGGGTAGGAAACTCGGTCAAAACCTGGAGTTTTTCCTTTTGCAGAATTAAGAGCGGACTCTAATTCGATTAATGTAATTTCATCTTCAATAAATTTTGCAGATGCGTTGATGCTTTAATGTATTGTAACGTTGGTGTTTAATTTGTAGCTGAGGAATTCGGATGAGAAATTAGAATCCTCGGAGTTTTTTGACCACTCGCTTGCAAAGAAGTTAGCAATTTCAAAAGAATCACGTGTTGAGGTGTTATTATCTTTTTCAATATAACGTATAGTAGGAGTAGTAGCGGCGCCATTTAATTTTTTAATATTATTCCATATTAATTTGATAGGCGTGCTTGGGTTAATTGTGCTGGTAAATACTTCAAATGCCATACGCTTTGCTTGTTTTGATTCACGCTTAAACTTTGCATTAGCTTTTTTATAAGCAAGTCTATTTCCAACTGTAGGGTGGTTTTTAAAAGCTGAGAATAGGTGTTGTTTAACACGACGTAAGTCATTAAGTTCCTTATTCCACCAGTGGACGTTTTTATGTTTATATTTATTTGAAGTGTGTGGAATAGATTCGTTAGCAGCTGATATGGTATTCCTATGCAGTAAAGCAGCATCTTTATTAATGTTATGTGTTGGTTTTAAATTGTTAAATTTAATTGTTGTAATTTTGTCAAATTTGTCCCAATTAGCTTCAGATGTTTTGAATTTTATAGGTTTGTTTATTAAGAAGTTTGTAGTACTTTGTGGTGAGGGAAGAGAAACATAAATCGGGAAGTGATCACTACCTTGAAGCTGAGAGTCTATTTTCCATGAAAGAAACGGTAGGAGTTGAGCAGATGCCAATGATAAATCAATATGCGTGAAAGTAGAGCGTGTCGATAGGTGAGTGGGGGAGCCGTCAT
Organism: Calliopum simillimum; assembly: GCA_951812925.1. Classification (NCBI taxonomy): domain Eukaryota; kingdom Metazoa; phylum Arthropoda; class Insecta; order Diptera; family Lauxaniidae; genus Calliopum; species Calliopum simillimum. The sequence continues at coordinate 82,429,780 of OX638372.1, read as the reverse complement.
TTAATATAGTTAGATTAGTTTGCAAGATCAGGTTTTCAATAATTCTTCCTCTTTTATTTGTTGAGGAAGATCCCCAAAGCGTGTTTTGAGCATTGAAGTCGTCTAGTAAAATGATAGGTTTGGTAGGATCATTGCAAAGCGTTGTAAGAGTGTTTAAATTAATTGGTTTATTGGGGTGTAAATATATTGAAGCAATAGTAATTTTAACGTTTGCTTTTATTTCTGCTAACGCTACACACATGTTATGTGGTGTTGGCAAAACTTATGTTCAATCGTGCTTTTGATGAATAGAGCTGTACCACCTTTGGCGTTCATATTAGATGGTGTATTAACAAGTAAAATACTGTAATTATTGAGTTTTATAGTACTATTTTTAATGTGAGTTTCTTGGAGGGCTATAATATCTGGTGAATGTTTGCTTATTAATATTTGAAGCTCAGCTAGGTTATTTTGGTATCCATTTAAGTTCCATTGAAGAATCTTAAGGACCATATAAATATATAAAAATATCAATCTATAATAGGAATGATAGTGTTACTACATTGTTAGTATATCAATATACTTATACTAAAAAGAGTAATTACTTAGTTCATTTCTGAGTCGTCAGAGTTGATAGGGCTAGCAAGAGAAGTGTTATTAATATTAAGAGAGTTATGTTTGTTTCGATAATGTTCTAATGTTTTAAGAATTTCATCTTGTGAGAGATTATGTGAAGAAGTGGAGGTAGAAGAATGTGAAGAGAGTTGGTGAGGAATGTTTGGTGTATTACTGGAGTTTGGTGAGTGAGAGTGGTTGGGGTTGAAATCGGTTTGGTTGTTGGGTTCTGCTTGGTTTATAGGTAAATTTTCTGTATTTTGTTTAGCTTGTATTCTTTTTTGTTTTTCTTCTATTGCTGTTTCTAGGGTTTCTGTAGGAATTTCGTTAGAAAAGTCTTGGTTGTTTATTTGTTGTGTTGCTTCTCTATATGTACACTTTGTTGTTGTTTTAATTTTAATTATTTCTTTTCTTTTTTTGAAAGATGGGCAATTTTTGTTGGTGGCTCTGTGTTCGTGTTTACAATTTATACATTCAACCTTTGTGCAAGGAGAGGGGTCATGGGAACTAGTTGCACAAACTTCACATTTTGTCTCGCTTTGGCAATATTTTTTTGTATGTCCCAACACAAAACAATTTTTACATTGAATTGGGGCAGGAATGTAGGGTTCGACTTTATAAATTAGGAAACCAATATGAACTTCTTTAGGGAGTTCAAATCTATTGAATGATAATATATGAAGCGATGTGTTGATTTGTTTACCGTCCTTGAATTTGGTTATTTTTTGACACTCAGTCACAGACTGATCATTTAAACCTTCGAGAATTTCTGTCTCTGATAGATTTTGTAAAGGAGGAGCAAAGACAACGCCTTTTATCGTGTTAAGAGTTGGATGTAGACTCACCTCAATCGGACAGATGTTGGATAAATTTGATGTTTTCAGAAATTTATTAGCTTGAGCCTCGTTTTTTGTAAGAATAAGCAAATGGCCTTCCCGTGTAAAGGAAATTTTTTCTGGTGGATCAGAGCTTATACTTTCCAGTCCCTTAGAAACAAGAAATATATTGTAATCTCTCAATGGTTTTTCAGTAGTTTTACTTTTTATTAATATGAATTTTGGACAACTATTTTTTTGGATTTTATTGCCAGTAACTGTAGGAAAATCGTAGTTATTATTTAAGTTGAATTGGTGGTTGGTTTTTTTCCGTTTAGGATGGGTAGTATTGGACTTCGCGTTGGAATCTAATAGAGCGTAATAGTTACCTCCTGAGGAGGCAGCCATGGCTAGTGACCAAAGCGGTTTTACTTACTCCGAAAAATTAATTCTTGGAAAAAGAAGAAAAAAGAAAAAAAAAAACAACAAAGCAACGGCACACGAAAGTACAGAAAAGCGAACGAGAAACCGAGTATATGATAGTAATAGCAGTCAATCAGAACGAAGTAGAAAAGCGACTGTTCACTACGAGCACTTGATTTCAACTGAATTACAAAAAATAAATCGAAAAACATCCTATGTATCGGTAAAAGCCCAAAAGTTTTGAAAAATATTCAAACACATTGAAGAAATCAGTAAAAGTCTAAAAACAAAACATCCAGTATATCGAACCAAAATCAAAAGTTTCGAAAAATAGCGAAATATGTACTTCGAAAAAATCGGTCAAAGTCCAAGTGTTTCGAAAAACATCCAAAATATCAAAAAAAATCAAAAAGAAAGGAAAAATATTGAAAAACATGTAAAACATCGTTAAAAGTCCAAAAATATTGAAAATATTGAGTTGGCATCACTGACGAAATCACTCTCATTTTTGCTCTCATCAACAACACAACATCAAGAATAAAAAAAACAATAAATGAAAGAGACGGAAAAGACAACAACAACACATAACTCATGGCGCAGCAAGCTATACCGACTGAAATGCAAACGATCATTTTTATGCAAGCATTGAATTTTTTTTTTCAACAACTTCATACTAAAAAAAAAGGTTTATCTTATAAAAACCAAAAAAATAAGTATACAATCCTGTTCCTGTTTTGCACCTAATCGTTACATAGGGTTTTCATATAAGCAATTTTATATAAATAGTATAGATAGTATAGATATAGATGATACACATTTAATAATTGCCTTTTGAGCTTTTCTACGTTTGAGGGTAAAAAAGTGCATTCAAGAATCAGGTCGTCTTTTGCAGCGCATTATTGTTTAATTTGTCAATTGGTGTCGTCTTTCCATAGAGCACTATTCTTTCACTATAATCGCGCCCAAAATAAAGCCAGAAGTGCATTAAACAAGATTTTTAACCTGGATGAAAAATGATTTATTGTCCATAGAATCAAGGTAAACCCAAATTATCGGCTCCAAAATTAGTCACAGAGATACAGCAGGAACTAAGGAAGACGTGCAGCCACAAGTCCACAACTTTAATTTTCAAGTAACCCTTCAAAAAATCATGAGAATCTACTTACTTTGTTCTGGAGCTCAGTATGAGGTTTCCGCCACATGCATGAAATACATGCATCAGAGCCAAATATGGTAAACTTAGACTCGTTCGCGATTAAGACATTGTTCCAAAAAACTCGAACATTTTAACATTGAGCTCCATAGCAAAAATAAGTAGATTTTATTGTATTTTTTTTTTTTTTTTTCTTATGAGGAGCTTGAACTTAAAGTCTGAACTCAGGGCACCCAAAGTACAATTTCCGCACTCTGCGATTTACTTGGTTTTTTGCTGCCGATAGTTTGGGTTTGCTTTGGTTTTACGAACAATAAATAATTCGTCAACCAAATAAAAAATCTTGTTTGACGGACTTCTGCCCTGATTTTGGATTTGATTTTTATGAACGAAGATATAAATGTTGTTTTGTACTGAGGGCGGTACTTGTGTTGGGCTGGGATATTTAATCCCTTAAAATGATTTATCAACGATTCCGGCTGCTCGACAAACCATTCTATACATCATTTGGTCAGCTTTAGATATCGCTTCTAGGAGTCCTTCTAACTTTTGAGATGGTTTAGGGATTTTATTTTGTTTTATACAAATCGACCAGTACATTCAAGCAATTTGCATGTTTCCAAACATTGTGAGACGCGGGTCGAATGTGCAAAAAATATTGACAGGCGCTTATAAGACTTAAAAAAAATGTATAACATGAGGGAAGAGAAAAGAATAAATTCGTTTCAATAAAAACAAGAGATATCACGAATAGATTAGGCCAAGCCCTCGGTCGAATAGGTAAATATTACTCAAAAAGTACATATTTAAAAATCAAAAAAAAAAAAAATAAATGAAATCTGTGGAAATTATTTTTGCGAAAAAACTAAGCAAGATAATTCGATGGGCCCTACCGCCGATATTAACCCTTTCGACCCGGCTGGGACAATATATCCCAATTTACATGTATATATTGTCCCAGCCGGGTCGAAAGGGTTAAGAACTTATAGAATTATTTACGATTATGAAATCAAAACACCAGAAATCTCTAAAGCATCTCTTGAACAATATGATGATGGATTCGGATAGTAAATGCGTGGCATCTCACAAAGAAGTTTGTAAACATGCTTTTATTTTAAATCTTAATTTTAAAAATAATTTTAAAAACAAAAATTATTAATAATGATTAAATATCCAAATTGTGAGATGCAAACATGTCAAAGATCTGGCAATCATACTTTCTACATGTATTCAACTACTATAAACTTTGCGAGTATGTCAAGTCATACATACATAGTTTCACAATTGCATCTCACTTTTTTCTGTGTAGAGTTTAGTTTTTGTAGATTTCACATGCGCATGCGTGATTTTGAAGGATATCCATTGATGTGATGAGCAGCTCTACAACAATATGATGAAAAAAACGCATTTCTAAGCCAATTTTTATTTTTTTTTTTTTATATTGTGAACCAACAATAAAAATACAATGGCGAAACAGTGAAAATAAGAACCAACAACTTTATGGTTTCTACAGATTTTAATAAGCACACCCATGATGAGCAAATAATCTGAAGAGAACAAACGCAGCTACTTATTTAAATTATTCCCTATTTTTACAATGGGAATTAAAGTATCCTTTGAGATGGAACATTTTAGAGAAGCAAAGGAACCGCTGCAAGGATCTTCAATATTTGATTTTAAAAAATATTTATGTAAAAAATTAAAACCCAACTAAATAATAGCCCAGAAATAATCTTAATTTATGCATAAAAATAAAGTCTGTTGCAAAATCCTTTCCGCATTAAAAGTGATTTAAGCTCAAAGATCGTAAAAATCAGTTTTTTTATAATATCCCACTAACTATAACTTCTACAGAAAAATGTTGGTCCACAATTTTGTAGCTCATGGAATTATTTCGCACAACAGCTCTTTTTGCGTCTAATTTTCTTGGACTATAAATTGAAACTGAGAAGAATAAATGAGGAGGGAGGTCCATAACTAAACGCAATAAATCCATCTTATCAATTTTTTGGATAAACGCACTAAACTAATTTAAGTTAGTTGGATATATATTTTTTTAAAAACAGTTGTTGTGGTATAGAAGGGTTCTAGGGACAGTTCAAATCATAAATTAATAAATTTATCTGGCAATTAATTTTAAAGTTATTTAGATTACAAATTTGGAAATGTTGCGTTTTGATCCGTCACATAGTAATTCTTACTTTTGGTATTGGTGAAATTATTGACCCTTGTTATGTTTTATGACAATATTTACATAGATTTTAATATGTAGGATTGAATTCAGTCAAAAAATTTAAAAACTTAAAAAGTAGAATCATTCCGTTTTGTTCTGGACCCCCTTAGTTCTTGAAGAGTTACCGTAACAAAAAAAATTATTTGTATTGAAGAGTTAGCATAACTATGAAATAAATTTTTATAATTGACTTTTCACTAATATATCGAAGTTGTTTAATGCATAAATTTGGAAATGTGTCATTTTGGTCTGAACCATTATTTTTAGTACTGAATAAAAGTAAAATTATTGACGCCTGGTGTGTTTTATAACAATGGTTACATAGATTTAAATATTTAGAATTGAATTCAGTCGTAAAATCCAAAAATGGAACTTTTGCGTTTTGTTATGGACATACTATAAAATTTTTTTTTTTTTTTTTTTTAATAGACTAAGAGCTGAGCACGAAAGCATAGGAAAGCTAGGTGCAATGGAAATTTATTAGGAATCGATAGCTTAGGGCATTATTATTATGAGTACTGAATCGTACGACTTAGAGTTCCTGAATTATAAACGTTTAGTTCCTGAATTTGAAAATCAACTTTCCTACTAAGTAGTCTTTACACTTGTAACCACCATATAACTTTAGTTAGGATATCTCCTTAACTATAAGTAGAACGAAAACATTTCTCTCTTTTGGCAGGTAACTTTCCCAGTTACGAAAATGTAGTACTACATTTTGCTATACGAGAAGTAACCGTTAGCGAGATATTCGCTAAAACTGATTCTTGCATCCCTTGAAATTGAATAACTTTCTATGCGCACACAATTTCGCAATGGACTTTACATACTTTATTTTGCATGCATTAATAGAGATTATTCCGTTAAAAATTGTTTGCGCAAAGAAAGTTATTCTAGGGTAAAACTTGCGAAAATATCTCGCTAATGGTTACTTCTATAGAAAAATGTAGCGCCACATTTTCGTAGCTAGGAAAACTACCTGTCAAAAGATGTGAGAAGTGTTTTCGTACTTTTTATAGATAAGGAGATATCCAAACTAAGGTATATGCTGCGTACAAGTGTGGTGAGTAGTAGGAAAGTTGATTTTCAAAATTAATTTCAAAACCGTACAATTTGGATATTTATGTTTTTTTTTTTATTTAAAATGATAAACTCGATATTATGTGGGACAATATTGTTACGAAATTTCCTGTCTCTATGACGATAATTTCACTCTCTTACTGTTTTCTGAGTTCGATCACTGGATTGTGTAGCAATCAAAAACACACACTTTAGTTATAAAATGGTTTATTTTAATCACAAATGTTTATTTTCACACGGTACAATTGTTTATTTCACTATTTATTACATTCAAAATCTAATATTACAATTAGCACTTTATTTACTTTCAATGGCACTGTGTGTAGAACCTTTTCGCTTTATTGCTTAAAATCAACATCTCGTTGATTCCTTCGGCTAATAGTTTCTTTACAAAACTTGGCATCACCGTCAAGTACTTTAGTGACGTCACGGGTTTTATTGACATCTCGAAATGTCAAGTATTTTCGTGAAGTTTCTTTTCATGTGTTCTTATTTTTCGTCACAATATGTAGATGTATTTGTTCGCGAGTTATTTACAAAAACGGATTTTCCCAACTTTTGACCTTGAGTAGCTTTTATCCAAACACAATTTCGCAATAAAGTTTTAACACTTTATTTTTCATACATTAATAAATATTAAAAAATTAACTTTGAATTATTATGCAGAAAAATCCGAGTAGGGCTGGATAAGGGTAACTGCACAATATGCTTCCTTAGTCCAAGTTTCTTCAAATTTTTCAAACTTACGATTTGTTTTCTTTTACTTTTGCATTATCCAACTTTTATTTGTTTTTATTAAGGTGTACCGCGTATATTTCCAAATATTTTTAGTGTGCCAACAAAGTTTGGGAAACAAGATAATGTATTTGCATAAATTAAATTGCATTTTTCGCAGTATATTTTGGGCTTACAATAATTTATTTATCATTTGGCAGTTTTTTTTAGCAGCACTTTTAACTTCAAATTTTTGAAATTTTTCGAGAGCTGGGCACGGGATTAATTATTGAGGCTTGGCCCAGTACAAACACGAAGCAACCACTTGAAAAAAAGGCCGGGCCCGCACGAATATTTTTTGTTTTGGCCTGTGCCCGGCCCGACCCAATACTACTACTATATTATTACATATTCACACTTTTTTATGATTTAAAAAAAAAAATGTAACTTATTGATGAAACTAAATCAATGATTTTTAAATGAGGAAATGAGAAGTGCTTATATAAGTTTTTTGGTCGAATAAAATAAGACGATTTGTTTGACTTAACTTACTCATTCATCACGGTGCTCTTAAACAGTCGATAGGTTTTTTGGCTATGTGGAGAAAATCTGTGAATGGGGTTTCATTTGTATTAGTTTAGTGGTCTGAAAAATGCAAACCCCGAAATCGTAGCTGATCATCCTCGCGAAATATCGCAAAAATACATATCCCATATAAAATAAAAAAAATTCAGAAAAAAAACGCAACAAACAAATATAAAAATATTAATTTTTAATGTATTTTGCAATGCTGAATCCAAATCCGGCCTTAGAATTGCTGTATCTCATACGGTTTTTGAGATATCTTAGCCTAAACAAGGAAAAAAAGCCGATGCTATGTTTTATTGCTGTGTTTTGGAGCTATATAACAGGATGTATATCCGTAAATTCTGATGCAGAAATGGAAAGCCGTAATCAATCTTCTAAACCTAATTCAAATAGTGTCGATATCTTTAATTTTTTCGGAGATATCCTAACCTAAATAGTTAAAAAAATGCAAAAACCGTGTTTTGTCATTATTTCAGTCTACGATATTTCGGAGAAAAATTAAGCTATTGATATAATTTAAATGTGGTTTTAAAGAAAAAGACTGGAAATGTATCAAATTCTGCGTATGAATATTCTATATTCTAGTTATATAGCTTAAAAATATAGCAAAAACGGTGTTTTTTCCTTGTTTAGACTAAGATGTCTCAAAAACCGTAGGAGATATAGCAATTTTAAGGCCGGATTCAGATTCAGCATTGCAAAATTCATTAAAAATGAATATTTTGATATTTGTTTGTTGCGTTTTTTTCCGATTTTTTTTATTTTTTATATGGGATATGTATTTTTGCGATATTTCGCGGGGATGATCAGCTACGATTTCGGTGTTTGCATTTTTCAGACCACTAAACTAATACAAATGAAACCCCATTCACAGATTTTCTCCACATAACCAAAAAACCTATCGACTGTTTAAGAGCACCGTGTCATTGCATATTAATTTATTTTTAGCAGAGCACACTAAATCGAATTGCGAAAATGTGATCTATAGACCTTTTTATAAGATAGTTTTCGAGCTGCCGAAGAATGAGCGATATCTCTCCATCCAATACCATATTTTATCTTGTTAAGGGCTTAAAGATTGAGCTTAATGATCTAGCGAGTCGTTTGAAGAAAAATGTCCCTAAAGTCAAAGACATGTAATTTTTGATCCATTTACACTTGCATTAAAACTATTAAATACAAAAACAAAGCAAGCCAAAAAGCAACAACGACCATCCAAATTGGATTTTTAGTACGTACAAATACTAAATGCTCTAAATGGATGCCTGGGGATAGCAGCATTATTCCCATGAATGTTACCCTAATTGACTAGTTATACAAAACAGGTTAATTAATTATCTACACACAACACAGAGCCCGCAACTTGAGAATATAGCGGTAACATTGGCATAAGCAATTAACAGCTCTTTCTTAGTTACATGTCAACAGTTTTTCATTTATTTATTTTATGTGAGAGATGGGCGCGCGGAGAGTTTTTAACACTTCATTCTGTAGATTTTATTATAAAATAACGCAAAGGTTAGTGCTTATAATTTTAAAGGAATCCAACGCAAAATGTGCGTAAAATATGAGAGAGACGTATCTGTGAAACATTTAGCAGGTGTTTTAAACAATTAGTATAAAAGTCCTATTCCAAAACTACACAAAATTATTTATATAAATACTACAGAAAATCATGCTTTTTTGTGACTCTCAACTGGGAAAAGTTGAAAAAAAAAAATTTGGAAATTTTCAGGGATGTCTCTGACCCTTCAGGAGTTTTGGGTTCAGTTTTTAAAAGAAAAGTGATTGGAGAGATTAGTTTTTAAGGTCAATGTCTTAACAACCGAGCAATAAATTATGTTTTAATTTTATAATTCCCGAAGAACACCGCATCGTTGAGGACCTAGCATGTATATAAATATAGATGTAAGGTTGTTGCTTTGAAAAAACTCACGTTCAAAAAGAAGTAAGAACCTTTTGTTTTTGACCATCAGTCATAGTTTGCCCAAAAATTTATTTGTTCCCGATTGTGATTCTACTCGCATAAATTCGTGTTGTCCCCGAAACCGCTCGCTCAAATATTGCTATCGTAACCCAATGGGGAATGGAGCGCATCAATAGCGCTTCTGAAGCGCATCTCTCTCGTAGCCAAAAGCGCTGAAATTAACATTGGCATGTCATTAGGAGGAAGCGGTTCGTTCTCGCTACCAGAAATGCTCTTTGAATGCGCTTTGTTCTTGCTACCAGAAATGCTATTTGGAAATATCGCAGAAAATATGCGCATCAAAATCAGCTCTTTAGATGCGAGAAGAACGCGCATCGCTATTGCATCTTGTGGAAGCGCATCGAAATTTTCTATTTGGAAGTTAAATATGGTGTAAACCATTTCAAAACGATCAAGATTTTTTTTAAGGCACTCGAATTGGCTATAAATTGGCATAAGCAATAGTAGCATAGTGAGAAAAATTACTACCAAATATTTTTTCAAAATTTAAAAAAATGGCGGAGATATGGGACTTTGAAAGTTTTAGGTTAGTTTTTTTTTGAGAAGCTATAACTTTAGTTGCATTTATCCAATTTATGGTGCCAAATGATTTGTCTTGAAATAGGCTTTAAAATAAAAACTAGCAAAAATTATTTTTTTTTTATATTGCTTACACTGAAAAAAAAAATTTTAAATTGAATTTCCCAAAATACGTCATTTTTGATATTTTTTATTTTTCTTGCAAAAAAAGCTGCGGATGTAACTTACCAGTCCTTCGAAAATTGGAGTGGGCATGCAATTTTTCAATACAATTTTTTTGAATTTGAAATTTTTAATTAAACGATAATTTGAATTTGAAAAAAGTGCGTTGGTACTTTCATTAGTACTACACAAGCAAAAAAACAGTCAATAAACAATAAGCATTTGAAAATTTTGTTTAATAAAAATTTTAAATTGAAAAAATGTACTGAAAAATTGCGGAAGATACTACATTTTATTTTTTTCCTGGAGAACCACTGGCAGGCCCACTCCAATTTTTGGAGGATTGGTAAGTTACACCTGTAGCTTTTTTCGCAAGAAAAATAAAAAATATCAAAAATTACGTATTTTGGGAATTTCAATTTAAATTTTTTTTTTTTTTTTTCAGTGTAAACAATATAAAAAAAAATAATTTTTGCTAATTTTTATTTTAAAGCCTGTTTTAAAAAAAATCATTTGACACCATAAAATAAAGAATTGGATAAATGCAACTAAAGTTATAGCTTCTCAAAAAAAACTAATCTAAAAATTTCAAAGTCCCATATCTCCGCCATTTTTTTAAATTTTGAAAAAATATTTGGTAGTAATTTTTTCCACTATGCAACTATTGCTTATGCCAATTTATAGTCAAATTGGATTCCATGAACAAATTTCTTTATCGTTTACACATGGTTTACACCATATACATAAATGTTCATATACCACCTTTTTCGTATAAAATTTGACTGTAACATCATGCTAAAAATTGTATCACAGGCGGAAAACTGTCTCAATAGTCTAGTTATTTTGTAAGTACGCCAAAATAGACTTAACCTAAAGCTGGAATAAATATCACTAAAATTAGCAATTGTTAATGCAAATCGGTCATACATACATATGTGTCAAATGTGGTCCAAATGTATGCATAATTCATCATTATTACCAAGAGTTTTGCAACTGTGTCAGTGAAATTATTACGTTACTGACTGCGTTGCGTTTCGTGTTTAGTAATGAATTAATTAGATTTTCGGTCTATTGACATGCGTGGAAGTACCCAGTTCAAAACCTCCGCTTGGCAAATTTCAATGTCCATTATTTAAGCTATTCCAATCCGTCGTTTAGACTACCATGCTGTTTGGTTTGCTCAATACTTTTTTTTCTCACTTAACCATTCTCAGCTTTCACGTCCTAGAAAATGTATTAGTTGCTTAGATACTTGTTGCGACAAATGCGGCTATGCATGACGCTTCAATTGGATGGTGTGTACCAGGGGTTAAATTAGAAGGATCCTGTACACACTTTGTGATCTTCTTAATCTAAAAGTGTTATAAATAAGGTTTACTAAATTGCTTTTAAAGTGCAGCAAGAGTGATATAAAGTCATTTATAGCAGTAGTTACAGGGCATAATACGTTATGCAAGCACTTGAGACAGATGGGGTTTGAGACTGACGATCTTTGTAGATGGTGTGGAGACAGCGACGTGGAAGAGGATAGTCAACATTATCTTTGCCGGTGCCCTGCACTTGCAAAAACAAGATTTAAAATATTTGGATACTTCTTTTTTCAGGATATGCAAGAACTTATGGAGTTAGACCCCGCTAAGATCCTGAAATACATCAAGGCATCATAATGGGAACAGAGAACACGAATAGTAGCCAACAACCAGTGAATAAGCTTCAACGAGATTGATAGCTGTATAAAATATACTGAATTAAATTAATTGTATGTATCTTAGAACTATCTACCGTATTTAAAGAGGGATCACAATGGACCAGCAGAATGGTCTTAGTGGAAGTTGACTTGCATATATGCCGACGATGCCCTCGCAACCTAACCTTACCTTATCTAAAAGTGCTGACCTGAATCAAAAAATGGGATTTTAAAATCAGTAATTATTTCAATTTCTCGACAAAATAATTACACTTCTGCCAAAATTTTTTTGAAAATAATCCATAAAATTCAAAATCGCAGTATGTCAGAATACGTAGAAAATCGATGTACAAAATATTGACGAAAAATTGATAAAGATAATTGAGCCCTTTTTGGCGTTCAACAAAAATGCTGATTTACGACAAATTCATGAGTAGTTTTATGCAATTTAAATCTGATAGCATTAAAATTACAACACAAAGAATTGATTTGATTGGACAAAATATCGCAGTAAAATTCGAAAACAAAGTCAGTCACTAAAACTGCAAACTATCGTGAAATAACTCAATACTGCATTCATACGGGTATCATGTGATTTTTCAAAAGATCTTGTTTCCACTTACACTTTTAGACCTTTTTAAAGTCTTTTTCACTGTTCTACACTGGCCTACAGAATTTAATTTTTTTTTTTTTTTTGTCGCACAAAAACAATCAAATTTAGAATGCACTATGATCACCAAACAATGATGGGGGTTATCGTGAATAAATATTCCCGAGGAATTTTTCCCAGACTGCAATAGAGAACGCACGGTAATCTGAGCATAATACCCCGGGAATATTGATTCACGATTACTCCTAATATGTATATCAATAAAAAAAAAATTTACACATCAGGTTTCTTTTTGGCATCAAAACATTACAACAATCCTATGCTTAGGCAAATTATAACTTAATGTACAATATACAGTAATCCAGATAAGAGTACATACAGCATATTCAAGGAAATGTTACACCCCAGAGCTTTATATGAGATTATGAGGTCATTAATTATTTTTTTATAATCTTCCGCTCTATGGTTTCCTAGGTTACCGGACATAATCCCAACGGACATAATCCCCATTTCGTAAATTGGGACTATGTCCGAAAATTTTTCGGTCATAATCCCCATTTTAGCCATGGGGGTTATGTCCGCAAATTTTTTGGACATAATCCCAATGGGGGTTATGTCCGAAAAATGTAATTAAGATTGAACAAAATTTTTGCAATAATCCATTTAAAAAATTTATGTAGTGTTGGATGTTATATACTGATCCGCCACCGAAGGCCGCCGCGAAGCCGGTGTTGGATTTTTGGGAGTTTTAAATCCTGAGCTGCGGCCGCAGGCCGCCCACTTACCCCTACCCTTATGTAAAGTTACTGTGGCTAGCAAACTAGGTGTTGGATATATTATAGACTGATCAGCGGCTGAAGGCCGCCGCGGAAACGGTATTGGAATTTTTGGGAGTTGCAAATCCTGAGCTGCTTCTGTTGTCAATAATAAAATATCGTTATGGGGACTATGTCCGTTTTTTCCTGGGGATTATGTCCGAAACACTTGCGGACATAATCCCCATTGAAAAAATGGGGGTTATGTCCGAATAACTTGCGGACATAATCCCCATATAGTAAATGGGGATTATGTCCGTGGGGATTATGTCACGGCACCGGTTTCCTATTTGATTCTTTCACAAAAAAACTGGATGTGACTGGAACAAAGTATTTTTTTTTTCTAATATGGGCACACTAAAATAAACAAAAACCCTTACAAAATTCGTGTGACGAAAACAGTGTTTACCAGTGTAATAATTTTAATCGTAGATTAGAGTGCCCATATGTGCAAAGTTGTATTTTTCTTCTTTTTTGCTCCACGTCCGTTTTCGCAAAATAGAGGTCAAAAGAGTAAGATTTAAAAAATAAGGAATCTGTAATAAAAAAGAAAAAACCTCGCTGACTTTTAATTAAGGCCCCTTGGGGTTGTCCAAGTTTAGAAGACCATTGTGATTTTAGCAAAATATTTTGACAAAATTGTTCAGAAAAAATATTTAGCAACCTTTATGTTTAGTACCAATCCCATATATTGTCTACTGATTAAGATTTAGCAACAAAAGGCACATTGTTCAGATAAATGGACACACTGAACATAGGCCTAGGCGTTTTATAATATAACACCTGGAGACCGGTTCCTGCTCGGTCAACAATCTGATCTTATTATTTTAGTTGATGTTTTAATTCATAGCTGTTTTTTGTTATGAAATTCGTACCTTTTCACCTCCAATGTTCATGCTTTCAAAATAATAAATTAACCGATGAGAACAATAATAAGAATAAACCCGGAAAATATCGAATGGTATAGAAAAATATCAAGAACTCCAAATTTTTTTGGTGAAATAGAATGTCCTAAAATAAATAAATGAGATATGCCACGCTTCCAAAATAGTTCGTCTCTTGTATGCGGGCTGAAATATCTTATCATCACACCTCGGAAAGTTAGACACCTATTGGAAAAGGCCGCAAGGATATTTTTATAAGGAAGAGTGTGGCTATTCGACGCCATTAATAAAAAAGGATTTCACCTTTTCTTGTAGATACACAGTAAGACTGAACACAGCGTTTTCTTCAACTTCACGCAAGGATATTTCAAAATCATGCAGGTATAATGGCAGTTCTGCTGATGAAGACCCAAACAACACAGAGGTGGACAATTTATTTTTACTTTAATAAAAAAAAAATAAAGCAAAAAAAAATACAAAAAAGTAAAAAAAATCACCTGTCTGGGTTCGAACTCAGGTTGTTCTTGCTGCAGTCTTACAAAAAATCATTGTATAACTGCTTCTAAGTTTCTATGGGGACACGCCCTTTTAAAGTGCTTGGATCAGAAGCTCTAGAAATTTTTCCACTTGGGATGTAATAGAGTTAGGATCTTAAAATTAAGTACAAATATACAAAGTACAAATCGATTAACTGACACGACTATGTCCCATACACAGTTGGGGCGTGGTAGAAATTTTTTGTCAAAATGAGTGACAATTTCCATTAACTTGGCAATGCTGAATGACATTGGAGTAATAAAAATTGAAGCAAACGATTAATCTTGAAACGAGCCAAATTTATGAATTTGAACAAAACTATTAGTGATATATGTATGTGCAAGTATTTATAAAATTTAAGTGTTTACTTCACTAAATTTATTTTAACCATCGTACTATAGGTCAAAAAGCACATTTTTCTGTCCAGAACATGGTGACCAACTGCAAATCTGTGGTCGCGCGGAAAAACCAGGTAACTCTATTTTTTTGGAAAAATTAAAAAACCATGAAAAATGGATTGTTTTTTGATTTACAATCATTCTATCAGAGCGAAATTTGAATAATGCATATCATTTCCAAGTTATTAAGAAACAAAAAATTGCGTAAATGATACATTTTGGGATATAACAAGGTAACTCCATACCGTTTGCGGAAAAACCATGCAAATACACAAATTTTTTGAATTTAACTAGAAAATTCAACAGAAATAAAAACACAATTTCCGATTTCGATTTTGCTGAAATTTGGTACATAATTTAATTTCATACCTAGTCTTTGAGAAATGTGAAACAAAATTTTGCGATTTTTTTTATGGCTTGTGGAATGCAAAAAATGGAAAAATCCGTAAAATGTGACGAACTCTCCTCAAATAATTGTCAATAACTTGGCCATTTCTTAACCGAATTTCATGTTTAGACCTGTCTTGGAAAGGTATTGAATCAGGCTATAAGCTTAAAATTTTTTCGTAAGTAATAAAAAGTACTTAATTTACTACTATTTTAGTACTTTTTAGTTGGTATGATTTTTTGAAAATTTAAAAATATGGTCCGACCACAAAATGGCCCATAATTGAAACATTTTTTAACACATTTTCATGTTTGGACCATTTTTAGAAACGTATTGAATTACGCTATGCGCCCAAAGTAATTTTTCGCTTCGTTGGGTTGTAACATTCTCATATATTGAAAATAGAACATCTTTTTGGAAAAACCTGGTAACTCCATTTTTGCAGAAAAACCAGGTAACTGACCGTGTTTAGCTGTATTTGTGCCTAAAATTGAGTAAAATGTCTTAAAAAATCTTCATTCTCATTCAAAATAGAGTTTTCCTACGTTATTTTACGCCAGAAAAAGAATACAAATGAAAAAACATGCTAAATTCATCAAAAAAGTTAAACGCGTTTTTCTCCCGTTTTTGAAAGATGAAGTTACCTGATTTTTCCGCGCGGCCACAGAAATGTAGTTTTTATGTTGACTCTAGACTAAAAGAACAATTCTGAAAAAAATCTTAATCTTTGTACTACCGCGGTTTTTTTAAATTAATAACACATTTCTGAGCATTTCGAAGTAATTTTGTGCGTATAATCCGAATCTGAGGTCAGAATTGACCATCACCTCAGGTTTTGGAGATATTAAAGGTTATATACAGGAAAAATGGCTATTTAGGCTATTTTTCAGGTTAGATGCAGACTGCACAAAATCTTAACTATTTTTTACCAAATTCATCACTTAGTTTATTCTGCTTCTTCAAAATGAGCTCTTAAAAGAAACAATACAATAATCCCTTTAAAACGACACGATTTTGGATCTCATGGTGTCATTTTAATATTGTTGTTGTTTTTTTGTTGTTGGTGTTGTTGATTTATTAGTTGTTGTAATTGAAAATTTCACAAAATTTCAAAAAGGTCATATCTCGAAAACTATGAATCCAACTGAAAATATGTTTCATACATTTTTATAGGCTGTTAAAATACCTTTCATATGACACCAATATTTTAAAAATCCATCCAGGGATTCCCAACTTATAGCGGTTTTCATAGAAGATATATCCGGATCTTCCGATGACTATGTCTTCGAAATTAGGTTCGAGATACCCTTTTTGATCACATATTCTTTTAAAAGACTAAAGGCTCAATGATAAAAAATCAGTTTCAGAATTTTAGCGAATTTATCACTAAACGACACATGACCTCCATATGACCTTGAAATATTTTTTCTCAGACGTTCTGGAAAAAAACGGACTTGGGATTCGGATTCAGGACGTCAAAGTCTCTAGGAAACACATAGTCTGGTCAAAACGCCATCACATTTTTTTATTTTGTAAACCTGTGTAATTAACCATTTATTTAAAAACGCGATGTCTTTAAAGTGAAATAATGAAACATACTCACTAGAAAAAAATTATCACTGATCTTTTTTTAGAAAAATCAACTTTACAGAAATATGCGACTTCACCGAACGCTAGAATCGCCATATTATAAGCTGTAGGTATTAGCGTTAAGTTTGAACATGAAGAACGGTAAATCCTATGTATGCAGTGGGAAATAACCGTATGGTCCATATTACCCACGTAGTCCATATTTCCCTCCCTTACCCTATATATTATGCAAAAAAAAAAAAAAATTTAAATGTTGTGCAGTCTACAACTAACCTCAAAAGTACTAATTTTTCGTATATTAACCACAAATATGTTTATTTTTCAAAAAACCTAATGCAAAAACTATACGCACTTTTACCCAAGTAACTTGGGCTACTAGTATCTTCAGTATTTTCTAATGAGAAATTGAAAAACAGCTTCTTCTTTTTCTTTTTTGTCTGCCTTGCAACCAGACTTCGAATAAATCGGACTTGCGGAAGAATAAGTTACTTGACAAAAAAAAATTCATTAAAAAAAAACTGGCGGTCCAATTTCTAAATTATATTAGCAATACCAACATGTAACTAATTTTGGATTCCTTAAGAGGAACAAATATTTTAAAAGCTTACACAAAGTTCAAAATTTAAAAAATTCTGAAGTTTTTGAGGGTATGTCGAAAATTCCGGAAAATTTTTTTAAAGTGTCACCTTCTTGGCACATACTTATGTATGTGAAATGCATCTTGACCAATTACACTCTTTAGGAAAATTGGCCATAAGTAAAGGTGAAGCAATGCACACCAAAATGGTTGTTAAATTTTTTTATGTACGATTTTGCTGCATCTGCTCAGGTGCTCTTGAACAGTCGATAGGTTTTTGAATATGTGGAGCAAATCTGTGAATGGGGTTTCATTTGTATTAGTTTAGTGGTCTGAAAAATGCAAACCCCGAAATCGTAGCTGATCATCCCCGCGAAATATCGCAAAAATACATATCCCATATAAAATAAAAAAAATTCAGAAGGAAAAGCGCAACAAACAAATATAAAAATAGTTATTTTGAATGTATTTTGCAATGTTTAATCCGAATCCGGAGTTAGAATTGCTGTATCTTATACGGTTTCTGAGATATCTTAGCCTAAGCAAGGAAAAAAAGCCGACGCTATGTTTTATTGCTGTGTTTTGGAGCTATATAACAGAACGTATATCCGTAAATTCTGATGCAGAAATGGAAAGCTCTTATCAATCTTTTAAACCTTATTCAAATAATGTCGATATCTTTATTTTTCTCGGAGATATCCTAACCTAAAAAGTTAAAAAAGTGCAAAAAACGTGTTTTGTCATTATTTCAGCATACGATATTTCAGAGAAAAATTAAGCTATTGACGTAATTTAAATGTGGTTTTAAAGAAAAAAATTGGATCTTTTAAATAATGTATCGAATTCTGCTTATAAATGTTCTGTATTATAGTTATATAGCTTCAAAATATAGCAAAAACAGAATTTTTATCTTGTTTATGCTAAGATATCTCAAAAACCGTATGAGGTATAGCAATTCTAAGGCCGGATTCGGATTTAGCATTGCAAAATACATTAAATATAACTATTTTTATATATGTTTGTTGCGTTTTTTTTCAGAATTTTATTTTATTTTATATGGGATATGTATTTTCGCGATATTTCGCGGGGATGATCAGCTACGATTTCAGGGTTTGCATTTTTCAGACCACCAAACTAATACAAATGAAACCCCATTCACAGATTTTCTCCACATATTCAAAAACCTATCGACTGTTCAAGAGCACCGTGTGCTATAACTGCACTATTACATGACATGAATAAAAAAAAGTTATTCTGTGAATAGTAGTTCATTTTCTTAGTAATTAATGATAAATTTAAAATTTTTAGTGACATGAGAAAAACTGATAAAAATTTTTTTATGAAAATTCCATTGTAATTCATTTGGGGAAAAAGAAGGCTCTTGGGGCGCACCTTAGAGTTGAGATACAGAGCTGAAATTTTCAGGGGATATTTTTTAATCAATTTCGAGTCTTTAAAGGTGGCGGCACATCAAAAACTCCGGAAAGTGTGTTTTGGAGGTTTCGACACCCTAACAAGAAAGCCGTTATATCTTCCAAATGCAATTGTGCATGTTATTTTGAATACACATAGACTATGCACGAATATATGTGCTTCTTTTGTAAATTACCAAAAATTCGATATGTTCGCTATTTAAGAAACTGTGACCAAAAAACCATAGTGAAAATAAATGACGAAACCTCCCACTTTTGGGGAGGCTTCGTCAGTCATATAAATTCTTGATTCTTTTGATTTTTTGATACCCTTCAACCTTTTGAATGTAGATGGTAAAAGACGAATTCCTTCCGGTGATACAATGGGAGAACGAAAATCAGGGATGTCGTCTTCAATCGGGGCCATATCCAGCAAATCATTCGGATCAGGAAGGTCAGAGCCTTGAACGAGTTCAAGACATGATTCAGGCTGATTCTACATTCATTTGTACATCGGCATTAGTACCGAACTAAATATCTTGTGAAAAATCAGATTCATGCAAAATAATTGATTCATATGTATAAATTTCAGTTGTCGAATCCTCCCATTTACACTTGACGAATCCTCCCTTATGCACTTGGTTCCAAGTTTCCAAAATTTCTCAGTTATCTTTTATTTATTTTGCAAATCTTAAATGTAATATTAACAGTAATAATATCTCTAAGTATCTGCTCAACAAAAAACGGAAATTTAATATTATATTAACCGAGTATCACACAAAAAGCAACAAGCAAATATTGCATCAACTTGTTATAAAAACACAAAACACGACTAGCTAAGCACCATAGCCGAACTGCACCGAGAAATTTTTATGACAACTGCGTACCATTAGGAATAAGAATTTTTGTATTACACGCGGGAGTTAGTGTGAATAGTAATCGCAAAATTTGGCACTGACGAAGCCTCCCATGTGTCAAAACCTCCCCCTTCTACCCTACATACACTTTTAGCTTGTATAAGAAGAGAAGTATGCTATAGTAGAAGAATAAAGTCTTAATAGGAGGAATTTGTACATTTGCCATAATGACCAGTCTTAGTCATTTGATCTCGGTCGTTCAAGTGTTAAATGCAATTCTCAAATTTTCGAATCACCCTAATAAGCAGCAACAGAGACACAAATACAGACAGCTACACAGTCAGCATAAGCGGGGCGAACGAACGCAAGTTCGTTAATGACGAATAAACAAACCTCTTGAGGGCGCAAATGTAAAACACCTACACTTACACATGCCCAAAACAGTTACATGCCCCTTGACTTCGTTCGCCAACTCATTCATACTTAATAAGCTCGCGAAGAGTAAGTAACAGTAATGGATACTGTGATGATACATATGTACATGCACGAGTTCAACACTATTACCGAATTCAGGAGGGCGGGGGCATTTTAAGCGTCAGAAATGTCATAAACGTGTCATCACGATAATGACAAGCGGAGATTTTTACGACTTTGGCAGTGCAAGAAATTTTTACGATCTAGTTACACTTCATTTTGCTTCTGTTCTTATTTTTTTTATTTTTGGTTTTGTTTCCTAATTCCTTTCTGTATTTACTACTAGTGCATATTGTGACGCAAAAATGCGAATGATTATGAAGAGCAGCAATAACTCTTAAAGTTTGGTGGTTTTATTGCAAAATAATTCCGCATGATTTTCGTTTTTTGTTTTTAATTTGCACGATCAATACTTATTTTATCTCGATGTATAATCAATACATTTTTCTGATTTGGGCGGCCAAAACTCTCGATGTTAAAATAACAAATGCACACTTAAAAAAATCAGTTCTAAGGAACAAAACCCAACCTCTGCTTTCGTTTCGCCGCACACCCTGCTCGGAAATTGATTAAGTCATCTAAAAAACTTAACTGCTTCTGAATTCTTTTTGTGTAAGGATTGGAATTCGAGTCATGGGCTTTGAAATGTAGCGAATTTTCGAAAATTTTGAACAGTTTCTTTATTTTTAAACTATTCCTTTCATTTGATATGCAATATGTACCAAAACCAAAGAAATTTTCATAAAATGTAGCAAAAAAATTACAACAATAACACCAACAACAACAAAAACTAGTAAGGGTGCAAGCTTTGACCTGGCCAAACTTTAAACACCCTCCGCTGCCGCATTCTGAAAATGTTGCTTATATGGGAGGTGCCACGCCCTCTTGCCCGCGTTCACCCAGTTTTTGCTCAGAGTTTTCTGTAATAATCCTAAGCATTTGAGTGAAATTTTGTGGATTATCTCAAAAAACGCTTTCACGCCCTCTTGTCCGATTTCACCCAGTTTTTTCACACAGTTTTCATTTATAGACCTTAGTGTCTGAGTGAAATTTGGTTGGGTTATCTCAAAAAACGTTTTCAATATAGCGTTTTGAAGCTTTTGCTTGTATCGGAGGTGCCACGCCCTCTTGTCCGATTTCACCCAGTTTTTTCTCAGAGATTGCACTTACAATTCATAGTATTAATATGGTTTTTGGTTGCATTGTCGTAAAAAATACTCCTAAAGTTGCATTTTTAATATATTTTTTGTATGGGCGGTAGGCGTGTCCGTTGACCGATTTCGGTCAATTTTAATCCCACGAGATAACTTTGAGGATGGAGGTAGTGCACCAATTTTTAATGAGATATCTTGCTCAGTTTTCCCAAAAAGACAGACGGACAAAGGAACGGGACGGAAGGACAAAGTGAATATACCCTGGGTTTAGGATATAAAAACAAACTGTTTTTTTAAAACACAATCAATGGTTTCCCATTCCGGTATTTTATAGCCAAATATACTTACAAGTCTGAATTTGTTTTTATCTATCATATCAGGATTCTATGATTTTTTTCTTCAAAGTGGAGTAATCTGTATTTCGAAGCATTTATAATACATACATTAAATGATGTAATTGTTATTGGCACCTGATAGGCATTATTTTACTTACTAAACTTCACTTTTCTACTTTTTCAATTGGATGACTTATTATTCCGACTTATCCTAACTAAAAGGTTTCACAAAAATTAACTAAAAACTGAGTATACAGCTAGTTTTCTGATCGAGTTAACAAAATATTGTATTTTTAGGAATTATTTTTGAAATTTTTTTGTAGAAAAAAAAAAAGATTGGCGTTTTTTTTTTAAAAACTAACAACAAACGAAAACTAAAAAAATTATTTTTCAATGTAAATGTTAAAACCAAATCCGGCCTTAGAATCTCGAATGGTTTTCGAGAAATCTTTTCTTAACTTTTTCAGATTTTTGAGGTTATATAACAAAACAGAGAAATCTTTAGCCACCAAACATGATAGCGCAGCTTGAAGCCCCAGTCTTTAACTTCAAAAGTCTATATCTGACAACCGTTTTTTTTCCTTTCACGTCTAAGATCCGAGTTATCCTTAATTTAAAGTACAGAAAACGCTATTTTCAATTTTCAAGATTGGTTACTAGCGACAAAAATAGATAATATATGATGTGCGAAAAAGATCATGGCCAAAACGAGGTGAAGCCGCCCAAACTGTCGCAAAGCCGGTGTTGACGCCAAGGAATTTTTTGCTTAGTATTTGGTTGGACGGCAGGACTGCAAGGGTCCTGTGTACAACGAGCTCTTATTGCATGGCCAAATGATTAATTCGCAACTGTTCTGTCAACAATTTACAAGATTGAATAAAGCGCTCAAGAAAAACGTCCGGAATTAGTCAACAGAAAGGGCGTCGTCTTACATCAAATTTGTGCAATAAGTCAATGATCGGTTAAGAATATTTCGAGCCCTAACCGCCAAAAAGACTTAACTGACAAAAAGTAAATTTTACAGGAGAAGGTTTTTTTTAAATATCTGTGCATTGAGTATAGCTATTACAGTGAAATTTAGTATGTAAGCTATATTTTGTGTTAGACATGCGATGCAACTAGTTTCATTCTCCTATTTATAATATAACGGCGATTTTTCAGTGTTTCGTCAGTGAAGTCTTTTTTTTTTTCAGATTCCCCATTTGATCTTCAGTTTTAGTACCAAAAAACATTTGTGGTCACATTTACTATTAACCCGCATCAAGACTTTTTAATAAATTTTCCCTTTTTATTACATTATTTGCAAATTATTTTTGACACAAAAAGAAAAAAAGACTTAACCAACAACTCGCAGTCACAAAAATAATAAACAAAATACTTCGAATGTCAGTTAAGTCTTAATTGTTTTCGCTATAACTCCGTTACGGTACTTTTTACAGTTATGAAATTTGTAGAGAAGATGCGTATGGACAAGAACTATAGGTTTTCATCAAAAAACGAAAATCCGAAAACGTGTCAGTTAAGTCTTTTTGGCGGTTAGGGCTCGATTTAATAAATAAAAGCTTTGATGGTTTTGCTGATTTTATCAGCAATTTTTTGCTGATGCGGATGGTAATATTAATTTTATGCTGATTGTCAGATGATTGCTAATGCTGAGCTGATATCAGCAACAACACTAATTTAATTCAAGCTGCATCAACATTCAAATGAGTGTATTTAAGCCCCATTTTACATAACAATTTTTAAGTTTTTAATATTATAGGAAGTGTGTATTGCATGCTGTTTTTTGTAGTTTTTGTTATTATTGTTTTGCTAGGAAGATGAAGCCAACATACTCATCATCATTTTCCTGAACCCTCGATAAACACTTCCTGTCGTTCCAATATGGGAGCTATCGTGAATAAATATTTACTCAAACTGCCGTGCATTCTCTATTGCAGCTTAAGAAAATTTTCTGGGAATCTTGATTCACGATAACCCAACCCCATATTGAAACGACAAGGAGTGTTTATCAAGGGGCTAGGAAAATGAAGCCATCACACTTATCATCATCCAGTATATTTTCAGACTCCAAATTTAGAATATATAATATACATATTTCAATATAAAGGAACGACGCGGAGCTTCTATCCTGATCCCTCGACGAATACTTCTCATCATTTGAATACATTTCCGGACTGGAAATTTAGAAAAAAGACGACGATAAAAACTAAAACGCCTTTAAAAAGACAATTAAAACACCGAAAGGAATAGGGGCGATTTTTAATCATAGCATTGTAATATCTTATTTCCCTAAGTATGGAAAGTAGCTGTTGTTGTCCTTGTTGCTAAAAAATCATCATGTTCTACTCCGAATAATTTAAGACCCATAAGCAAACTGTCTTCCAAAGCATTTGAGACACTTTTGACTGACCAAATTAATAATTATGTCACTAGAAATGAACTCCTTTCCCCTCTTCAATCAGGTTTCCGTGCAGATCACAGTTGCTCCACTGCAATGCTGGAAATCTTGGATGATATTCGTATTAATTATGATCTTGAACAACTAACCCAATTTTGCCCCTTAGATTTTTCTTAAGCCTTTGGCTGAGTAAATCAGGCTATATCATGCAACAAATTAAAATGATAGGGGAAGACGGGGTGGATTCGTACACGGGGCACCTTCGTACAGTGACTTTATTTGGAAAACTATAGCCGTTACCATGTCCGCGCTTGTATCCAATATTGGTACTTTTGTAACCATTTAGCTGGTGAAATGTGGCAGTGGTACGATTGTTGACTTAGTCGAAAAAAAACTTTGTGGGCTTTTCCAGTTTCGATTAATGGTATAACTTTATGCTAAAATTTTAAAATGCTTCTGCTGGTTCAAAAACAGATATGCAATTTTACTGTGTGTTTACTATTTTTCTGATCTATATTGATCAATTTGAGACACATTCATACATATAGTTATAGGGTACATTCGTACACACGAATTTACATTTATAAAGCGTAATTTTAATTTATTATGTATAACAAAAGTAAAAATGGCTGTCTAATTACCAATTAATTCATGGGATTACTGAAACACGTTCGAAACCAAACGCAGTACTCCAAAGGTAACCTTAATATATCGCTAGTCGACAGTTATGAAAATCATGTCCTAATAGATGCAGTTAATTATTCTTCTTCATTAGCACAATTGATTTAAAAAAAAAACATTCTTTTTTTTCGAAAAAATTAAGAAAAAATCAAAATCAACTTCAAATTTATACAAGAAGAAAAAACTTTTTTACAATATTTTGTTTTTTGTATCATAGACTATAAATTTGTGAAGAAAATAAGATACCACTTAACAAAATCCATGGAAAAATGCAAAAGTTGTATACAATTCATTGCTAAATTACTAAATGCGTTATTCCCTATTTTCCGTTTTTTTGTAATAAACAGTTCAAAAATTTGAAACTTTTTGTAAAACACATGAGAAAATCCAAAAAATTCTTAAAGTGTAAGTTAAAAAAAAATACCCGTGTCTCGTCATTTTTCTCCACGTCAGATTTTTTTTTTTAATCGATTTTTGAAGTTTTTTAATCCACTGTACATGAAAAAAACAAAAATAACGCATTCTTGTGTTAAATCGATGAATCTAACTACATGATCCTTACATCTGAGGTGTATCATGTGTTCAGTATGCATGGATATTGTGAGGAATATTTTTGTAGAAATCTTTAACCATCTAAAACTCTCACATGTGAGTCAAAATGACTTAAAAAAAAACTGACGTGTTGGAGAAAAACGACGAGACACCGGTATTTTTTTTGAACGCCTACTTTAAGAATTTTTTGAATTTTCTCATTTGTTTTACAAAAAGTTTCAAATTATCGAACAGTTTATTACAAAGAAACGAAAAAAATAGGCAAAAACGCGTTTTAGCAAATTATCAATGAATTGTATACAACTTTTACATTTTCCATCGACTTTCTTAAATGGTATCTTATATGCTTTACAAATATATAGATTATGATATCGATACCTCCAACGTAAAAGTTTGTAACTCAAGTTACCAACTTTTTACGGGACAGCGTTTTTCGAAATCTACACATTTGGTTCCATCTTGTGTCAAATTTTGGTACCTCTAGCTTGAAATTTGAAGTATTGGACTCTATTTTTGAAGTCACAACCTAAATTTATTTTGTATAGGTTTTCATACAAAAAAACAAAAAATTTAAAATACAAAAATGCTCATTACTCAAAACTACGATTTCCGAGTTACCAACTTTTACGTTGGACGTATCGATATAAAAAATGAAATGATTTCTAAAATTTTTTTTTCTTGCAGTTGATTTTGATTTTTTTTTAATTTTTTTTTTTTAGAAATTAATTTATTCTTCCGAAACTAACAAACCAGACAAAAAGTGATGTGAATGTCATTTATAAGTAGTTTAATTACCTTTAATATGACATACAAAACTTTTAAACACAAACATTGGTTCTTGAGATATTTATATTTAAGTGGAACTATCTTTTTTCTTTGGTCCAAAAACCGAAAATGACCGATATCAAAAAATAAATACTCTACACTGCAGTATTTTGAAAATTTTGCTTTTAAGGGAGGTGCCACGCTTTCTTGTCCGAGTTCACCCAGATTCTGTTCAGACTTTGCATTTATAGTTTTTAGTGCCTGAGTGAAATTTGGTTGGATTATCTCGAAAAACTCATTCAGTATAGCATTTTAAAACTTTTGCTTATATTGGAGGTGTCACGCCTCCTTGTCCGATTTCACCCAATTTTTGTTGAGAGTTTATAATTTTTAGTGTCTGAGTCAAATTTGGTTCGAATATCTCAAAAATCAATTTCAGTATAGCGTTTTGAAGCTTTTGCTTATATGGGAGGTGCCACGCCCTCTTGTCCGAGTTCAATCAGTTTTTTTTAGAGCTTGCGCTTACAATTCGTAGCATTTATGTGTATTTTGGTTGCATTATCGTGTAAAATACTCTTAAAATTAATTTGAAATTGTTTGACCAATATATTGTTGAAAAATTTATTTAAATAATGCTGAAATGCTTGGGCTTTTCGGTCACAGTTGATATTTATGCAAATAAAACGAAAATTTCTTTTATTTCATAATTTTCTCGAAGTTTCGCCTATGGATTTTAGGCTTCTTCAGGAGAATTTTATTTCGCATACAAGCCTAATCAAACTCTCACTTCACTATTCACCAATACAAAGGACAAAACAAATAAATTACAAGAACATAACATAAGCCGTGTTTTTTTTGACGCGTATATACAATTGTGTATACCTTCAAATTGCGATAACTTATGAATGGTGAGTCGTACGATAAAAAGTCCAAGGGTCTTTTTCAAGGAGAACCACATGCTCTACAAATAATTTTAATCTTTTGTAAAAAAAAAATAATTATTTAGAAGTTATTTAAAAAAAAGTGATTTTTTGCTATTTATCGGCGCTAACCAGTTTTTATAAAATACCTCCTTAAAAATAAATTTTTTTAAATATAAAATGAAAGAGAACGTGATTGTATACAGCATCAACTGCAATGGAAAAGAGGGAGAAGAATGCAACGCGATCTACATAGGGACCACTAAAAGAGCTTTTGGGACACGACTTTCAGAACACACAGCAGACGCAAAATACAAAAAACAAACAACAGCTTTAGCTAAATACCTATGCGAAAAGCAACACACAGCTGATTTTGACAATGCTCTGATTTTAGACAGAGAGAAAAAAGAAAATACACGACTTACAATAGATAGCCTGCGAATTAGACAAAACCACAAAACAGCTGTAAATCGAAAAGAATACTACGACAACATCAGTCTATACTACAGTGCAGTGATTTAAAAGTTTAAAGTTTAGTGCAATTAAAAAATAAATTTTCAAATAATAAAATAATTTTTCATTTAAATTTTCGAAATTCAGAATTATTTGGGAAAAAAAAAATTGTAAGACAAGCAAGACAATGTGCTCTATTTTAAATTTTATGTTAATTTACAATATATTTTTTCATTTGTGTAGCTTTTCTTCTAATAAAAATTCCCCTGAAGAAGCCTAAAATCCATAGTCGAAACGTCGAGAAAATTATGAAATAAAAGAAATTTTCGTTTTATTTGCATAAAAATCAGCTGTGACCGAAAAAACTCTTAAAATTGCATTTTGAATATATTTTTTGTATGGGCGGTAGGCATGTCCGTTGACTGATTTTGCTCATTTTTAACCCCCCGAGCTAACTTTGATGACGGAGGCAGTGCACTAAGTTTCATTGAATCATATCTTGGTCAGCTTTCCCAAAAAGTGTATTTCCACACACAGCCAGCCAGACAGACGGACATGGCTATATCAACTCAGGAGGTAACGCCAATCAAGAATATATATACTTTTCTATATCTGCCACGCCTTCTTCTCTGCGTTACAAACGGAAGCACAAAGTGAATATACCCTGGGTGTAGGGTATAAAAAATAATGCGATTTTCGGAATCAGCAGCACATTTTACATATAAAATGAATAATGGCATTCAATGAGAAAAACATTTTTAATCATTTGTAAACTAGTGTAATCAGTAGCTGTGTACTATTTTTCATCAAAAAATTTTGTACGGTTCAAAATATATGACTAAATCAAATTAAAAGTTTAGGGCGGTGCCACGCCTGTTCATAAGTATATACTA
Organism: Calliopum simillimum; assembly: GCA_951812925.1. Taxonomy (NCBI): domain Eukaryota; kingdom Metazoa; phylum Arthropoda; class Insecta; order Diptera; family Lauxaniidae; genus Calliopum; species Calliopum simillimum. Next base: position 82,401,129 of record OX638372.1, on the reverse strand, counting down.
AGTCAAAGTCTATTTCATTTATAAGTATATGCTAATACGCATTATTATATAGTTTCATTAAAATCGCTAGAACCGTTCTTGAGAAAAACATTTTAGACCCTATTAAAAGCGAAGATATCTCAAAATCCATACAAGACACAGCAAGATTCGGATTTAGAATCGAAAAAAACCTATAAAATGACTATTATGATTCTTGTTTATAGTATTTTTTTTATGAAAACATAAACAATATTTAAAAAATTATATAACTCCGACCGCCAAACAATTCTTATAGAATTTGAAAAATTATCTACTTACTTTGCCCGCTGATGATGTTGTCGATGATGCTGATGGTGTAACCGATGATTGTGCACCTAAAGCGGTTCGATTATTTGCTTGCATTGCCGCGGTGCAAAACACAGACGTGGTCGCGAGTTTTTAACTTTTATTATCATTGCATTTTAAAATTTTAAATTATTTTTACATATGAAATAAGAACATTTTTTATTTTTATTTATTGCGTATACGATTTTCAAGGTAACAGCATCATTCAAGTTTCATTTTATTTTATTTTTTATGTTTTATGCATTTTTAAAAATAATAAATCTAAAAGTAAACAATTGAGGTACATTGGTAATTGATTCAATTAAACAAAAATTGTGTCAACATTTTAATGATTTAAAATTAAAATTAATAAACGCAAATCCATAGCAAGAAAATCATGCAATTAAGGATTTTGGAAATCGCTATATAAGATAAAAAAATAAAAACTTTCCAAATAAAAAACACGAAAATTCTTCAATTAAAATTGTGCGTTCATAATGTCCATTTATTATTTTGTGCCTCTGTGTGTGTAAGCTTCTAGTGTATGTGTGTTACAACATCTTAAGAGCGAGGTGAAAACACCATTATGGCCAATATTTGTAGGGCTAGGTCACTGGCGAAAAATCTGCACAAAAGCAAACACTCACACACATTTGCAGATACTCATAGTCGCAGACACATAAAAGTAAACACTAACACTTGCACACATTAGAAGCATTTGAATTGAGGCCGCTAGCAATTTTTTTTTTATTTTTTGATTTTATTTTTCTTTTCTTTTATTTTGTACACTTGTGTGTGTGCATGTACGTATGTATGCACTTGTACGTATGTGTGTTAACAGCAGAGCGTGGTTGTTTTTGTTCTGTATGTGAAAAGAGGCAAAAGCAGTAGCACAGCGCAGCATCTCGTGAAGCCATGAAGCAGCTGAGTGTTGTTTTTGCGTATTTTTCAAACGTTATCGCACTGTTTGTTAAAAAATTATTTTTCCGCAAGATTATTACATTTTCTAAAAACAATTGATTAAGCTCGTAACACACTGATGCAACAATAATAACGAACTACTAAAAATATGCAACACTTTTTTTTTAATTTTACACCCAATATTTGTATCATCTTTGTGGAATTTCAATAAAAAAAACTCTTTTATACCTTGTCTATAAATTGGATATACAATTTGTAGTTAGTTTTGGGGGGGGGGCTACTTTTTAGACAATCTGGGTGACAATCTTGTGGACCTGTCAGTATCAAACATTTTGTTTTTTAGTGTATCACAATGAAACAACTATTGGTATATGTGTGTCCGTAAGCCACTGTCTGCTGTACAGTCCGTCTCATCACAACTAACCTAGCTTTGCAACGCATAAAAGTGGAAACATGACGTTGGTGTACATAATTGTATTTTAGCCGTAAAATCGTCACCTTAGAATAACAGAGTTCTAACTCTGTTGTTATAATGTGACGAAATGTCACGTTATAATAGATGGTTGTAAATCAACTCCAAATGTGAAAAAATGATTCCCTGATATACATACATATAGTCCGTAATCAACAGACAGACGGACAAAGGGTCAATCTGTGCCCAACATAAAAAACTAAATAAAAATCCATCATTTAAATTCGAAAAAAAAATCCAATTAATGCCACCCTAATGTATGTATATTTACAGTATGTGTAAAAATTAGTAAAACACTAAAAAATTTAAGTTTTCTGGGACTATCCTGAAAAACTTTTTCCTTCGCCATTTTTCGAAATCCGCACAACCCATGGAGTTATTTGATTTAAAAGTAAACCAATAGAAGTATTTCCCAAAGTCTCTCTTCTCAGCATATTTTAAATTTAGAAATTTTGGGAATTTCGAAAAATTACAAAGGAAAAAGTTGTTCATAATAGTCCCGGGAATGTTACATTTTTCGGTGTTCTACTGATTTATTCCCATTCTGTATATCAAGGGTGTCGGCGTTTCAAAATCACTGACCCAAGATTAGTCAGCGGAGAATTTTGGCAATATTTCAACATTTTGCAAATTTCTCGGAACTACTCACAAAAAATATTTTTTGTTGTTTTTGTTCGGATCGTCTACAAAAAACATAATATTTCAATAAAAACAAAAAACCAGATAAACAATTTTTTGTGATTGTTGTAGTTCCGAGACATTTGCAAATTATTGAAATATTGTGGTTGTTGTAGACGAGCCAAATTGGTTTACTTTTGTTCTACGCTGACACCATTGCTGTATGTTACACATTTCCATTCTTGATCAAAGATCCATCCTGAGTCCATTTGGCGAGATCCTTCTGTCTGTGAGTCCAAGAGGGTAAAAACAATATACTACCCCTACATATAAACAAGTAAAACGCTCTAAAGACTGGGAAAGGAAGTGCATTAAAAAACTTCGATGCCCTTCTAGGGCAGGAAGAAAAAAAAATGGACGCAGAATTAAATAAAACAGCTGAATTTTAAGCCGCTTGGTATGTTCCTTATTCACACTTCATACATAAGTTTTTAGTTATGAGCACTTTTGTATTTTAATTTTTTTTTTTTTGTATGAAAATCTATGTAAATAAATTTAGGCTGTGAGCTCAAAAATAGCTCCCAGCCCTTAAATTTCAAGCTAGAGGTACCAACATTTGCCACAAGATGGAGCCAAATGTGCAGATTTCGAAAAACGCTGTCCCGTAAACAGTTGGTAACTAAGTTGATTTACCAACTTATACGTTGGATGTATAATAGAGTGGTCGAAAATCCGAAAGTGTTAAAAAGTCAAGGTGCGCGCGACTTTTCTGAATCCTTGGATCCTGCTGATTACAAAAAGTGCTTTGGAACCAAAAAAAATTGCGTTTAGATATTCCGCAACGAGCTTGAAGGTACTTTTTTTAGGAATATTTGGGTTTTTGAGTACTTTTTTTAATTTAATTGCTATATCTTTATAGTTAGATAAGGTACTTGCAAAAATTAAATTGGATTTTTTTAAAAATATTTTGAGCCATATTTTGCGTCAATAATAGTTAATCTACTCTTTTCCAATTTTTTTTAGTAGCACTTTAAACTTCAAAATTTGTTAATTTTTTGAGGTGTTTGCACTTTCAAGAAAATATTTTTTTCTTATTTTGCTCTAGCGAATTTTTTTTTAAGTTTTTATATATTTATGCATTAATTTATCTTTAAAACATTTATATTTCAACAACTAAGCTATTAGTAACACTTTTACTCACTAAAAACAATTAAGGTACTAGTCCAAAAATAATTTTTCAAAAAATCGATTTTTTTTTTACAGATTTTGATTCCTTATACATTCAAGAATAACCTCCTAAAATTTTTTAAAGATATTTGAAAAAATGACAAAGTTACAGCTCTCTTTGCGCGCGCACATTTTTGACTATTTCTTCGCTACAGCGTGCTCTCGCAGCTGTCGACAGGTGTTCATCTCCGCGTTTTTCTCGAAACTACATTTTTCAAGTCGGCGTAGACTTATTCTCCGAAACTATAAGTCCGACTGTTCTAATTTTTTGCATGTAGCTTTGTTTATGTATCCCAAATCGTAATCCACCAGAAAATTAAAAAAATTTGTAAAAAAAAAATTGTATTTTGATAATAAAGTCGAAAAAAAACATAAAAAAAAAATTTTTTTTTCATATTGCCACAATTTTTTTTTTTTATCGATTTTTTATAATATTCTGGTGGATTACGGTGTCATTGACCTTCTTTTTTAAGATCCCATTTGCATTTTTTTTTCAGAGAAGCCGTTTTCAAGAACATCTCTACGCCATGGGACGATAAAATTTTTAAGAAGAAAACTCTATAAAATGGACTTTATAATAAAAATTAAAAAAAAAATTTTTTCAAAATCTTTAATTCTTTACTTATATGTACAAAAATTTTTATACAATAACTCAATAAAATAAAGGAAATAAAAAATTTTAAAAATTGTATTACTTTTTGCCATTTATTTTTGGACTAGTACCTTAAGTATAATTAAATTGGACTTAAAAAAAATTAATTTTCATGTTATCAAGGCATTAAAATAAGATATCTTAATGGGATGACGTAAGGTACCACTTTTTTCTTATAAAATCATTAGTTCCTAATCTTCTGAGTAAAACAACATTCTTTGCAATATCGAAACCTTGACATTTAATGTAATTTTTGGCAAAATAGGGTTACGGATAGTTTTCATAGACTTTCGAAGGAAACTAAAAAAATAATTAAATCAAAAAGAAACTAAAATAGCCATTTTGGATGCATTTGTTGAGGTTGGTTCTGAAATTGGTCTCAAAATTGCTGTATCTTGTACGGTTAAGGAGATATTTTTACATAAAAGTATAAGAAACACCGTTTTTGCTCTTTTTAAAGTGATATTACAAGTCAATGTTACTTTAAGCCACAAAAAGTGGTATAGTGGTTAAAAGTGTCAGTCTGTTTCTTTAAAATTCAATTTAAATTATACCGATATCTTTTTTATCCTCCGAGTTATCCTTATCTAAAAAGTTGAAAAAGTGCAAAAAACACGTTTTTTTGTTATATCTGCTTACGATATTTCGGAGGAACAAAGAGATATAGATACAATTTAAATTGGGTTTTGAAGAAAAAGGCTGTCATTTTTAACTTCCATACCAGGCTAAAAGTTACCATGTTGTGATATAACAACTTCAAAAATAGCAAAAACGGTGCTTTTTCCATTTTAAGGTTAGGACATCTCTAAAACCGTATGAGATAGAGCAATTTTGAGACCGGATTTAGATTTTTCATGAACACATACATCGCATATGACTATTGTTGTTTCCGTTTCACCATGAAAATTTTAAACTCAAAGTTTTTTTTTTGGCCAAATTTGATTATATTTTACGGCTTTCAGTAAGTAAAGTGAAGCTTATAGCTTAGTTGTTGGAGTCGGTTGATATATAAATTAATGCATAAAAAAATAATAATATAAAAAAAAATTTGCTAGAGCAAAATAAGAAAAAAATCGGTTCTAGCATGTGCAAACACCTCAAAACATAAACAAGTTTTGAAGTTTAAAGTGCTGCTAAAAAAAAATTGGGAAAGAGTACATTTATTATTATTGATGCAGAATTTGGCTCAAAATATTCTTACAAAAATGCATTTTAATTTTTGCAAATACCTTATCTGGTTAAAAAGATATAGCGTTTAAATTATAAAAAGTACTCAAAAATTCCTAAAAAAGTACCTTCAAGCTCGTTGCGGAATATCTAAGCGTAATTTTTTTTTTTTGGTTCCAAAGCACTTTTTATAATCAGCAAGATCCAAGGATTCAGAAAAGTCGCGCGCACCTTGACTTTTTAACACTTTTGGTTTTTCCATACAAAATTTAGACCACTCTAATGTATAGATATGAAGAAGTGTTTAACTACAATCTGTTACTCCATAAAAAAAAACAAATTCATTTATACATAAATCCATAAAGGATGACACAAAAAAACCAATGGTGTCCTTATGTTCGGGACACTCAACTAAAATGTTTTATCGGAATCTTATAAGACATATGAAAAAAATTTCAGACCATAAGTGGAGATTTCCTCTTATATCATATTAAACGAAAAATACAAGTAAAAGCATTTTGGCCAACTGCTATCTCATTTTATCAATGAAGGGTTGTAAGAAAATTTGCTTAAATTACTTTTTTCAAGTAATTATGACCGCACCGTTCGATGGTGTGGTGAACCTGAAACTCATGGTGTCCAAAATTCTAAATAACGATAGGTAAAAATGGACCAAAAGATCCGGGTAAACGGAAAAGGAGAAAATATTCACTGACTTCCTTTATTTATCCCTCCCCAACTCCTTATTTTTACCGTTTAAGGAACCTCCAATACAAAACTATTATTTTCAGTTTTTGCACTAACAGCCAGCGGCTGACTGATCTACATCATAGTATCAAAGCTGTGACTGTTCTGCCAATAGTAAGTATGAACTTTTGTTTTAGTCAAATCTTGAGAGGTGGTGCCTTCGCGAGATTTCGGGTACTACGTGTCGAGAAAATCAGTTCTTTGCAAATATTTTGCAAAGGGTTCTTACTACAAAAAATATTTGGTCTACAATTCTGTAGCTTAAATAATTTCCTACAGAAGAGTCGCAGTTTATTAGTTATAGTTATATGAAAATCAACATTCATGGTACACATGTATGCGGCCAGTGGCGGATCTAAGTAATTTGCCGCCCTAGGCACTTGTTTTTTTTGCCGCCCCCCTTCAGATTATTTTAAAGTAAAAGAAACTTATAATAAAAACAAATATGTAAATAGTTTACAATAACACTTTAATGATTTCTATGTTTATTCATACATTAAAAAATTCATACATCGTCTAATTTTTTTAAGTGCAAATTGGCGAATAATATCCTTACAATCTAATTCAAGCAAAATATCCTTTTCTATTGTTGAAATAGCAAGTGCACTCAATCTACGTTCCCCCATTAAGTAATTTTTGACTCGCTTTAGAACAGAAAAAGACCTTTCAGCAGTGGAATTGGAAATTGGTGTACATTCGTACATTGTACACGCAATGTCAACATTCGGGAACAATATGCAGAGATCATTTCTCCGAAGAATTTGAAGCAAATCCTGTGGAAAATTTTGTATTAAAGCTTTTTCAGCACAATAAGACTTGACCTGGAGAAGTTCGTCGCTTAATAGTATAGTACCTGGAGACCGATCTCTGCTCGGTCAACAATCTAATCTTATTATTTTCGTCGATGTTTTTCTTCATAGTGATTTTTTGTTATGAAACTTGTATGTTTTCACTTCTAACGGTCATGCTTTCAAAATGATAAATAAACGGATGAGAATAATAATAAGAAAATACTCGGAAAGCATCGAATGGTATAGAAAAATATCAAAAACTCTATTTTTTTTTTCGTGAAATAGAATGCCCTAAAATAAATAAATGGGATATGCCACGCACCCAAAATATTTCGTCATTTGTATGGCGGCTAAAATATCTTATATTCAGAGGATCATAACTCGGAAAATAAGAATCCTATTGGAAAAATCCGGAAGGATATTTGGATCAGAAAGATTGTAGCTATTCGATGCTATTAATAAAAAAGAATTTCAAGTTTTCTTGTAGCTACGGTGTAAGACTGAACACAGCGTTATATTCAAAGTCAAGCAGGGATATTTCAAAATCCTGCAGGATGACAGTTCTGCTGATGACGGATTCAGCGTCAGAAAGAACATAAGACTGCATATAAGAATTAAACAGTTCATTCCATTTTTTTTGTGCCTGAGTTATTAACCAAATTTTTTATTTTGATAAAAAAGCGGTCGTGGCAATTATTAAACGAATCCTTCTTTTTGTTATGCTTTAGATACTCCTGATCCAGATTCGCATACCAAATTTCATCAAAATATGTTGCATCATTTGCGAGAAATAGCATTTAATGTGTTTTACTTGTATGGGAGGTTTCACGCGCACTTTTGATATAGCAAGTAGACTCCCTATATTTAAATTCAGAAAGATTGCTTTAGCAGTTTTCTCTTCATAGCGCATTATATTTTTGTGGGCGGTGTCACGCCCTTCAACGAGTTTTCTCAATATAACGGCATATCACATATTAATACTTGTTTGCAGAGGTAATATCTCCTAAATTTTCATCAAAACTGTCGGAGTCGTTCTCGAGTAATATTGAATCAAAATTTTCAAGGGTTTAAAAGTGGGCATGGCACTTATTCGATCCCGCCTACTTTTCGTTTGTTACAAGGTATTATTAAGCAGTACCTACATACCAAATTTCATTAAAATACCTTGTAATATTTGCGAGAAATAGCATTTAACGTATTTTGCTTGTATGGGAGGTTCCACGCGCAACGGCGATATTTTGCCCACTTTCAGATCAGAGATGCCTCTTAGCACGTAGGCTCCCCACAGTTAATTTTAGAATGATTACTTTATTAGTTTTCTTTTTATACCATATTATATTTTTATGGGCAGTGCCACGCCCTTCAACGAGTTTTCCCAATACAACGGCATGTCTCATATTAATACATGTTTGTAGAAGTAACATCTCCTAAATTTCCATCAAAATTGTTGGAGTCGTTTTCGAGTAATATTGAATCAAAATTTTTAAGGGCTAAAAAGTGGGCGTGGTACTTCTTCGATCCCGTCCACTTTTTGTCTGTTACAAAGTATTATTAAGCCGTACTCGCTCACCAAATTTTATTTAAATACCTTGTATGGCTTGCGAGTTATGACCATATCAAATTTAAAATTAAATGTGATGCCACGCCCCCTGGAAAGCATCTACAAAGTTTAAGCCTAGCTCATTCTTCATTGTATGCCAATAACTAACATTACCCGAAGTTTCATTAAAATCGCTCTAGCCGTTTTCGAGAAAAATTTTGCCCGTTTCAAACATACATAAGTACATAGGTACAATTTTATCTCGTATAAGAAGAGAAGATTTTGCCGCCCCCTAAAGTCCATTTTGCATTTGATAAGAGTTCTTGAGCTTATAGTCCTTTGGTCTTATAGAACAATATCTATTTCAACCTCATATTTTGCCGCCCCCTACAGTCCATTTTACATTTTATAAGAGTTCTTGAGCTTATAGTCCTTTGGTCTTATAGAACAATATCTATTTCAACCACATAATTTGCCGCCCAATAAAGTCCATTTTGCTTTTAGTTATTTAATTTTTATTTATTTTATTTATTTGCGCAAAATTAGTACAATAAGATAAATCTTTTGGAGTACAACATACTGATATGGTCAAAGTATAAAGTTGATAAGAGTTCTTGAACTTATAGTCCTTTGGTCTTATAGAACAATATCTATTTCAACCACATATTTTGCCGCCCCCTACAGTCCATTTTACATTTGATAACAGTTCTTGAGCTTATAGTCCTTTGGTCTTATAGAACAATATCTATTTCAATCACTAATTTTGCGCCCCGTACAGTCCATTTTGCCGCCCCTTAAGCGTGCCGCCCTGGGCATTGAGTAAACTTTTCTTCAATATATTTTATAATCGTCTTAATTTAACCGTATGGTACACCACATGATTGTTTTTAATAGGTTAAATCGTCCATTCGTATTGCATAAATAGTTCCGAATTTAAATGTTTTTAAAGTAACATTTAGGTAAAATAAAAGCAAGTTCAATACATTAATTATAAAATTTTTTTTTTTATCACTCTGAAAATTTGCCGCCCCCCCAAAATCTGCCGCCCAAGGCAGGTACCTACTGGTGCCTTAGGGTTAATTCGCCACTGTATGCGGCAAATACCTAAAAATAGGATATCCCTTAAGCCCGATATCGCACGAAGGCAACACCTCTCAAGATTTGACTGGAACAAAAGATTTTAATTCAATCGTTCGGGAGCACTTAACATTCTCTCAGAAGATCTGAAACGCTAGAGTAAATTTTTTTCCAATTTTTTACCCCTCCGTTCGCCCGACCCCACCACCCTAACTAGCAGATTAATATACCTCCGTCATCAGAGACACGTGGGGAATATGTAATATCTGACGCATTCAAGTATATCCATGTGAATGTTTTTTTTACATTTATTAAAGCCAATAAGTCCTCATGACGCTCGAGTATAACGGCATTTACATAGCATCGTGGGCTCCCCTACTATAAGATCCATTTTCAACATCAGGAAATTATTTTAAATTTGTCTGGATAAAAAATTTAATTTGAGTTCAACAGCTAATGTTTTATTTGCTTTAGTTCTTGGCTTAAAGATTTAAGGTTCAATTTGGACAAACCTCAAGAATTTTATCTTTGTGATAAAATGCAGGAAAAAATTAATATAATTTATAAGGTCAAACTATATATCTAAAATATCACAAAGCCTCACAAAGTTTTTACATGAATTTTTTTATCAAATCCAACTTTAAAATTGTACCTAAAATGGATGGGTTGCACCTAAGTTCCTTTTTATTTCGAAAGTCAGAAAAAAAGTATAATTGTACCGAAAAATTCATCACTGTTAGAGCTGGTTCACACGACAGGCTCAATAGTCTAGCGATAATACTTTTTGTAGGCAAGCGGAAAGACCGCTTTCCAGTACTATTTAATCGAGCCTGTGTGAACCAGCTCTTACTGAAACTCTTTCACCATTTATAACTTTCTTAGAAGATGTGGCTCATTTCTGAATAAAATTTTATGCACAATGTGGCTCCGTGAATTTCACTCAGTTTTATTAGGAGTGTGTCTTCATCATCAAATAATCCCGCATTTGCTCGTATTATTTAAAAAATACTTTATTTGCTTTTGTTTTGTTAGTACCTACAGCTAAATTAAATACATATCTAAATGGAAAGAATTGCTGCGGTCTTGAAACTTGGCATAGTTGTGTGTAAGGCTACGATATTTTTCCAAAAAAAAAGTTCACCGCTCAACGCGAGGTCCATCGCCCCTATTTGGGAGTTGAAAGCTAAAAAAATATTAATGAATTTCTTAAAAACCAACCAAAAATTGTAGCAGATGTATTTCTGCACCATAATTGACCAAGAAAAGTAACTTTAAAATAAGAGTCCTTTTTTTAGTTTTCTTAAAATATCTAAAAGTTTTATTTTTACAACAATTTTAAATTGTAGAGGCTTTTTGTTTCTTGACCGATCGGATAAGCTCAATAAACATTTTTTTTTTTTTTTTTTGTTGTTGTGTATTCCTCATTTGATTATTTTGATTGAAAACTTTCAAACTGTGTAATCTTCAAATTAAATATCTTAAAATCAATATAAATTCAAAAAAAAATTAATATAAATGAAAAACCAAAAAATTTGGATTACACTGTCCAACAAAATCAAACTTTTTGCCAAGCCCATGAGAAATTTCGACAAATTTTTAGAATATACGTTAAAAACAATGCCCATTTTTCGTCGTTTTTCTCCAGCATGTCATAAAACTGCAAAACTGTGTTGAACCTTGTTATTACTAAATATTAATACTTAAAATGTAGTTTTGTCGTTATACCTTTTAAAATAAATCTATGAAATATCTATGTTTTTTAAAACTTTTACCTAGCTGAAATTTAAAGTAATTTAAAAAAAAAAAAATTTAAATTTTACTATTTTACTAGTTTCTTACATTATAATTTCAAAACTTTTCAGTTTAAACAGTTTGTATTCAATTTATATGAAGTTTTCAGTCAAATTTGCAAATTGGTGTTTAAAGAGCCAACGTTTTTTGGTCTGTTCTTATCGATCAAGAAACAAGTTATAGCCGTTTTGTGATTTGAAGTAGATTTGAAACATTTAAGTTTTGGGAACTTGCAGATTTTTGAAACTTAAAAGTTATATATCTCGGTTAATTTTTGTGCTAGAAAAATATTTAACAAATCATAATTTGCAGAATTGTGTCAACTATTTTGCTTGGAACTTTTTTTGGCACGTAGCTCTTAAGCAATTCATTGAAAACTGAGCAGTGGATTATTATTGTAATATTATTATAGCCTTATAATAAAGATTTATGCCAATTTTAGAAACCGTAGTCATTTTTTCTTTTTTCGGCGATATCTTAAATAATTTTTCTGTACTATATCATATTGACTATATGATCTTAAAATGTGACCCTCCATAGAAAAAGGTACCTCATCTTCACTGGCACAATTTCACAGTTCAACTAACAATAAGATATAGGGTTATTTTTTTCGGTTTTCAGTTTTGGTTGAAATTAGACATGTTCTGAACATTTGGCAATTGATTTGACGTTGACTCTACATAACTGATAAACTTTGAACTTCGATATCTACGAACTTGAGTTTTTCATTTTACGATCTCAAAATGCCATGACGCAATGCTGTCCATTTTTTAAATTTTCCAGTGATCGCGGGTTCGTTTTATTCAAAATAATATGTGACCTGTTTTATAAAAACATACCTGATGCATGAAAAAATCGATTTTGAGATCTTCACTGTATTATGTCTCTCCAATATTGTCACTTACAAAAATTTAAAAACATTTTGTACCCTAGAGAATGTCCACTTAATGAGTCCCAAATGAAAAACTTGTGTAAAAATCAAAAAATCAAAATTTTTAAACGCATTTTTCTCGAAATTTTATTTTCACACGTTAAATATGTTTTCACAAGTCACATATGTATTTTCCGAAAATGAAAAAAAAAAAATTTTTATTTTGCACCAGTCTTTCGGTGATTTGAAATTACTTTTGTTTTAATTTAAAAATTAAAATATCTTTTTTATAATACATGAGTTTTTTTTTTTCGAACCTCGACCAAAAACTTTCAACAGTATCCGGACCCCACGTTAAATTACTTGCCGTACTTACTGTTGTAGACAGTACTAAATAATGCAGTTTATAGAACAGAGCAGAAAAATATTTTTGGCTGTCTGTATATAGCCTCAAAAATAGCCAAAAACAGTGCTTTAAACCTACTTTCTAATTATATTACAATAGAATATTTCGGAGATGAAAAAAGATAAAGATATAATTCATAGTGGAGTTCAAAGAAAAAGTTTAGTGCATTAAGCTGTCATATCAGCTGGGTTGGCATGTAACAAACTCATTTACGTAAATTACATGATAAATCTTGAGTTTTCTACATATTTTTGTAAAAAATATAAATGCAAACTGAATTGTTTTTAGGCTGAATTATGAAGAAAAATGGAATTTATTTTTAAATTTTTTTTTCTAATGATAAAGATTAACATAGATAAACATAAATATAAATTATGTAGATTACATTAATGTTGGAGATCTGGTCGGTATCGTTATCGTAAGGTATTTCAACTGTCGATCGTAATGTGAAATATGTTGACAAGTTTCTTTGATATCTCGACCGTAAGCCTGTTTCTGATGTCATTGCGGATATGTCCCCAATGGGAGAATATCCATTCTAATTGTACCATTGATGAGAGAGTTTTAAAAAAATTTAACGCAAAAGTAGATAGTTTACTATGGTCTTGTTCAGCAGCATAGTGACAAAACGATTTTCTTTTGTTTAAAAGCAGCGAAAGTTTCTTCGTTCGCTATGAACATGCGGCATGATTCGAGTCCATTTACGTCGAGCTGTTTTAGAATGTACTTCTTCACTTCTGCTTGCTGTTCTTGACTCAAATTTTCACTGCAAAAAGCTAGGTTGAAATAATTTACCGTCATGGTTAAAATGTTGAAGAAATTGTTTTCCTTGAAGGGATATTGTAAAAACTCACGTAGATCAGCACAATTAACATATAAATGTACATTTGTTTATACTTTTCTCATTTGGTACATTTAGTTTTGATAGTTTGAGAGTTTTTTACATTTTTTAGATTTTACATGTAATTTACGTAAATTACATACGTTTCCAACAAAGCATATCAGGTTGTACGTTTAGAAATAACCTTGTGTCGTTATACTTATGTTACAAAAAAAAAAATAACAAACAACGCACTATGGTTTTTTTTGGACTAAAAAGTGCCAAAAAAATTAATTCACTACAAGGACCCTTTTTTTTTAAAAAAATCAAATGCAAAATTAAAGGTTATACATTGAGCTATCTGAAAAGATGCCCGCTTTTTCTAGCATTTGATCCACAAATTTGGGACAGAGGTCGAAATCTCATAAATTTTGAAAAAAATAGTTTTTCTGTTTAAAAATGTTCGTCGCATTAAACGCAGGAGTGATATATGAATAAATTTATATGTATTGAATGAAATCAAAGAAGAAAAATTTAATTCATTGGAAAAATGGGCGGTGCCACGCCCCAAAAAATGAAATTCATCATATCTCTGAAACTATTAAACACAGAATAATAAGACTTGGTAAGTTTGTAACACGTATAGGGAGAAATAATTATCATTGGAAAAATGGGTGGTGCCACGCCCCCAAAAAAACCAAAATCATCATATCTCTGAAACGATTTTACGTAGATAAATAAAACTTGGTAAGTTTATAACACGTAGAAGGAAAAATAATAATAGTTAGAAAAATGGGCGGTGCCACGCCCCCAAAATCTAAAACCATTATATCTCTGAAACTTTTGAACGTAGATAAATAAAACTTGGTAAGTTTGTAACACGTACAGGGAGAAATAATATTCATTGGAAAAATGGGCAGTGCCACGCCCCCAAAAAACCAAAATCGTCATATGTCTGAAACTGTTTAAGGCATATGGATAATATTTGGGACACTTATAAAAGGTATTGAAACAAACAACATCCACTCAATAAATAGACATATAGGCGGCATTACGCTCATTTGTGCATGTTTTTTTCGAAATTTGTTTTTTGTTCAGAAAAAATGTTCGATTAAAAAGTGAGACAAAAATAAAGCCCATTGCAACATGCGAAGTTTTTTTTATTTTAATCTTCATTATATATAATTAACGCCTTCAAGTCATCAGAAAACTTGTCTGTTCTCTTCTTTGGACTGCTTGCTTCAACAGTAAGGCCTGAGTCAGAGGAAAATAATAATAATAAACGATATTGTCTGCGATAAGTTGCGGATATCTAGTAGAACTTCAGAAATTTAAAATATTCTGCCTTGAAACTGCACGAATGTATGCAGAGCAGTATCAGTGGTACTACATGCCAACATCACTGCACATTATTTTAATACATGGTTGGGAGGTCATTGAATTTTTAGTCACACCCATTGGGATGCTTTCGGAAGAGGCATTGGAGAGCACACTCAAATATTTAAAATCATCAAGGATCAATCATGCCAGAAAAAATAGCAGGCATCTGTCTTATTAAAAAAAAAATCTTTAGGTTATCTTTAAGTTGATAAACTTGTTTTTCTCTCCAAAGGGTGGCAACTAATGAGGACATGTTCAATTTATTATTATTATCCTCTGACCCAGGCCTTACTGTTGAAGCAAGCAGTCCAAAGAAGGGAACAGACCAGTTTTCTGAGGACTTGAAGGCGTTAATTATATATAATGAAGATTAAAATAAAAAAAACTTCGCATGTTGCAATGGGCTTTATTTTTGTCTCACTTTTTAATCGAACATTTTTCCTGAACAAAAAACAAATTTCGAAAAAAACATGCACAAATGAGCGTAATGCCGCCTATATGTCTATTTATTGAGTGGATGTTGTTTGTTTCAATACCTTTTATAAGTGTCCCAAATATTATCCATATGCCTTAAACAGTTTCAGACATATGACGATTTTGGTTTTTTGGGGGCGTGGCACTGTCCATTTTTCCAATGAATATTATTTCTCCCTGTACGTGTTACAAACTTACCAAGTTTTATTTATCTACGTTCAAAAGTTTCAGAGATATAATGATTTTAGATTTTGGGGGCGTGGCACCGCCCATTTTTCTAACTATTATTATTTTTCCTTCTACGTGTTATAAACTTACCAAGTTTTATTTATCTACGTTAAATCGTTTCAGAGATATGATAATTTTGGTTTTTTGGGGGCGTGGCACCGCCCATTTTTCCAATGATAATTATTTCTCCCTATACGTGTTACAAACTTACCAAGTCTTATTATTCTGTGTTTAATAGTTTCAGAGATATGATGAATTTCTTTTTTTGGGGCGTGGCACCGCCCATTTTTCCAATGAATTAAATTTTTCTTCTTTGATTTCATTCAATACATATAAATTTATTCATATATCACTCCTGCGTTTAATGCGACGAACATTTTTAAACAGAAAAACCATTTTTTTCAAAATTTATGAGATTTCGACCTCTGTCCCAAATTTGTGGATCAAATGCTAGAAAAAGCGGGCATCTTTTCAGATAGCTCAATGTATAACCTTTAATTTTGCATTTGATTTTTTTTAAAAAAAAGGGTCCTTGTAGTGAATTAATTTTTTTGGCACTTTTTAGTCCAAAAAAAACCATAGTGCAACGGTATTTATTTCGAATATTTAGGCTATTATATTTCGAAAACCATAAGGGATAGTTTACATAGACATTCATAATCAAAATAATCATGAATACTAGTACTAATTTACTACTTTTTAATGCTATTTATGTTAATACTTTTTTGTATTATTTTTTCATGCGACAAATTTGTGTCAAACTGTGAGTTCATTTTGTTTGGTTTCTCATATTTTGTTGGTACTGATTTAAAGATTACTAAGTAATAACCACTGAGATGGATGAATCTCAAAAACTGTATTATTTTTTTTTTTCACTTTATTAATAATTTCCCGCATTAACATTTCTAAAAGGATGTCACCATCTATTTTTGTCGTTTTTAGGCAATTATTCAAGAATGTCCGCAATGAAAATTTGATAACTCTGTTATAGAGTTATGGTTCCTTAGGCGTTTTTTTTTTTTCTAAGGATTGAGTGTCGGTAAAGTTCCTTCCATACCATTTTGCCTACCTAATGTATATAGATTTTGTATGGGTTTCATCTTTTATGTTGATTTCGATACTAACTGATTCTTCTTTTTTAGATTGTCTATGTTTTCGACTCCTTCCCTATGCTCCTAACTACAAAGTTTGTTCAGTACTAACCAGAACTAAAACTTCGACCATTTTAATACTTTATTTTTCTTAAAAACATAACCATTTAAAGTTGCCATGTCAGTACGTTCTTCACGAAGGAAAAAATTTAACATCGCTTAGGAATAAAATTCTTTGTAGAAAAAGTTTCAAAACGGCGAAGAGGGCAAGCAGTTAACAACAGTTTTTTGCGATGCAATGGTAATTTCATTCGTGGGTTACCTCCAACTCGAATTGCATATTATCTTAAACTTTTGGGCCAATTGGATGCAAAAATTCGCGAAAAAAGTACCGATTCTGAGGTAAAGATTCATTCAGAAATAACAAAACCCTGTTTAATTTTTAGATTTACCATACTTTTATTAAGGACATTATCTATCGCACAGAAACGTATTTTTTTTATTTGATTTGGCAACATTAACATAAACTTCACATTGAGTTTAGCCTTTTTTGGTCTTGGGATGCTCCTGATGCTGCGCCTACTAATTTAAACCTCAAATTGGAAGTTATTGTAAATTAATTACAGGGTCTTACGCTAATAAAGTAGTTTTGATAAAACATTTTTCTTCAATTATATTGTAAGCAGAAATTTTTTAGTTGTGGAAAATAATCTTTAAGAATAATTTCCTTCGTTTAATTTTCAACTACACACATTTACTCAATGATTTTCTTTAACTCTGCACTTAGCATCTGCACTAAAAAGCACAAGAAAAAATTTTGTTCAGATGGGTGGTAACGGGTTAATATATACTTTTTTGCAGGCGTACACAATTTTCACATCTCCACAGCTTTGAATTTTTTTCTTTTTTTAAGCTGCTGTTTGAAAAATTTTGCATTTTCCTTTTTATTTAAACAATAATTATTTAATATGACTTAATCACTGAATAAAATGGATGGAAAAATATTCCTTTGGCTTTCTTTCTGAAATTAAATTGAAAATTTTCCAAAAAAAAAACACCAAAATTGCAACAACTTTTTTTCGCACTCACTACCGACCGTTCATCAATGTCCAGTTGTCGACGAACTCTTACGCGTAACTGAGGAAAATCATTTCAGCAAAAGAAAAACTTCGGCTGCGTTACACTACTCACAGGATACACATCGTTTCGCAATCATTACTTCGTGTACACCAGGCAATTCGCAATTTGCAGGCGGTTTTCTCCTTTTTTTTGTTTTTGTTTTGTGATGAAGCTTATTCATCTCTAGCTGATATCCAGCCTGAATTCTGCGTGAGCGTGCGAATTATACAAATGTGTTTGTTGTTATGTTTTTTGTAGAGTTTTGCAGCTTCCACCGACCAATTTTCTCTTGCATAAACCGTTATTTTGTCCTATACACCTCACTCGCACTTCGTTTCTCTCTCTTTTGATTGAAATATACAAGAGACTAACAATTCACGTATTTATTTGCATTCCTTGTATGTATGTCAAAAAATGCTCCATTTACACACCCACCACACATCAGATGTTTATTGTCCAACGTTGCCAAAAGTAAGCTGAAGCTTTTTTTTCTTAATCGTATTATTATGGCAACACTTTTTCCTATCCAAGGAGTTTTAAATAAATAGAATATCATTTTTATACAGTGGCTCACAAAAGTATTCAAAATAGGAAAGAATTATAAAATTTGTTTAATTACGAATTGATTATTTTGAATCACTTTAAGTAATTATAACTCAGTAAATATCTAATTTTATATATTAAAAAAAAAACTTTATCAAAATGTAACTTAAAAATATAAAATTAGCTTATAAGCAAAATCCTACTTAAATTATTCGGAATTCCAAAAAATATGGCAATATCTTAAACACTAAATCAAAGAATAATCCAAAAGTATTGACGAAACTCGTTAAAATCAATTTACAGTTAGTTTGGGTTAGCTCACTTCAGTTTTGTCAGTTTTTTAAAGCAAAGGACTTCGTATTCAAGAGATGATGAATGGAATGGAATGGAAAATCAAAAGAAACCACTCTTGAAAAAAAAAATTTAATACGTTAGGATGGAAAAGCCCTATAGGAAATTACAAGCGACGCTAGAAGAAATATTTAACTATTTACAGCATTATAGAAAAAAACACGCTTTGGTATGTTATCGAAACTAGGCATTCGAGACAAAATTCAACCACTTACTTCAGCAGTGAACATTAATAAGTAGAAGCCTCACTAAATGTAATGAAGTAAATGTAAGTGATGAAACCGATCACAGGACACTCAAAAATGCTAGTTCTAATAAAGCACTCAACGTTTCAAAGCGTTTATAAGTAAGGCCTACATGTTTTGAGATCTTTTTGTATGAAAACTTTAGAAACTGTGTGACGTTTCCACAGGTTTGAGTTTTTGCATCGTACGCAAACATTTGATGAAATCACTTTCAATGTATTCGTCGGAAGGTTTTTCGAGGAATTTATGACTTCTAGTGCAAGAAGCGTTCGCTTTCGTTCTTTTATCCGTTTACTTAAAGAAATGCTGTAAATGACGGGATCTGAGGTATTCGAAGTTCTATGAAAAACGTCAGAAAGATTTATTGTTTTGTCACATTTGCGAGCGTGATGCAGTCTACCTAATTTAAAAATTTTATTCTGACACTCATCTGCGTCTTTTCCAAGGTATCCTACCGGAAGTACCATATTTTGAATAATTTCCTTAGAATGAATAAGGACTTTGTGTCATCGAATACCAGGGATACTTTTTTTATGATATCAGCAGGCACAAAACAAAATGTTTCAAAGTATTGCAAATTTAGTAGATATTGACATGATATACGAGTGGTTTTCCCCATTTTTCTTTCAAATGTTTGCAAAAGGCTTTAGACATTTCACCTAAATATTCCACAAACAAGTTCGATCTATCACCTTTATTCAAGAGATTTATCAAATGATTTAAAACTGCTGACTCTTTGTTTTCTTCGGCTCTAAAGATATCAAATAAGTCTGTATTTCGTATTGAGAAGTTGTCTGAGAAAAATGTCGATTATTAAAAAATCGCAAAAAAGCGCAAACAAAATTTTTTACAGAAGAGCTCAAAATTGGTTGCTCTACATATTTATATAAGTTAGAAAGAGGCCTAGGCTGGGCTGTGTTTTTCCGGGTTCACCAAAACTAACCATTTAAAAAAAAATTTTACGATTTAAAGCTCACTGAAGAAAACGTAAATTTTTTTAACACCACTATACGAAAAGACAAATTTTTTTTTATACAGAGTAGCTACTTTCTATTAGTTCCCGATTCCATTTTTAATATTTATGATTAGCTTTGAGTTAAATATTCACTTTTTAATACATGCTAATTTTTTGAACGAAAACAACAAAATTTTTATTTTTTCAGAAGAAGAAACTTTGATACTTGTGTAGCTGAAGGATAAAATTTTTAAGAAAAAACTAAGATTGGCGATTTTCTCTCGCAAGTATTTGAATAGCATACCCAAAACTTTATTTTTTAAGTGTTTAAAATTCGACTTTTGGCCAACAAACAGGGCAAAATTTCCCACAGTGCCTTGGCTCGAATCTCAGTATGGGTAGTTTGATTTTTTTTTTTTTTTCACTAAGAGAACGCCTTGCAAGCAAGCTCCTTCTCACTAGTGAAGTAGCTAGTGAGCGGTAGAACAAAAGGTGGCAATTGACACCGGCAATGACAAGCTAATGTAAAATTCGCCAGTTCGAGCTTCATAAAGTAGATTGTAGAGAGAGTAGTACTATACTCCTTTAGACCAGTGAATTCGCTAGTTCAGAACTAGTCGAAGGCGCTGCAGGGTACGAAGTCTTAAGCTCATTCGTCTATAAAGCTTATTCGAATTTAAACAAATGAAAAAATTTTTGTTTTTTTTTTAAGTTTTGCTCTCTTTCTTTTTTTTTTGCTTTTTTGATAAATAAAATTACTCAAATTTTAAAACTAAAAAGTCTCTCCAAAGAAGATTTGAAATTCAAACATTCTTATCGCTCACGTTTCATATTTTATTTTTAAACTGACGACTTCTTGCATTACCCGTGGTCAGAAAAGGAACTAGTGCGTGTTTCGCTAGCCTCTTCGCTAGTGATACTGTGCCAATTGTCTCCTTGAGGACTGCTGGGCAATAACACTAGCTTACAGCCGAAATTCCCAGTGAATGCCCTTGTTCATTTTATATGTAAAATGGGCTGCTGATTCCGAAAATCAGTCATTTTCGGATTTTGGACCAAAAAAAAATATAGTTCCATTTAAATACAAATATCTCAGTAACCAATATATGTTATATGTCATATTAAAGGTAATCAAATTACCTATAAATAATATTCACGTCACTTTTTGGTTGGTTTGTTAGTTTTGGCGGAATACATTGATTTCTAAAAAAAACATTTTTTTTTCGAAATAATTAAGAAAAAATCAAAATCAACTTCAAATTTATGCAAAAAAAAAATAACTTTTTTATAATACTAGAGTTGTGGCCGAAATTCGACCATTTCGATTTGACCATAAAATAAAGGAAAAAGTTTTTATACCCTTCCTTTTAATATTCTTCCTTAGGGTTCGGGTTATCTGCATCGGTGCAGCAGGTAAGTTGCAATATCGTACTTTTCATTTAGAAGCGTGTAACTCCTTCTAAAGAGCAAACAGTTTTTGATATAACAAAATTCATAAAAATCAATCATGCTATCGTGCTACATAGTGCTAACTCTATATCTAAACCAAATTTCATAAAAATCGTATGCAGTATTTTCGCCGTGAGAGCGTTTTTTCCATTTAGGGGCGTGGCACCGCCCACTGAAAAACAATGGTCATATTATCGTTCCTTAGTGCTAACCCCATCTTCATACCAAATTTCGTTAAAATCGATGCAGCGGTTTAGCTGTGAGAGCGTTTTTCCATTTAGGGGCGTGGCACCGCCCACTTTAAAAAAAATATAGTCCTTTGCACTGCTCCTCCTTACAACCTTTCCAACAAAAAAAAAAATCAAGCAAATCGGTTGAGATTTAGGTATAGAAACAGGGACTGAACCGATTTCGTTTGCCTATTTATATATAGATTTTTTTTATCATAGACTATATATTTATGAAAAAAATAAGATACCACTTAAGAAAATCCATGGAAAAATGCAAAAGTTGTATACAATTCATTGATAAATTACAAAATTAGTTTTTGCCTATTTTTTTCGTTTTTTTGCTATAAACTGTTCGATAATTTGTTTTTCAGTGGGCGGTGCCACGCCCCTAAATAGAAAAAACGCTCTCACGGCTAAGCCGCTGCATCGGTTTCAACGAAATTTGGTATGGCGATATGATTGGCACTAAGGAACGATAACATGACCATTATGTTTTGAGTGGGCAGTGCCACGCCCCTAACATAACATGAGAAAATCCAAAAAATTCTTAAAGTATAAGTTAAAAAAAAATACACGGTCTCTCTCTACACGGTTTTTTAATCCACTTCATATGCAGGATATTGCAAGGAATGTTTTTGTAGGAAATTTTAACCCTCTAAAACCCTCACACGTGGGTCATTTTGACCCCCATATGCAGGTCAAAGTGATCCACATGTGGGGATTTTAGAGGGTTAAAATTATCTACAAAAATATTCCTCGTAAAGATCATATACATATGAAGTTAAATTAATCGATTTAAAACAAGAATGCGTTATTTTTGTTTTTTTCAGTTACAGTGGATTAAAAAACATCAAAAATCGATTAAAAAAAATCTGAAGTGCTGGAGAAAAACGACGAGACACGGGTATTTTTTTTTACGGCTACTTTAGAAATTTTTTGGATTTTCTCATGTGTTTTAGAAAGAGTTTCAAATTATCGATCAGTTTATTACAAAAAAAAAACGAAAAAAATCGACAAAAACGCATTTGAGTGATTTATCAATGAATTGTATACAACTTTTATATTTTTCCATCGATAAAAAATTAATTTTTTTTTCAGAAATCAATTTATTCCTCCGAAACTAACAAACCAGTCAAAAAGTGATGTGAATATCATTTATAGGTAATTTAATATGACATATAATACGTTTAAATACAAACATTGGTTCTTGAGATATTTGTATTTAAGTGAACTATCTTTTTTTTTGGTCCAAAAACCGATAATGACCGATACCTCGAAAAGGAATAATGGCATTCAATGGGAGAAAAATGTTTGATCATTTGTAAACTAGTGCAATACATGCTTTTATTGGAACATGCTTTGGTCGTACGCCTTAATTTTCGTACGATGTCGTATCCAATGTCACCTAAGCCTATAGAGAGCTGTATTCATAATGGTCAATTAGTCAAGTAAGAAATTTCCTAAGTAGTCTAATTTGACAAAGATATTTTTTGCACACAAATAAAATATTTCAACTTATTGATATATTCACTTTAGCCCACATTCGGATGGTACTGAAGTAACACAAAATTAAAGCAATGCAGCCAACCAAAAGGTGTTGTGTGTAAGGCTCGCAACGCATTGTTTAATTTAAATTTTAATACTGCGCCATCAACATTACGATGCTTGTACAATTTTTCTACACTCAGGGACAAAATAATAATTTTCGCATTTGATTCAATGCAAATTACTGATATGAAATTAGCAACGATTTAGCTCCAGAGTCGAAATTATTTGAATTGATGCTAAAAACTTTTGAATTGGAGTAAATAAATTGAAAGTGATTGATTTTCAAATTAAATAAAATTTTCCTTTAACTTAAAAACCATTCGCGGTAGATTTAAAAGCATTTCTATTTAGTTTGGTTCCCTTCTAAAATAACACAACCACGCATGGGTTTTCTTCTCTGAATTTTAAAAAGTGATTTCTATAGATATAAGTGAGCTGATTACAAGAAAAATAGTGAAAAAACTCCAGCACGTCACAATTTTCAGTAATTTAAGTTTCACTTAAGTGCCTTTTTTGTATATACAAGACTACCACGACTATACTACTGAACGTATCAAAACCATATTTGCACCATATATTTTTTGGTGCTCCAACACATTTATAAGAAATATGGAATCGATTGGACAATGGGGTGGTGTAGTCCTCATACAAAAAAAAAAAAACTCAAAATAATTGAAAATTTTATTTGAGTCACTTCTACGCCTATGCCAGTAGGTATATTAAAACCATATTAACACCATGTATCCGCCTGATATTCCGACACATTTGTCTTGATATTGGGGGTAATTGAATAAACAAAAAACGCATATCTACATACTTTACCTGCATTATGAAACTTGATATCTGGGTGAATAGCAACTATCTTGATCGTACGGGGAGCACCAAAAAAATATATGGTACAAGAATAGTTTATATATGTTGAGTATTTTAGGCGTGATATTGAAGAGTACATAAGCACAAACGATTGAATTAATAAGTTTCGAAATGCTGCACAGACAAACAAGGGTACTCCTCTTAAAATTACGAGAATGATTTCCAATGTTTTTTTTTATGCTGAGCCCAAATCCGCTTACAGAATTGCTCTATCACGTCAGAATTTTAAAATAACAGTAAATAACACACGATTTTTCATTATTTTTTAGGTTACTCTGACGTGATGGAAAGAAACCAAGTTCAGATTCGTGATTGGGAGGTCCCAAACCACCATAATTGGCTTCAAAAATCAAGAGAAGAAAAAAAAGTGCCGAATTTGCGGGCCTGTGTAATTGTTATGCTGCTATACTTTTAAAAGTTTATTGCATTTATGTATGGTTCATTGCATTTTCGACTGTAAAATAATATAAGCAAATAAAAGTTTTGTAGAAACAAAAAGTTTTTTTCAAATGGTCAATCTCAAAGTCTGCCACATTACATTTGTGCTCTCTTTTTTGGTCGTATCTATGTTAAACAATTCAAATTTTCATGGTTCATGGTACAGAAATTTGTAAGTAAGTTTTGAGGTACACATACATTCTTCAAAAATTCTGGGCTTCTACTAAACAGATCCATCACAGTTTTTTATTTGTTAGAAGTGAAAGATGAATAAAGAGAATTGCATTAATGATGGTCAATTAAGTTTATGAGAAATTGATTTAAGAGCAAAAACATCGTGTCTGCCACATTACATACAAAGTCTGCCACATTACACCGTACGAACATTCGTACAAAAAAAAAGAGCCATATCCCGTTAATGTTCGTGGAAACAAATAAATTGAAAAATAGTATTCAGTTATGATTTTTAACTTTGCTAAAACTCATTTTTGACTTACTTAGCATCCACCTTTGCCATTATACCTTGCCAGTCGTTCATAGAGAAAATTTAGTGTCCATCAACAAGAACCCTTTTTACACCAAGGGTGTCAGTGAGCCAATTTTGGCTCGACCAACAACGTCAATATTTCTGTACAACAATCACAGAAATAATTTTTGTTGTTTTTTTTCACGCTCGTCAAAATTTCGCGTTTTTGTTGCTTTTTTTGCGTATACACAAAATCGAACTCGAACCAACATAAAACAACAACAACGACTACGCCGCATCAAAAACAAAAACAACAAACAATATGGGTATTAATGCGTTGATGCGCAGTTGCGAAAATGCAAGTCTTTTACGCATTAACGCCAGAACGTTCAATGTGAATGTTTCCATCTTGAGAATTTGTAGAAGTAGTGCGAAATTTTCGGCAATGTGTTTTTTGTTTTACAAATGTCAAACTTTCGCAAACCGCACTTCCGCAACGACGCAAGAGCATTGAGCAACAACGCGTGAATACCCCTACTTTTTGTGTGTGTCCTAGTCCTTAGAAATTTTGAAAATTGTTGAAATATTATTGTTGTTGTAAACGAGGCATGAAAAAACAACAAAAAATTGTTTTTGTGATTGTTGTAATTCGAATTTGAAGTTGTTGTAAAAGCATAAATTTTGCGCTGACTGCGCTGCATGCGCTTGGCTCAGTGATTTGAAAACGCTGACACCCTTGTTTTACACCACATTATCTTAGATACTTATAAGTCTACCAAAATTTTTTGTAGATACCAAGGCGAATATTTGAAAAACTAGATAAAAATATGAAAAATTTTGATTTGCAGTTAGCACAAGACAATAGTGGTAATCGTAACATTTTTCAATTTTTGGAGCCAAGACACTTGAAAATTTTAATTTTTTAAGTTCAGTATCTAATGTATAAGAATATATTTTGAGAACGTCAGGTCTGATCGAATTAATTAAAGTGCAATTGTAAAGACAAATTAATAGCACTTTCAACAGCTATACCAATACGTGGGCTGCTCGATATATTTCTGGCCTAATAATGAAAATGCGAATATTTATCATCAAAAATGGTTTTACTGATTTTCAAAGTATTCTCCAACATAATTTATACACTTTTGCATGCGCTCAAACCAATTGCCGAAGCACTTTTTCCACTCCGATTGAGACACCTCCAAAACATGGTTTTTGAACGCTTCAACAGCATCTCCTGGCGACGAAAATCATTGACCACGCATTTTTTTCTTGATATGCGGGAATAAAAAGAAGCATTGGGTGCCAAGTCAGGGCTGTACGGCGGATGACCCATCAATTCGACGTTTTGGCCGGTTAAAAAAAGCGCTGGTTTGAGCCGATGTGTGAGAGCTCGCATTGTCATAGTGAACAATGATTTGTCTTCTCTTTTTCGTTTTTCGAATTTCTCCCAAGACTTCAGGCAAACAAATTGTGGTGTGCCACTCAGAATTGACCGTCCTACGTTGCTCAAGGGGAACAGTCGCCACATGACCAGTTTTGCCGAAGAAACAGGCGACTATTTGCTTCGAAGTGCTTCTTCCACGAACAACTTTCGTTGGATTGGGCTCGTCTTCGAAGATCCACACGGTCGATTGCTGTTTTGTTTCGGGCTCATACGCATAGATCCATGATTCGTCACCTATGACAATCTTATAAACGTCTTTTAAAGCACCGCGATCGTATTTTTTCAACATTTCTTTGCACCAATCGACACGAGCCTTTTTTTGAGCGATTGTCAAATTGTGCGGATTCCAACGAGAACAAACCTTTTTTACGGCCAGGTGTTCATGCAATATTGAATGTTTGCTGGTGGGAGAAATGCCCAAGGATGCTTCTATCTCACGGTATGTCACATGACGATCTTGCATTATCAGTTCACGCATGGCATCAATGTTCTCTGGCACAACGGCCGTTTTTGGACGACCTTCACGGAATTCGTCTTTAAGCGAGCGTTGGCCACGATTGAATTCATTAAACCAGTTTTTTACAGTGCTATTAGATGGTGCTTCATTGCCATACAAAGATTTAAGTTCATTGATGCACTCTTGTCGTGATAATCCACGTCGAAAGTTGTGAAAAATGATCGCAAGAAAATGTTCACGAGTTATTTCCATTTTTTTGCCAAATAGATTTTTTCAAGTCACTGTAAACAACACAAATGATGGTCGCACGTCAAAACGTTCTGAGTACGTTTATGCTAAAAAATATCAAACTTTCCAATAGAAATGTCAGATTGCACCTGGCAACACTTAGTGTTGCCTAGGACAGAAATATATCGAGCAGCCTACGTAATTAATTTGATCAAAATTGTCTGAGTTATAGCAGAAATAAGTTCGATTTTATAGTATTTTCATTTAAAAAACAAATTTGTTTAGTTTACTTTTTTGTGATTTTGATCATATGATCGCGCTATTTTTTGAATCAGTATATGGGTTCCATTTATACGTTTTTTTAAGAAAGGTAAATCAATATTTTTGAAAAAGTGCTCCGTCTTGAAAACGACATATCAAATTGAAATTTTTGTTTCCTTGTCAAAATACATTTCATCGATTAAAATAGATAGTCTGGATTGAAATGGATTAAATTTTAACAATCCATTCGGATCCAAAATTGTGTACCAGTTTTCTAGGATAGATTTGGATTAAAAATCGGATCGATCCATTTAAATCCAGGGAATATGGATTGTTACCAAGGATTGAAATGGATGAAAAAAGACGCAATCTATTTATCTATCTGAATCCATATTCTGTTCCAGAATTGTGTACCAGATTTCTTGGATAGATTTGGATTCAGAATCGGATCAATGCATTTTAATCCAGGGAATATGGATTGTTGCGAAAGATTGGAATGGTTCCAAATAGAAGTAGTCTATCAATTTTTCTGGATCCAGATTTTGATCCAGAATTGTGTGCCATACACTCAATATACTTAGATTTGGAAACATCGTTAAACTAATTCATTTTCATCAAGAGAATATGGGTTACCCTAAAAGAATAAAATGGATTAAATTTAATGCACGCCCACATTTTTTCAAAAGTGCTTATTAAGAATCAATTAATGTTATTGTATCTCTAAAAAGTGCGCCAAGTGTGGACCATGTGCTATGGAAAAATGCGATGATTGCGATGTGAAATATTGCAGGAGCCAATCGCACCCCGCGAGGAATTAAAGTCCAACCACAATCCAAGTATGCACTTGGAAAAAAGCGCGATCGACGCCAATCCAATTAAGTCTATTTTTAACCCAACAAGATACTCCATGATTTCCTGCAATAACTGATTTGTGATCATCAAGGAGATAATATTTCGGCATGAACATTTCTCACAGGAATTAAAGTCCAACTCCAATCCATTTCTTTTCAATCCAAGAATGAACTTAAAAAAAAAACGCGATCAATGTCAATCCAGTCTAATCCATTTTAATCCAACTGCAATTACACTAGTTTACAGCAAAAATGTGATCTGGTTGCCACTATAAAATTCTTATGTAAAATGACTCCCTGATTCCGAAAATAACTATATTTTTTTTTCTACGGAGGCGTTTTCTAGAAATCCCCATTTTCCTGTTTTTGAAGAGGGGGAAAAATATGATCTCATATAATCACATATATCTCGTAAACCAATAAAGCCAGCTTATTATGTAAGACAACAAACGAAAGATAATAAAATTTTACATAAACGCCTCATACTTTACTTTTCGATCAGTTTTTTAGTTTCTGTGTTATTAATAAACATTTCGAAAAATTTTGATTTTTCTTTTGAAAAATCGAAAAAAAAAGTTTTTCAATTGGGATATTTTCTTGAAAAAAAATTCGGTAAAAATAAAAAAACTTCATTGTGCAAAAGTCTAAAGAACTCCAGTAAAAACAAGATACTAATGAAGAAAATCGATGGATAAATAACGGAGTTATAATCAATTAAGTGAAAATACCAAAAGTCAAATTTTACTCTATTTTTGTAATTTTCCTTGCATAAGGATACAATTTTGAAAATTTTTTTTTCCGATTCGACCGATTCATATTTTTTTTTGATTTGGTGGACCATCATAAGTAAAAAAAAATCGGATGAAAAATGACAGCTCTATTCTAGATTTAGTGAATAAACATATGAAATTTTTGTTTTGCTAATTAAATAGACAGTAATTTAGTAGGTTCACTCACTAAATCTAGAATAGAGCTGTCATTTTTCATCCGATCTTGTTCCGTATTAACTCAAAATTTTTGTAATAAAATATATAAATGACAAAAGTAATAAAACTTGACTTTTTCTATTTTTTCGAACAAGAAAATGTTAACGGCGTTAAAGAAAGATTCTGAAAATCATCGAAATTTGCTTTAAATTTGAAATTTGGTTTACTATAAATTGGCTAATTTTCATCTGATATCAACAAATGACCCAATGTTAAAAAGGCAATTTATTTGCCTTTTTAATGATATCCTCAGATAAGGAGTTAAATATAAAGTTCTCTTTACAGATCAGTTTAAGTTAAGTGACACCTCAAATAATTGTTTTTTTTTTCTAATACGGCAACACTACACGAGCGAAAAAAATAAAAACAATTTTTTTTTTACTTATGATGGTCCACCAAATCAAAAAAAATATGAATCGGTCGAATCGGAAAAAAAAATTATCAAAATTGTATCCTTATGCAAGGAAAATTACAAAAATAGAGTAAAATTTGACTTTTGATATTTTCACTTAATTGATTATAACTCCGTTATTTATCCATCGATTTTCTTCATTAGTATCTTGTTTTTACTGGGGTTCTTTAGACTTTTGCACAATGAAGTTTTTTTATTTTTACCGAATTTTTTTTCAAGAAAATATCCCAATTGAAAAACTTTTTTTTTCGATTTTTCAAATGAAAAATCAAAATTTTTCGAAATGTTTATTAATAACACAGAAACTAAAAAACTGATCGAAAAGTAAAGTATGAGGCGTTTATGTAAAATTTTATTATCTTTCGTTTGTTGTCTTACATAATAAGCTGGCTTTATTGGTTTACGAGATATATGTGATTATATGAGATCATATTTTTCCCCCCCTTCAAAAACAGGAAAAGGGGGATTTCTCGAAAACGCCTTCGTAGAAAAAAAAAATATAGTTATTTTCGGAATCAGGGAGTCATTTTACATTAGAATTGGCACTCAGATCACAGAAAAAAATAATTAATTTGTAAACTAGTGTTATTTAAGTTTATGTAAACCTGTTTTGTCACTGCACTTTATAAACATCACGTAAATATCATTTTTTAAGTGAAAATGGTTTGGTATTCAATCCAGAAGTTTCGTGGTCTGGATAGTATGGATCCAAATAGATTCAAATGGATATTTTCTTTATCCATATTAATCCATTAGAATCTAGATGCGACACAAGGGCAGGCAAGGGAGAATAAGACATAACACGCCGAGAATACATGCTCACATTAAGCAAGCATGCCCTGAACTTGCCATCGCACAACTTAAAATTCACCTACAATTCACCTAAAATTTTGGAACAAGACAAAAAAATTGTGTGACTGTTTCACATTTAAGGTAGTTGCAGTAGAGATAGATGAATATGTCAACACAAAAAGAACCTAACCACAACTCTCTTAGACAAAATACACACTATCGATCATGTTCGTCGGTTTTGCTCATGATTGTTATTGAACCATGGGTTTTGCTCAAATTTCTCCTGTCGTGTATGGCCGCTTTTTTCGTCTGTCATTAGTCAACCACAAAAATTTTTAAATTTTTCACTGACAGCGGCCATATTTGGTTTTGACTGATAATATGTGCCAAGCGCGAAGATGGATACAGAAAACGATTTTTTAAAAAAAAATATTTCTTGCTATGAAATATAAAGAGATCCTTAAAATTATGCGAAAATGCAAAAGACAAACTAGTAAGGGTGGTATCTTTGGCCTGTCCAAAAATTAAATACCCTACCCTGCATTTCAAGTATATTATTAAACACTTAGTTGATAAATACTATGCAATATTATTGTACATACAATTTTTAATTAAACTAAATTGTTTTATTCCTGCGTAACTTCTAGTAGATTATAAGAACAAATTGCCTATATAGGAAGTGCCACGCCCTCTTCTCCGAATTTACCTAGATTTGGAGTAGAGCTTGCATTTACTGTTCTGAGTGTTTGAGTGAAGTTCGGTTAGGTTTTTGATGTGTCTCATACCCGGATACATGATGTGTCTCATACCCGGATACATGACACCTTTTAAGAAAAGCCAAAAAAGAATTTTTTAAACATTTATGTTTGCACAAACCCAAATCGTTTCACAAATAAAATATAAAACACTAATCGCTAACGCATGACACTTCCCATTTCCAGTTGATTAAATCCAAAATATAACACTTTAAAACAGATCATAAAAAACCTTTTACAGTCGAGTTGCGACCTGAGGTGTATAACTTAAATAAGCAATAGATCTTTTCACTTCGGTGTTAACTTAAAAACTTGGTCATAGCAAGAGGACAGTTCGACAGTAGTCAGATTGGCAATATTAGTTTTGCATCATAGAAAAAATCGACTGTCTCATACCCAGAGGTGTCTCATAACCGGTGACTCTCCCCTATATATAAAGGGTAGTAATGTCATATAACATTTGCTGAAGAAAAGGGCGGTACCATACCCAACAATGAACATATCCTTATTAAATGCCACTCTGTTCTATAGAGAACAAGTTCATTCATATATAAACCGAATTTCATCCACATGGGTCAAATAGTTTCGGAGATATGATATGTTTTATATTTTTGGGGCGTGGCACCGCCCATTTTTCTAGTGGGTGTTATTTCTCTCCGTGCCTATCACAAACGTACCGAATCTTACCTATCGGCGTCTAATAGTTTGGGAAAAATGACGAATTTGTTTTTGGGGCGTGGCACCGCCCATTTTCACTTTGAGTTGATTTCATCTTATTTGATTACGTGTCACTATTTTGTGGATCAGATGCTGGAAAAAGCGGACATCTTTTCAGATAGGTGAATGTATAACCTTTATTTTCGCCTTTGACTTTTTTAAAAAATTCCAAAAAAAAAAATTCATAAAAATTTTTTGATGGATTTGGCATCAGGAGGTGCTAATTACACTAAAAATATACTTTATATCAGAAAATAAATTAGTTCTAATTTCTTGGCCGAAAATGGGTTAAAGAAAATGTGTCCTTGTAGTGAATTATTTTTATGTACACTTTTTTGTCAAAAAAAACCATAGTGCGACGTAGGCAGAGTGCCAAATTTCATTGAATTATGTTGATCAGTTTTCCCAAAAAAAGTATTTCCATGCATACCCAGCCAGACAGACGGACATGGCTATATCGACTCAGGAGGTGACGCTGGTCAAGAATATATGAGCCGTTTATTTTGAAAGTGGCCTAATTAGGTGGAATTTTGTTCAGAACGAATAAAATTGAATTCTGTTTTTACAGAAAGTTTACCACATTGAGTGAAATTAATGGCGTTATGTTTAAAAAATAGTATCGGGCAAAAAACTTTCAAAATAAACAGCTCATATATACTTTTCCATACCTGCCATGCCTCCTTCTCTGCGTTGCAAACGGTAGGATAAAGTGAATATATATATGTAATAGTGTATAAAAAAATGTTTCTTTGAAAACTTCGTCTCCCGCCCAGACCAAAAACACAAAAAGTTTTCAAACTTGCAATTTTTCAATTATAATTAATTTAATAAAATAAATATAATTATAATTACAACAAAAATAGTCTGATGAGTCTTTGTGGCGAAAGACGAAACATATGTCACTATAGCCGTGTTTTTAATCCGTTCCTTGATTTGTCATAATTATGTGTTAGAAAAATGCATTGATAGATTTATATGTAAATCGATCTTTGCAAATATATGACTAAAAGTTCAATTAAATAAAATCAATTTTCAATATAAAATGTCATTAAGTAACACACTTAAAAAATTCTTAAAGTTATTTGGGAGAACACGCCCTGATAAGGTGGAAACACCTGCAATCGGTATTGAATTTGTTCCAAAGGAACAACTATACCAAATATCAATAAATAACACAAAACAACAATTATGATATATCAATACGTATTAACACACAAATAAAACTGGCAAAAAGTCGGCTTCGCAGCCGGGCAAGGCTGGTGCAGTGGTAACGACTTCTGCTACCAACCTGGAGATCCTTGGTTCGTCTCCCGCCCAGACCAAAAACACAAAAAGTTTTCAAACTTGCAATTTTTCAATTATAATTAATTTAATAAAATAAATATAATTATAATTACAACAAAAATAGTCTGATGAGTCTTTGTGGCGAAAGACGAAACATATGTCACTATAGCCGTGTTTTTAATCCGTTCCTTGATTTGTCATAATTATGTGTTAGAAAAATGCATTGATAGATTTATATGTAAATCGATCTTTGCAAATATATGACTAAAAGTTCAATTAAATAAAATCAATTTTCAATATAAAATGTCATTAAGTAACACACTTAAAAAATTCTTAAAATTAAATAAATACAATTCAGAGCCTTCTAATAACCCAGCAAACCAAACGTTCCGATTTTGTAACGAAATTGTTACGAGTCGGCAAACTTTTCCGATTTCGATACCGAATTCGTTACGAAATCTTTACAAATTTTGTATGAGAGAGTTGACACGACTTCGTAACGCTTTTTCTTTACGAATTCATAACGCCGTGTCTTTACGAAATCGACGTGTCGCACAATGGGAGATTGTGGCCATTAATAGGTAAAATTTGAAGTGCTATGGATTTAAAAAATGTTTTCGCCAATCTTCAGATAATACTTAGGGATGGAAAAAAAAAAACTATAAAATTTTCTTTTGCTTTAGTTACACAGTGGGCTCAAAGTTGGACTTTAAATAGCAAAAATGCTCTATGGAAGTTTTTATATTAGGAAGTACTGGATAAACGCTCTAGTTAATTTGTTTTAAGCCGGATGCACTTATGTAGCACATCGTTAGAAAGAATTTTGTTTCTACTTTGTTAAAAATAACCTATTTTTTTTCTGCAAATTTTATGTGAATTATAGTGATTTTTCAAATATTAAAAAAAAAAATGCTAAAAACAGAAAAATTGCAAACTTTGACAGTAAAAAAAAAATACATTTTCAGATTTTCATCATTTTTCAATATAATATGTAGCCAAGTATGCTTAATCGAAATGCAGCCTTTTTTGAGAACTTTTTTTTTTTATGAACTTTTTCATATTGTAGTTTTTGAAGGGACAAAGTAAATTGACTTTTTTGGAACGCTATTTTTAATTCGTTTGCATCCAAATATGTCAAAATAGCATTTTGGCAAAAAGTGCAAGCACTTAGCTTTTAAAAAAATATTTGTTTGAGTTTTTATATATAATACGTGAATTATGGTGATTTTTCGAAAATTTATGCTTATGCTCAAAAAGCCAAAATCGAGAAATTTTGAAAACTTTGACATTAAAAAAAAAAAAATACATCTTCTGATTATCACTATTTTCCAATTTATACATAGGTAATATGTGGCCAAGTAGCTTAATCGAAATACAAAGTCCCTACTGCCTTCTATGAGAACTTTTTTTTCTATGAATTTTTTCCTGTTGCAGTTTTTGAGAAAACAAAGTATTTTTATTTTTTTATATTCTTCAACGTTTTACAACAGATTTATCAATTTTAAGCTTACAGTCTGCTTATTTTTAACGAAAGGATAGTAAGTAAAGGGTATATTTCCCCCTTTTCAGCCACTTGGAAATTGCCCTCTCTTTACTTGGACATGCCATAGCGAAGCATTTTACCAAATCTTATAATTTGCGCCAAGTAGCGTTAGTAATATAACAAATTTCATTTTCGTAGGGCGTGGCACTGCCCATTTTTTCATTGAAAATTTTTTATCCAAATGTCCTTTGCATATCGTCGTGTTAAAACTACAACTAGACATCTACATGTACTGACATTTTGAGTTAAGTATACAAAAACATGAAGAAAAAACGGATCTTTGCCCCAATCTAGTCGGTTTTTTGATATGTAGTCCTCATCCAATTTTACATAAAGAATAAAAAGTAGAAAACTGCAAAATCCCATACAAAAAACGAAATTTAAAAAACTTAAAACGCTTTTTTCTCAAAACATGAAAAATGTAGATGTCTAGTTGTAGTTTTAACCCGACGATATGTACCAGATTTTGTCTATCTACGTCAAGCATTTTCTGAGATATGATAAATCAGCATTGTTTTTTGTAATTTTCTTAGCATATGTACCCAATCATATCTAAGTGCGGCAAATATTGTCAGAGAAATAATGAATTTATTTTTTTGAGGGCGTGGCTTCGCCCATTTTTCCGGTGAGCATTGTTTGTTCTGATGATTTTTACATATTTACCAAATCTCATTTATCTGCGTCAAGGGGTTTCGGAGATATGATTATTTGATTTTTTAGAGGGCGTGGCACCGCCCACTTTTTTAGCATATAACATAGCCTTTTTTGTACTAACACAATGTAACAACTTCATTAAAAACGGTTAGTTAGTTTCCGAGTCAATAAGGGACAAATACACAAGCAAACACAATATAGTTTATATAAAGTAGATTTTAGTTTATTTCGCATAACTTGAAAATTATAAAAGATACCTCAGAATTTTTAACATTTTTGAAATCAGCGGGGTCAAGTTATTGGAAATTGATACCCATTTTGAAAACAAATTCCGACCACGCCCAAACTTTGTATGGGAGGTAGGCGTGTCCGTCGGCAGATTTTGTTCGTATTCACAGAATTTTATTATTTTGATGTAAAAAACATATGCACCAAATCTTAATAGCCTAGCTCTTTTATTACTATATACATATGACCGCCGTTCCATACAAACCCTCCCATTGTGTGTCGGTACGAATTCGTAACGCCTTTTATTTACGAATTCATAACGCCTTTACGAATTCGTTACGAGTTTTCGGAACAAAATCGTAACTTCGTGTATTGTTCACCCTATTTTTTTTTTTATTTCAGTTCAATTTATGTAATATATAAGTGTGCATGTGTGTTTTCTAAAGTCATGTATGTATCCTTGTAAATTTCCCATCATACATACATAACATATTTTACGGTATTTAATAACAACAAAATGTTGTTATTTTGTCTGTGAAATATATATTTTATTTATTTTTTCAAATAAAATGGAAAAAAGAAAGAAAGTGATTAAATATTGTTAAGATAAATCTTAACGAAATAGTTACGAATTCGTAACGAAATGTCGGAAGAGTTCCGACATTGTTCCGACAAGTCGAAAGAAAAATTGATATGAAAAATCTTTACGAAATAGTTAAGAAATCGTAACGAAATGTCGAAAGAAAAATTTAAAAAAATTATTACGACGAAACGTTAGTTACGAATGCGCAACGAAATTTCGAAAGAGTTCCGACTTTGTTTCGATTTTTTTCTATTACGCTTCAAGAAAAACGGCACGAAAACGTAACGCCGCACACTGCGTTGGCTAGTGGGCAAAAATCAAAATTTTTTGTGACTCGAAACCTAATAATATTGGTATCAATCGACAGGTAATTGTATCAATAAAATAAAA
The DNA here is from genome assembly GCA_951812925.1 of Calliopum simillimum. NCBI lineage: Eukaryota > Metazoa > Arthropoda > Insecta > Diptera > Lauxaniidae > Calliopum > Calliopum simillimum. Next base: position 82,364,748 of record OX638372.1, on the reverse strand, counting down.
ACAAAATATTTAGGGGAAAAACTCAGTTTTGGCTACGCTGTGACACTTCAAAGTTGAGATATTTTAAAAAAAAAATCATGTTTTCTTCACTTCGTTTTGGGTTCTCTTAAACAAAGAGTTATCAAAAATTTGTCTTTTGATTAAACTAAGCGAAGTAAAGTTTTTTATTATAAATATTATTTGAGTAAATAAATAAAACTAAAAAATTTTGGAAAATATATAATTTGATGTATATTGTAGTGATTTTAATACACGATATTATCAAATGAAAAACTTCAGAAATTGACAAATTGCGATGAAAAAAAAAAAAACAAATCTTATAAAAATAAGTGCCGTTTTTTTTCTTAATCTACTAGTTCGAATTCTATATAATCAAGAACTGCAAATAACTTTTCCTACTTCGTCCTACAAATATTTTTTTTCATTTTTTAAAAAATGCTTAAAACGAAAAATTTGTATGAAATATAAAATTTATGTTGAAAATTTTTTTTTTTGTTTTTATGAACATAAATGGTCTCACAAGTACAAAAAACATTATTTCTACTACGTACATTTCATTTGTTAACATTAAACATTACTTTTTCATCTTCGTTATATATGGACCTTAAGAAAATCGTCCTAAATACCTGGTTTTTAGCAAAACTATAAAGTTAACAACAAATCTGAGATCATTTTTGAGCTCAGCGACCCCAAATTACTAATAGTACCAAATTTCATCGATATCCAACCACTCCTTCTATTTTTGACCATTGCTTGTATGGGCTCAACGCACTGTGCGCCGGCGAAGTCTATTATTCATATTATTCAAGACTTCGTAAACGTACCGATATAGTTCAAAAAAATGTAATAACAAAAAAAAAAAATTCTTTAAGTTAAATGTTCAAATTTCATAAGATTATCATAAATGTTACATATTAGCAAAACAGCTAAAATGTACTTAAGAATAGAAGAGTAAGAACAAGAGTATCGTAATCTTGTATACTATCATTTTTGTAACACACAAAGTATTCAAATAAATTTTTAAATTCAATTTATTTTACGTCAGAACAATCAACACAGTCCAAAAGAAATTTTTTTAATATTTTTTACTAGCCTTCCCTGCCCGCTTCGCTAGGCATGTTTGTTTTGTTTTTTCATTTCCAATAGCTTATAAGATATAGATAAAAGCGTTCATTTATACCACTGTATTATGGAAAAGTTAATTTAATTTTAAACCATCTCAAACTATCGTCCACTATAGTTTGCGAGCTCTACCAAGTTCTGCCCTCCCCTATTTTTTATATTTCTGATTTAGTATAAAAATAAACCAATGGGAATGATTTTTTTAAAATTTAATTTGTTTTTAATTTATTTTGTAATTTATAAATGTTTTCTTTTAATGATTTAAATTTTTTTTAATTTGTTACTAAGGAGTTCATTCTGTACAAAAAAAAAAATATCTGCGACTCGCTGAACATTACCATTTTTGCAATGAAGAATTATATCACGTGCGTTAAATTCTTCGCCAACTATAACCGACAGGTGTTTTATCTGCTCTTATTATAACTCTGTACTCATCTGCTGGCATTTGGTCAAGGGCAGTTCTAAACAATTGAATCAATTCGTTGTGTTGATCGAATAAAGTTTGTAATGCAGCGACAACTTCTCGTCTAGTGCCCGTATTGTATCGACAACGTTGATCTATTTGTTCATCTGTGTTTCCCATGAAATAAATTTGAAGAAATTTATGGTCCGTATATGGCAATGGTAGTAATGATCCAGCATGATGATATGTTTGACCTTGTTCTTTGAATGTTGGCATATAGTTGTCGCGCACGATATTCGTTACACCGAATGATGTCATTTGGAAACATAAATTGTACTTGCGTATATTCGTTAAAAAATGTTTTGATTCGCTCGTGTCGCCTGATACCAACTTTGATAATGGTTCGGGTGGTAGATGCAATTCTGGTAATTTAAATTTCCCACCAGCACAGCCCATTCCTGGTGATTCATTCTTAAATTTGAATGCACTGCAATATGTGCATAGTTCATCCATTTTTCCAATAACCACACTTGGATGAATGCTGTAATTATAGTTAGCATTGTAATGGAATGCACTGAGATATAAGTCAGCGTGAGTGGTTCGTCTGGCTCGAGCAGTGTACATTCGGATGGTAAGCAGTCTGGATTCGCGTTGCACGTTTGTTTCCGATGAACGGGCTCGAGCATGAAGTTCTCTGTCGGTTTCCAATCTTGCATTTCGTTGCTCGTTTGTTTTCGATGAACGGGCTCGAGCATGAACTTCACGGTTGGATTCCAATCTTGCATTTCGTTGCAAGCGGGCTCGAGCATGACGTTCTCGGTCGGTTTCTAATCTTGCATTTCGTTGCTCGTTAGTTTCCAATGAACGCGCTTGAGCATGAAGCTCTCGATCGGATTCCAATCTCGCTTCTCGTTGTTCGTTTGCTTCTGAGTTTCGTTTTGCCTTTTTCTGTCGTGCTTGAGACGTAGAACGACCGAGCGCTCGTTTTTTGGGAGGCATAACTGCACAGAAATTGCGTTGAAATGTTTTGATAATTAATTTAAATATGTTGAGCAAATGGCATTGAAAATTAATTTAAATTTTTTGAGAGTTGATCAGCAATCAAAATTTCAAATGAATTCAAAAAAGCTACTCTCTTACTCTGGATTATGTTTACTGAAAATAATGTAAAAAATAAGCGTTTGGAAGATTACGAAACCAATGTTGATTCCTTTTACCATGAAATGCATGGAAAAGGGGCATGTTCCGCCCATTTTGTTATTGAAGAAAAGTTAAGTTCGTTTCAAACCATCTTAAAAATTCCGAATAGCTTAGCTAGGGTGTCCCATGAATCCATCAATTAAGGCTTGTTGATGGTTCGCCAAAGATGCTTTTCTTGTAGTACATTTAAATATTCTTCGTTTTGACTATGAAACCATCGGATGACCTTCGGGAACCTTCGATTATTCCACAAAATAATCAATTAAGGCTTGTTGATAGTTTGCCAAAGATGCTTTTCTTGTAGTACATTTAAATATTCTTCGTTTTGACTATGAAACCATCGGGTGACCTTCGGGAACCTTCGATTATTCCAAAAAATTATCAATTAAGGCTTGTTGATAGTTCGCCACAGATGTTTTGCTTTTAATATGCCTAGATATTCTTCGTTTTGGCTATGAAGCCTTCGGGTGACCTTCGGCAATCTTTGAGTGTCACGGGAAACTGTTTATTAAAATTTTTTAAAGACTTTTTCCCTCTCGAATACTTCGATATTCTTCGTTTTGACTGTAAAACCTTCGGGTAACCTTCAAGAACCTTCGGGTGTCAGAGAAAAATATCAGTTAAGGATTGTTGGTAGTGTGCCACAGATGTTTTCTCTCTAGTATATCCAGATATTCTTCGTTTTGACTATGAAGCCTTCGGGTGATCTTCGGAAACCTTCGTGCATAGCCTAAGCTATGCAATTTAATTTAAGGATGATTTGGTGTAAATTTCAGGTGAATCGTTTAAGCAGTCTCTGAGAAAATGCAATTTAACAAATTTTTAATATGCACCCTGACAATTTTTTTTTTTTTCTTAGAAATCTTCGCGGGCATGTTCAACCAATTCCTAATGCTTCAACGCAATCGGATGAACGGTCTCTGAGAAAATGCGATTTTAAACAAATTTTTGTATGAGGGCCACCCTTAATATGCACCCTAACGGAATAAATAGTATCCTATGTCCGTTTCCTGGCTCTAAGCTACCTCCTCACCAATTTTCAGCCATATCGGTAAAGCCGTTCTTGAGTTATAAATAGTGTAACTAACACGACTTTCTTTTATATATAGATTTATTTGTCTCCTTTCAAACGTCATTTTTGTTGTGCTCCCTTTTTTTTACTCTGAATGTTCGATCGCTTTATTCTGAGCTCATACAGCGCGCTCCGATTTTATAGCCTGTATCCACAATAGAAATAAAATTAGATTAAGCCGCAACTCACCTCATTCATCATGCATTAAACGTCAACTAAATCTCCTGACGTAATACATACTTGGCGGTAGTTCCAGGAGGAGCAACTCCTCCTGACGAGAGGAGTTTTTTTAGTGGGCTTGAGTCCCCCACATCAGATTTAGATGGTTTTACTCCTCGTTAAAAAAAAAAAAAAATTTCAACTAAGTCTGAAAATAGCCGTAAATCCTATTGTAATCTTCGGTGGAAACAGGCTATTACTCTGAACAAAAAAAGAATGCTCTGATGTCTTTGAACAAAAACATAAGCGTTAGTTCTATTCTCGCTGGCGGCATATGAGAGCGGACACACGAGCGACTTGCTATCGGGTGATTAAAAAATGTCATTCTCATAGCAGACTGGGAAACGATCGCAACCCGACTAAAAAATCGTCTAATGGTCAATTCTCCAATGCTGCATATACATACAAGCGACCACACAAATCCAATGAATGGTCAAAATAAATATGGAAAAAGAAATAGCACGATTGAGTTTATTTTAAAAAAAATGTATTTTAGTTAGTTTGTTGGATGAATATGTTTGGTTTATTGAAGTGAAAAATTATTTTGGAGTCCATAGGCTTAAAAAACCCACTTATTCAAAACTTAAATTTTTTCAGCCCCTACCCAGTTTTGCACTAATTTAGCTGAATTCTTTGGATCATTATTCTCCATATCATTCCATGTCAGTAATCAAATGAAAACGGTTGCATCAAATCCGTATTGGTCCATTTTGCCATCAATTTTGATTAATGGTTCCACTCCATTCCAAGAAAATGCGCCTATACCATGACACTACCTTCATCGTGCTTAACGGTTTTGATAGTGTACTTTGGGTTGAATTATTGGCATTTGAAGCAATGAAACTAAAATTAATCACATTGGACCTGTTGGAAAAACAATTGTGCATCGCCCAAAGTGCTAAGAGTTCAACTCAAAGTAAACAAAAAACATTTTTTTTTTTTCGAAAAAATTAACAAAAAATCAAAATCAATCATGTGTTCAGTAAACTTATGCAGGATATTACGCGGAATATTTTTGTAGACAATTTTAACCCTCTAAAACCCCCACAAGTAGGTCTTTTAACCTAAATGTGGGGGGGTCAAAATTACCCACATGTAAGGGTCTTAGAGGGTTCAAATTTCCTACAAAAATATTCCTCGTAATATCCTGCATAAGTTTACTGAACACATGATACACCTCAAATGTAAGGATCATATAGTTATTTGCATCGATTAAACACAAGAATGCGTTATTTTTGTTTTTTTCATGTACAGTGGATTAAAAAAACTTCAAAAATCGATTAAAAAAAAATCTGACGTGCTGGAGAAAAACGACGAGACACGGGTATTTTGTTTTAACGCTAACTTTAAGAATTTTTTGGATTTTCTCATGTGTTTTACAAAAAGTTTCAAATTATCGACAGTTTATTAAAAAAAACCGAAAAAAATAGGCAAAAACGCATATCAGTAATTTATCAATGAATTGTATACAACTTTTGCATTTTCCCATCGATTCTTTTAAGTGGTATCTTATTTTCTTCACAAATATATACATAGTCTATGGTACAAAAACAAAAAAAAATTATAAAAAAGTTATTTCTTCTTGTATAAATCTGCAGTTGATTTTGATTTTTTGTTAATTTTTTCGAAAAAAGAAAATGTTTATTTTAGAAATCAATTTATTTCGCCGAAACTAACAAACCAACCAAAAAGTGATTTGAATATCATTTGTAGGTAATTTAATTACCTTTAATATTACATATAACGTTTGAATACTAACATTGGTTCTTCAGATATTTGTATTTAAATGGAACTATCTTTTTTTTTTTTGGTCCGAAAACCGAGAATGACCGATATCTCGAAAACGACACGAAATAAAAAAAAAAAAAAAAATTTTCGGAATCAGCAGCCCATTTTACATATAAAATGAATAATGGCATTCCCTGGGGAAAAAATTTTTACTCATTTGTTGCATAGTGTTTTTAACGTATTTTCTTTAGTTTTAAGCACTTCTCGCCTTTGGTGAAATCTTTCGTAGAATTAATTTGTAGAATACTTTAACGCATTATAGCCCAGTTTGGGAAAAGGGTTCAAAAGAACCCCATAAAAACAGGAAATAATGGGTGAATACGTAATAATGTGCGATATCTCAAATTTTTCGTCTTGATTTGAGGTATACAAGAAAATAATAGCTTTAACTTAGCATCAGTCATATATGTAACTTTTGTAACTTCAACCCTACTGTAAGCCTCTATGACTACATTTGAATAAAAATGTTTGTTCTAAGGTCGTAATGAAATCACCCAAGAAAGATTTTTCTAGAACATCTTAATCCCTTAAGTATATCCTGTTTTATGGGTCTTTTTGGCCCATTTTTTTTTTTTTCCAACAACTGGATTTTAATGGGTTAAAGTATTCCACAAAAAATTCACAAGAGGTCACCAAAGACGAGCAATGCTTAACACTTAAGACAATTCTTTTAAATCCAATTTTAGGCACTAAATGTTTTTTAAAGTGACATCTGGTAACACTTAAGCCAGATTGACTCTGTAATAACTTTCTACAGAGCCCACGAACAGAAAACTCAGAGCATTATTTTATTTATTTTTTTATTTTTAAAATCACTGGTTTCCTAATTAGACCGGGCTTACAGAAAACCTGCACTTGCACAACAAAACGGATAGCATATTCGTGTTTAAGAGACTAAAATACACTGAAAACACTTTTCAAACCTCTTGGGGTTTTTTGACTGCTGTACAGTGTAATTTTATCGCTCAAAAATAATAAAATCCTTTAAAACTTTAAACTTAACATGTTTTTTCGATTTTAAGTTATTCACATTCGCTTGCCAAATTTTATCTTTGCTTTTGATAAGAGTTATGGTTAAAAAAGCTTTTGCAATTTTTTCCACTTCAAATCCCGTATTTTAAAACAAATTTACTGTAGGGGAGACTGGGGCACATTTGATACTAAATTTTCAAAGTTCTATACCTTTGAAAATTATTGCACGATCTTAATACTCTTTGCCGTTTCTGAAACATTGATTATTTAAGATTAAGACCAAGAAAAAAAAAATTTTAAAAAAACTGCATTAAGAGTCCTTTTTTAAATTTTTTTCAAAAAAAGTCATTTTGTCAGATGTGCCCCTGGTACGGGGCACATTTGACATAGCAAGGGGCACATTTGACACTCACAAAAATAACACCAAAACATTAAACAAAACATTAATACATATATACTTTCATCTTGTGTCAAGCTCTCCACTAAATATTCTTTTCTCCAAAAATATGGGAGTTGAAACGACCTATCCCTGCTGCCTGAAAGCCGCTTAAAATATTTTTTGATGAAAGTCATTTGAAAAGGATGGTTTGTCAGTTTGGCGACATCATATATTGAAATTTGCTTTCCATGGTTAGTGGTGAGAAAATCGTTGAAGGCCATCCTACAAAACCGTTAGAACGGGCCGAAGACTGAGACATCCAATGGCGGTAAGCGATGGGAGGTGTGTGGTGGAAATGATAATAAAATGATACCATTATCTCGGCAATAGTGAATAATTTGAACACTGCAATGTGATGAATGGTTGCCAAGGAAGATCAAAATTGGTAGTTCTTTGGTACAATTGGTAGAGTTCGGAAATCATCCATCCACATTTTGAATTTAAAATAAGTCATCCTGTAAAGCATCTATTCAAAAATCTTGTATTGTAGATAAAATGGATTCTGTGGCGGAAGTCGGGGTTTTTGTTGGTTTCCGATATTAGAAATAGCGTGTTTAACTTTTTGCATCGTCTTCGCGTCTGTTCGTCTTCATTTTGCAGTGGCATACCATATCTTTATATAGATAAAACTAGAAAATCTTATAAAATACACAAACACAAATCTCTGTACTTACGTCAAATGTACCCCTTAGGCAAATGTCAAATGTGCCCCAAAATCTCTTGAAGAATTAAAAATATTTTAAAATTTAAACTATTTGACCTTGATAAAAAACACTTTTATTCCATTAATTATAAAGGTTAGTGCTACCAAATTTTCATACTAACTTTTAAAAAACAATACAATTTTATTTGCAAAACCCTTACGAACAAGATGCCGAAAATTACAAGAAAAAACACAAGAAGTTAAAAAAGCGTATTAGCGCCGGAGGAGTTGAAAGAGAACTGCCAAAGTTCATTACGTTGCTTAAACTCTAATTAGTTATGTTTCTACTTTTCAGGTTTTTGGTTCGAAAGGTGTGTTCACACCGAAAATGGCAAAGTCAAATGTGCCCCAGTGTCAAATGTGCCCCAGCTTACCCTACTCTATCGAAATTAAAATACTAACTAAGCACTAATTTATTTTTAACTTCTGGAAAAATCTAGATCACACCTTTTCCGAATTACTTTCTGTGACAGTTCTCAAATCGTTTGCTTTCTGCCATATAAGCATTTACCATTTATCACTAAGAACATGTAATAAAAAATTAAACACTATTATGTAAAATTATTTTACTTTAAATTTTGTATTTCAATTGAGCACTAAAGGCTAAAATTCGTTTCAGTAAATTTCCATATAAGTATATAATTTTCCACAAAAACTGAATATAAATTATTTTAAAATAAATCTAATGTCGTAAATAAAAGTTTCAACGACACATAAAAGCAATCTATAAGAGAAAAATGATTTTCAGTTAGTAGCGTGTAAATAATTACAGTATTTATTAACAAAAAATTTTACCAAATTTACTTAAAATTGAAATCAAATATACATTTTGATTAACCGATTCATTTATAATTTAAAAATAAAACCTTCACTTTTAATTTCATTGCAGATTGGAAAAGACTTTTGCTCTTTATATTTAACTAGCTGGCCTGGTTGCGACTTCGTTCGCCCATTCCCGATGCCTTTACGTACGAAGTCCCATCCATCTCCATCGTTCCTCTCTTCCAATCACCAAGGTTTTTAAAGATCCATGTATCAACTTCTGTAATCATAGCTCCCATAGGTACAGAGATATAGCATTTTATATATTTTTTGTATGAAGGGTGCAACTCCCCCTTCTCACCCCCCGCCCAAATTTTTCAAAGTCAATGGTAGATAGAATATTCATGTATGTACCAAGTCTTATAACCATATCTGCGATATGTGAAGAAATATAGCATTTTGTGTATTTTTGAAAAGTGGATGCAACTCTCCTACACCCAATATCCCCCAAGTTTTGCATGGTGAATGGTAGATATGTACATTATGCATAAGTTCATCAACTTTCATTATCATAGCTTGTATAACTGTAGAGATATAGCATTTTTTGTATTTTTTTCGCATGGGGGGTGCAACCCCCGATCCCCTCAGTGGTATCCCACCCCCTTAAGAACCTTCTACAGACCATGACAAACAATTTTAAAAAAAAATTATGTAAATCGGCCTTGTAGTTTCCGCGTTCATAAGCTACATACGGACACCATTTCATTTTTATATATATAGATATATATGTATATGAGAAGATAGATTTAAATTGTTTATTATTGTTGCATATTGTTTGTATGGTTTGCTTTGTTAAAAATTTATATTTTTTTTTTTATTTGCTTTAGCTTACTTAATATTAATGTCTTTAAGAATTAAGATACATTTTTAAAACAGTGACCGATCAACATATAGCTACGAGTACTGACACACTTTCGTATTTATGTATGTTTTTTTGTTTACTAAATCACATTCTTCCCTTGTCAAGTACGCCGCATCGAGATTTTAGTTAGCCCAGGAAAGTAATTGTTTCATATCTGGATCATCATCTGCAAATTAAAAAACAAAAGTTACACTCAGAAAAAAAAAGATTGTTAAAACAACAATTTTTCATTCTTAAAAAATTGTTATTTCTAAATTGTTGAAATTAATATTTTATTCTTAAATCAACAATTTTACTCTTGATACTTAATTTTTTACGCATTTGTCATAAAAAAATATGAAAAATTTTGGAAAAAAACAAAACTTCAAACATTCTGTTAGCAAACAACAAAAAAAAATATTTTTATATTGCTGAAAAAGTTCAAGCTGTTTTTTAAAAAAAATCTTTATTTAACAAAAAAACGGTAAGAAACATTTCACCAAAGCATTGCCCACCACTTAAAATATCTTTCTCCTATCTTTCTGGCAGCATAAGCATTCCATAATAAATAAAACCCTATCGATCCCACTAAATGCAGGGAAGCTTCGAATCCTGGATATTTGCATTTTTGGACGATGTCGATGCATTGACCTGGCTTATCTCACAAGTTTTCTTGGGATTCTCGTACTGTATCCATTTTCCAAAGCCAGTCTCGATAAGGTGCAAAAAATTTTCCATTTCTGCCGTTGAAGTAGCAGTTCACACGTATGAAAACGCCATGTACTTCTCACGGTTTCATCTCATACGGCACCCAATGTCCTTGCACTTGTTTCATTCCTATTGCTGTAAGATAGATTCCAAATAAATACTTACATATTAAAAAAAAAAAAAAATATTTTAACATTTATTTATTCTTCGTTCAACTATTTCGTTCTTAAACATTGTCAACAGTTTCACTTTTGAAACAACAATTTCCGATCTTAAACTTCCAACAACTTCTTACTTAATTCAAGAATTTTTCGTTTTATTTAATAAATAACAATTTCGTTTTTAAAACAAGAGCAAAAGTTGTTGGGAAGATTTTAACCAACAAAAATTCTTGAATCAAAACATAAAGTTGTTGGAAATACAATTTTTTTTTCTGTGTGTAATATTTAAGATAATAATAGAATACTAGTATCGCCTGTGGCCGAAATTCGGCCATTCTCAGGCTTATTTAATTTTTCCCCGTTCATTGTTGTGTGTCAAAGTATACTGGAATGATATTTTTCACAAAACAATGGTTTATTTTTTAAAATTTTATGAAATCGTTGAGCGCTGAACGTGCTATAGAAAGAATTACCAACACATTTTTAGTATTTGTATTATTTTTTTGTTTATTTAAAACTTTATAAATGATTTTAAATTAAAAAAAAAAATTCAACTTTACTTGCGATAACAGTGTGAAATATTTGATAACTTAAAAAGATTCTTGAATAATAATGATAAACTTAAATTAAATTTTAAATTTGAAAATGTTAAAAAGTAAATTTATAAAAATTAAAGATTTAAAACTTCATTGTATACAATATTTTTCGTGAACACTCTATCGTCGTTTGCTAAATGGCCTTGCCCAGTATGTTTGGAAATTTAAAATTTTAAGCCATCAAAAGATCTTACTCTACTTGCGGCCACATATAATTATCCGTGCGAAAAAACTGGTTGCCTCAATAAAATTCCCACAGTTTGAAACGTTTGTTCTTGTGACTTCTTGGGGGTTATCGTGAATCAAGATTTAATAATAATCGAGTTTAGCTACTGCAGCTAATAGCCTTCTTAGCCAATTAGCAAAAAAAGGCTATAAATTAAATTTTTAGCTTTTTATAAAACTTTCTGAAATATGGGATAAAAAACCATGCAAGTTATATTTTGTTTCGTATCCCGTAGCTATATCACACTTTCACAACATACCGCTCTAGCCTATATGTACATAAATATGTAAGAGTGTTTTCATACACCTGCATATAAATATTCATACAAATCAGAGATGGGATGTTTGAAAAAATTTAACCCTGCATGCTGTTTGGCTCGGACAATACACTAACAAAAAACATGCAAATACGCAAAATATGACAAAAAAAAAAAAAATCGTTCTAAATGATGACAAAGACAACTAACTACAGTTATTTTTCAATCTAAGTTTGAGTTGACCTTTTGACAAGTTAACATTATAAAATTCACAATTATTGACAAGGGTTGTCATTCGATTAAAAGGAGCTGAAAACATATAATTACTTCTGCTAACTGGCTGATAAAATAATTGCGGAGAATTACGTTCGCTTCTCCGATTCAAATTGAAAAAAATATAGTTAAAAAGCTCTGGAGCAGCAAGGGACCCAGTGATAAGTTGGTGCAAATAAAGAATATCTGCATTATCTCTGCGTTCCCGTAGAGACTGCATTTTAAGTAGCTTCAAACGATCCTCATAAGGAGGAAGATTTGAAGAATCAACCCAATTTAGGCCATTCAGAGCAAATCGAATAAAATTTTTTTGGATTCTTTCGATTCTATCAATATGAACATTATAAAATGGTGACCAAACTTGACTAGCGTACTCCAAGTGAGGACGCACAATCGTATTATATAAAGTTATCGTTACTAATGAATTATTAAATTCTTTGGCCCACCTTTTTATAAAGCCAAGCAGAGAAGCTGCTTTCTTACATATTTGATTTATATGTTCATTAAATGTTATTTTGTCATCAAAATAGACACCTAGATCTTTTACAAAATACACACGACAGATGTTTTTGTCTTTCAATACATAATCAAATTTTATATTGTTTTTCTTCCTAGAAAACGTTATTGTTTGGCATTTATCAGGATTTAGATGCAAGTTATTTTTAAAGCACCACGTTTCAAATGATTTCAAATCAGACTGAAGCATAACAGTATCGTAATTTTCCCTCACGGACTTGAAAATTTTCATATCATCCGCATAAATTAGCAAATTAGAGTTTTTAATGATATGGGTTACATCATTTATAGCCAAGATAAATAGTAACGGTCCTAGGTGACTACCTTGTGGGACACCTGAAGTCGCCGTAAAGGAAGAAGATAACACTTTACGAAATCTTACTTGATATGATCGATCTAATAAATAAGATTCAATCAAGCCGATGAAGATGGAAGGAAATCCAAGTTTTTCTAATTTAAACATAATTAAACTATGTGGTAGCTTTACTAAAGTCTGTGTAGACGCAGTCAACTTGGCAGCCAGAGTCTAATGAACTCAAAGCAAATGAAGAAAAATCAAGAAGGTTCGAGGCTGTAGATCTGCCATTAACAAATCCATGCTGACGTGTTGAAATGATTTCACTGCAGTGGACTTTGACTTGATCATAGATAATCTTTTCAAAAAGTTTGGGAATTACCGATAACTTAGCTATTGGTCGATAGTTAGACACATCACTCTTACATCCCTTTTTAAATATAGGACTTATAAACGATTTTTTCCATTGTTTAGGAAAATAGCTATCATTTAAAGATTTATTAAATAAAAAACTGAGCGACTGGCTCAAAATTGAGCTACAATTAACAAGTACTATGGCAGGTATGCCATCAGGTCCTGGGCAAGAACTATCTTCAACTGATAAAATATATTTCACTATAAGCTCAGGAGAAAATGAAAACTCAGTCATTGAAACTATTGGATCATTATCCATGAATTCGAAATAATTTTCATCAGGAGAAAATTGATCTGTTGAAAATGATTTTTTGAACAAGTCGGCAAACAACTCGGCAATAATTTTAGGGTTATTTGTATACCCTTCCGATGCCTTGAATTCAGACGGAAACCCGTCCGATTTTTTTTTAGAATTAATAAAACCCCAAAAGTTTTTGGGGTCTTGTAAAATATTCAACTTCATTTTATTCATATAATCATAATAGGCTGAAGCTGATTTCAATTTAAATTCCTGAAACAAACGATCGTATGTCTCAAGGTCATTTTGATTTTGACTGCTGACGTATTTTTTCCAAGCTCTATTTCGACAATTTCGTATATTTTTCAACTCTTTCGAATACCAGGGGTATGATGAATTATCGAGTTGTTTTATAGTACGTGGTACAGACAATGATATTGCTGAAGATAGTTCACTGTAAAAAAAGTTAATACAGGTATCTAGACAATTGTCATTGAAAACATTTTGCATATTGTTTAGCTTGTTTTCCAAAATAGCATTCAGCTTCACAAAGTCAGCTTTTTTAAAATTATATTCAAAAATTTTAGTCGGTGAATTTGATTGAAGTAAATTATTATTGTCGATTTGAAATAAAATACTCAATGGAGGATGATAGGCATCAACCACAGATAGGGCATGGAAAGCATTTTCGACTACGATATTGTTACTATCAGTAGCCAAAACTAAGTCAAGTTGTCGCCCATGACAATTTTTTATACAACTAATTTGTTGTAAATTGGTTAAAATTTCATCAACAAATATATGTTGTTGTCGAGTTGTGGGATTAGACACATACGAATATGTGTCATCCTCAGATAAAGTCCATTTAAGGCCAGGTAAATTAAAATCACCCAACAATAAAATGTCGTCGTTATCGTTGAGTTCACTGATGATAGTATCTACGGCCTGTGACAGATTGTCATAGACTTCAGTAATACTATCAGGAGGTATATAAACGTTTAAAATGTATAAGAAAGATTTTCTAAGCAAAACTTTAACGCAGATAATCTCCAAATCAGGCGCACAAGGTATTTCGAACAGTGAACTAGTCAAATAATTTTTAATAGCTATAAGTACACCTCCACCAACAGAGGAGGAATCATCCTTATATCTATCCCTTCTAAAAACATTAAAAGTATGGTCAAACAGCTCTGAATTCAGTATATTTTTACTTAACCAAGTCTCAGTAAAAATAATAATATCATCAGAGAAATTCTGAGTTTCTAAAAAAACTTCATGCGTCTTAGACCGTAGACCCCTTACATTTTGATAATAAAGGGACAATCTACTTAGTTTTTTGGAATTGAACGCTGAGTATTTTTGGAAGTCTTATTGTTGTGCTTGGGCTTAAACTCAGATATATATATATTATCAACCCATAGGCTTGAATTGATAAGTGCATCGAAATTGCAAGAAGCCACTGTAATAGTAAATGAACCATGCGTTGGCTTATTACCAATTTTTTTACAAGATAGAAAGGCATCGGAAGGAATTATATTATTTTGATTTATAAAATCTTTAATATTGTCAGTTGTTGTGTCCGGGTGCAAGCGCGAAATGAAAATTGTCCTTGGTCTAGGTAAAGACCTCAAAGAAATAGGAGGATCAGCGGTAACAAACGCGTTGATAGCTTGCACGGGCTGAGATGCCAATGGAGGATCATTGGTTGAAGGAATTAATTGGGTATTGCATGAAGTGAGGGCCTGATTACTAGGCTGAGCTGTTGAATTATTGGCTTCGTCCCCAGTCACAATGATTAAATTTTTGCGAACTTTTCTCTTTGTATTCCTTTTTTTCTTTTTTAAAGGAATGGGAGATTTAGGAGAAGAGGCCAGTAAAACCCCAGGTGCTTTAGTAATAACTTCGTTGAAAGCCACAGTTTCATTAATAACTGTCTCATTTATGGTTACATCCATAGAAGGAGTAACGTCATGATAGTTGGAAATAATATCTTTGAATTTAGAATTCAAATCGTTCAAATTTTCCGCAAATATCATAATCTTTTCGAAAAAAGACGAGGGAGAAGTTGTTCGACAAGAAACACAGTACCACTGAAGCCCTGAGCGCGGAGAATTAATCACATCAGTTATAGAATTAGAAAAACCCACGCAAGATGCATGAAACATCTGTTCGCATGGACCTGAGCAAGGAAACATTGCGTGTAAAATGTTATGGTTTTGACATTTTACACCCAATGAACATTCTACAAGATTATCCGAAGAGAAATAATCCATTGAGAAAGAAAAAAATAATTTTTTAAAAGATATAAAAACTAAAAAAATTTTTTGAACCGCTGGGCTAAAAGGGGTTAAGAACTGAACAACAACAGCAGCACAAAAGAGAAAAACGTACACTTGTAATCGCAAAGGAGAAAAATAAAATATGTATGTTTTTATTCAGTTGTCAATATATCAAAACTGAATTTTTAATATTGTTCTTTAATTTAATTATATAGGCTCTTGTTAAATCACACGAAAAAAGTTAATTTATCAACCGGCAAACAAAATACATTTTTTTTTTTTTTTGTTACTAACAAAGCATTAACATGCATATGTATATATGCATGCAAAGTAAGATGTTGAGCAGAAGCAACAACAATACTGTTGATGAACTTCGCGAAGCACAAAAAGAAATGCAAAACAAGACGAAAATGCGCGCACTAACTTTGTAATTTTTAATGCTTTGTTAATTTGGTATTAAAAACAAACACATTTAATATAAAACAACTAAACGAAAATACGAAAATATTCACTACGTATGTTTAAAACATAAATTAGTATGAAAGAGATTTAAAACAAGAGTTATTAAACACAAAATAATAACATTACTCAGTTTAAATTTACACGCAAAATACACACAACCGCCACCGACTATGTAACGATTCCCGGGGAATTTTCTTAAACAGCAATAGAGAACGCACGGCAGACCGAGAAAATTCCCCGGGAATCTTGATTCACGATAACGAATGTTTTCAAAAAAATTCTTTGATCGGCTCTTGATCGAAGGATCATTTGAGGAAAGCCCATCACACAGTCCATTAAAGAATAAATTTTGACTCAACGGCTGTATCAATTTTGCCTTTATGGCAACATGAGGTAAATGCAGTTCTTTCGCGGCAGGTGATTTCTGATTCAAAGTGCTTTGCTATGCAATACCTACACTGTAAATTCATTTCACCCATGTCAAAACTCTCAAAATTTCTTGGGATTACATTCAATGCAACTTTAAATGAATCCCTTAAAATATCAAATAAGTTATCGTTTTGACTATTTGTTGCTCTAGATCACTTAGATACCTATTTCTCCTTATATTCCTCCCCCGCCATCTTGTGACGCGTTTTTGTCTAGGAATTACGGAAAATATAAATTGTATACGTTGTGAGACCTAAAATTGTTAAAAAAAAATATATTTGCAGCAAAATAGCAAAAAAAAAAAAATAAGGTTCTTACTTTCAGTGCTTGATTTTACAATTAACTTGAAACAATTAGACGTCTCAAGGTTACTGCATGCGTAGTGATATGCTATATGTAACCACAAAAACCAAGGACTTCCATTGCATTGCGCTATTCCGAAAAAAAAAAAAACAAAAAAATATTACTGTCTAAAAATTTAAATTTCAAATACTTACTTAAATTCAAACACCGAAATTTTGGCAAATGGCGGTTTATTTACTGAGTTTTGCAAATTAAATTAAATTTTTAAAATATGAAACCACTTAAAAAAATTTTAATTAATTTAAACTAAATCTCAATAGCAAGTTTCTGTTTCAAAACATATTCATTGCAAAAATGGCTGTTCTTAAAAAAACCAAAAACAATTACATAGTAAAAGGCATAGGCACTCTGCAACAGTGCGAAAAAACTCTGCTGACGCTAAATACAGAACTTTGAGCATCGACAGAATACAATAAAACAGAGAGCAAGCAGGAGAAAAATAACAACAACAAAATTTCTCTCACTCCACTGTGTCATTCACTTTCTTAACAACACAGCATAACATTGTGCATGCTGTTGTTGTTGTAATTATATGGGAAACTTTGATCCTGTTTTTAAATGCCTTAATGGACACTTATGAGGATAATTTTTGAATTCGTGCATTCTACACCACTGTACCACGGCCCGCTTGAAAAAGTTTTATTACAAAGTTCGAGGACGACAAAGTTATGGGTAGGGTGCTGTTCAGGACATCAATTGAAGTCAATCCTCGCCCGAATCAAAATCGTAACTAGTGCCGATTTTGAAAACGAACAGGTTTTCTATTTAAAATAGAAATTTTCAAATGTATGCACTAAATTATTAATGTATGTATAAATAAATAAAAAGACAGTTTTATTTATTTTTTTGTATTTTTATTTACAAATGTTTGCTGTTATAGTCACATACAGATTTGAGTAAATACTTCTCATACGATTCTTTTTCAGTCGAAGTTTTATATTTTGCCCATGTTTGTTTGAAATCAAAGTGAACAGACTCCATAGCCTGTTCACTGTAGGCACCTAATCCAACATTATGCAAAGTACAAAAATTTAATACATGGTAAAAAACAGCATGGACCTTTGGCGTAACTTTAATATTTAGACTTAAATAGCTGCTTTTAAATTCATTAATAGTATTTGTGTATCCCTCTTCTAGTTTATTACCAAAACAACTTTTAACTACTTTATTGAATTTATCTAAAACGCCTACATATTTCAAAATGCCTACATCCCTTGAATTTCGAAGTATATCAATTTTATCTAATATTATTTTGCATGAATTTCCATTGAAACCAGCATTGGTATGAATTACTTCGCGATGTATACATAAATATTTAATATAAGTTTTCGTTTCAACGTCAAAATCCTTTTCCATTTTATCGATAATCGTATTAACTACGCCCATCATTAGATGCAATTCTGGTGGGGTGACAATTTCTAATATTTTAGTCGCATCATTTTCTTGAAATATAGGGTTATTGCAATTATCAAAATTCTTCGCATCCTTCAAAATAGATCCAACTTTCGACCAAGCTTCAAAACTCGCTTTTATACTTCCAATCGTTCTGTAAACCCCCTGTTGTTCTAGACAATTCTGATGAGCATTGCACCATGTGCAAGGATGTGAGGAAGAGTGCGACATAATGCCACATAAAATATTCGCAAGTTTTAAATCTGGAGTTATAGTGTATTTCATTGAAAACTCATTCATTTTCAGTAGATGCCAGATTGTAGAGATGTTCGGGTAATTTTCTTGGGTGGAAGTTACTAAAGCGAGTATAAATAATTTTTTCACGCCCGTATCTTTAAAAACATTTTTTTGATTAAGCCCGTCTTCAAATTTACGCCGTTTAACGGGAATATCAACCCGATCATAATTATCTGAGGATGTGACAGTCATACAAAATTTTAGAAAGCCACCTCCACCATCGACTCCAAAAACAATGTTCACATCTGCATCATTATACTTTCTTTCCGAAATAATTTCACACATCAGTTCATTAAGATTTGTGCAATATACGACTGATTGCTCACTCACTGTTTCAATATTTTTTTTAATGTTTTTAACCGCAACTTTTTTTACATCAAAAAAGGAATCTAAACGATGAGAATTATCAATTAATGATTGCTTAAGACTATTTTTAGTGGCAACTCTAATGTCTGAAGCTATTAATAGATATTTGACTGTTTTTTTTTATTTTTGGTCTAGATATTAATTGTAAAGGTTTGCCACGTTTTTAGCTTCACCATTACCACTACTTAGTATAGAGTTACTTGTAAACACCAAAACAAAAACAAATATGCTATATATAAACGTAAACAAGAATACAAATGTTGTTTAAAGTTAGGAAATGTCTTTTTCTTTTACATTATATATATCATTAAATGCACATATTAATAGTATTTAGTGCATACATTTGACAATTTTTATTTTAAATAGAAAAACTGTTCGTTTTCAAAATCGGCACTAGTTACGATTTTGATTCGGGCGAGGATTGACTTCAATTGATGTCCTGAACAGCACCCTACCCATAACTTTGTCGTCCTCGAACTTTGTAATAAAACTTTTTCAAGCGGGCCGTGGTACCTATTATAAAAATATCAAAAATCGGTTTAATGGTTAGCTCGTAAAAGGGGCGCAAAAAAAACTGTTCACGTATTAATATATAGATATTGTACCATCAGCTATGTCAACTGCTGCCTTCTTCGCTTCTCTAACTTTCTCTGGCAAATCATCTTCAGGCACTTCTGGCAAATGAATAGATGGCTGTGGTATATCAGTAATTTCTCTATCAAAGTTCTCTTGTTCTAGTTCATCTAATTCACGCTCCAAGTCTTCAATCTCAATTAGTGTTATTTGCATTTTTATAAAATAAATTTTTACTGAAGTCTGTTAATAGTTTGGCTTTGGCATTTTTTGGAGATTATTAACAATGTTTAATTAAATAATTAATTAAGCGCAATCTGCTTATGAACATGTTATCACCTAATGTAGTCTTAAGGATCATTTCTTGAGACAAAGAAAAATATATTTCAGCTTAGTAATAAGCCCTCATCGGCGTTAGGAAATAACGCCCAAAAAACACGAAATAATGCCCAAAAAATAAAAAAATTAAATAAGGCCCAAACTAAAATCAAAATAACACCCAAACAGGTGTTATGAAATAACGCCCAAAAAAACCAAATAACACCCAAAAAATAAAATGACGTAATAACGCCCAAACTAAAAACGAAAAAGCGCCCAAAAAGTATGATACAACGCCCAAAAACAAAAGGAAATAACGTCGCTCAACAACAATTCGGACAAGAGGGCGTGGCACCTACCATATGAGTAAAAGCTTCAAAACGCTATACTGAAAGCGTTTTTGGAAATTTTCGACCAAAATTTGACTCAGAGACCAAGAATTATAAATGAAAGCTTTCGAAAAAAATTAGGTGAAATTGGACAAGGGGGCGTGGCACCTCCCATATGAGCAAAAGTTTCAAAATGCTATAGTGAAAACGTTTTTGGAGATAATCCAACTAAATTTCAGTCAGACACTAAGGACTATAAATGAAAGCTCTAAACTAAAACTAGACGAACACGGACAAGAGAGCGTGGCACCTTCCACATAAGTAAAAGCTTCAAAACGCTATACTGAAAACCTTGTTTGAGATAATCCACCAAACTTCACTCTCACACTTAGGACTGTAAATGCAGGCTCTGGGCAAAAACTGGGTGAACTCGTCAAGTTTAGCAATAGAGCTGCACAGGAGACATTATTTGGTCGACCTAGTCGGACAACCGTTGTGTGCCAACTCCAATACCAAGTTGTCATCCTGGAAAATCGAATGATGCTTCAGGAGTGAATGGATCTCAACTTCTTGCCGTTTCTTTTTTTATCAATCTGCAAAAATATTTCAATTTATTTTTGCTTTTTTAATTTTGACTTGACTTTATTTTTTTTTTTTTTTAAATTTAAAAATTCAAAATCAGCTGGTAAAAAAAATAAAGTCAAGTCAAAATTAAAAAAGCAAAAACAAATTGAAATATTTTTGCAGATTGAATTGTTGACGATACAACGATACAACCTAATGTTTTGGATACAACCTGGCAATATGATCATTTATGTTCAGCCAACCTAAATCAACAATTAAAAAAAAAAAAAGAATTGTTGACAAAATAATTTAAAAACAAAAAAAGAAAAAGTATTGGGTGTACAACTTAAAAACCGGAATTTTTTAGCGAAATTTGATGCTTTATTGTGGAAAAATGTTACAAGGTCTGGGCTATAAGGCGGGTGAGGCAAAATTTGTATAGATTTCCCATCCGTTGTTTTCCAGGTAATTTTTGACTGGGGCAGCAATATGTGGCCGAGCGTTATCGTGGTGGAAAATGATTGACTCGTATCTAGTCGCATACGTTGGCCGCTCTGCCTGGATTTTCTGCTTCAATCGGATCAATTGTTGACGATAGAGTTGAGCATTAATGGTTTGGCCACCTGGCAACAGCTCATAATGGATCACACCTAGCTGGTCTTGACCAGGACGTTCTTTGTCTTCGACATCAAAATCACCACTTTTAAACCGTCGAAACCACTCACGACAGCTTGATTCAGCTGGAGCATAGTCCCCATAAACTTCTACAAGCAAACTATGACTTTCCGCAGCAGTTTTCTTTGCAAAAAAATGACCCAACAGAACCTCCCGCAAATGCTGTCTTTTTCTCCAATTTTCGAAGTTATTCATCGTGAAAAATAATAAGATAAAATTGTTTTGTTGACTGATTTTGACAGCTGTCAAATGTACCTTCAAAATGACATATATATAAAGTTCGAGCTTTCACGATATTTGTTAGTACGGACATCCACCGTCAAATTCCGGTTTTTAAGTTGTGCACCCAATATAATTATAATTGAATTGAACATTGATAGAGCACTAGTGGCTAGAGTGGTAATGCAAAACAAAATGCAAAAATATGGTAATTTTTTTTCTGCTCCAACACATAAAGAGGTGATAAAACAACCACATTCAATTTTTTAGAACTGTACTTGAATGATTTTGTTCATCGAGAGCAGGAAGTAACAACAATGGAAGAAGTAGATGATTTAGAAATAGCAGATTATGAAGAAGCCGTTGCACAAACCGTCATTAGGAGCAACAATATTCAAAAGTTTAGCTGGACTACAAATAACACTAAACTTTTAGTCAAAGCTTACTTTGATAGAAGGCATCGATTTAGAGATCCTAAAGTTAAAAAGATGGATTTATGGGATGAGATAATTAAGGAGTATGGTTTTCCAGTTAATATGGATTCCATTACAATGAAATGGCGGAATATGAAGAAGACATACTCACAAAAGAAAGACAACTGCTCGAAGAAAACTGTGGTTAAGGTTAAAATTATTCGCTTAAGAGAACGAACTCTTATAGTAAAAATTAATAAATTTGGAGAATAACACTGGGTAGTGTTGGATGTTTTTAGCTCCCACTGAATTTTTCATCATTTCGAAAACCTGGCACCTTCTCAATATGATTATTATGTGGAGACTTTATTTGTTGATTATGTTGATTATGCACAAAACTAAAAAATAGTAAAAAGTCCAAAGACCTCTTCGATACAAACAAGAAATTTTTGATAATGATTAAACAAATCGCAGGAATAGATGTAAGCAAAACAAACATGACTATATTGACTCAAAATTATTTAGTAATTACATGTATATCGCAGCTAACCCATTCGGTTATTCTATGGCATAGTCGCTTTTCAAGGTCTGTTTAAAGTCATGAAAACTTAAAAGTTAATTTTTTTATTTTTCTCAAATGTTTTGAGAAGAAGATAAAAAAGAATTATATCGATTGGTGGACGCAGTAAGCTGTATGACCAAAATACAACAATATCCAATGACGTATTTTGCAAAAAAAGATCACTTCATATTTTTATTGAACAAATAGTTTTAATTGAAAATTTTATGTATGTCATCAAGAAGCTGAATATTGGTTTAACAAGCGTAAAAAAATTTAGATCTCTAACATGATTTAATAATGCTGTACGATTTTTTCTATTTCGCCCTATGTCATATGACATAGATTTTACCCAAAGGTGCTTAAATAGTTCATTTCGTTGGGAAGAACTACATTGGTTGGAAGGTGTTTTTATTCATAAATTTGGTATCTAATACAAATAATTACAATTTTCGAAAAGTTAACTAATCCAGACGTTGGAAATAACTTCTGTTTTTTAAGCAAAGGTCCTCGCTATAGAGTTATGCGTTAGAAATTGGTTATGTGCGCGCACATATTTAGCAGTGTACACACTATCAAAATTTGTCGATTTTATTTTGATGAATTCGAATTCAAATCACTCTTCAAATTTCAGTTTTGCTTTGTACGCCGATGAGGTAACATCGCAATAGCGGATGAGTTCTGGCTATGAAAATTGAAACGTCGATGAAAAACAAGGAAACTAATTATTAAAATGTAGTGGAAATACCATAAATTAAATCTTATTTGCAGAAATATTGACAAATTTTTTGAAGAAGCGTTCTCACTATCAAAAACTCATCAAATCCATACAAATTTTTTTTGACGGCAAAATTGGTGATGCCAAACAAATTCGAACTCATCAAAAAAAATTTTTTAATTTGATAGTCTGTACACCCCATTAAGTGATTATTTTAATCATGAAATGAAAGGCAGTGTACACACTATCAAAATTTGTCGATTTTAATTTGATGAATTCGAATTTGTTTGGCATCTTTAATTTTGAGGTTTGAGTACACACCATCAAATCACACTTCAAATTTTAGTTTTGCTTTGTACGCCGATGAGGTAACATCGCAATAGCGGATGAATTCTGGCTATGAAAATTGAAGCATCGATGAAAAACAATGAAACTAATTATTAAAATGTAGTGGAAATACCATAAATTAAATCTTATTTGCAGAAATAAATTATTCCATTCATTGAAAAGACAATTAAAAATTATTTTGTTACTACTTTGCGAAAGAAATATACTTTTGTACATAAAATTCTTCAGTAGCTGCATCTAAAATTACACATCCATAAGCAAATCGGCTAGAAAGTTATTTAATAATTAAATTCAATTATTTAAGCTTTCTTTCAACCACAACCTTACTTAAAATATTGAAAACAACCCTTATAATATAAGAAAAAATCATATTCCTCTTTACTTTCATCATCCGAGCGACGTGCACTAGTTGAAATCTTGTTTTGAAATGAAAATACGCATACAGAAAAATGTATTTGCGTTCACATTTTCAAATAACTCGTCAAATCACTTGTCAAATCAGCGAAAGATCAAAAATTTTTGATTTTCATCAAAGTTTTTGACAAATTCTTTGAAGAAGCGTTTTCACTATCAAAAACTCATCAAATCCATACAAATTTTTTTTGACGGCAATATTGGTGATGCCAAACAAACTCGAACTCATCAAAAAAATTTTTGTAATTTGATAGTCTGTACACCCCAAATGAGCAAACGATGACACTTTACGGAATCAAACAGAGTTGTGTTGTAAAATATCTCACAAAAACAGAGTTGTGTTGTAAAATGTTTCACAATTTGTTCCTTTTCGGAGTAAAATGATACAGTGGTTAATAGCATGATTTAATAACAATGGTTATGGCAAGTTGTCAAAATAAATTAAAATGGAACCCTGATCTTGAATTGCTATCTGTCAAAGGACTAGAAAATTTTGACATTTTCGTAGTATAAGAAGAAGCAGCATTTGTTATCTCTGCAACCAGGGTAGTTTAACCATGGTTAAAAGCAATCTTTGAATCAGTACCAACAAAATTTGAGAGACCAAACAAAATTAACTCACAGTTTAACACAAATTTGTCTCATGAACAAATAATAAAAAACAAAGTATTAAAATAAATAGCATTAAAAAAGTATTAAAATAGTACTAGTAATCTAAAATCACATGAATGTGAACAAAATATAGTTTTAATCATGAAGCAAAAAAATTCATTATTATTATTATTTTGATTACGAATGTCTATGTAAACTAGCCCAAACAGAGACGGTTAAATTACGCTGACACTCGTCTAAATGCTGAAACAGAATGAGTAGCTGAAGCTTGTACGAAGCAAGCGACGAACTGTCAAAAGTAGACCAAACATATTTTAATACGCAACATGAAGTGAACGTTATAGTTAAAGCTTGCGGCGTAGTACAAAATACGTACGTTTCAACTTTGTCGCTTGCTGCATGCTTTTTGGCAGAAGAACAATGTTACCGAATTGATAAAAATAAATTTGTCAACATAATTAAATGATTTAAAGGTTAATTTAGCGTAAAATTTATGATAATTCCATAAAAAAGAGCAGCAAATAAAATTATGAAAATAATTTTAAGTGTTAAAAGTTAAAGTAATTTTAAAATTTATGCAACTTTTTTAACGAGATAAGATTGGCAACTCTATTCCATAAGCAGCGAACTTCTCCATTCCGTTCATAGAAATTTTCGAAGCGCTTCATCGTCTGCTGCACTACATTTTGTACTACAGCGGCATACTACGGCTTCATCATTCTATTCAACGCTTAAAGCTCCAATTTTGGTATGGCTGTATACTTCCCAAAATAAATCTAAGCGACCCGTTTCGATAAAGTATCTATTTCTTATCTCTTAAGCCCTACATCCCCGTGTAAGAAAAAAAAAATATTTTTGCACAATTTCCACGCCATAAGAAAACCATTCTCGTCAATTTTTTAAGCAATCTGCGAGCAATCGACCAACTAAAACTTTGCACAAAATTTGGCACAAACTCAAACCCAATTCAGACTAAATAGTTCCCCGGCAATTTAGTTTGTCGTGTGAACCAGCTCTTATAAACAAAAAAAGAAAAACGCTGAGTGTGTACTCCCTTTTAAGAATGCGTTTAAAATTTTTTGGCAGATAGAGTATCTGTTGCATCGGTTGAGGTGTGGAAAAATTGAAGAAAAATTTTATTTGATGGAGACGAAGAATTAAATCAAAAGCAAATGAGCTTAATTTACCAGTATTTAATAAAAAATAAATAAATAAATTCATCAAAAACACAAATTAACTCAACGTGAAAGTATAAATAAATTAAATCTTACTGAACCTACTCATAAAAAGCAACGAGAACAAACGAAAAGCTGTGCTAAAAAGTTGAATTTTCTTTTCTGCTTTCATACCTGAAGAAAGCAGCAAATGAAATATAAAATTAGTGAAAAAACGAAGCGACGAAAGATAGTAAAAGAAAAATTATCCTATCGTGGAGACAAATAAATGGGCACTACTTAGGGGGAAAGTAGTTGATTATATTTAAATGGAGCAATAGTTCACGGTAAACTCAATTGATATGAAAAATATAAAAAAAAAAAATTTCTTTTAAGAGCCAGTAACGAAAAAATTGACCCCACCCCACCCACTCCTCTTCAGTTGCATTTTCGTAATTCTACGGCTGTATTTTCTTATCTGTGCTGTTTCCTTTGGAAGTACATGATCGTTTTTAGATTTTGGACACGTTTTTAAAGATTTTTGTACGTTTTAAATAACATCATAACCTTTTCCTCAAAGTTTGTTATTAAAGGCGTATATAAGACTCGATATTGTTTTGTTTTAAGGCACTTACAATTCCTCCATCTTCATAAATGTCTTGTTTGATCGCGAAAAATTTTGTACCCCCTAAAAAGGCTTCAGAAATTAATTACATCAACAAACAGGATCGATACAATCTGTTTTCGAAGATATAGCGGTCAGAAGATACGGATATATCTTCACGTCAATGCTACAAAGTAACTCCGAAATTATCATTCTTGGGATAAATAGCCTATGATATTCTTCATGACATTAGCTCCGTTCCAGAAGTTTTTTAGTTAAATTTTGAGTTAAATCTTTAGTTAAATAATTTGGGAGAGTAACAGCAAATTGCTCTCAGTAAGAGATTTAACTACAAAATTTACGGGAACAAGATTTAGTCAAAAATTTGGCTTAAGTTTTTACTGTCACAAATTAAAAACATAAATAAACAAATACATAAATGAAATTACTTTGTGCTATAAGAAAATGTATGCAAAACAAATTTTTAATGCATTTATTTTATTTTGGAATTTAAAAAAACATTTGACATTAAAACTACAATTTTCTGGAGGTTCACTGCATTCCAAGAAAAAAAAAAAACAATACAATACATAGAAACACGGCCTGTCTCCTGGCCAACTCCCATTATCATTCCAGTCGTACACTTCAATTTCACCTTTCGACAAAAGTTATTGGTGTGTCCGTACTTCTACGGCAATTGGTAGCTCTTTGATGCAAACGGGCAAAGCATTTACGGCACATCATTTTGTCGCAATTGTATTTTTGAGCCAAAATTCGCAAGATAGCTCAATGATACCACCATCGATTCCTCTTGAATGTTATGATCGGAAAGAGTGCGACCATCTTCCAATCGCTTACCAGCGAAAACTAAACGTTATTGATCTAGGGGATACCTTCTTTTCAACTGTATCGGAAGTCTCTTGGAGGTGGAGTTGATGGTTTTGCCGGTGAGGGTTTTCATGATAATCTGCCTTTTGTGGTTGTTTCTTCAGAAACGTGCAGCTAATTGACAATCACTAAACGAAAATTGATATTGAGTTTTTATTTTCCTTTTTGTTTATTTTTTATGTATTTTTATGACGTTTAATTTATTTTGATTTCTTAATTTTTTTTTGCCCGCACCCACCGTACATATAAACTTTTTTGTCAGTTGTGAAACTTAGCAAATTTTGCCTAAAGAATTTCTTTAGGTAAAATTTGGTTATTTTTGTTTGATCAGCCATGTTTGTTTTCGCTCTCATTTGACTAAATTTTGTATACGGGAACAAGATTTAGTCGACTTAAGGTAACAAAAGGTAACAAAAGTTAACTTTTGTTTCGTTCTGGAACGGAGCTATTGTGAACAAATCTGTCAAACCAATGTTCTCTAAAGTAGCACCATTGCATAGTTATAAGCAAAAAAACCAAGCAAGAAAAGTCAAAAATCAGTGCAAATTTAAATTTCCAAAAATTTTAAAATTGAATTATCTTAAAACTAGTAAATTTCAGTTGCCTAGTTGTAGCATTGACGTGACCCAACTGCTGACCTATAAAATGTTAATCAGATTCATAAATTCCGAGATATGACTTAAAAAATAAACCGTTATTTTTTCCAAAAAATTCACTACTAACCCACTTTTTAGTAACAAATAAGGAAGCCTGATTTATTGGGCCTTATCATGAATAAATAATTTTTATCAGACTGCAATGTTTATTCATGTAAGACCCATGCCAAAAACAGAATAAACCATGCTATCATGTTTTCTTTAAAAAGTACAATCGATTTGTGGTTTCGGAGATATAGCCATCGGTAGATTCAGATATACCTTCTAGGAAAACCGCTATAAGATTTTGAAACAATTTCAGAGGTATTTTAATAATTATAAAAATGCTAAACATGAGTTTTCAACCAAATGAATAGTTTTCAAGATCTGACAATTTCCCAATCTAAGCTACTTTAAAGAATCGTTGTTTTAGTACATCTAGTTTTAGTAATTAAAAATGGAAGCTTAATTTATGTTCTTTTATTTGAATTTCCCTCATTACTACATTTTGTAAAGAAAAAAAACCAATTGAATTTTCATGAAATTTTGCGAATACGTATTACAACAAAAGTAGTTTCTGTTTTGATTAACCTCCATATTAGAAAAGTTAAGTCTCGCGCGATTTTAAATACATTTTTTTTTTTTTTTTGGCTTCCGGAAAACTTTTTTGATAATAACGCCAGAAATTTTCCGGCATTAATTTTTGGAAATAAAGCCAAAAATTAATTAGGAAATAATGCCAGAATTTTTGGAAATCATAGGAAATAACGACAGAAAATGTTCTGAAATAACGCCACAAATTTACTGGCATTAATTTTTGGAAATATGTAAAGCCAATAATTAGCTAAGAAATAAATTTATACATTGATTTTAATCACAACATCATTTACATAACAAGGGTGGTGAAAACATTTTTTAACCCTCAAGTTGCATCCCTCCGAAAATTTGTATATTTTCTTGTTCATATTATTCTTATCATATTAAAAAAAAAAAAAAAACTAGTAAGGGTGTAAAATTTGGCCTGGCCAAACATTAAATACCCTACACTGCAGTATTTTTCAAATTTTGCTCATATGGGAGTTGCTACGCCCTCTTGTCCGAGGTCACCCAGTTTTTGTTCAGCGCTTGCATTTATAGTTTTTAGTGTCTGAGTGAAAAACTTTTTCAGTAAAGCGTTTTGAAGCTTTTGCTTATATAGGAGGTGCCACGCCCTCTTGACCGAGTTCGTCTAGTTTTAGCTTAGAGCGTGCATTTATAGTATTTAGTATTTGAGTGAAGCTTGGTTCGATTATCTCAAGAAACTGTTTCAGTATAGCATTTTGAAACTTTTGCTTATGTGGGAGGTACCACGCCCCCTTGTCCGATTTCACCCAATTTTTGTTGAGAGCTTTCATTTATGATTCTTAGTGTCTGAGCCAAATTTGATTCGAATATTTCAAAAAACGCTTTCAGTATAGCGTTTTTAAGCATTTGCTTATATGGGAGGTGCCACGCCCTCTTGTCCGAATTCGCTTAGTTTTTCCTCAGAGCTTGCGCTTACAATTTTTAATATTAATGCGTATTTTGGTTGCATTGTCGTGAAAAAAACTCCTAAAATTGCATTTTGAATATATTTTTTGTATGGGCGGTAGGCGTGTCCGTTGACCGATTTCGCTCATTTTCAATCCCCCGAGCTAACTTTGGTGACGAAGGCAGTGTACCAAGTTTCATTGAATTATCTTGCTCAGTTTTCC
The DNA here is from genome assembly GCA_951812925.1 of Calliopum simillimum. Taxonomy (NCBI): domain Eukaryota; kingdom Metazoa; phylum Arthropoda; class Insecta; order Diptera; family Lauxaniidae; genus Calliopum; species Calliopum simillimum. The sequence continues at coordinate 82,335,140 of OX638372.1, read as the reverse complement.
CAAAAAGTGTATTTCAACACACAGCCAGCCACCCAGCCAGCCAGACAGACGGACATGGCTATATCGACTCAGGAGGTGACGCTGATCAAGAATATATATACTTTTCTATATCTGCCACGCCTCCTCTGCGTTACAAACGGAAGGACAAAGTGAATATACCCTGGGTGTAGGGTATAATTAAGGAAATCCGTCGGGCGCGGTTTCTCTTATGAAAAATACCTTTTATCTATTTTCAAGTACATGAACTCAGCTGATAAAGCTTACTACGAAGTATTGCTTAAATTTGGTATGTTACCTTAAAAATGCAAATATATTAGTATCAATAAAATCCTCGCGACAAGCAAATTATCACGGGTGGTCAAAAACATTTTCTAACCCTCAAGTTGCATCCCTCTGAAAATTTGTATATTTTTTTTCATGGTACTTTTCTAATCATATTTAAAAAAAAAAAAATTAAGAAAATTCGTCAAGCGCTAAGTTAAGTCAAAAATATCATGCGAAAACTAAATTCAATAAAAAGATGCCCGAAAAGTTATTTTTAACTAATTTTTTTATGCTGAATTCAAACCGTTAACGAAATCGCTCTATCGCTACATTTTGAGATATCCTAACCTAAAAATTAAAGATTTTTCATGATTTTTTTGTACTTTTGAGGTTATGTAACAAAACAGTGTAATACTTTGTCATAAAACCTGTTATGAAGGTTAAAAGTACTTGTCTTTGCCTACAACACCCTTTTTAAATTATATTAATATCTTTTTTTCTAGCAATTATCCAAACCCAAAAATTTAAAAAGGATCAAAAACATTAGGAGGCTACATAGAGAAGCACGAAATTTTACTGGTCTTTAGTGATACCGAGCCTCGGCGGAACGTAATGTCATGATGTAGTATGTTGTTGGAGTTGTTTGATCTGCAGCCTTACCTTTGCGTGGTCTCGTTGCCATTTGCCTTACCACAGCTGTAGCCATGCTTTCATCACCGTAGTTAATGAAAAGTCAAAGTCATACTCAGCTTGGGTAAACTTTAATATTTTTGTAGTCAAAACAAATTTTTGCCAACCTCCTGTATTGCTGAATAGCCTGGTGCGGTGCATTTTAATGTAATACTTTCAGTATTCTGATGAGTTTTCGAAAAATGCTTCACAGCAAGCGCCAAACACTCCGATAAATATTTTCATTAAGGCCGCTGCTGCTTATATCATTACACAGTAAATCTTTTTTGTCGCAAACAAATTTGCAGTGTGCAATGCACGAAGTCCAAATCAAATTGTTTACAAACGGGTTATATTTGCAACAAAAACTCGAACAAGGTCCTATCTACTAAATAATTTCTTACAAAAACGCAAGGTTTTATCGAGCACTTAGAATTTTGAAGATAGAACTTTGTCCAAATTTCACTAATTATTTCAGAAACTATACAAGAGTAGCGGTAATCGAAAGAGCATGGTTTATTTAATACGAAGCAATATTAAACTCGATTTTACAAAAAATGTCAGAGTTCTATGTTGTTCTAAGGTCGCGATATACAGGGTTGTTAGAATTCTGTAGAGCACCAGAAAAGATTCCTGAGACTATTCTGAACAACTTTTCTTGGTTCAATTTTTCGAAATTCGAAAAACTGACGGAGATATAGACATCGGAAGATCGGGATATAGCTTTATGAAAACCGGTATAAGTTCGGAAACCCTTGATGGATTTCAATAAAATTGGTGTCATATGAAAGGTCATGATTTTCCAGATATGGAAAATTTTCGGTGCTATTGTAATGATTTGGTAAATTGCATGAAAATTTCTTTGACTTACTTTTTTCTTTTCCTATAAAAAATATGCTAATGAAAGAAATCAGGTACAATTTACATATCAAATGAAAGGAAATATATTGGGCTCTCATAATTTGTTACTAAAACTATATGTAATAATACAAATATTGCTTTAAAAAAAACTGGTAAAAATTTTCGAAAATTTGCCTTATCTCGAAAACCACGAATCGGATTCAAAACTTTTGTGCACCGATTTTGTAGCCAATTAAAATACCTTTCATATGACAAAAAAAATATTAAAATCCATCAAGGGGTTCCTCGGAAAATAACCAATCGATTTTAATGAATCACAGTGCGTGAGCATCGCAAAAAACTAGGTCATAGGTTAGAAAAGTGGGCAACGATACGCTCTCTTAAAAATCAATTTATCATATCTGTGGAACGCCCCCAAAAAGTAATTCATCATACCTTTGAAACTATTTATGGTACATGGATGAGATTCTTTTGAAAATTGGTGATGACACACCCCCTGTCACGGTGCTCTTAAACAGTCGATAGGATTTTTGGCTATGTGGAGGAAATCTGTGAATGGGGTTTCATTTGTATTAGTTTAGTGGTCTGAAAAATGCAAACCCCGAAATCGTAGCTGATCATCCCCGCGAAATATCGCAAAAATACATATCCCATATAAAAAAAAAAAAAAAAACGGAAAAAAACGCAACAAACAAATATAAAAATATGAAGTTAGTTTATTGGCTGTTTTTTTTTATTGCTTGTATAGTACTTATGAAAGTACCAACGCGCTTTTTCTAAATTGAAGTATGATAATTTTATATTGAACTAATTAAACAGTCATTTTTGCAATTTTTCAACAACAGACGAAAGCAAGTGTTAACATGGAAATTGATTACATATGGTTCGAGTACGGTTTCTGGCAAGATTTAACTAAAACTGATCTGATGAGGCTATATACATGTTTATATATGAAAAATATATAAACATGTATGTGGAAGTAGCCGAAACATATGTAATCAATTTCCATGTTAACACTTGCTTTCGTCTGTTGTTGAAAAATTGCAAAAATGACTGTTTAATTAGTTCAATATAAAATTATCAAATATAAAAATAGTTATATTTAATGTATTTTGCAATGTTGAATCTGAATCCTTAAAATTGCTATATCTCATACGGTTTTTGAGATATCTTAGCCTAAACAAGGAAAAAATACAGTTTTTGCTATATTTTTAAGCTATATAACTAGAATATAGAACATTCATACGCAAAATTCGATACATTACCTGAAAGCTCCAATCTTTTTCTTTAAAATCACATTTAAACTATATCAATAGCTTTATTTTCTCCGAAATATCGTAGACTGAAATAATGACAAATCACGTTTTTTGCACTTTTTTAACTTTTTAGGTTAGGATATCTCCGAGAAAAATTAAGATATCGACATTATTTGAATTAGGTTTAGAAGATTGATTAGGGCTTTCCATTTCTGCATCAGAATTTACGGATATACGTCCTGTTATATAGCTCCAAAACACAGCAATAAAACATAGCATCGGCTTTTTTTCCTTGTTTAGGGTAAGATATCTCAAAAACCGTATGAGATACAGCAATTCTAAGGCCGGATTCGGATTCAACATTGCAAAATACATTATATATAACTATTTTTATATTTGTTTGTTGGGTTTTTTTTTTCGATTTTTTTTTTTTTTTTATATGGGATATGTATTTTTGCGATATACAAATGAAACCCCATTCACAGATTTTCTCCACATAGCCAAAAAACCTATCGACTGTTTAAGAGCACCGTGCTGTACAGGACAAGGTGTAGCAACGCACACCGGGAAATGCTAGTGGTACAATAAATATAGAAAATCCGAGCATGCATTTTTTAATGTTTGCATATTTTTTTTTTATTACAGCTGTTTTAGCACTAACTTTTAAAAAATCAGCAGAATCAACGTCGTATACTGTCCCACTTAGTATATTAAAAAATTACGAAAATTCACGGATATCGAAAACAAAAATTCGTTGAATTTCATAAATAAATTCCATGCAACTGTCTCCTCTTTTGGAGTTGTATGCATGTAATTTTGTATTTACAACGATGTTAATTCATTTGCACCGGATCGTGCACATGTTTTATTATCTTATTAATTCCTTTAAGACTGATTCGTACACTTTAATTAGAGATAATAGCTAACACCCTCGTAATCTTCTTCAGTATCATGTGTTAACATTTTGCTTTTAACGCTCTATTAACATTCTATTAAGTCTCATTGTTTATGTCTATGCTAAGATCTCCAAAGTATTTAACTTAACGCTCTTCGAAAATGCTCCAAAAAATGAAATATGAAATCAATGCATTCGAGCTAAATGGCTTTTCAATTATAATAACCAACAATCAATTATTATGAATTATGATAAGCGTATTTCTTTTCTGCTATTACAGACTTATAAGTTTTCTTATATGAACTAATTTCGAAAACGGCACAATACGTAAGAAAGGAATGGCAACAACAATCAATAGCTATCTGATCTCCAATCGCCGTCGTTCTCAATCTTACTTTCCATCGTATTCGCAACGTCACTACAGCAATAAAAATTAAATTTATGCCAGCCCGAAAGCACACCCACAATAACACTTCTCCAATGCTGTCTATAAGCGAAGAACATCATTCCGATTCCACGTCTGCGATGCCAGCAACAAATCCTATCATCAGCGGTAATGGCAATGGTAATAATTCTGGTAGCAACAACAATAATAGTATTAACAGCTCTGCACCTGCTGTTCCTGATGGTAGCCTCTGGACAGCTTTATATGACTACGAAGCTCAAGGTGAAGATGAGCTCTCCTTACGTCGTGGACAAATTGTTGTTGTTTTATCAATGGATAGTAACATCTCAGGCGATGAGGGTTGGTGGACTGGAAAAATTGGTGATAAAGTGAGTATCACGTTTCTATACATAACAGCACAGTCAGCATTTTTAATCGAGCATAACTCTTATTGGATAAGATACCTACTTGATAAATGTATTTTGTATATTGTGACTATATTCTATCAGATAAAGTAAAAGTTGCGATACAAAATTTAAAAAATATACAATCGTCTAGAACAAGGGTGTCAACATTTTAAAGTCACTGAGCCAATTATAAAAACAATTAAATATAAAATTAAAAAATAAAAACCAACCTTAAAAAACCAGACTTGGGGGTAATGCACTAAATTTTTTAGTTCATTGAGCTTTTCACTAATATTTAATGAATAGTTTGATAGTGCAACTTTTTCCATTACCACTAAATCTAATTAGAGATAGTGAAAATTTTCTCCATTAAATTTAGTGATAGTGGAAATTTTTTCATTATGAAAAAATTCATTTGATGGTAATGAAAAATTTTTCACTATCTAACAATTCATTAAATGATGGTGGAAAGTTTTTCACTATCATTAAAATTTAATGAAAATATCCAATAAAAATTGCACTAAATGTAGTGATAATGAAAATTTGTTTCATTAAATTTAATGAAACATTAGTGAAAATTTTCATTAAAGTTTCATTAAATTCAATGAAACAAAATTTTATTATCACTTAATTTAATGAAACTTCTAATGAAACTTCTAAAGAAAATTTTCATTAAAGTTTCATTAAATTCAATGAAACAAAATTTTACTATCACTAAATTTAATGAAACTTCTTATGAAACTTCTAAAGAAAATTTTCATTAAAGTTTCATTAAATTCAATGAAACAAAATTTTACTATCACTAAATTTAATGAAACTTCTAAAGAAAATTTTCATTAAAGTTTCATTAAATTCAATGAAACAAATTTTGACTATCAATAAGTTTAATGAAGCTTTTAATGAAACTTGTAATAGAATTTTTCATTAAAATCCAGGCTGTTCGTTTACTCCAAGGTTTTGCAAGTTTTTACCCGAAAAGCTCTCGTTTAAGTTTACCTTTTCAACAATTTTATATAAGTTTTCAAATAATAATTGGTTTGCACCTTTCACTGCGTCTAACTTGCTGCAGGACGAAGAAGAGCTATCGGCAGCTAAATCTCTAAAAAATTAAATATATCGCTACAAAAAAGTGTTAAAATCAAATAATATCTGTCTTACATTGATACTTCTTGAAATCTTTGCCTCCGAGATTTTTTTGGGAGGGAATAGGAAGGATCCTTCAAACTGTCGTCGCTTGAAAAATCCATTTTTTAGCTATAAAGTTGCTCGTATTTAAAAATAAATTTAAAATTCTTTTTCCAAATGTCATGAAATAAATATTATGTAAAACATTTTACATTTGATAGAAACAAGTACTTCATTCTTTCAGTACAACACCTTCACTAGAATTGAAGTTCTTCAGTCTTCAGACCCAAATAACTTCTTCCCTTTGTCAACTGAATGTTTAAAACAGCTATCGTAAGCTTTTTTAAGTACTAGTAGGATTAATGTTCACGCAACCGTCAAGTGAACATTTATTTCATTGAATTTAATGAAACATTAATGAAGATTTCCATTAAAGTTTCATTAAAATTAGTGATAGTGAAAATTTGTTCCATTGGATTTAATGAAATAAATGTTGCAATAAATTTAATGAAACATTTCCACTTTCATTGAATTTAATGAAACTTTAATGGAAATTTTCATTAAATTCAATGGAACAAATTTTCACTTTCAATCGATTTAGTGATAATGGAAAATTTGCCATTACCACTAAATCAATTTTTTGATAGTGAATGAATTTTCACTATCACTAAATTTAGTGGAAATATTATTTATAACTTTTAACTAAATTTAGTGATAATGAAAATCTATTTCATTACCACTTAATGAATTTTTTGATAGTGAAAGATTTTGCACTAACACTAAATAAATTCCTTGATAGTGAATATTTTTTCACTAGCACTAAGTTTAGTGAAAAATGAAATCTAATGCAAAACCCCCAAGTCTGTAAAAAACAACTCGAACAACGATTACTAAAACTTTTGGAAATAAACATTAGCCGTGTTCACGATCCGGAGCATTTAGACTTGCAAAGTAGCAAAATTGCAATAATTTCCATTTGATTGTGAGCAATATTAAAAGTATAAACATTGCAAGCTACGAAAAAATTTATTTCTCTGAGAAATTCGTATGAGCAAAGAGAACGAGAGCATAAACAAAAAATTCTTATTTGAAAACTGACGTGATATTTTTATGCTATAGGTTTTTAGTATAGAAAATATAAATGCAAATGTAAATTCAATCCCTTATATTTTGTTGTTGTATAGCAAAATTTTTCAACACCTATTTACAAATGCTATGATGCAAGACCTTTTCCACCGGATCGTGAACATGGCTATTTTCTATTTGTGGACTTTAACCTTGCAAATCAATTGTAAAAGTTCTTAAAAAAACATAATTTTCAAACCTTTGAAAATTGGTTATGAAAACATTTGGAAATTATTTTTTTCCAAACGTTAAATTAAAAAGGTTATAAATTGTTTGTAACTTGAGTAACAAAAAGTGTTTCATTCTTATATCACATAAAACAGGACTATGACGATGGCATATTAATTTAAATAATAAAATAAAGTCTTAAGAGATTGTTATATCAATATCACATTGAATTAAATAAGAAAAATTTTTAATCAAAGGCGTTATTGATATTTCAGTTTCAGGCAAAACTTTGTTACGAGTTATAAGACATAAATATTTTAAGCCTTCCCTTCCAAAATCAAACCTTTAAAAACTCAATATAAAAATTTCTGAAGTTCGTTCTAATTTTATTTCGCTGCGATTCTGATAATTTATCAAAAAATTTTCTGCTTTGGTTCCTATAAAAATATTTTTTATGGGTGAATATTTTTGACAAAATCGTTTCAATTTTTATAAATTTTCAAAAAGGACCAAAAGAAAAAACAATATTATCGGACCAACAATAAAAGAAGACCATTTTTGGTCTTTAAAGACCAAAGTGGAAACCGTGGTCCTAAGTAAAAACTAGGCGAAATCGGACTAAAGGGCGTGGCACATCCCATATAAGCAAAAGTTTCAAAAGCTGTACTGAGAGCGTTTTATAAGATAATGAAAACATATTTCGTACAGATACTCGGAATACTACTAACTCTCCGTTTTTGAATTTTTCAAGAAAATACTCAGTAAAACGCACAAGTGCTTCTTTTTGAGAATCACTTAAAATTCTAGGAACCCATCGTGGAAGATTTTGGGCGGCCTTCTCGAGGTTCGTCCTCCACAGAAAAATGACCTGTCTGGAATCTTCGGAACCACTTTGAATAATATAATATTTGGCATTCAATAAATACTTCCACAGGCTTGAGCTTACGTCGAAATCCAAAAAGAATAGCAAACCGAATCTCTTGATGCGTTGGCACTGGAATATCTGCTGACATTGTTTCACTAATTTTACATTTTCTTCTCTCCATTTTGACCGATCTTTCTGAAAATTAAAATGATATATCTTAAGACTATAATAAAAAGTACGCAATTTTTTGATTTACTAAAAAATTATAACATGGCACCTACTAAGAGAACTTTTGTTGGGCCTCCGTACAGTGACAGACAAAACTGGATACAAGTTAGCAACTTTTCCATTGATCTGCCTATAAAACTGTTAATTCTAAAGCAAATGGGTTGAATTTTAGAGTTTATTTTTTACTTATTGGACTATCAGATGATAACACTAGTTTACAAATCGAGCCCTAACCGCCAAAAAGACTTAACTGACACGATTTCGGATTTTCGTTTTTTGATGAAAACCTGTAATTCGTGTCCATACGCATCTTCTCTAAATTTCATAACTATAAAAAGTACCGTTACGGAGTTATAGCGAAAGCAATAAAGACTTAACCGACATTCGAAGTATTTTGTTTATTTTTTTTGTGACTGCGAGTTGTTGGTTAAGTCTTTTTTTCTTTTTGTGTCAAAAATAATTTGCAAATAATGTAATAAAAAGGAAAAATTTATTAAAAAGTCTTGATGCGGGTTAATAGTAAATGTGACCACAAATGTTTTTTGGTACAAAAACTGAAGATCAGATGGGGAATCTGGAAAAGAAAAATAGACTTTACTGACAAAACACTGAAAAATAGCCGTTATATTATAAATAGGTGAATGAAACTAGTTGCATCGCATGTCTAACACAAAATATAGCTTACATACTAAATTTCACTGTAATAGCTATACTCAATGCACAGATATTTAAAAAAAACCTTCTCCTGTAAAATTTACTTTCCCAATGTGCACAAAAACGGATGAGGATCCGTTTCGAATCCATTACGAGTTCATAAAGGTATAAAAAACGTAATCCGCGGTAACGGATCCATTTCGAACCCGTAACGTACATCAAAAACGAATTCAAAACGCTTTGTTTGGATAAAAAAAAAGAACATTTTGAAGCGCTTATTAGCGAATAAAAAAAATTAAATTCCGCAGTGCGGGCCCGTTTCGAATCCGAAACTTATGTAAAAATGAATTCAAAACGGATTTGCTTTTAAATATGTTAATGCTGTATATTTACAGAAAAAAACCGTTTTGATGCGCCTATTAGCAATTAAAAAATAATAAAAAGAAAAAAAAAGGAAGAAAAATAAAGGATAAAAAACCACCTCTGGTAGGATTCGAACCTGGGCAAATCCGTTCCGATTCCGTAAATACTTCAAATACGAACTCAAAACGGATTTGCTTTATTTAATTTTTATGATAAAAAAAATATTTTTGATTTGTTTTATTTTTCTTTTTATTTTATTGCGTATGATTTTTTGTAAACTTTTCAAACTCTGTTTAAAAAAATGTTTTTGATTCCAAATTTGAGTATATAACATTTATTATCAAAAGAAGGGAAGAAAAACAACACAGAATACTTATAAAAAAACAACAGAAATTTGTTTAATATACAAACTTTAAATCTCAACATCAAATAAGTCTACATCAGTTAAATAAACATCATATCGGCCAATAGCCTAGTTGTCTAACGTCTCGTGTATGAAAGAGTAATACCCCGGGAGCCTGAGTTCGACTCTCGGCCGGGCTAGTAATTTTTTATTTTTTGTTATTTTGTTTTTTTTTTTAATTAAAAATAAGCGCTTCACCCTGTTTTCTTTTTTTTTTATAAGCAGCATTATCATTATTAAAAGCGAATCCGTTTTGAATTCGTTTTTGATGTACGTTACAGGTTCGAAACGTATCCATAAAAGAAGAAAAAATGATTCGTTTTTTTTTTAGGAATCCTTCCCGCAAACGGATCAGTAACGGATACTTAACGGATTCCGTAACGGATAAAAAGAACGAAAATATGAACCCGTTACGGATCCGAAACGAGTCCGTTTGGCACACTGGGTTTTGTCAGTTAAGTCTTTTTGGCGGTTAGGGCTCGAAATGATTAAAATTTTTTTTCCCATTGAATGCCATTATTCATTTTATATGTAAAATGGGCTGCTGATTCCGAAAATCGCATTATTTTTTTTTTTTTATTTCGTTTCGTTTTCGAGATATCGGTCATTATCGGTTTTTGGACCAAAAAAAAAGATAGTTCCACTTAAATACAAATATCTCAAGAACTAATGTTTGTGTTTAAATGTATTATGTGTCATATTAAAGGTAATTAAATTACCTATAAATGATATTCACACCACTTTTTGGCTCGTTTGTTAGTTTCGGAGAAATAAATTGATTTCTGAAAAAAAAATTAATTTTTCCGAAAAAATAAAAAAAAAGTCAAAATATATGATATGAAAAAACTATTATATTTATTGACAAAATTTCTTTTGGAGATTGTTAAATATTGTCTAAAAAATGTGAAAAATTTTTATTTTTTTATTTTTAGTTTCCCTTGGCTGCTGTAGAGGGCGTCATCCAAAAGTTACTTTTTAAACGGTAGGACATGTTGTAGACCTCCTGCAACAGATTTTTCAAAAATTCAAAATGGATTTTATTCTTGAGACTCAAAACTATACAATAAGCCTCTAAAATTCATACTTTTTTATATTTTGAAGTTTTTGTATGAATATTTATGAAAAATGCGAAAAAATTTAGGGACTTACCCTCAAAAATTGCCCCGTAAAAAAGAGGGAGGGGTATTTTTTAAAACTTTCAGAGGCTTATTGTTTAATATTTTTTATGAGAAATCGAATGCTTTTTGGCTTTTTAAAATCGGTCGAGTAGGTTCGGAGACAAATGTCCTACCAGTTTGAAAAGTAACTTTTGGATGACGCCCTCTACAGCAGCCAAGGGAAACTAAAAATAAGAAAAAAAAATTTTTTTTTCATATATTTTAGACAATATTTAACAATGTCCAAAAGAAATTTTGTCAATAAATATAATCAGGCATGTTCTGAAATCCGATTCACTTCGGAAACGGAATGAAAGCAATCTTCAAGAGCTCCGCATTTCGATAATTAACACCAAATTGAATTTATGTTTCGGTAAATCGAAATGGAACCATAGGCAAATTTTATTTGTTGAAAGACAAATCCGATTCCATTTTATTTGTCGCAATGCAGAGCTCTTGAAAATTGCTTTCATTCCGTTTCCGAAATTAATCGGATTTCAGAACATGCCTGAATAGTTTTTTCATAATAAAATTTTTAAAAAGTTTTGTTTTGTTTTCAATTACAAAAGCGAATGTCCCCTTAAATGCGCTTTTGCCTATTTTTTTCGTTTTTTTGTAATAAGCTGATCGATTATTTGAAACTTTTTGTAAAACACATAAGAAAATCCAAAAATTTCTTAAAGTATGCGTTAAATAAATATATCCGTGTCTCGTCGTTTTTCTCCAGCACGTCAGATTTTTTTTTAATCGATTTTTGAAGTTTTTGGGGGGCCAAAATGACCCACATGTAAGGGTCTTGGAGGGTTAAAATTGTTTACAAAATATTCCTCGCAATATCTTGCATAAGTTTACTGAACACATGATACATCTCAGATGTAAGGATCATATAGTTAAATTCATCGATTTAACACAAGAATGCGTTATTTTTGTTTTTTTCATGTACAGTGGATTAAAAAACTTCAAAAATCGATTAAAAAAAAATCTGACGTGCTGGAGAAAAACGACGAGACAAGGTTATTTTTTTTTAACGCATACTTTAAGAATTTTTTAAATTTTCTTATGTGTTTTACAGAAAGTTTCAAATTATCGAACAGTTTATTACAAAAAAACGAAAAAAATAGGCAAAAGCGCATTATAGTAATTTATCAATGAATTGCATACAACTTTTACATTTTTCCATCGATTTTCTTAAATAATATCTTATTTGCTTTACAAATATATAGAATATGATATTAAAAAACCAAATGATTTTTAACATTTTTTTTTTCTTGTATAAATTTGCAGTTGGTTTTGATTTTTTCTTAATTTTTTCGAAAAAAAAAAAATGTTTTTTTAGAAATCAATGTATTTCGCCGAAACTAACAAGCCAATCAAAAAGTGATGTGAACATCATTTGTAGACAATTTATCTTTAATATGGCATATAACACATTTAAACGCAAGCATTGGTTCTTGAGATATTTGTATTTAAGTGGAACTATCTTTTTTTTTTGGTCCAAAAACCGAAAATGACCGATATCTAGGTACCTTACCTTCACAGAATAAAAAACAATTCTTTTTTGCATTTTCTAAAATACATACAATTTTAAATAAAATGACACCTCGATCACTGGAAAATTCAAAAATTGAATGAGCTAAGAAGGCATTTTGAAATCGTTAAATGAAAAATTCAAGTTTGTAGATAATGAAGTTTAAAGTTTGTCAATTACACTGTACTAGTTTTTGGGACCTTTTTTTTTTTGGTTTGGCAGGAGATAGGTCATTCTTACCTAGTTCGGGTACAGGGATTTCAGTGGTGCTAACCGTTTTGCTGGATTGGTTCATCACCTCATACAAAATGTACAAATCAAAATTTCGTCTAGAAAGAGGTGTTTTTCATACAGAATCTCTTAGTAACTTCTGATAAATCAATGATTTTTCATCAAAAGTATATTTTCCATTTCATGATGAATTAATAGGCATTCGAATTGCTGGGTTTATTCACTAAATCTAGAATGGAACTGTCATTTGTCATACGATCTTGATCTGCAAAGACTTGAAATTTTTGTAATAAAATATTGTTATTGGTAAGAATAATAAAATTTAAAGTTTCTAGTTTTTCGGTCCGGAAATAGCCTTTGTATGTAATTGAGAGATATCCTTTTTTTAAAGGCTTATAACTCAGTGTGTAGTGATCCAATTGAAAAATAGTTAAAGTATGGCTTGTTAAGGGTAATTTTTGCTATCCGTAGTCATTAACAAAAATTATTTTTTTTTTTTTACATATTTAATTCAATTTATTGATTTAAATTGTTTGCATAGAATAACTTAGTCTTTAACATGCCACTTATTCATAGTAATAACAACGAAATATAATTATAACAATCTTAAGGGGACATTCGCTTTTGTAATTGAAAAGAAAAATTTTATTATGAAAAAACTATTATATTTATTGACAAAATTTCTTTTGGACATTGTTAAACACTGTTTAAGAAATATGAAAAAAATTTTTTTTTTTATTTTTAGTTTCCCTTAGCTGCTGTAGAGGGCGCTATCCAAAAGTTACTTTTTGAACGGTAGGAAATATTTTAGACCTCCTGTAACAGATTTTTGAAAAATTCAAAATGGATTTTATTCTTGAGACCCAAAACTATACAATAAGCCTTTAAAATTCATACTTTTTTATATTTTGAAGTTTTTGTATGAATATTTATGAAAAATGCGAAAAAATTGAGGGACTTAACCTCAAAAAATGCCCCGTAAAAAAAGGGGGGCGTATTTTTTAAAACTTTCATATTTTTTATGAGTAATCGAATGCTTTTTGGTTTTTTAAAATCCGTCGTGTAGATTCGGAGAAAAATTTCCTACCAGTTTGAAAAGTAACTTTTGGATGACGTCCTCTACAGCAGCCAAGGTAACGTAAAGGCACCAGTTACCGTCCACTTTTCAGTACGTTTAATTGAATCTCTCAGAAGATACTAAAAAATAATATGTAATTTCATGAAACTTTACCTATATGTTATTACATATGTTAACTGCAGGAAAAGATATGTAGTAATAATTAATAGGATAGTTTTAATTTTTTAATTTGTTTTTTAAAATACAGACTCAATAAAACGCAAGGTGCACCATATTCCGTCCGGCCGGTGATGATAGTGCTTGTATCCGTCCACGCGGGCACCTGATTCCGTCCATCGCTTTCGAATTAAGAAAAATTAACTTTATTATGCTTAAAAAAGATTAAATTTGCTAAAAAAAAATACAATGTTTTAGTTTTTTAAATTATGTTTATTTTAATACAAAGTTAGAATTAAATTTAGTTATTTAAACAAAAAATTTAAATTTTAAATATTTGGCAACATAACAAATTTTACTTCAAAGTTTATAAACTAATATCAATCACATTTCTTTCTGAGATCGATGGGTCGCATTAGGATAAAATACTGCCAATATAATGTTATTTTACTTACAAAACTCTCTTAAATTAAAATTGATATGCGACGAATGACCATCCAGGAATAATATCACAGGTACTGGAATGTCATTCTCTTTCAACCATGGATGAAAAGCATTGGTTATATATTCGTAAAAAGTTTCACTGTTCATCCATCCAGATTTGGAGTGGCCTATCCCCCATTGTTTTGGTATATTCATTACAATTGATGATGGCACGGAACATTTGTATAGGAAGAGTTCCAATGGTGGAGGTACTGCACCATCTGCAGATATTGTAAGCAAAACTGTTAAACACTCCTTTTTGTCATTGGCCGTTCGGTTATATACTTTTTTTGAACCTTTTCTGACTAAAACTTGTTTTTCTTGGGATGATAAATAAAATCCACTTTCATCACAATTAAAAATCCTACGGTTGTCATTCATAATATGTGGCAAATTATTTTCTTCCAGGTAATTTCTAACTTTGGAAAACCAGCTTTTTATGTTTTGCTCCGAAACTAAGGATGAAGACTGTGATTGTGGCACTCTTTTATTAACTTCTGGATGACGCGCAAGGAATAAATTGTACCACTTCTTACCAGGCTTATCATTGTTAAAAGGATTATCCCTTTTGAAATTTTTAATTAATTTTGAAACTGAATCAACAAGCTGTGATTTCGTTACAGGAAATCCCAGCTCACCCATTTCTATAATCGACTTGATTAAAATATTTTCTTTCTCTGTTGTTAATACGGTTGGACTACCAACATTTTCAGGGTTTTTGTATCTTTCTTTTATTCCATCTAATAGAGTTGTCATCGAAATGTGATAAAATTTAGCAGTTTGCGTTACGTTATATGTTTTCTCTTTTATGTCAACTAAAGCCTTTTCAAGATTTCCGCGAGGATAAGTACCCAGTTTTTGAGAATTCATGATTATCTGAAACAAAAACGAGTGGTCGCATTATAGACACTATGTATTCTTGTTTCCGACCAAGGCGGACGGAAACAGGAACTAAAGAAATAAAGTAAGCCCTGTTTCCGGTCGTATTTAATTTGTATATATAAATTGATTAGAGCCATTAAGATATATTTTTATAATGAATACTGAAGTTTAAACTTTAAAGTACCACGTAGTAGCGAAAAATACCCAAAAAGAGCAAAAATTAATGTTAATTTAAAACTTGAATTAATAGAACAATTTTGATTCAACCAGGAAAATTAACTAAAAATGCATAAGTTTCAAGTCAAATTGTGCCAAATCTGATTGATTTAAAGTAGGACGTATACAGGTCCTGCAACGTAGAATTACATATACATTACAAATCTAGCAAGAATTACACATATTTATTTAAATTACACAATAAAACTATGTCTTTTTTACGAAGTGTAAAAATCCTGTTTCCGTCCAAATGGACGGAATATGGAACGCAGAAATTTTGTATGTACCCACATTCCGTCCGATTTTATTTATCTCATAAATATATTAAAATAATTTATCAAGCAAGAATAACTTTATAATTACAATAAAAACTTATGTATTCATACAACAAAAAACAAAAATACTTACCATTCAGTTTATTTTCACCAAAATCTGAAAATCTTTGCAACTTCACTTTTAACTTTTTTCACTCTAAAAAAACCGTCGAACTGCACTGGTGCGTGCTTTTGATTCAACAGACAAATAATTCGCTATTGTTTCAAAGAAATATTTTGACAATTAACGAGTGAATATTGAACGAATGAAAATATTCCACTTTTGTAAAGTTTGTGCGGGAAATTCAAGCACTTTTATGGAGTTTTTAAAAAAAGACGGATACAGGAGACCGGACGGTAACTGGTGCCTTTACGTTAAACTAAAAAAAAAAAATTTTTTCCATATTTTTTGGACAATACTTAACAATGTTCAAAAGAAATTTTGTCAATAAATATAATAGTTTTTTCATAATAAAATTTTTAAAAAGTGTTTTTTTGTTTTCAATTACAAAAGCGAATGTCCCCTTAAAAATAGTTATCACATAGCTTTTAAATTCTTGAATGCTAAAAAAGGGAGTAAATATAAGATAAAATGTAAAAATGAGAAAAGATTATGAGGAGAAATACTGAAAGATTAAATGTTTGAAGTTGTTTTTAGATGAAACAGTTTTGATTGTATTTGGCAATGAGTTCCATAGTCTAGTGGCATTTACAAATAATAGTCTGCTGCTGCTTACGTAATTAAAGCGAGGAATGATAAGAGTTATATTTCTATTTGACCTCGAAAACTGTAGTTTTTCATATAAATAATAAGGTGTCTTTGAGTGTAACAAATTATGTAAAAATATACAGTTTCTCGCCTTTATATAGTTCAAGATGTTACACCCAAGAATCTTGTTAGCAAATACCGTGATATGCTCATACCTAGTTTTGCTATAAACGAAACGAGCCGCATTATTGAATGCAACCAACAGTTTATGATGAGATGCAGAGTTAAGATTACTATAAACGACTTCGAAATAGGTAATTAATGGGACTACAAGCTGAAGAACTAATTTCCGTTTTGTTTCAACAGGTATGAAAGATGCAGATCTTCTCAAATCACGCAAAGTATAAAATATTTTGTTAATAACTGAGTTAATGTGGTCTTCACAAGTCAATGAAGAGTTTATGTAGAACCCTAAGTTTTTGGCTTTGTTAACAACTTTTAGTGCCACGCCATTAAGCAGAATTTGAGGCAAATCCGAAATTAAATACGCTGTCTTGGAGATAGGTAGAACAAATGATTTAAGTGGGTTAAGTTTCAGTTTATTCGATTCAGCCCATTTGGCAATTGTATTTAAATCTTCATTTATTCTTGCACATAAATCTTCAACATTTTACCATTTGTTGTTTTTGTTATATAGTTTTTAGTAGACATAAAACCAGTGATTGATTCACATTTGTGCAATTATAATTCAGGATTCTGACATGATAGAAAAAAACCAAGATCATATTCGTAATAAGAAGGTCCTATCATAAGTTGCTATAAAAACTTAGAACAGAAAACCATGTTTGGACTAGACCGGGGTAGGGGCTTAAAAACATGGACCACTGCAGATCCTGACAGCATCCAATTTCTTGTTAGAGTAACTTAGGGCAATGTGGTTACCTTTTTTCTTTTTTGCCAATTTCTACCAAAGTAATGGTAGTAGGTTAGCTTGGTCACTTATTTGTATTAGTTATATTATTGTTTTTACTATTTGATAATTCATATACTAAAATATTAACATTTTCAAGAGTGAGGCCAGTTAAATTGAAAGTACCTAAAAATAGCTGAAAAAGAAAAGTGTCGGGTAATGTGGATCACCCTGTCCATTTTCTAAAGTAGTACCGTTATTCGCAATTTTTGTTGACTATAAGTCTAGTAGTATTTTTTTAGATTATATTTGCTATCAAATAGCTTTATAGGCTTATTAAAGAATATTTTTTAGTAAGATAAACCAAATTCATACTAACAAGTGAATAAGTAATGAGGGTTACCGAATCATACGTAAAATAGTACTCCACATTACTCAAACTCGGATGTCCCAAACATGCAATTAGCTTTTAAGGTGTAATAGTAATCAAAGTTGATATACGGTATATAATATTGGGTAGTCTACAATACCCGAATACATCACTTTTTTGCAATAATCATTGATTATATAAAAGAAATGTAAAATCAGACTTGCTTATGTATTTTTTCATTGAATAATAGTTCAACAATTACATTAGAGTTATTTGAATTTTAGAAAACAGAGTTCTGAGGAAGTTATTTAGTTATTCACACCGTACTAAAAATATGTCAACTTGACCTCTCAGCATATAATCAGAAATTGCACACGTGTAATTAGCATAATAGAAAAGCCGAAGAGCGTAAGAAATATGTTTTCACGATTTAATGTGCATAAATAACCATAATTGTTACACAGTCTTTAATATGAGAAATAAAAGGGTACACCACATTACCCGCATAGTCCACATTACCCTAAATTACTATACTTGTAGTCAGACTTATGGGAATCTCATAAAAAAACATACTTTTGATTCATCACAATTTAATAAGAGATTCTTTACGAAAAACACCAATTTCTAGACGAAATTTTGATTTGAACTTTTTGTATGGAGCGATAAACCAATCCAGCAAAACGGTTAACGCCACTGAATTCCCCATGCCCGAATTAGGTAAGAATGACCTATTTTCTGTCAGAACAAATTTTCAACCAGCACAGTGTTATTAATGTTTACAGGGAAGCGGTTCGGTAAGACCTCTTTTATTTGTTACCTGTTATATGATAATCGATCTCCATTCAGTTGTAAAATGTTCAGTACATGTCTACGCACTAAATTCCACCTTAAACTGAAAACCGATAAAATTGATCCTAACTCTTATTTTTTGCTGAACTGCTAAATTTTGTGAGTGAAGATAAGTTACTTTTCCAATGGACGGTCAGTATGAGGACGGTAGTCCTTAAGAACATCTCTGATTTTGATGATTTTTTTTTTAAATTTTTTATTTTTTTTTTTTTTGTATTCAAAATCAGAAACATTTTGGAGCGCGGTCGGAATTATTTAATTTTTTAAACAATATAACTTATGTTTTCATAAAAAAAAATTGGAAAAAAACAAACAAACAAAAATCAGAATAATCTATTTTCTATCTTTCCCGCAAACCAAACCTTACGACTTTTTCGTAAAGATTTCGTTACGAATTCGGTACCGAAATCAGAAAAATTTACCGACTCGTTGTAACAATTTCGCTACGAAATCGGAACGTTTGGTTTGCTGGGTTCTTCTTATATAATATATATATTATATAAATGTAGTGTGCGTGTGCTTGTCACGTTATAACTTTGAAACCGCTTAACCGATCGCGACCATTTTTGCACTACGTATTTGTTTTGTACAGCAGGTGGTGATCGGGTGAGGGGGAGTTCTAGCCACCATATAAAAAAAACACTTAAAATGCTATATCTCTGCAGGTATACCAGATTTTTTTATACAACTTGGTAAATGGATAGATGTTTTTACTACCAATCAACGTGCAAAAAGTGGAGTGGATTGAGTAAGGGGGTGTTGGATCCGTCATACAAAAAAATGATTTTAAAATTTTGATATTTTGCTTTTAATATTACTCGAAGGCAGATTTTGATGAAAATCAAAATTTTCAATGGTTAAAAAGTAAGCGTGACACTTCCGATCTCGCCTAATTTTTGCCCAATATAAGGTTGTAGTAGTTAGTTAGTTAGTAGTTGTGTACCAAATTTCATCAAAATATCTTATACGGTTCAAAAGATATGACCACATCAAATTAAAAGTTTAGGGCGGTGCCACGCCTCTTCATAAGTATATACTAAGTCAAAGTTTATCTCATTCTTTAGTATATGCTAATGCACATCATCTCCTCTATAAGCAAATACATACTTTAAGAGCTGGTTCACATGACAGACTAAACCATCGAGCGATAGTAATATTTGAAGGTCAACGGAGAGATCCCTTCCAATCAACTCTAGTACGCTATACACAGAAAGTCTTTTGCTAATGTACTGTATGCTATTTACCGTTTGGCCAAGCCAACGATATCACATCTTACACTTTTAATCAAACTTTTCTATTTTTAGGTTGGCATATTTCCTTCCAACTTTGTCACCAATCAGGATCCAATGCTCATTAATGTGCCTTCTGCTATAGGCGATATACGACCACATGAAATAGACTATCAAGAGCTAGATGTGCAAGAGGTGATTGGTGTTGGTGGTTTTTGTAAAGTACATCGTGGTTATTATGGCAATGAGGAAGTTGCTATTAAAGCAGCACGACAAACAGCTGATGAAGATATTGAAACTATGCGTGATAATGTTCTGCAAGAAGCAAAACTATTTTGGGCATTAAAACATGAAAATATCGTAGCACTGCGAGGTGTTTGCTTAAAACCAACTAAACTTTGTTTAGTCATGGAATATGCACGTGGTGGCTCATTGAATCGTATTTTGGCTGGACGAAAAATTCCACCAGATGTTCTTGTAAATTGGGCTATACAAATAGCTCGCGGAATGAATTATTTGCACAACGAAGCACCAATTTCTATTATACATCGCGATCTAAAAAGTTCAAATGGTAAGTTTTACAAGCTTTTTAAATTTTGTACATACTTATGTATGTTATTTGAAGCGCTTTTAGTTTCTCTTCAAAATCGTGAAAAAAAATAAATTCGAACTAAAACCTCAAAAATCTAAATTTTCAATAATCTCATGAACTGCCCAGGGCAAAAAAAAAAAAAATTATTGCAATTTTCATTTTGAGCGACTTCAAAATGTTACAAACAGTAATTAATTATCTGTTATCTAGGTAATTTACCTAATCCTAATACCTATAGGCACTACATATTTTTCAAGCAAATGAAACATGTAAATAATTAAAGTATTTTTTTATGGCATGCAGTTTTAATATTCGAAACTATAGAAGGTGACAATCTGCAGAAAAAAACGCTGAAAATAACTGACTTTGGCTTGGCACGAGAATTATATAATACGACACGTATGTCCGCTGCGGGCACATATGCTTGGATGCCACCGGAAGTGATAAGTCGGGGCACGTATTCAAAGTATGTTTAAAAATCAATTTGACAATTTCAAAGCCATTATTACAGTTTTATTAACAATTATTTCTTTTGACATTTTAGATCATCGGATGTTTGGAGTTACGGTGTACTATTGTGGGAGTTAATAACTGGTGAAACTCCATACAAGGGTTTTGATTCATTATCAGTTGCTTATGGTGTTGCAGTTAATTCACTTGCATTGCCAATTCCAAAAACTTGTCCGGAAGCATGGGGAAAGCTTATGAAAAGTAAACTCAAGAATTAAAATTTAATGTATTTTATTCAAGTTTATTGTATTCCTTATAAACTTAGATTGCTGGGAGAGTGACCCACACAAGCGACCAGGTTTTAAAGATATTTTAATGAAATTGGAGGATATATCACGATCCGGTTTTACATTAACGCCGCAGGAGTCTTTTCACACAATGCAAGATGGTTGGAAAAAAGAAATTGCAGATGTTTTGCACGAGCTACGCTTAAAAGAAAAAGTGAGTACCGGAAATAATGGAGTCTTTCTCATATTTGGAGGTGTGTCTAGAAAAAGTTTAAAACCTCCAGTTTTAATACCCTACAACCAGGGTATATTCACTTTGTCCTTCCGTCTGGAACGCTAAGGAGTCGTGTCAGCTATGGAAAAGTATATATATTCTTGATCAGCGTCGCCTCCCGAGTCGATATGGCCTGTCCGTCTGTTTAGCTGGCTGGCTGGCTGGCTGTCTGTCCATGGAAATATTTTTCACGAGAAAACTAAGCAAGATAATTCGATGAATTTTTGTACACTGGCTTTGTCGCAAAAGATAGCTCGTGGGATTGAAAGTTAGCGAAATTGGTTAACGGAGACGCCCACACAAAAAAAAAAAAAAAAACAATTAATATGCAATACTAGCTGTTTTACCCGGCGTTGCACGGGTTTTAATAAAAAGCCAGATTGCACTAAAAAGCTAATACCGAAAACTTTTTTTATTTTTTAAAACAATGTGCCACAAACAATGTGTAAAAACCCAAATGTTTCGAAAAACATCTAAAATATCGGCAAAAGTCTAAAAGTATAGAAGAACATCTAAAGTATAGGTAAAAGTCCAAATATAACGAAAAACATCCAAAATATCGGTAAAAGTCCAAAAGGTTCGAAAAATATTGAAAACATCTAAAAGGTCCAAAAATGTTGAAAAACATCCTAAAATCGGCAAAAGTCCAAATGTATTGGAAAACATCGAAGAAATAATAATAATAATACTTGATTGTTATTGTTATGAATAATTGGCATACTAAAGACTAAGTTCTTGTATGCGAACGATTCAAATCAATAAATACTATATATAAAAAAATCAGTAAAAGTCCAAATAAAGCGAAAAAGATCCAATATATCGAAAAAGGTCCAAAAGTTTCGGAAAATATTGAAACACAACGAAGATATCGGTAAAGTCCAAGTTTATAGAAAAACATCCAAAATATCGGTTAAAGTCCTTAAATGTCGAAAAACGTCCTATAAATCGGTAAAAGTCCGAAAGTTTTGAAAAGTATTGAAACACATCGAAGAAATCGGCAAAAGTCTAAGTTTATCGAAAAACATCCAAAATATCGTTAAATTACAAAAAGAAATCGAAAAACATCCTATATATCGGTAAAAGCCCAAAAGTTTTGAAAAATATTGAATTACATTGAAGAAATCGGTAAAAGTCTAAAAACAAAACATGCAATATATCGAAACAAAATCAAAAGTTTCGAAATTGTGAAATATGTACATTAGAGTGGTCCAAAATCCGAAAGTGTTAAAAAGTTAAGGTGCGCGCGACTTTTCTGAATCCTTGGATCCTGCTGATTACAAAAAGTGCTTTGGAACCAAAAAAAAATTGCGTTCAGATATTCCGCAACAAGCTTGAAGGTACTTTTTTAGGAATTTTTTAGTTTTTGAGTACTTTTTTTAATTTAAACGCTATATCTTTTAACCATAAATTGCATTTTTGTAAAAATATTTTGATTCAAATTCTGCATTAATAATAATAAATCTAGTCTTTCCCAATTTTTTTTAGCAGCATTTTAAACTTCAAAATTTGTTAATTTTTTGAGGTGTTTGCACATTCAAGAACCGATTTTTTTCTTATTTTGCTCTAGCAAATTTTTTTTAAAATTTTTATATTTTTAAGCATTAATTTATCTTTAAAATAATTTCAACAACTAAGCTTTTAGTAACACTTTTACCCACTAAAAACAATTAAGTATAATTGAATTTGACATAAAAAAAAATTAATTTTCATGTTTTCAAGGCATTAAAATAAGATATCTTAATGGTATGACGTAAGGTACCACTTTTTTCTTATAAAATCATTAGTTCCTAATCTTCTGAGTAAAATAACATTCTTCGTAATATCGAAACCTTGACACTTCATGTTATTTTTGGCAAAATAGGTTAACAGATAGTTTTCATAGATTTTCTAAGGAAACTAAAAAAATAAATAAATCAAAAAGAAACTAAAATAGCCATTTTGGATGTATTTGTTGATGCTGATTCCGAATTCAGTCTCAAAACTGCTGCATCTTGTATGGTTAAGGAGATATTTTTACATGAATGTATAAGAAACACCGTTTTTGCTTTTTTTAAAGTGATATTACAAGTCAAGGTTCCTTTCAACCACAAAAAATGGTATAGTGGTTAAAAGTGCCAGTCTGATTCTTTAAAATTCAATTTAAATTATACTGATGTCTTTTTTATCTTCTGAGTTATCCTAAACCTAAAAAGTTGAAAAAGTGCAAAAAACACGTTTGTTTGTTATTTCTGCTTACGATATTTCGGAGGAACAAAGAAATATCGATATAATTTAAATTGGGTTTTGAAGAAAAAAGCTGTCACTTTTAACTTCCATACCAGGCTGAAAGTTACCATGTTGTGATATAACAGCTTCAAAAATAGCAAAAACGGTGTTTTTTGCATTTTTAGGATAGGATATCTCTAAAACCGTGTGAGATAGAGCAATCCTGACACCGAATTTAGAATTTTCATGAGCACATACATCGCAAATGACAATTGTTGTTTCTATTTCACCACGAAAATTTTAAACTCAAAGTTTTTTTTGGCCAAATTTGATTATATTTTACGGTTTTTAGTAAGTTATGTGAAGCTTTTAGCTTAGTTGTTGGATTCATTTGATAGATAAATTAATGCATAAAAAAATAGTAATATAAAAAAAAATTTCCTAGAGCAAAATAAGAAAAAAATCAGTTCTTGAATGTGCAAACACCTCAAAAAATTAACAAATTTTGAAGTTTAAATTGTCGATAAAAAAAATTGGGAAAGACTAGATTTATTATTATTGATGCAGAATTTGGCTCAAAATATTTTTACAAAAATGCAATATAATTTTTGCAAATACCTTATCTGGTTAAAAAGATATAGCGTTTAAATTAAAAAAAGTACTCAAAAATTCCTAAAAAAGTACCTTCAAGCTCGTTGCGGAATATCTAAACGCAATTTTTTTTTTTGGTTCCAAAGCACTTTTTGTAATCAGCAGGATCCAAGGATTCAGAAAAGTCGTGCGCACCTTGACTTTTTAACACTCTTGGTTTTTCCATACAAAATTTGGACCACTCTAATGTACATACATCGAAGAAATCAGTCAAAGTCCAAGTGTTTCGAAAAACATCCAAAATATCGAAAAAAGTCAAGAAGAATTGAAAAATATAGAAAAATATGTAAAACATCGTTAAAAGTCCAAAAAATCACTCTCATTTTTGCTCTCATCAACAACACAACATCAAGAATAAACTAGTAAGGGTGTTACCTTTGGCCTGGCCAAACATTAAATACCCTACACAGCAGTATTTTTAAAATTTTGCCTATTTGGGAGGTGCCACGCCCTCTTCTCCGAATTCACCCAGTTTTTGCTTAAAGCTTGTATTTACAATTCTTAGTGTCTGAGTAAAATTTAGTTCGATTACACTGTGGAACAATTTCAAACTTTTTTTAAAACACATGAGAAAATCCAAAAAATTCTTAAAGTAGACGTTAAAAAAAAATACCCGTGTCTCGTGGTTTTTCTCCAGCACGTTACATTTTTTTTTTTTAATCGATTTTTGAAGTTTTTTTTTCCACTGTATATGAAAAAAACAAAAATACCGCATTCTTGTGTTAAATTGATGAATATAACTATATGATCGAGGTGTATCATGTGTTCAGCAAACTTATGCAAGATATTGCGGGGAATATTTTTTTAGAAACTTTTAACCCTGTTTGACCTTTGCCTTTTTCTAAAATAGGTACAAAAATTACACCCAAAACTGGGAAATATTGAGTCAGTATGTATTACAGAAATATTTGCTATAAAATTTTACTAATAGTTTCTAAACACGTAAAGGTCAAAATTTGAGCCCTTAACCAAAAAAATCGTTAAAATCAATTAGGACTTTTCAAATTGCATATTAATTACATCCCTGACGCGCTTACCTTAAGTTTTAAGAATTTTTTGTCTTTGGCAACCCTTTATGAAATTTTTTGTAGGATATTTTTGCAAATTTTTTTTAACCCATTGTAGCTCAGTTTTAGGAAAAGGGGTCACAAAGACCCATAAAAACAGGATATAATGGGTTAATGTATTCTAGGAAAATTATCCTGGTGTGATTTCGTTATGATCTTGTGAGAACGAGTTTTGTCCAAAATGTTGTTTTAGAGTTTTACAGTGGGGTGAAATTTGGAAAATATTTATTGTTAGAACTGCTTACTGATTTCAACGATTTTTTTGCTTTCGGGATAAAATTTTGCTTTTTTAGTGTTCAGCAACTAGTAGTGAAATTGAATAGCAAATATTTCTGTAGTACATACTGACTCAATATTCCCCTGTTTTAGGTGTCATTTTTGTACCTTTATAAGAAAAGGGCAAAAATTACCCACATGTGGAGGTTGTGCAGGGTTAAAATTTTCTAAAAAAATATTCCCCGCAATATCCTGCATAAGTTTGCTGAACACATAATATACCTCAAATGTAAGGATCATACATATAGTTAAATTCATCGATTTAACACAAGAATGCGGTATTTTTGTTTTTTTCATATACAGTGGAAAAAAAACTTCAAAAATCGATTAAAAAAAAAATGTGACGTGCTGGAGAAAAACCACGAGACACGGGTATTTTTTTTTTTAACGTCTACTTTATGAATTTTTTGGATTTTCTCATGTGTTTTTTTTTTGTGTCGAACGGTGTTATCTCAAAAAACGCTTTCAGTACAGCGTTTTGAAACTTTTGCTTATATGGCAGGTGCCACGCCGATTTTATCCAGTTTTTGCTTAAAGCTTATATTTATAATTCTGAGTGTCTGAGTAAAATTTAGTTCGATTATCTCAAAAAACGCTTTCAGTACAACGTTTTGAAGCTCTTGCTTATATGGGAGGTGCCACGCCCTCTTGTCCGAATTAGCCCAGTTTTTGCTCAGGGCTTGCGCTTACAATTCGTAGTATTTATGTGTATTTTGGTTGCATTATCGTGAAAAATACTCCAAAAGTTGCATTTTGAATATATTTTTTGTATGGGCGGTAGGCGTGTGCGTTGACCGATTTCGTTCATTTTTAATCCCCTGAGCTATCTTTGACGACGAAAGCTGAGACCCAAATTTCATTGAATTATCTTGCTTAGTTTTCCCAAAAAATGTATTTCCACACACAGCCAGCCAGCCACCCAACCAGCCAGCCAGACAGACGGACATGGCTATATCGACTCAAGAGGTGACGCTGATCAAGAATATACATACTTTTCTATATCTGCCACGCCTCCTTCTCTGCGTTACAAACGGAAGGACAAAGTGAATATACCCTGAGTGTAGGGTATAAAAAACAATAAATGAAAGAGACGGAAAAGACAACAACAACACATAACTCATGGCGCAGCAAGCTATACCGACTGAAATGCAAATGATCATTTTTATGCAAGCATTGAATTTTTTTTTTCAACAACTTCATACTAAAAAAAAAAGGTTTATCTTATAAAAACCAAAAAAATAAGTATACAATCCTGTTCCTTACCACATGTTTAAAAAAAAAAAAATTATTAAAATCGGTTTGGTATATTTTGCACCAAATTGTTACATAGGGTTTTCATAAAAGCAATTTTATATAAATAGTATAGATTATGAGAATTATTTTCGATACACACAAGTACTAGCGATGCGGTTTTGAGATAATCCAACCAAATTTCACTCAGATATTAAAGATAGTAAATGCAAGCAGGTGTCACACCACATAGTGCAACAAAATTTTGCAAAGATACTAGGAATAGTTAGCTAGGCAAACTCAGATAAGATACATGGTACATCCCATACAAGCAAAATTTTCAACATACTGCTCTGTAGGGCATTTAATTTTTGGCCGTAAGTGGAACGCTTTTACTATTTTTTTAATTTTAATCTTTTTTATTCCCTACTGGGCGGGGGCAGTTCATTCATGGTTTTCCGTCCTAAGTTTTTATAGCCGTTTATGATGGATTGGGACCTCCTTTGAGCTTGGCTTTTTTTTGTCGTGTCAGGATCCTGCGTTATCGTCTCTTAAAAGTGAAAAAATCACTATTTTGAGGTCTCCTAAAAGCTATATAACAAAAACAGTAAACAGTAAAATTATTTTTTGTAAATGGATACGGATAGCCAAAACTAGGTTAACAAAGCCGTTTCTTGACAATTCGGTCCCTACCTTCCGAGTTATAAGGCTTTTAAAAGAGGATATATCTCAATAATATACAAAATCCATTTCCGGACCAACAAATTAAAAATGTTAAAATTTTATTATTTTCATCAATAACGTATTTTATTACAAAAATTTCGAGCCCTTGCGGACCAAGATCGGAAAAAAAATGACAGATCTATTCTTAATTTAGTGAATGAGCCTACTAAATTACTGGCTTCTTAATTAACAGAACAAATACTTCGTTTGTTCATATACTAAATCTCGAATCTGCTTCCATTCAAAAGATCATAGCTTTGGAATGGCTAGCCGTGTCTTGAATAGCACACCTGCGTTCAAAAGTTAAAATGTTTTTTCTAAGAAGATGTGATTTCTAATTCATTTTGTATAAATATATCATATGTCTTCATTCAAAAGCTCATAACTTTGAGCCAGATGACGTTTTGTAATAAATAAGCCATAAGCTGATAATACGCAACAACATCTTTCCAACAGTGTCAAAATCAAAACAATACAACTAATCGTTCAGAAGATCTAAATTTTCGAAGCCAATCTCGCAATAGAAAAAAAACACTCCAAACGATTTTAAGGTGCCTCGAAATTCACCGCAGATATATAGTTTGAGGACTTAACTTAGAATTTAACGTTGCATCCGAAACTCAATGTTACCAGGTCAAAAAATAAATTGATTTTTTCCTGTGGACAGCCCCATAGAAGAAAATGCTACACTGAATCTTGTAAAATTAATCAGTTCTGACAAGTTAAAAAAAATGTTGTTTTAAAAAAATGGATCTAAAAATGAAAATTGCTAATAACTTATGAAAATTAAAAGTGAATATATTATTGTAAAGAAAAGTACCTTTGCCCATTTTTTACCTTTATCATATTAAAATTGTTTGTTTTAACTTCTCAAGGAACTGCGTAACAAGGAAGAGCAACTCCGCCGTGTGCAATTGCAGCAACGTGAACAAGCAAATAATTTAAAAATGTTTGAGCAACAATTGATGGCACGTGAAATTGAATTGATTGGACGAGAATTAATAATAGCACAAAATACGCCTATACCTAATAAAAGACGTGGAAAATTTAGCAAAGTTAAGCTGAAGGTAATTTTATTAAAATAAAAAGGAAAGCTTGTACACACACTACTCCTGAAGCATCATTAATTTCATCTAAAATGGCAACGTATACTGAATGTCTCCGAGTGTTTGTAATGTTATTCTGATGAAATAACACTTTGAATCAAAATCGTAGCTGTTTCCTTTTTGAAAATATCTCGATTTTTCTAATTGAGGCATTTTCCCATACAGAAAGAAAAAAAAAATTTTTTAACTACATTAAACAAACATTAAAATAATCACAATCGATGTGTTTTGCGATGCTTAACGCGAATCCAACCTCAGGATTGCTCTATCGTGTATAGTTTATGAGATATTGTAACCTAAAGACCAAAAAAAGTAGTTTTTTGCCATTTTTTGAAGCTTTATAACTATGTAACATATCATTAATTTGTCAAATAGGACTCAAATACTTGAAAGCCCCAACCTTTTCCTTTAAAACCTAATTTAAATCATGTTGATATCTTTTTTTTCCTCAAAGATATCCTAGCCTAAAAAGACACAAAAGTGCAAAAAACCCGTTTTGACAATGGGGGTTATCGTGAATCAAGATTCCCGGGGAATTTTCTCAGACTGCAGTGCATTCTCTATTGCAGTTTAAGAAAATTCCCGGGGAATCTCGATTCACGATAACCCCCAATATTTCGGTCTACGATATCTCAGAAGCATGAAGATATAGATATAATTTAAATTAGGTTTTAAAGGAAAAGATTGAGGCTTTCAAGTATTTAAGCCATATTTGACGAATAAATGATATGTTACCTAGCTTCAAAAAATGGCGAAAAACGACTTTTTTTGGTCTTTAGGTTACAATATCTCATAAACTATACACGATAGAGCAATTCTAAGGTTGGATTTGCGTTAAGCATCGCAAAACACATCGATTGTGATTATTTTAATTTTTGTTAAATGTAGTTAAAAAAATTTTTTTTTTTTTCTTTTTGTATGGGAAAATGCCCCAATTGGAAAAATCGACATATTTTCAAAAAGAAATCAGCTACGATTTTGATTGAAAGTGAAATTTCATCAGAATAACATTACAAACACTCGGAGACTTTCAGTATACGTTGCCATTTTAGATGAACTTAATGATGCTTCAGGAGCAGTGTGTGCACTTGAAAGTAGTGAAACTTGTCTGGCAATGTAATTGAACGGTAAGTAATTGATTGCGTGCAAAAACTACTTATGCGTATTGACAGATTTATCAAAGAAACAAAATATGAAACTAAGGCCTCTTTTGCATAAATAATACTTGATTTCACTAAATAAAAAACACTACTTCAATAAATAAGAAAACAAATGTATATTAATTGTTTATGAACAATAATAACTTAAATTAAAGAAATTTTTCTACCACATTTTGTGATCAGAATTGAAAATTGCAATTAAGTACAAATATAGTATATATAGTATACCCAAAGTTTTTACAAATGGGCCGAAAATGCCCTAAGTCGACATCTCGACCCCCAGTCGTCAAAAATACTTTACCGACAAAAAAAATTTTCTAGCAGTTTTTGCTTACACTGTACACTGTATACAGTGTTTTACACTGTACACTGCATACAGTGTATGCAGGGTGTAAGGTCGAAAAACATAGCATTGCTCTATTATATCAGGATCCTGAGATATCCTAACCTAAGACTGCAAAAAACACAGCGAAAAAAAGTAGTTGCATATGGCAGTTAAAATCTCTTTTATTAATAAACCCAATTAATTACACTAGTTTACAGCCAAAATTCCCATTGAATGCCATTTTTTATTTTATATGTAAATGCTGATTCCGAAAATCGCATTATTTTTATTTTTTTTCTTTCACGTCGTTTTCGATATATCGGTCATTTTCGGTTTTTGGACCAAAAAAAAGATAGTTCCATTTAAATACAAATATCTCAAGAACCAATGTTTGTGTTTAAACGTTATATATGTCATATTAAAGGTAATTATATTACCTACAAAAATTATGAATCATTTTTTGGTTGGTTTGTTAGTTTCGGCGACATAAATTGATTTCTAAAAAAAAATTATTTTTTTTTCGAAAAAATTAAAAAAAGTCAAAATCAACTGCAGATTTATACAAGACAAAAAAAAAAAATTTTTAAAATCATTTTGTTTTTTTTTTTTATATACAGTTCATATATCAGTAAAGCAAATAAGATACTATCTAAGAAAATCAATGGAAAAATTCAAAAGTTGTATACAATTCATTGAAAAATTACCAAAATGCGTTTTTGCCTATGTTTCTGTTTTTTTTGTATTACGGTTCGACAATTTGAAACTTTTTGTAAAACACTTGAGAAAAACCAAAATATTCTTAAAGAAGGCGTTAAAAATAAATACCCGTGTCTCGTCGTTTTTCTCAAGCACGTCCGATTTTTTTTAATTGATTTTTGAAGTTTTTTAAGCCATTGTACATGAAAAAAACAAAAATATCTCATTCTTGTGTTAAATCGATGAATTTAACTACATGATCCTTACATCTGAGGTGTATTATGTGTGCAGTAAACTTATGCAGGATATTGCGAGAAATATTTTTGTAAGCAATTTTAACCCTTTAAAACCCCCACATGTGGGTCATTTTGACCCTTTTCTTAAAAAGGTAAACAATTTTTAACGATTTTTTGGATTTCGGGATAAAATTTCGACTTTTAAGTGTTCAACAACAGTGAAATTTTATAGCAAATATTTCTGTAGCACATTCTGACTCAATATTACCCTGTTTTATGTGTCATTTTTTAAGAAAAGGGTCAAAGTGACCCACATGTGGGGGTTTTAGAGGGTTAAAATTTTCTACAAAAATATTTCTCGCAATACCTTGCATAAGTTTACTGAACACATAATACACCTCAGATGTAAGGATCATAAAGTTAAATGCATCGATTTAACACAAAAATGCGTTATTTTTGTTTTTTCATGTACAGTGGATTATAAAACTTCAAAAATCGATTAAAAAAAAGTCTGACGTGCTGGAGAAAACGCCTACTTTAAGAATATTTTGGATTTTCTCATGTGTTTTACAAAAAGTTTCAAATTGTCGAACAGTGTAATACAAAAAAAACGGAAAAATAGGCAAAAACACATTTTGGTAATTTATCAATGAATTGTATACAACTTTTGCATTTTTCCATCGATTTTCTTAGATAGTATCTAATTTTCTTTACAGATAAATAAACTTTGATATAAAAAATTAAAATGATTTTTTAAATTTTTTTTCTTGTATAAATCTGTAGTTAATTTTGACTTTTTTTTAATTTTTTCGAAAAAAAAAATTTTTTTTTTTAGAAATCAATTTTTAAATTGTTGTGTAAGTCATTAGTTACCCTTATTTAACTGCCCTAAGTTTAATATTAATAATGATCTATGGTTTTTTCTGGCACACTTTTCGTTTTAAAATGGCCTAAACATTCTCAATCGGATTGAGGTTGCGGCTTTTGCCCGGCCATTTGCTTGACTTAATTCCCAAAAGGTCATAATATTTATTTGCCAACGCGAAAATAAATTGCTCCTTATTGTAAATTTATCGAAAAAATAAAGCATAATACAATGGTAAGTGGGACATCTAGCAATTTCCACCGATGAAAAGGTGCAAAATCATCTTGAAATATGACTTTTGCTAAGTGCTCGATAAGTCGGTCGATGCTAGGTAAAACGCCTATTTTAATGATGTCAACATAAACTGCGGAGTTAAAATAATCTTCCAGGAGAGGAATCTCTCCAACCCATGCACAGTGTGAGATTTTGCCAATCTAGGACGTCAAAATGAAAAAAAAAAAAACAATGTGCTTCAAAATCGATCATATTTTGTAATTTGTTAGAAAATACTCCAGTTGTTACGAAAATAAGCATAAAAAAGAATAAAATAAATTTCATTGGCATGATAACAGCTATCAAACACGTACTATTGAACAGCATGCAAAAACAAATTTTCAAGCGTGCATCGATAACAAAACTTTGAGCGATCGAATTGAAGTTGTGCGCGTTTGCTTTTTGGCAAAAAGTTTTTTGCATTAAGGGTCAATACTTTCACTAAAAATTTTTGCTATACACAACCCTTACATTTGCACTTAAGTATTTTAATCAAATTATTTTATAATCAGCTAAAAGGTAAAACAAATTTCAAAAATGTTGAATCTTTCATAGACTATAATTACAAGTTGGGCATGGTTAGGCTATGAAAAAGCATACAGTAAGAGCATGCATACTAGGCATGCGCTTATTTTACGATTTTCTGATTTTCGTTCACGCCGCCCCCTGAAATCCTTCTAATGGTCATAAAAACAAATACTATGAAGTTTCACGGCGATCGGATAACGATAACCCGTCCCGCAAGAGAGGTCAAGGTCAAGTTGAGGTTTCAGGCAAAACATAATGAAAATTTTTTTTAAACTTAATTAAATTAGTCAAAGCATAACTTTATCTTATAGCAAATTTAAATACCTTTCCAACAAGCTATAATTGTTTAAAATCGGGTAATAAATACGAATTCTATGAATTTTTCTTTTATCGACATTAGCAAAATTGCCGCAAAATGCTATTCTACTACATATGGTATTTTGCGGCAATTTTGTTAATGCCGTAAAAGAAAAATTCATAGAATTCGTATTTATTACCCGATTTTAAACAATTATAGCTTGTTGGAAAGGTATTTCAATTTGCTATAAGATAAAGTTATGCTTTGACTAATTTAATTAAGTTTAAAAAAAATTTGCATTATTTTTTGCCTGAAACCTCAACTTGACCTTGACCTCTCTTGCGGGCCGGGTTATCGTTATCCGATCGCCGTGAAACTTCATAGTATTTGTTTTTATGGCCATAAGAAGGATTTCAGGGGGCGGCATGAACGAAAATCAGAAAATCGTAAAATAAGCGCATGTCTAATGCATACTCATAGAATAGATTTAAAAAATAAAATCTTGCCCATATTTTGCCCAAAGGCTACTTTTTTTACAATGACTGAAGTGTTATAATGAACATTTGCACTGAAATCATGAAAAAAAAAAATGTATGTTATCTCTTTTAATCACTCCCATTTTTTGACAGTAGTATTCAGTTACCACTAAAATGGTAAATACAAATTTTCAAGTCGATATCTTCATTACAACCAATTTTTTTCTATTTTTTATTACAAAAAAAGGCACATTTGTATGGGAGGTGTAAATAGGTTTTGTCCGATTTTGTTCATCTCTGAACCAAACCTCCGCATAAAGAATTAAAGCACATATACAAAATTTCAACTCGATATCTTTGAAACTACGGCTAAAATTGAATTTTGACGTTTGCATTGGCTTGTTATTGCCCCACAAACCATCACATATGAAGTGCTTTGTACACATTGAAAGCTATATTTTTAATTTTTTCTGCGTCGTACCGCACATACCAAATCGGAACTGATGAGATTTGTTTTTCTCTCATCAGAGAATATGACTTCCGCCCAATAATCATTATGCACTCAATTCTTTTTTTCTTTACACCAGTTTAATGAGAAAGGCCGCAATTTGTGTGTGAGAATCGGGTTTTTCGCAGGTCTGCGGGCAAAAAACTTATTTTCTCTCAAGCGGCGGTGTGCAGTTGAAGTGCTTATACCATATCTTGGTTGTCATTTACCTCCGCAACAATTTTGAGACCAGTTTTAAACCGATCGCGCAGGGCTAGTTTTACTACGCGTATGTCTTCCCTCTCGGTGGATTTTCTCAAACGGCCACTTCCAGTGTGACGTAATAAACTCTTTGTTTTCAAAAAACTTTCCCAAATTGTCATACGGAAGACTCACCATATCAAATTATACGCTATATATCCACATTCCTTAAATTTTGCTTCTTTAATGCAATCATATCAATTTGTTTGCTTTCGGCCAATACTAGCCCAGGAAAATAAGAATTTTTCTGCGAAATAATTCCATGTCAATTTTGTTCACCGGAATTATCTTTATTAATGCATGATAAATAAAGTGTGAAAAGTCTATTGCAAAGTCGTATGCGCATAAAAAGTTATTTAGGCTCAAAGGTCGCTAAAATCAGTTTTTAGCAAATATCTCGCTCACGACTTTGCTATGGACTTTTCACACTTTATTTATCATGCATTAATAAAGATAATTCTGGTGAAAAAAATTCACTTGGAGTTATTTCGCACAGCAGCTCTTTTTTCGTCTTATTTTCCTTTTTTTTAAATATAGTTGTTTTAACACCAACAGATATGAAGTAATTGCATTATTGGACAACAATTTTTACTTATTAGGCATACTACATACTAACAATCATAAAAAAAGTCGGAGAACTAACTATTTTAGCTAAAAATCGTTGTCGGATTTTTTTTTTGACCGTGAGTATATTTTGCCGAAACTAACAAACCAACCAAAAAGTGATGTGTATATCATTTGCATTTAATTACCTTTAATATGCATATAGTACGTTTAAACAAAAACATTGGTTCTTGCGATATTTGTATTTAATAGGAACTATCTTTTTTTTTTTTTGGTCCATAAACCGAAAATGACCGATATCTCAAAAACGACGTGAAAGAAAAAAAAATCATGCAATTTTCGGAATCAGCAGCCGATTTTACATATAAAATGAATAATGGCATTCAATGGGAAAATTTTTTTTAATCATTTGTAAACTAGTGTTATTATATCGATACATATATCTTTTTTCTACAAAATATTGTATTTGATAGATTTGTTTAGAATTATGGCAAAGGAAAAATAAAGTTTACGCAATAGTTAAACTTTTTTGCTATCCCATTGTTGTGAAAAAATGCAATTGATTGTACCTAGGTTTTTCGACATTTTTTTTCGATCACCTACGATTTTGTTGCGACTTGTTTCGAAAAGAGAACATAATTTTTCATAAAAAAGTTTATAATAATTTTTTTCGTGAAGATGTTAATTCGTTAATTATTTAGCTGTCAGGCAAAGCGAGTGGTGACGCCGACCCTGTTAGCAGGTTAAAAACCGAGAAAAAATTTAATAGAGACCATAACTTCTATTTTCTTTTATCATAAAATATTTTTTTCTTAATTCTTAAAATTAAACTACACTTTAAAAACTTAGAAAGGAAAAAAATCACTATAACTTTTTTATAAAAAATTGTATGCTCTTTCCAATGGTATTTAACACATTCGTCTAAGTTTTCTTTTTCACGAGATATCCACAAAACTGTTAAGAAAAGTATTATTTTCTTAATTTTTAAAAATGAACCTTAACTTTGAAAACTAAAAAACCAATAAAGTGGCATCTTCAGGAAAAAAATTATTATAAACTTTTTTATGAAAAATTGTAAAATTGGCATTTCCCCCATTCATCGAAGTTTTCTCTTTCACGAGATATACACAAAAGTTTGTAGAGAAGTACTCTTTATCATACAACCCATACTTAAAACAAAGAAATACAATGCCCCACCGGTAAATATAATGGGCTTTCCTTGCACCAGAATTATTAGTTTCTATCCTTTCAACTATTAAACCTGTTTGAAAGAAGAGAAGGAGAAATAAGTTAATCACAAAAATGAGCAATGCGCACAAAAATTAGCATTGCTGGTTAATTTTTCACTATCAATTTCTCGCATGCACACAGATCTATTTAATTATCGTTTTGTCTCCAACACAGCCGAAGAAGTTTCACTACAAAAAATTGCATTGAAAATATAATTGGTTTTTTGTTTTTCATCAAAGGTGAAACGTGAACCGGTACAAATTTCACTTCCTACTGATTTTCGTCACACAATTACAACTATACGTGACAAATCGCGTGTACGCACAGATACACCACCAGGATCACCAGCCATATCGGGTTTACGTATTGTTGCACGTAAGTTAATTTTAATATTTAGAAAAAATTATTATCTTAACAAAGTCGGAAGTACTCAGTTTTTTTAAATTACTAAATTTCCATTTTTTGAGTAAAAAACACCAACATCACAAAAGCAAGAAAAAATGCATAAGAAAAAAACTAAAAAATTGGTAGGTTGGTTTTCGATACGTTTCATCCATAACCATATGGAATATTCAGTCGAATTTACCTACCACATGACAAGTGCTTTGTTATGTTAATCATTATCTGTTCAAAACAACAACAAATTACAAAATTTTTTATTCTGGCCAACAACGGTTGTGAAGAGTACCTACGGAATTATAGAATGGGTTCGGTTTTGGACCAAAAATTAAAATATTTTGGTGAATTTTCTTTTGAAAATGATATTTTAGCAAAATATTTCTCAACAGCCGTTGCCGTGTGCTAACACTTGTTACGATCGGACTCTCTCTCTTTTGCTCTCGTGTTATTGGTATCTTTTCACAGTGTTTATTTATTTTCTTTACATAGCATATTGTTACCTTTCATTTGCTGACAGTGGTAAATATAAAACTTAAAATAATGTGAAACAGACAAAGTTATGATTGGCAACCTCTCCACCCAGTCGTGGAATATGTTGAGTGAGCTAAAAGTTAGTTCAATTTAAAAAAAAAAAATAAAACAAATATTACTAATGAAGTGGTACTATTATTGCCTAGTGGTACATCTATATTTGTGTCCGTCCAATGTAGGGACTCCAATTTTTGGACTTTTTGCGATCCCGAGATTTTCGATATCAGAAACTGTTTAAAGTAGAGTTGCCGAGTACTTATTGTGGTTGCTACATTTTAGCCCAAATTGGTGAGGTTAGACAACTAAAACAACGGTTATAAGCGAAATAAAATGAGTATTTAGTTTCAACGATTAACGCAAAACAAAGTAATATGAATTTCGTTGAAAATTATTATTACAATTTTTTACAATATTCTGAAGTTATTACTGCAAATTTGAAGTTATTACTGCAGAAATAGGGTATTACTACAGCTTATTTCAATGCCTGCTAAAAATAATGCTTTGAATTTAATAAGCTGCAGAATTGAATCAGTAAGCTTGCTTCGAGATAGAAATTTTGTTGTCCTTACCAAAAGTGAAAAAGTTGCTGAGAAAATTTCTAAAGATGAAACAATTTTGGTGATCTTTTCAAAGTTGTAGTTATCCTGCATGACAGCCTGAATTCGTGTAAAAGAACAATCTTCGATAGAAATCTTTTTCCCACACCAGACGCAGAAATAATAAAGGACCTAAAAAGTCAAAGTGTTACTGTTTTGTACAAATTCTCGAAAAAGAAAGGTGATTAGCATTATTAGCTACCAACAATGAAAATACATTGATGGTTGGAGCTTACTGTTCAGTGTTTTTGAGTAAAACAACAATAAAAACACAAAAAACAAGGCAAAAATACACATAAATAAAAAAAGCAAAAAAATGTATCGGAAGGCTGGTTTGCGTTACTAGTTTCGGGACCCACCACAGGTCAAAATTGACTATAATAAGTCAATTCCTCATCAGACGCTTTGCCGACATCTTATAGAGTTTTGCAAGCATACTTTATTTAACTTTTAGCATAGATTAAACGAGAATCACAGCTACAAGAAAAACACAGCACATGCAAAAATTCCAATTTCCTTGTTTTTTCCCTTTATATGCATTGCCCTGCCGTTGTGAGTCATCGATATTATACTATTTTTGCATAGCGCTTCGTTTGCAAGGTTTTTTGCCGAGACAAAACGAAGTAGCAAGCGCATTCGTATGTGTATCAGTTGGCTCTCTGAGATTTTCTAATTTTTTGTTTTTTGGAACAGATGATGATTAACATTATTAGCTACCAACAATGAAAATACATTGATGGTTGGAGCTTACTGTTCAGTGTTTTTGAGTAAAACAACAATAAAAACACAAAAAACAAGGCAAAAATACACATAAATAAAAAAAGCAAAAAAATGTATCGGAAGGCTGGTTTGCGTTACTAGTTTCGGGACCCACCACAGGTCAAAATTGACTATAATAAGTCAATTCCTCATCAGACGCTTTGCCGACATCTTATAGAGTTTTGCAAGCATACTTTATTTAACTTTTAGCATAGATTAAACGAGAATCACAGCTACAAGAAAAACACAGCACATGCAAAAATTCCAATTTCCTTGTTTTTTCCCTTTATATGCATTGCCCTGCCGTTGTGAGTCATCGATATTATACTATTTTTGCATAGGTGATTAGTTTATCCAATCGGGATTAGTTTTTCTAACTTTTAGTCGGTTCGATGAACATGTTTCAAATGTGAAAGAAATTTTAATTTCGTTAAATCTGGTAAGATACTTGAAAGCCATAATCTTTGCCTTTAAAACCTAATTTAAATTATGTTGATATTTTTTTTTTTCCTCAAAGATATCCTAACCTAAAAAGACACAAAAGTGCAAAAAACCCGTTTTGCCAATATTTCGGTCTACGATATCTCTTAGGAGCATAATATAAACGAAGATATAAACATAATTTAAATGAGGTTTTAAAGAAAAAGATTGGGGCTTTTAAGTATTTTAACCAGATTTAACGAATAAATAATATGTTACACAGTTGTATAGCTTCAAAAAATGGCAAAAAACGATTTTTTTTTTTTGTTTTTTATGTGAGAATATCTCAAAAACTATACACGATAGTGCAATTCTGAGGTTGGATTCCCATGTAGCATCGCAAAACACATCGAATGTGATTATTTTACTTTTTGTTTATTGTAGTTAAAATTTTTTTTTTTAGTTTTGTATGGGAAAATTGCCCAACTGGAAAAGGGGTTATCTCAAAATTTAGTCGAAGAGGCACGTGCGAAAATTTTTTTATACATCATTTGAATTATAAGTAAACAGAATCTGGAAAAAAATTTTATGTGCTACGACGTTCGATTTAAAACGGGATAAGGCACGCCGTACGGAGCAAGCATAATTTTATTCATACCAATTTCTCTTACTGTAACTGTCAAAATGCCGGGAGCAAGCATTGTTTTCGCTTGTCAAACTGAGACTGCTGTTGTCTTTCATACTATTATTTTGTGTAGCGTTCAGCTTTTTTTTTTTTGTCATTAGAATGTTACAATAAAAGTTGACACTTTTTTAGTGTGTAAGTAAGTGATGAATGTATGTTATATGGAAGTCTCAATAAAAATTTGTTTAATTACTTACTTCATAACAATTTTATAGAAATGCTAGAAATATTTTTACAGTAAAAATTAAGTATAACTGTCAAATTAAAAATGTACTGTAAAATTGGACTGTTACTTACCTACAAAATTTTTTGAGTGTATAGTCTCGAAAATCTAAATTTTGGAATATCTCGGGTACGGCTCCAAAGAAAAATAATTGCGTCGTATTCAGCGACCTCAAATTAGTTTAAAAAATATAATTTGCAAAATGTTACAAAAACTTACTCATTATTTGTAACATAGGGACTTATCGTAAATATATACCCTCCCTGGGGAATTATTCACTAACTCCCTGGTTGATACAAATCATGATGTTGAGAAGCTTTTGCGCTCTCAATGTGCTGCTTCAATTGTTTAATAATTAGTCCTAGTATTTTATTATTGTGAGCTGTAAGTGTCTTAAAATCTAAATTTGTGAAGGCGGGCTTAAAATTTTAGCAATATAATTCAAGTGAAGACTTAGGATAGAGACAATCTGCGTCCGGAAACCGAATTCTATGTATAACATATAGTTGGGGCAAAAATATCACTTTTTTAATGAAAAATCTAAATAATTTTTGAATAGTGAAATGTCAAACTTTGTAAAGAAAGTGCGTACGACGAATTTCGCCCGACGAATTTTCGTTGTCAATAAAAATTCGTCAACGAAGTTCGCTCTGTTAAACACAATCAGGGTGACGACGGCAATAGTTGTTTTTATTTTAAATTGTTGTTTATGTTTTCTGACGACAATTTTAATAAATAAAAATTAAATAAAATCTTATATTCTTTGACTTTTACTAAGAAATCTAAAAATTCTACATATGAAACGTATTTTTCCAGTTTGACATTTCCAAAAATCGCTGCCACCGGCGACAAAATTAAAACTAGTTTTATAGCAACGAATATTCGTCGGACGAATTTCGTCGCCCGGTGCGGTTGTGTTCAATTTCATATACTCTTGTGTGTTTTAAATTTGACAGCGAATATTAGTCGGGCGAAATTCGTCATACGCTCCAATTGTGTTTAGCCCATTACGCAAAAATACAGCAAAGCATATTTTTACAAAGTCGTTCAATGTTGTATGCTGTTGCAGTTTAGATACTGTCACAAAACTGTTTGTGAACATTGTGTACATACAGTGGCTCACAGCTTATCTTGTGCAGTAATTTTTTTTTAATTTTAAAACACTGTATCTGTTTGGTCATATCATTTTTTATTTAAAATCATTCTAATTTCATTCATTTTAATTCACAGTAAAATTTACAGTAAAGACTATGGCATTGTAAAAACAATATTGTTCTTAATTTTTCCCCCTTAAGTTTAACTATTTGCTTGGCAACATTTTTTTCTCTCTATTTTTTTGTTCTAAAATTGAGTTTACATTGTAATAAAAATTGAAATAAAACCAGTCTCGTTATAACCGCAAACAGCATAGTGTCTTCGCATAATTATCCATCATTTTTGGCGACCTTGACATGACCGTTATTGCATTGAACCATTTACTGCAATTGCGGCCTGTAAAACAAAAACTAATTACATAAAAATTCTAATAATTGTGCCCGGAGATTTTATGCTGTATACAAGACACCGCCAATAATTATAATTATAATAATTTATAATTATAAATCATAAATATAATTAAAATTCATACAAAAGGAAAACAAATTCCTTATCGTCGAAGTGAGCAGTGCTAATCATCTCAAGATTTTCCAGTGGTTCCAGCTTGGAGACGGCGCATCGATTCGTGGAGCACCGCACTTGGATCGGCAAATCAGCGGACGTTTTATCGCACAACTGTACACATGCTCTTCGCTTGTACATAAGAAACGCCGTTGATCCACCTTTGCTGACATTCGTCATAAAATTCACCACGAATTGGAGTAAATTTCTCTCAGCAGAAAATTTGCATTGTTCCATTTCATATCGTTCCCCACTGGTTCTTCGGATTTGTTGTTGACGTCACATAATCTGTCATTCAACAATATAAAATTCTGTCATCGGTCTTCTACATAGACGCTGACGTTTTTGCAACAGTGTGCTGCGCAGTCGACGTTAACGATCAATTGACGTTTGCATCAATAACGTAACCTACAACTTGCTACCTACATTTAATTCTTGTTACGAACTGCTTGGTCTTCGATGTCAATTACTCGAAACGCGTTCGAGTCCTACTGAAGGTATTTCTTCTCAGCATAATAAAATGGTTCAAAAAAGCAATAGGTTTTCGAAATCATTTGTGAATCTGAATACATGTAGTTATTGTCAGTCAAAAGATCATTTCATTGGACGTTGCAATGATTTTTTGACCATCACAGCTTCGCAGAGATTTGATTACGCTAAACAACATTTATTATGCATAAATTGCCTAAGTAAAGGCCATATTACTAGCAAATGTCAATCAAAATCACGATGCCGTGTGTGCAAAGGCCAACACCATTCAACGCTTCATCGCTATACAACATCATCTACTGAAAATTCGCAACCTGCATCTTCAGAGCAGAATAGCTCGCAGTCAGCTTCAAGCTCAAATAATCAGGTTGCCGCAACAAATCGGTTTCCAACTTCGTTATTAGCTCGTACCACTCATCGTGCGATACTACCAACAGCTGTCGTTTTAATCAAAGACACTTATGGAGTTTTTCAGCTTGCAAGAGCACTTTTGGATTCGTGCTCAGAAATCAATTTTATGACGCAGGAAACAGCAAAACGACTCCATCTTAAACAACAATATAAACACCTAGAAGTATCTGGCATATCTAATGTTTGTTCTCAAATTAAATTTGAAGTACAAGCCGCACTAAAATCATGGACAACATCATTTGAGTGGACGTCGCAATTTGCAGTCACAAAATGTATTTCGTCGTATCAGCCTGGTGAGAATTTGAATACAACCAACTGGAACGTGCCAACTGATCTCGAACTCGCCGATCCTATGTTTTTTAAGCCACAAAAAATCGATCTTTTGATTAGCAGTGATGTATTTTTTGACATTCTTCTTGACGGCAAACTTTCCTTAGTTGCAGATCTGCCCACCCTTATTCATACAAAACTTGGATGGGTTGTAGCTGGAAAGGTCGACAAAGCTTCAACCACTCGCGCTCTCATATGCAACGTAGTCACTTGACAGCCAACCGATGAACTGAATGAAGTTTTAAAAAAATTTTGGGAAGTGGAAGAGTACGAGCTCTCATCAACACAATATTCGGATGAAGAATTGTTGTGCGAGCAGCATTTTACTAAAAATACGACGTTTTCATCTGATGGTCGAGTACAGGTACGCTTACCTTTTGAAAATTCATGTAGTTTGCTAGGGGATTCATTTCAGGCAGCTCGCAGACGATTTTTGGCGCTTGAGAGGCGACTGGAACGCGATCCAATCATAAAGCAAATGTATGTTGACTTTATGAACGAATATTTGGTTCTCGGACATATGTCACCAATTGGCGGTTTACAGC
Organism: Calliopum simillimum; assembly: GCA_951812925.1. Lineage (NCBI taxonomy): Eukaryota > Metazoa > Arthropoda > Insecta > Diptera > Lauxaniidae > Calliopum > Calliopum simillimum. The sequence goes on along the minus strand of OX638372.1, from coordinate 82,292,056 downwards.
TGGAGCAACCAAATTACTTTATACCGCATCATTCAGTTTTGCGACTTCAAAGCACGTCAACCAAACTTCGTGTTGTTTTTGACGCGTCGGCAAAAACAACAAATAATAAATCGCTTAACGACTTGCTTATGGTTGGACCGACCATACAGCAAGATCTAATTACTACATTGCTGGCTTTTCGCTTGAATAAATACGCTTTGATGGCTGACATCTGCAAAATGTATCGCCAATTTTGGATCCACCCTGAAGACCGAAAATTTCAACGCATCGTATGGAGATCGGATTCTACTCAACCTTTGCAGTGTTTTGAATTAAATACAATCACATATGGTACATCAGCCGCTCCATTCTTAGCTGTGGGATGTCTTTTGTATATCGCTGACTCATATGCAGATCTGCATCCGATTGGTGCTGATGTTTTGAAGCATGATCTATATGTCGACGACGTTCTTACGGATGCAGATACTGTTCATGATCTTCAAATTAAAAAATTTGAAATAATCAACGTTTTAGCAGAAGCAGGGCTTCAACTTTCTAAATGGTATAGCAACTGCACTGACGTTTTAGAAGATCTTACGGAAAGTGTACAAATTCGACCTGCTGAAAATATTGCAAAGGCGCTTGGCATGATTTGGAAGCCACAAGAAGATATATTTTGTTTTCAAATTGAAAAACCAAATCAGGAAAAAATTACAAAACGTTATGTTTTGTCAGTCACTGCGAAGATTTTTGACTTGCTAATATCTAATATTAGTTCGTTGCAAAATCCTTCTTCAGGAACTATGGATGCATCATCTGAATTGGGATGATCCCCTTCCACTTCATTTTGTTGATATTTGGCTTAGCATTTGCAATGACTTACCAAATATTAATCTTATTAAGATACCAAGATATGTATTCACATCACGCGTAAATAAATGCCAGATACATGGCTTCGCGGACGCATCGCAACGTGCATTTGGTTGCTGCGTGTATGTTCGCGCATTTTTAAATGGATCGTATAAAACAACACTGCTTATTGCGAAGTCCAAGGTGGCACCCGTCAAGGCACAATCACTACCACGTCTGGAATTATGTGCAGCGCTCCTGCTTACACGCACGTGGACAAAATTTAGAGACAAACTTGGTGACTTTGTTGAGGATACATATTTTTGGACTGACTCAAAAATCGTGCTACAATGGCTTAAAACACATGCATCAAAATTGAGCACATTTGTAGGAAACCGTGTCTATGAAATTCAGAACTATACGCAAGACATCCCTTGGCGACATGTGCCTTCAAAATCAAACCCAGCAGACATTGTGTCTCGTGGCTGCAGTGCACAAGAACTGCCCAACACAATATGGATCGAAGGTCCGAGTTTCTTAAGGAACGGCATTAGCACATGGCCTACTACAGAAATCGATGTTAATATACCTGAAAATGAATGTCGTAAGGGAATGTCATTGAAATGCAATGTTGTAATTGCTGATTCGTTCGTTGAAGGATTATTAAAAAATCATTCATCATATTGTAAAATCTTACGAATTGTGTCATATATTCATCGTCCATTCAACAAGGTTCCCGCCGAACGAAGCATGATGCTTTCTCAGGTAACGCCAATAACTCATGCTGAGATCGAAAACGCATTTTTGTTCATCATAGCTGACGTGCAACAAAGATGTTTTTCCGAAGGAATAATTAAGATTCGAAACAAGATTTTACTACCTCCGTCATTGCAAAAGCTGTCACCATTTCTGTGCGAAATGACTATTTTTAATCAAACCATGCAAATTTTAAGGGTTGGTGGTCGACTTGCGCAAGCGCCTATTCCTTTCGATGCCCGCTTTCCGATTTTGATACCGAAGGATCATCCATTCCTCTATGCGTTCATCAATTACATGCATCGCAAGCATCTTCACGCTGGAGCAAAGGTATTGATTGGCCTTATTCGAGAACGCATCTGGGTCATCAATGCTAGAAATGTCATCCGAAGAGTTGTGCGGGACTGCGTCCATTGTTTCATATACCAGCCAAGGCTAATGACTCAAGTCATGGGATATTTACCTGCTGACCGGCTGAAGGCACAACGTCCTTTCCTGATATGCGGCGTGGACTTCTGTGGGCCTTTCGCTACATCATATCGCATCAGAAACAAGGTACCGTATAAAACATACGTTGCTATTTTCATTTGTTTTGCATCCAAGGCAGTTTACATTGAACTTGTTTCGGATTTAAGCACTAATTCTTGTATAAGTTGTTTAAGAAGATTCATTGGGAGACGTGGCATTCCGCAGCGACTCTACTGTGACAACGCCACCAATTTTGTTGGCGCTCAGAATAAATTGAAAGAGTTTTACCATCGCTATCTGGACAATCTAGCCATTTCAGACGTTCTTCAGTACTGCACATCAACTGGCTTCGAATTCCGCTTTATACCACCCCGCTCTCCACACTTTGGCGGGCTGTGGGAGGCGGCCGTGAAGTCGGCTAAGAACTTAATCGTAAAAAAATATTTCGCAGGCGCACTTAACATATGAAGAACTCCTCACACTTGTAATTGACGTAGAGGCCATCTTAAATTCACGCCCTCTGGTCGCAATATCAAACGATCCTAATGACGGTGAAGCGCTCACGCCGGCTCATTTACTTATCGGTTCGCAGCTACTCAGCATACCAGAACAGCAAGTGGATACTGCTGCTGTTTCATACACCAATCGGTGGCAGCGAGTCACATACCTGAAACAACAATTTTGGCGACAATGGCAGCGTGACTACGTCCTTGAGCTACAAAATAAATCTAAGTGGCTTACTGAAGAGTCCAATATTCATCGTGGTCAGCTCGTGATAGTGCACGATGACAATTTACATCGCAGCAGTGGCTCCTCGCTCGCATTACAAACACAATTACTGGGCCTGATGGAAGAATTCGCGTGGTTGACGTGAAGACTACAAAGGGAAACTTACGTAGAGCTGTGCACAAACTAGCACCACTACCTGTCTCGAATTCTGGTTGAAAGGATTCTTTCAACGGGGCAGGATGCTTGGTCATATCATTTTTTATTTAAAATCATTCTAATTTCATTCATTTTAATTCACAGTAAAAATTACAGTAAAGACTATGGCATTGTAAAAACAATATTGTTCTTAATTTTTCCCCCTTAAGTTTAACTATTTGCTTGGCACCATTTTTTTCTCTCTATTTTTTTGTTCTAAAATTGAATTTACATTGTAATAAAAATTGAAATAAAACCAGTCTCGTTATAACCGCAAACAGCATAGTGTCTTCGCATAATTATCCATCAGTATCTTTGAAACTAATACAAATATCATCAAATTTTGAATGCAGGCTTAGACGGGTATACCTATTGTTCATAATAAGTAAAAGGAAATCCACAAGATTTGCTTCCGAGACACTCAAGGCGGAAAAAATCGATTGAGCAGGAGAATTTCAAGTCACAGCTTATTTCGTGCAGATGCTTATTTTCCCTTTGGAGGCAGCGTTTCGCGTTATTTAACGGGAATTTCTTTTTCTATGTTCTCTGTGTGGTATTCGCAACCAGATGCAGCCAATTTTTAGTTTGATCTTGTACATGTGAGGGTAAAAAAGTGCATTTTGCAGAAATGGGTCGTAGAACAGCGAAAATCGGTAATAAGTCATTTTAAGAACGATTAATCTCTGCACAAAGCTACTCAATATGTTAATTTGAGTCCTGCCCATAATGCAAAGCACAATTAAAAGCTTCGTTTATGCAAATCTGGTCCAAAATAAGGGTAAAAGCTCGTCAAACCCCATTTTTCATCCGGCTGACGATCAGTTTTTAATCCATAAAATTAAGACAACTCACATTATCAGCCCAAAATTGCAAGAACTGTTCACTTCGTGCACCGAGACCACAATTTTAAAGCCTAAGTAGCCCTTCATAAGTAAAAAAAGAAAGCATAGCCTACATTCTTTTTTGATATTGAGCTGAGTATTAGCACGCCTACAAAGGTTAGGACTTTTAAAGCAGCGTCATAATCATGGACGAGTCTAAATTTAACATATTTGAGCCTGATGCCATGGCATACTTATGGCGGAAACGTAATACTGAGCCGAATCGCAAAAGCAAGCAGACTTTTTTGGATTTTTTTTGCTTATGAAGAACTACTTGGGCTTTGAAGCTGTGGTCTCAGGACACGTAGCCACCAGTTTTTGCACTGTACGAGTTACTTAGTTCTTGATGTATATCCCTGACGATTTTTGAAGCCAATAATGTAGGTTAGTATTGATTTTGTGGACAATAAATGAATCGTCAGCGGGATGAAAATTGTTGTTTGACGCACTTTTACCCTTATTTTGGACCTGATTTGCCTGACCGAAGCTTTTAATTGTGCTTTGCACTGTAGGCGGGGCTCAAACTAACATATTAAGCAGCTAAGCGCATGGATTGGCCGTTCATAAAATGAGTTATCACCGATTTTCGCCGCTGGACAACCCATTTTTGCAAAATGCAATTTTTTACCCTCACAGTACAAGATCAAACTAAAAATTGGCTGCATCTGGTTGCGAATACTACACAGAGAACATATGAAAAGAAATTCCCGTTAAATAACGCGAACCACCGGCTTCAATTGGAAAATAAGCATCTGCACGAAATAAGCTGTGACCTGAATTTCTGCTGCTCAATCGGTTTTTTCCGCCTTGATCGTCTCGGAAGCAAATTTTGTGGGTTTTCTTTTACTTAATATGAACAATAGGCATGCCTGTCTAAGCCTGCAAAATTTGATGATATTTGTATTAGTTTTAAAAATACAGTATTTGAAGTTAAAAAATATTACTGCACGAAATAAGCTGTGAGCCACTGTACATTTAGGAAGTCGCCCATAGTTTGTTTTTTTTTTTTTTTTGGTTTTAATGTATTATTTCACTTTCAACGTTTTTTTCTATATAATTTGGTAATGTGTTATTTCCGATTTTAATAGTATGTACAGTAAAAATGTACAATGACCTAGAAAAAAATGCGCACTGTAATTTTTTTTTGCTTAATGTTTTTAGGACCACTGTAGAGGCCTAAAGCCAAATAGGCGACCTCCCCACCCCTGCGCTTTAGACGCTATCTTGAAATATGTTTGATTTGAGATATCTCGTTTTTTATTATTACGGGCAATAAAATTCTACGTATTTTTGATCTCGGACACGGTATCTATAAGTTGATATATCAGGCGGTAGAGGCTGCCAAAGTTACAAAAAATCAGTTTTTTCCATTTGCACCCACTGGGTGTTGATTTTTCAAAAAGTTGTGATAACATAATTTGTAGCGCTTGCAAAAACAAGGAAAATAGTGTTTAAATGGAGTGATTACCTCAATTGGTTCTCGAGTAATTAAGTATTATGCGATTAATATTCAGAAAAAAATAAACAATAAATTTTTTACACACATTATATTTTTACCTTGTCATAACTCGAGAACAAATTGAGATAATCATTTTATTTAAAAATTGCAAGCGCTACAAATTGTGTTATTGCAACTTTTTGAAAAATCAACACGCAGTGGGTGCAAATGGAAAAGATCTAGGTTTTGGTAACTTTGACGGGCTCTACCGCTCAAAATATCAACTTATGGATATCGCGCCCGAGATCAAAAATACGTAGAGTTTCTTAAAAATTTTTTCTGTCCGGCCAACAGGAAACGAGATATATTGAATCAAGCAAATTTCAAGATGGCGACTAAAGCGCAAGGGTGAAGAGGTCACCTTTTTGGCGTTAGGCCTATATAGTGGTCCTAAAAACATTAAGCAAAAAAAATTGCAATGCGCAATTTTTTCTAGGTCTTCATACATTTTTCTACAACTTTACTGTACTATAATGAATATTTCTAACTAAAATATGTGCAATTTCTTTTGAAATGAATTTTTAATTCGAACTGTAATAAAATAAAGAATAAGTAATGTAAGTTTATTCTCTAAAAAAAGGGGAAAAAATAGGAAAGTAGTAACTTTTTTTCCATAAAATATCAGCATCCGTATCAGCAAAACCATATCAGCAACACCTACGTATGTGACCGGCTTAAAAAGGTTTTCACAAAAAACAGTTTTTAAATTTTTGGATATTCGGGATTTAAGGTCAATTTTTAAATTAAAAGCTTTGTTTTAAATTTTTAGCACTTTTTCCAAGTATTCCTGTAGATTTTGCCCTGAATGTTATAGAAAAAAATTGGAATATTATTGAAACATATACAAAAATGACAAAAGAATTAATTATGGACATCTTAAGATTTTGTATTAAAGAAAATAGGTTATTTAAATATAATGACAAAATATATGTACAGCTTAGAGGAATGCCGATGGGATCCCCTGCATCGCCAATTGTTGCTGACATTGTCATGGAAGAGCTACTTAACAAGACATTAGAAGAACTTGAAACAAAACCACGTTTTTTGACTAAATATGTAGATTATTAAAAATACCGGAGTAGAAGAAACCCTAAACAAACTTAACACTTTTCATAGACGAATAAAATTTACGATAGAGAAAGAAACAAATCCCTTATTTAGACGCTCTAGTGATAAGAAGGGTTAACAAAATGAAAGTTGACTGGTATCAGAAACCAATGGCAAGCGGACGAATAATAAACTGCAATTCAAATCATCCTAAACAAATTATCTTTAATACAGCTACAAACTTTATTAGACGCCCAGCAGTTCTCAAGTAGACAATTCGCCCAATATCCCTAGCGAAGTAGCTAGCAAAACACGCACTAGTTCCTTTTTTGACCCCAGGTAGTGTAAACAGTCGTCAGTTCAATAATAAAATATGAAACGTGAGCGATAAAAACGTTTGAATTTCAAATTTTCTTTGGAAAGACTTTTTTTTAGTTTCAAAATTTGAGTTATATCTTTTTACAAAAAAAAAAAAAAAAGAAAGAGAACAAAATTTAGAAAAAAACAAAAATTTTTTCAATTGTTTAGATACGAATTTCACATAATAGGAGATACGAATAAGGAGAGATTTGCACCCATCTGTTTAATGGATTAAACCTATTTTTTATGAAAGTCTATACGTTCAGAAACATATTGTGAGTGGGTTGCCTAAAAAAATCCTGGCAAGGCTATGGTTCATTCCATATTGAAAAGTGCATTTTTTTCAAAAAATGCACACATCTGAAAAAATTATATACCATTCGAAAGTTTAGAGCCCCTGCAATATGTTAAAGTAGGGTTGCCTATTTTTTCCTGGCAAGACATAGGGTTGCCAGGCTTTAAAAGGTCGGCCAAAACCACAAATTTGCACTCATCTGTTTAATGAAAAAATTATATACCATTCGAAAGTTTAGAGCCCCTACAATATGTTAAAGTAGAGTTGCCTATTTTTTCCTGGCAAGGCAGGGTTGCCAGGCTTTAAAAGGGCAGTCAATATCACAAATTTGCACTCATCTGTTTAATAAATAAATTTTGTGTTAAAATAAAGATCATTTCATTGCGAACACGGTGATACAGGGTTGCTTGTGAAAAACCTGTTTTAAGCCAGGGTTGCCGAGCTTTACAAATGAAAATGTGCGACAGAGAGATCCGAGCGAACTATTTGGTTAGGATGTATACTTATCTTGAAAATTTTATTTGTTATATCATCAAACAAGATTATGTTTTTACATTTCTAAAAATTAAAAAAATTTTCAATTACATAACATTTTGTTCTGTAGATCGCAAAATAATATCACACTTAAATATAAATTGAGGCTGGACATACATAGAACATTCTCGCTACTTTAACAACAATAACAATATAGAGCTAATTTTAATTGTGGAAGACCCTGGCAAGTTGTGGGACTAAGTCTCCGCCATTAAATTTAATAATAAAAAAAAAAATAAAGTAGTTTATGTTGACTATATAAAAATTATACTAATTTTAAAAACTTTTAGTCATTATTTGCAAGAATCTTATATGCATTTTTCAACTTACAAATTCATGACAATTAGGATAAGAGAAAAAAACTACTAAACATGGCTATGGTGACATATGTTTCGGTTACCGCCACGCACAATGGTTCAGCCGCGGAAATAAATCCACTTTTTCATTTTATCCGATTTGGACCATTACTTGATATTTTGTTAAAAGGTCCCTATGTACTATGATTCCAAAATATTAGGCCGATATATTAATTATTTTTCATTTCACAGCCACTCAAAGTCAACCTATGTCGATAATATGAAAGTCGTATGAAAATTTACTGCAATTTCAAAATGTTGATACAAAAAAAAATAATTAAAATATATAACTCCTAGGTACATTTTATTTAAGCATGACTACCAAATAAAAGATTCGTCACAAAAAATTTTATGAAAAAAGCCATTTGCACCAAAATGGTGTACAAGACATATTTGGTCTAAAAAATTAGATTTTCATCAACTTCAATGGACTGCACCTTTTGATCGCAGGCGATCGCAACCTGGAGATTAGTATCAAATTAAAGCTTGAAGTCTCAGCTAAACTTTTAAAGAAAATTCAGGTGCCTTTTTTGCCCTTTTTTGAGTAATCAATGAAAAGCTAAGATAACACAGTCAAAAATTTCACTCACGCATGTAAAAGTATGCTAGCATTAACAACCGCGCATTATCTCTTTCTTTGTTCGCTCTTGTCGCTGGTTGCTCTGCAGGCAGATTTTTTTTTCGTTTTGCTTTGTTTTAGGTCGCATGTGCGTTGGTTTTTTTTTTCCTTTTTTTGTTTGCGTAGGTAGCTATTCTCTTTTTTTTTCGCTCGTGCTAGTACACTTATTTTTATAATCGTTAATATTTTTGAAATTGCAATTGAGATTAAGCTTTAACGGGATTTTAGTCTAATCTCTGTTTATTGTTTATGCTATAGTTTTTGTCATTGCAAAACTACTTGTACAGTAGGCTCCCGTTTATTTGAACCCCGAAGTATTTGTAGTACCTGTTAACTTCAACACGTATTTCTTTTAAACAATTACTTAAAAATATGAAATGAAAATGATATGATATGAATATGAAAATGATGTGAAACAATTGTTAATAGAATGTGATTGAAAACTTTATCTCTTTCTTTTATTTCAATTGGATGGGAATTGAGGTGGGACGATTTCATTCATTCATGTTCACTAAAAATCATGCAAAATATATAAGCTTTTCAAGTCCATTTGTATGAAAGGTGGGCGAAAAAGTGGGCGGTTTTTTCAAATTTTCAGGAATGCATTCTTATGCTATGGAATACATTTGTACAATTGCATTTTTAACATAAAAACATAGAAAATACAAGGCTTTTTTAGATCATGTTGCATGGGAAGTGGGAGTGGCTGTGGGCGGATTTTTTTTAAATCTTTATCAATACTTGGTTTTAGTATCACATTAATGTGTACCAAAAATTGATTCTCTACTGTGACCCCTTCTGTCATTTTTCCCCCTTTGTAAAAATCACTTATATGGGGGGTGGGCGTAAAAGTGGGCGGATTTCTTTGATATTTTAAATTTTTCTTAATGAGAACTTAAGATGGTTCTGTACCAAATTTGGTAGCTCTACAACTATTCCTTCTAATTTTTGCCGCAGTTTGTACTAGAGTGAACCACTGTGCCACGTGACCATCGTCAGATCAATTTATGTTTTTATTTAATTTCTTTTAAATTAAATGAAATAACAATTGAAAAATTGAATTTTTTGTCTGAGGCCGGGATGATATAACAAATAAAATTTTCAAGATAAGTATACATTAGAGCGCCCATATGTGCAAAATTCTGATTTTGCTGGCTCGCCGTCCATTTCCTGAAATTAGAGGTCAAAAAAATAAGATCTCAAAAAAAATTTGGAATCGGTAGTGGAAAAAACCCAGCCGGTTTTCGATCAAAAGTCGAAAAATTGACTAAAAAAAGGCAAGTCGCTTTGACTGCCCGTTACTTCAAAACTGTTAATTTTTTCATAATATTTTCAAGAAAACTTTTGTAGAGCATGACTAAGTCAACATTATCTTCTTAAAAAGTTTTGGTCCAAAAACTAAATTTGTTGTTGTTTCGGTACAAAAACTTCAATTTTTTAAGAAAATTTTCATGACTTTTTTCTATAAATTGGTTTTTAGTAATTTTCAAAGGGTGGAATATTTGTTCCGAAATTCCTATATCATAAAAAAATATTGATTAATTTAAAAGAAAAATTACTAAAAAATATTAATTTTTAAGAAATAGAGCACGTTTCAAAGTTAAGAAAAAATGAATTTTTTTATCTTTTTCTTATTAGTTTTTAATTTGATAAGAAACCATTTTAGTAGTCATATTTCCTAAGCTAATTTGGGATTGCTGAACACGAAAATAGCATTTATTTTTGTTTTAGTGCGTTTTGGGCTGTTCCAACAGAGATAATCGAAAATTTCGAATTTCGTGCACGCAGTTCAGGAAAAAATTTCAATCAAGTTGTCGCGAACTGCACGAAGATATGAAATTGCACCTAGCATTTACTGAATAAGAAAAAAAAGTTTTCAAAATCGGTTCATGGCATGGTTTTTAAAATGAGGTTGAAAAACGGTATTTAAAAAAAAAAACGACTGCAAACCAAAACCAAAATAGTCATTTTAGATGTAGTTATTAATGCTGAATTCGAAATTGGACGCGAAATTGCTGTATCACTTATGGTTTGTGAGATATCTCACCTTTAATGTTCAAAAAACACGATTTTTGAGGTTGTGTAGAACACGCACAAAATCGTTTTGGTCTGTTTTATTAAATGCGTCATTTAGTACAGTTTTTCTTCTTCAAAATGAGTTACGGAATAGTCTTGTATGAGTTTTCTTTAAAAAGTTATGACCATTTTAAAATAACATTACATATAAAAGATATAGTTATATGGCAATTGCTATAGAAAATCCAAACATGATTTTTAACTATCATGATGTCATTTAAAAATGATCATAACTTTTTGAAAAAAAGTCGCCCAAACCCATTTCATAGCTTATTTTAAAGGCAAAAAGCAGTTCTAAATGATGTATTTAATAACAACTAGCAATGCATTTTGTTGCATCCAATAAAGTAGCGATTTAAAGAAAAAATTAGAATAATCATTTTTTCCAACATTGAGACAGGCTCCATACCTTAAAATTTAATATTTTTAAATAATTTTTTTTGTTGAATTAATCAACATTTAATCCCATGCAATATAAGAATTCCAGAACAAATATTCCGACCTTGGAAAATAACAAAAAACCAATTTATCGAAAAAAAAGCCATGAAAATTTTCTTAAAAAATTTAAATTTTTGTACCGAAACAGCAACAAATGTAATTTTTGGACCAAAACTTTTTAAGAAGATTATGTTGACCTAGTCATGCTCTACAAAAGTTGTCCTGAACATATTATGAGAAAATGAATAGTTTTGAAGTAACGGACAGTCAAATCGACTTGCCTTTTTTTAGTCAAACCGGCTGGGGTTTTTTCACTACCGATTCCAAATTTTTTTGTGAGATCTTATTTTTTGACCTCTAATTTCAGGAAATGGACGGGGAGCAAACAAATTCTCAACTTTGCACATTTCATATATCTTGTGGGCGCTCTAGTATACATCCTAACCAAATAGTTCGCTCGGATCTCTTTGTCGCACATTTTCATTTGTACCAATATTTCATTTCTTAAAGCTCGGCAACCCTGGCTTAAAACAGGTTTTTTACAAGCAACCCTGTATCACCGTGTTCGCAATGAAATTATCTTTATTTTAACACAAAATTTATTTATTAAACAGATGAGTGCAAATTTGTGGTATTGACTGCCCTTTTAAAGCCTGGCAACCCTATGCCTTGCCAGGAAAAATAGGCAACTCTACGTAAACACATTGTAGAGGCTTTAAACTTTCGATTGGTATATAATTTTTACATTAAACACATTTTTTTTTAAAACACATAGGGGCTGTCCATAAACTCCGTGACGCTTCTAGGGCGGGGGAGGGGGTTCGACCAAGCGTCACTTTTGGTCACAGGGGGAGGGGGGAGTTCCAGCAATCGTCACGGGACGGCGTTTAAAATAAACTATTTTTCAGAAGAAAAAAATTAAAAATTAAACTTTAGTTATTCAAAGGTATAAGAACATCTAATTTTCTTAATTTTTTATGATTTGGTTGTCAGAGAAGTGTTTTGACTCTGATTATAAAAATAAATGAACAAAATATACAAATAAGAATGTAAGTGTATATAAAGAGAAATTTGAACTTGTGTTTAATGTAACATAATCATTTCAATGCTCTAAATTTTTATAAAAGCACTGAGTTTGTCGCAGTTTTGAGAAATTTAAAAAAAAGTAAACTTTAAATTTTGATGAAGAAATTGGTTAACAGGGTCATTCAGAATTTATTTGTAAGTTTGCAAAATTTATCTTCATTGGTTCAGGTTATACCTTTATCCTTTGCCCGAACATTTAAATCTTTTTATTGAAAATTTTGTAAAAAAAAATTGAATGCTTTTCTTTTTAATTTACGTTAGTTATTAGAAAGTGAACGAATGATATATTTTTAAACAGTGTTCTTAACTTCATTTCGTGAGCTTTTCCATAGTTATGTTTAATTTCATGGAACTCCATTTAATAAAATTGAAAACGGGGCTTAAAGTAAGAACGCTACAAGAGTTCCGCGTGACGTTTTCTTAAATTTCGATGCAACTGAAAGGACTTTTTTAAATATGATTTTTAACTGCTACATCAATTTAGTCGGAATAGAGGCTTCATCAATAAGGCTGAATTAAAGTACGGAAACTGACTTTAAATTACAATTTTAAAAATATTAGTTTTGTAATTTTTATATATTGTACAAAAATAATGATTAACAATTTATAACACGCTTTCAGTGTGAACTGAGGAATATTTTGAAAACATAAATTGTTATTAATTTTTTGTTTTTTGGAACAGATGATGATTAACATTCTTAGCTACCAACAATGAAAATACATTGATGGTTGGAGCTTACTGTTCAGTGTTTTTGAGTAAAACAACAATAAAAACACAAAAAACAAGGCAAAAATACACATAAATAAAAAAAGCAAAAAAATGTATCGGAAGGCTGGTTTGCGTTACTAGTTTCGGGACCCACCACAGGTCAAAATTGACTATAATAAGTCAATTCCTCATCAGACGCTTTGCCGACGTCTTATAGAATTCTGCAAGCATACTTTATTTAACTTTTAGCATAGATTAAACGAGAATCACAGCTACAAGAAAAACACAGCACATGCAAAAATTCCAATTTCCTTGTTTTTTCCCTTTATATGCATTGCCCTGCCGTTGTGAGTCATCGATATTATACTATTTTTGCATAGCGCTTCGTTTGCAAGGTTTTTTGCCGAGACAAAACGAAGTAGCAAGCGCATTCGTATGTGTATCAGTTGGCTCTCTGAGATTTTCTAATTTTTTGTTTTTTGGAACAGATGATGATTAACATTCTTAGCTACCAACAATGAAAATACATTGATGGTTGGAGCTTACTGTTCAGTGTTTTTGAGTAAAACAACAATAAAAACACAAAAAACAAGGCAAAAATACACATAAATAAAAAAAGCAAAAAAATGTATCGGAAGGCTGGTTTGCGTTACTAGTTTCGGGACCCACCACCACCAATTTTGACCTGTGGTGGGTCCCGAAACTAGTAACGCAAACCAGCCTTCCGATACATTTTTTTGCTTTTTTTATTTATGTGTATTTTTGCCTTGTTTTTTGTGTTTTTATTGTTGTTTTACTCAAAAACACTGAACAGTAAGCTCCAACCATCAATGTATTTTAATTGTTGGTAGCTAAGAATGTTAATCATCATCTGTTCCAAAAAACAAAAAATTAGAAAATCTCAGAGAGCCAACTGATACACATACGAATGCGCTTGCTACTTCGTTTTGTCTCGGCAAAAAACCTTGCAAACGAAGCGCTATGCAAAAATAGTATAATATCGATGACTCACAACGGCAGGGCAATGCATATAAAGGGAAAAAACAAGGAAATTGGAATTTTTGCATGTGCTGTGTTTTTCTTGTAGCTGTGATTCTCGTTTAATCTATGCTAAAAGTTAAATAAAGTATGCTTGCAGAATTCTATAAGACGTCGGCAAAGCGTCTGATGAGGAATTGACTTATTATAGTCAATTTTGACCTGTGGTGGGTCCCGAAACTAGTAACGCAAACCAGCCTTCCGATACATTTTTTTGCTTTTTTTATTTATGTGTATTTTTGCCTTGTTTTTTGTGTTTTTATTGTTGTTTTACTCAAAAACACTGAACAGTAAGCTCCAACCATCAATGTATTTTCATTGTTGGTAGCTAAGAAATAAATTGTTATTCTTTAGAATCGTTAAACGTCAGACATAAGTATACTGAAAAACCGTCAGTTTAATGATTGTAGTTTATTAAAGAAATTTTACCAGAAAAGAGGTCATTATCATAATAATATAACAAAGTTCAAAATTCAATACCCGTCTAAAAGAAATGGCAAAACTAGTACAACTATATCGAGCTTTAACTGCCAAAAAGGCTTAACCGACAAAAAACAAATTTAACAGTATAACTTTTTTTTTAAATTTTTTTTGCATACATTGTAGTGCAAAAGTCAAAATTGCTTTCGCTATAACTTCGTAATGGTACTTTTTACAGTCATGAAATTTGAAGGAAAGATGCTATGGACGAGAGTTATCGATTTTTTTAAAAAAACGGCAATCTGAAATCGTGTCGGTTAAGCCTTTTTGGCGGTTAGGGCTCGATACATTAATATAAATATAAATAGAATCTTACAATGAGAATTTATTTTTGTTCTGATATTTAGCATTGTACGTGAAAATACGTGCATGTCAGTGTGCTCAAAAGGCATCTTAAACAACTTTTACACTGGTATATGCATAAAAAAAAAATATAGATAGGGGGGTTTTGGTTACAGTCACATGACGCTAGGGGGGGTCTGGTCCAGCGTCACTTTTTGTCACATAGGGGGGAGGGGCTTCATTTTAGCGAATTTTAGCGTCACGGAGTTTATGGACAGCCCCATAGTGCAAATTTGTGGTATTGGCCTACCTTTTAAAGCCTGGCAACCCTATGCCTTGCCAGGAAAAAAATAGGCAACCCTACTTTAACATATTGTAGAGGCTCTAAACTTTCGAATGGTATATAATTTTTTCATTAAGCAGATGAGTGCATTTTTTGAAAAAAAATCACTTTTCAATATGGAATGAACCATAGTCTTGCCAGGATTTTTTTAGGCAACCCACTCACAATATGTTTCTAAACGTATTTATTTTCATAAAAAATAGGTTTCATCCATTAAACAGATGGGTGCAAATCTCTCCTTATTCGTATCTTAGACTATAACTACGTCAATAAGCTTTATAGACGAATGAGCTAAAGACTTCGTAATTTATCTACATACATAGGTGAAAAACTTTGAACCCCAGGTTCGAATCTCAGTGTGGGTTCTTCGATTTTTTTTTTTTTTTTTTTTCTTTACTAAGAGAACGCCTTACAAGCAAGCTTCTTCTCACTAGTGATATAGCTAGTGAGCAGTAGAGCAAAGGATGGGAATTGACCCCTGCCTATGACATGCACACGTTAAATTCGCCAGTTGAGAACGAATAAAGTAGATCTGGGACGAACTAGTGCTGGTTACCGGTAGCTAGCGATTTCGCTAGTTCGGTACTAGTTCCGTGAACTGAAGGGCGAGTACTCAGCATTAGCGACAAAGATTTCCATACTGACAATAAGAAAAAAATATTGAAAATACTTGACAAGAATGATTTTCCTATTTGGATCGCAAAAAAACTTCTAAAAAATTTTAAGAAATAAAGAAAAACCAGTGGACGAATAACCCAAGATATATAAATCAATGACGTATTTACCATCTTTTTCTGAAAAGTTAAAAAAATCTGACGTCTATGATAAAAACAAATATACAGTAGCCTTCAAAACAACGAACACATTGAACAAATTATTTAGCAATACAAAATCTAAACTTGACAAAAATGACAAAGCGAATTTGGTTTACCAAATCTCGTGCAAAGGCCCTAAAGACGGATCCAACATAAAAACAACAATGACAAAATTGAAGACAAGAATTTCAGGACATAAATCGGACCATAAGTTACAAAATAAACCTTTAGAGCAAAAAACGGCACTTGCAGCCCACTGTACTCTAACTGGACACTCACCAAACTTTGACGGCGTTAGAATATTACACGAAGAAAAAAATTACGCGCGGAGACTTACACTCGAAATGATACACATACTTAATACACCTACACAACAACAACTCAATTACAAAACTGATACTGACAACTGCGCTCACATATACAGACATTTAATAGAGAAGAAAAGGAAAAAAAGCGCAAAAACAAAGGAGACTAGGGATAACAGAAACATAACAAAGCTCAGCTGATCATTAGACAACCAAAGGGCGAATGAAATAGTGCAATATTTTTTGATTATTTATTTTCAATTAAAAGTGCAATATTTTTTAAACCTTTTTGTCGTCTAATGTTGTTCGCAGTTTTTTGTTTTGTCAATGTTGCTGTGGTTTACAAGTGTTTAATGTTTTTATTTTGATTTTTACTTTTTACGTTGTAAGTACTGTTTATAATTGTGTATTTAAGTTTTGCAATTAATGTTTTGTATTATATAGAGTAGAACGGGGCAATGTCGTGCACTCAACTTTGACATGCTCGTAAAGCTGTACATCTCAAGCGAATGCGACGAGTAAGCATCCGATCGAAAGATAATTTCGTTGGTTACATCTATGTGTAACAACATTTGTGTAGCGAGAAATTGTGTTTGTGTAAGTGAGGAAAAAAAAAATGTGCACGACATTTCCCCCCTCAAAATTTGTGGGGTAATGTCGTGCATTGTTTTCCGAGTATAGTAAAGGTACCAAAATGTGTGAGAAATGATAGGTAATGGTTCTATTAGAGGAGATTTAGCATTATCATGTTTTTATTCATTATTATACAAGTGTGAAGTACATAATATGTTGTGAAGAGTAGAACGGGGCAATGTCGTGCACTCAACTTTGACATGCTCGTAAAGCCGTACATCTCAAGGGAATGCAACGAGTAAGCATCCGATCGAAAGATAACTTCAATAGTTCCATCCATGTGTAACAACATTTGTGTAGCGAGAAATTGTGTTTGTGTAAGTGAATGTGCACGACATTACCCCAATGGTCGTTTTAAAGGTCAACTTCGATAACTGGGTGAAGCCCAAAATTTTTTCGAAAACCAAATACTTCTTTTTTTTGGCAGGATATTTCGTTTTAGAAAACACTTACCTGGTATATTTTCCCGCAAGGAAAATTATTTTTCTGACCCGATGAAAAAACACTTTTATCGTCCCGAAAGCGTGCGTTTTGAAAAAAAGGTTACTCTGTAGAGACGAACTGGTGAAAATTGCTAGTATTATATGCATAAGCTCAGTAGGTCAGCAGGTCCCTACCTTACAAACAGTTGGTAAATCATTCAATTCTTTGGGCTTAAACAGCCAGTGCACGACATTACCCCCTGCACGACATTACCCCGTTCTACTCTACATATTATAGTCCCTGAGAATGATTGCCAGTGGCATTCGAAATATCGGAATAAAATTTAAAAATTAAAAATTTAAAACAAAGTTTTTAATTTAAAAATTGACCTTAAAGCCCGAATATCCAAAAATTTTACAATTAAAAAGGTCACAAAATCAACTTTATCAAAAACAGTTTTTGCAAAATATTTCCGGAAGGATGTGCCCTAGAATATTTATTTATGCATTTTGTAAAACATGCAATTCCCTATGAAGGTCCCTACCAGCACTTTTTTGTCCGGCTTACCGTTCATGACATATCGCGATTTAAAATCAAGATATTTTTGTGAAGGCTCATATGCCGCACGGAAAATTTTATAAGCTACAATATTTTTCTCTAAAATTAACCGTTAGCGAGATATTTGCAAAAAACTTATTTTAGGCTCCATCTTTCCAAGATAAAAGGTGGCAATGTTAAAATTTGGAAAGAGCACATCGAAATCTTTAAAATAGCTTATTTTCAAAAATCCCGGAAAACTTTCCTAGTAAAACTGCCAAATGACTTATTAGTTACAGACATTTCTTCTTAAGTTGTGCGGACATAGGACTGGTTCACATTTGTATGGAAAAAGTTAAAGCTGTACGGAATTTTGGTTCTTAGCAAAAATGTTTCGCTATGGTGTAAGTAAGCACCATGTAAATTTTGGCCCATTTCAAAGATTATTTTGTGGACCCGAAACCATTTTGAAAACTGAACTAGTAAGCGTGTTACCTTTGACCTGGCCGAAAACTTAATACTCTACACTGCAGTATTTTCAAAATGTTGCTTGCTTGTATGGGAGGTGCCAAGTCCTCTTAAACGATTTCACTTAGTTTCGTTCAGATCTTGCAATAACTATCCCAAGTATCTGTGCGGAATTTGGTTTCATTACCTCAAATAACGCTT
Organism: Calliopum simillimum; assembly: GCA_951812925.1. Taxonomy (NCBI): domain Eukaryota; kingdom Metazoa; phylum Arthropoda; class Insecta; order Diptera; family Lauxaniidae; genus Calliopum; species Calliopum simillimum. The sequence continues at coordinate 82,273,656 of OX638372.1, read as the reverse complement.
GCACTACTGTATTACGTAAATTTTGCTTGTATGGGATATGCCAGGCCCTCTTGTCCGAGTTCGCCTAGCTTATGCTCAGAGCTTGCAACTTATTGCTCCTAATTCATAAGTGAAATTGAATTCGATTAATGCATTTTGAAATCTTTGCTTATTTAGGAGTTGCCACTCCCTGTTGTCTAAGATAACCTAGTTTCCACTGAGAGCTTGCATTTAGGGCCAATTTCACAGTGTGAGCTTAAGCTTTAGCTTAGCTAAACCGTTAGTGTCGCTTAAGCGGCCCTTAAATAATTTCCAATTTCACAGTTGATTAGCTCACTTTTGTCATTAGCAAAGACACAATCCGAAGTATAGGTTAACAATGTTGACATAAAACATATTTAGCGTTAAATATTTTGTTTACAACATACAAAATTGTGCAATGAACTTTAAATTTTTGTCTATAAGATATATAAAAGCCAGGTTAAATGTTGTTTTCTTGAAATCTTTTATTTTAAACATGTCTTATTTTACATCCTAACATTGTCTTGGCATCATGCCAAGACAATTAACAAACGTTCCCACGAATTATTTCAAAACACTATCTGCCACATTTTAAAATCGCTAATTCGTGTATCCCCAGACGTACGAATCGAACTTTACTCAATAGTTTGGTTTGTTCCGTTCCGATCATTGCTGTTGCTATCCGCTACAGATCTAAAGGCATCGCATTTCCGACGGATTCTGCTCCTCCATCAACAGTTTAGTGAATTTCTCGCGAACTAAATTTAGCAATTTATTGATTCTTCAGGATGGTTATAATTTAGTTCTAAATGCAAAGGTGGTAACTTCCTGAATTCTGAATTCCAGGCACCATCGAAAGCAAATAGCCACTTTTGCGAATGTGATCATTTTACGCAAAACACCGATTACTGCCCATGACAAAGATAATATGCCGGGGAATGCGTCCGCTGCCTTTAATGTTTTTACTAAATTTGAAAATTTCGTGTGTTTTTTTTTTGTTAAATTTTAATTTATTTTAATTTTTTGACAATGTCAATTGTGACATAAACGCCGCTTCGATTAAATTAAATTAAAATGACTGTGAAAATGAAATTTAACTACACCCAACAGATAAACTAAGCTTAAGCTCACACTGTGAAATTGGCCCTTAATGTTCTTTGTATATGAGTGAAATTTGGTTGGATTATCTCAACAACAGCATAGCATTTTTGAACATTTTTTACACTTACAGACACATCATTTTTGCTAGTCATTGTATCAGAGACCAGCATAACTACTTACTTTTGTAACTTGATACATTTTTGTTACTAATTACATCTTGTATCAAGTATCAAAAATACTTGAGTTACTTGTTACATTTGTATCAAGTAACGAAATTTTTTTTTAGTTACTTGTTACTTTTGTATCAAAAAAATTTTTAATACTTGTTACAAAAGTAACAAAGTATCAATAACAAAAAGTTACAATTTTGCCCATCTCTGCATTGTATGAATCGAGCGAGTACGAGTAGTGCAAATGCATTATATTTTATGGTCCATTTTTCTATCCTATACAGGAAACCAAAAGTTTTGAATTAAATTTTGCAAATAAGGACTATTGAATGCTTGATTCGGTTAACACGAAAATTAAATTGCATTTGTTTAACCCATTTTCGACTAAAAGCCAGATTCTTGATTTTGTATATTTTGAGATTATGTTTATTTTACTAAGTATGTAATTACAACATTATAGTTTTTTATTTGATTTCTTATTTTGTTTTTTTATTTTTCTTTTCTTTCATTTTACTTTTATGTTAACACAAAAAGTACCACCCGATGGCTATAAAGGCAAGACATGGGGTCCATCAACCGTGCACCAACGTGAACGTTCGCATTTACCAACTTCATTATGTTCTACCGATTGGGCAAACGATGCCTCAACACACTCTTTCAGTAAGAGTGCCCCAAATTTAGACAAAAAATTTGTTCGATTACAACAACATGCAGCTGGCTCAACCCCTACGTCACCTACAACACATGCCATTATTGGCTACAGTGCACAAGGTATACCAATAACTACTACAACAACTACGCCCAATTCCACTTCATCTAATTCATCCTCAACGACATCCATTACATTGGCTTTTTTAAATTTAAATAATAAAAGTAATCCAAATTCTACACAAAATAACGGTAATGGCATCATCATTAATAACAGTAATCAAGCATTCTCCATTAATAGCTGTAATAGTAGTAGTAATACGAGTACTAGTACACTTACAAACAACAACAACAACAGCAGCGATACCACCTTACGTAACAGTAAAAAAACGAAAAAGAAACAACACGCAGCAGTAGCAACATTACAGCATTTAGGTAAAAGTCATGATCGTGGCTTGGATATCTTCATGCGAAATAACAACAACACACCCAGCAATGTATTTTCCACTCAGAGTCCTTTTAATTTTAACGTTAAAAACAATTTTGTATCACCAAGCAATGCTATTCTCTTCAACCCTGCGGCAAGTAGGCATCCACCTGCAGTTGTAACTGATGACAGTGACTCGGATGCTGAAGCCATAACCCCTACTACTGGTTGTTTTCCTTTTAGGAAACAAACAATACCAAATTATACGCTAAATGATCGTAGCCCGTTATCCGAGCAAGGAGGCGTCGGTTGCAATAGCCTTGGCAACAGTCCGGCTGTAATGCGTAAAAAGTTTTCATTAGATAGTAAAATGTCACCACTAACTCGGCGTCAACAGCAGCGTACACCCACAAGTCCGCTTGCTGATACGCCACTCAATTGTCATGAGAATCCATTGCAGTCTGCGACTGGCGGCGGCTCTTTAGTGGTAATTGCAAATCCAGATAATTTAACATACGATCGCGTTTTTTATAAATCAGTGCAAAAATCCTTGGATGAAATTTTCTCATCGGCGTTGCCATCAACAGCAACAGCAATTGCTGTCGCTTCCTCGTCATCCTCCACTTCCAACAACACTAATTTTAAGAGGTCTACTTCCAATCGTACTTACTGGCAACGTTCTGAACGTGTTAACTCAAAATCCAGCGGCGATCTAACAATGTACAGCGCTGCCACACACCTAACCGAAGAAAGCGCAGATGATTCCGAAGGTACATATCGTTTTCAACGTAACGGATCAGGTTCGCAATTTGCACGTCATTGTTTCTTTGTTCAAGCTTCAAATGATGATAATATTGTGGTTCCTGTCAATAGCATTGATAATATGCCACAGCAAACTATGCTTGAAACCTCATTTGGTTCAATGGCGTCCATTGATGAACGTTTCAATTCCATGTGTTCTGATCAATCATCATCGATTGACACTTCACAGCATGCCTCTTCACGCAAGTCGAGTGTTACATTTCAAGTCACTTCGCGAACCAGTGTTACTAATGTCGTCGATGTGCTTTTAAATTCAACAGCAGCCTCCACTAACACCACTGATTCAGCTGTATCCAACGCCGTTGGGAATCATTCTTTCAGCTTTGCGACTTATTATTCTGATGAAAGCTCACCAGTGAGGCAATTTCCCACTGATGATGACGCCAATAAACCAATATGTGAGGAAATACATGATCAGGACACACTTTTTATACCGCAAATTTCTATTTTAGCCACACGTAAGCTGCGCGATGTAGAACCGGACCCAGAAGTAATAACAATGAAACGTCAGCTGCTACAACAACAGCAACAACAGAAGCAAAAACAACAAAATGTTTTAAAGCAAAAAATCGGAAAACAAAAAAACCCCACAGCAGCACCGCATTCCTCATCATCATTCTCTTCGACGGGTTCAACAAAAATAAAAAACCTTATGAATTTTTTTACCCGTAATTCCAGCAAAAAGAAAAATACAAAAAGTGCCTACAAATTATTTGAAAATGCATCTAATAATGAGTTTGGTAATGACATACCAACAGCACAAAGCCAAAAGCAATATAAACAGAAAACGAAATCGTGTGAGCAATTAGAAAGCTGTTAACACTTTATATATCAATATATATATGTATAACAATTGCAAAAAAAAAAAAGTTAGTAATCTGGATTGAAATGAAAATTGATTAGTATCTATCAATCATTTAACTAGTAAATAGTGTTATGTCCAATGGAGAATGACGCCTTTCCAGGAAATAGCGTAATTTTTTTCAGTGCCATTAGATAGCCACAATCACCTTACCTTTCATCTTTTCCAATTGGACCTATTATTTCCGAGAATTCATCCATAGAAATGAGGGTAACCTGAATACCATTACATCAAATAGATCGACCGACAAATATTATTAAACAGTCGTTTAATCGAGCATACTGTTTACGTGTAATATGAATACCAGAAGCTTGTGTGGATCGCATACAATGCTTATGAAGTTGATCGGTGTTAGTGTTTTTGCTGCCTTTCTCTGCCTAGCGATGAACTGAAACTCGCTGTATTTAAGTTACATAATCTGTATTTTATTTTCAAATCCAAACCTTCTCTTGCTTTGATTTGAATTTAAAAGTCTTAATGGTCCATAGAGTACGTCATGTACGTCACGTCATATTTTTCAACCTATGTGTATAGTAGTGTGTATCGAAAAACGAACACTTAATTCCACACTCAAATTATGAAAGAAGAGAGATAAAAAATTCAGGGAATATAAATTTTTTTACTTTAAAATAAATTCCTAGCTGGCCAAATGGCCATTGTTTATAAAAACCGAGTGATTTTGCACTGGAGCCTATCTAACGGTAAATTTTTTTCCAAAAAACACCATAGATCTCAATATGTGGTCTAAAACAATTTATTAAACAGTCGTTTAATCGAGCATACTGTTTACGTGTAATATGAATACCAGAAGCTTGTGTGGATCGCATACAATGCTTATGAAGTTGATCGGTGTTAGTGTTTTTGCTGCCTTTCTCTGCCTAGCGATGAACTGAAACTCGCTGTATTTAAGTTACATAATCTGTATTTTATTTTCAAATCCAAACCTTCTCTTGCTTTGATTTGAATTTAAAAGTCTTAATGGTCCATAGAGTACGTCATGTACGTCACGTCATATTTTTCAACCTATGTGTATAGTAGTGTGTATCGAAAAACGAACACTTAATTCCACACTCAAATTATGAAAGAAGAGAGATAAAAAATTCAGGGAATATAAATTTTTTTACTTTAAAATAAATTCCTAGCTGGCCAAATGGCCATTGTTTATAAAAACCGAGTGATTTTGCACTGGAGCCTATCTAACGGTAAATTTTTTTCCAAAAAACACCATAGATCTCAATATGTGGTCTAAAACAATTTATGTGTGCAAATTTTCAGAGTGATCGTATGACGTGCAGGAGTGTCAGCAAAGGAATAAAAAAAGGATTATCTTCAATGAAACGAATACTTTTTGTACTGGAGCCTATCTAACGGCAGATTTTTTTCCAAAAACCACTAAAGATCTCAGTTCGTAGACGAAAACAACTTATGTATGCAATTTTTCAGAGAGATTGTATGACGACGTGCAGGAGTGTCAGCAAAGAAAAAAAAGCGGTTATTTTCAATCAAACGTTTAATTTTTGTACTAGAGTCCTTCTAACGATTCATTTTTTTCAAAAAAAACTTGTGGTACTTGATTCGTCATAAAAAATAAACTATGCACCCAAATTTTAAGATTGGTGGAACGACGTGTGGGAGTGTCAGCGAAGGATTAAAAAATGGTATACAGCCATTTCATGCCTATCGTAACAAGATCTGCCACACCCCTTCCGATTTCGCTGAAATTTGGTACGTGGTTTGATTTCATGCTTAATCTTTGAGAAATGGCAAAAAAAAAATTTTGCGATTTTTTTTTGGTGGCTTGTGGAGGGGTGCAAAAAGTCGAAAAATAGGTAAAATGTAACAAACTCTCCTCAAATAATTACCAATAACTTGGCCATTTCTTAACCGATTTTCATGTTTAGACCTGTTTTGGAAAGGCATTGAATTAGGCTATAAGCTATTTTCAAAATCTTTCGGGGAATTTGAAATGATGTAAATTACAAAAAAACCTACATTATACGAAATATTGCATGTACTGAAATGTTAAAAAAATCATTACTCCTATACCATTAATGGTACCCATCCAAATTTTAGATTCATTTGAAAGGTTATTTTGTCTTCTTTTCTAAAAAAATATTTTGGAAGGTCGGAAATAGGTACTAAAGCGTTTTTAGTAGTTTAGTACTAAAATAGTAGTAAATTTAGTAATTTTTACCAAATACAAAAAACTTTTACTTGTGCGCATAGAATGATTCAATCCCTTTCTAAAAATGGTCCAAACATAAAAATGAGATAAGAAATGTTCCAGCTATGGGCCATTTTCTGATCGGACCTTTTTTAAATTTTCAAAAAATCATAACTTCTTAGCCTCGAGACATACCAATTTTCTCTCATTTTTGACTGAAAGATTATTTTTTTTTTTCTTTCCAAAAAAAATATTTTGTAAGGTAACAAAAGTGTACTCGGGCACGTTTTTTGTAGTTTAGTACTAAAATAGTAATAAATGTAGTACTTTTTATCAGCTTATAGCCTGATTCAATGCCTTTCCAAAACAGGTCTAAACATGAAAATCGGTTAAGAAATGGCCAAGTTATTGGTAATTATTTGAGGAGAGTTTGTTACATTTTACCTATTTTTCGACTTTTTGCACCCCTCCACAAGCCACAAAAAAAATTGCAAATTTTTTTTTTTTTGCCATTTCTCAAAGGTTAAGCATGAAATCAAACCATGTACTAAATTTCAGCGAAATTGGAAGGGGTGTGGCAGATCTTGTTACGATATGCATGAAATGGCTGTATACCATTTTTTAATCTTTCGCTGACACTCCCACACGTCGTTCCACCAATCTTAAAATTTGGGTGCATAGTTTATTTTTTATGACGAATCAAGTACCACAAGTTTTTTTTTGAAAAAAATGAATTGTTAGATGGACTCTAGTACCTACAAAAATTAAACGTTTGATTGAAAACAACCGCTTTTTTTTTCTTTGCTGATACTCCTGCACGTCATACAATCTCTCTGAAAAATTGCATACATAAGTTGTTTTTGACTACGAACTGAGATCTGTAGTGTTTTTTGGAAAAAAATCTGCCGTTAGATAGGCTCCAGTACAAAAAGGATTCGTTTCATTGAAGATAATCATTTCTTATTCCTTTGCTGACGCTCCAGCACGTCATACGATCTCTCTGAAAATTTGCACACATAAGTTATTTAAGACCACGAATCGATATCTATGGTGTTTTTGGGAAAAAAATTTACCGTAAGATAGGCTCCAGTACAAAATCACTCGGTTTTTATAAACAATGGCCATTTGGCCAGCTAGGAATTTATTTTAAAGTCAAAAAATTTATATTCCCTGATTTTTTTATCTCTCTTCTTTCATAATTTGAGTGTGGAATGGGGTTTTAAAACTCGTCCATATATTTCAATACACACTAGTGTATAGACTAGACTGGTTCAGCTCCTACAGCACCAAAATGTTCTCTTTGATATTTGATGCATCCCAAATCATGTTAAAAAGTGGTCCTGAATATGAAGAAAATTAGTGCTTTTAAATTTATTGAGCCACTTAATTCGAATCCTCAATTTATTTTTCCATAAGCTCTGTAATTTTGGAGATGTTGGCAATTCCGTTTCTATATTTATTTTTCACCTTGAATGTTAGAAATTTCCTGAGCCACAAAATAGGGCCTACATTTTTCTGCAGAAGAATGCGCTTTCGAGATATTTGCTAAAAACTGATTTTTGCGACTTTTGAGCCTGAATAACTGGACTTTTCATACTTTATATTTTATTCATAAACAAAGATTATTCCGGTGAAAAAAATTTACATGGAATTATTTCACACAACAGTTCTGCTTGCGTCGAATTTTTCTGAGCTAACGTTTGACTGCCTTTTCCACTTCTAAAATGAAGCGCCTACAAAAACAAAAAAAAAAATCATTCGTATTGTGCTTGTGTTTAATAGAAAATAGTTAAGCATAAACGACGTGGTCTAATCGGCACAAGTGTAAATTGAACTTCTTTGACGTCCACACTTTACATTACATTTTTAACACCACTAGTTTGATAAAGTTGCTATAGTCTGTGGGCCCGCGTACAAAAAAAAAGATTCATACCAGACTGCTGAGACTTCGTGAATTTAATGTTTACGTCGAGTCGGACAAATTTTGAGAGTGGGGGGGGGGCGTTTACTGTACAAGCTATCACAAAGACATGGATTTTAGGTTAGAAATATATTTATTACCATTACTTTGGTTTTCATTCGAATCAAAAGTTTAATAAGTTGAAAGTATAAAAATCCTGTCGGACAAAAATGTTGGGTTGTTTGACGAGGCCGACACGCGGAATATGGCAAAGTTACGAAATAAAAAAAAATTTACCACAGAGCGAATTTTTTCAGAATTGTTCAATAAAAATATTCTAAATCAAGTGGTGATATTGTCAGACAATTCTAGCGGGGTCTATTTATTGTCGGATGCACTGAAGTTAATGGGTTCGTGCACCCCTTGGTTTTATTACCAATTTTCCGACACTGAAGCAGGATGCAAAGAATTATATTCTGTAATAAATAAGTATTTGTCGGAAAAAAATATTGGTGCATAACAATAGTCGGACAAAAAATTTAATTTTTTTGGCAAACATTAAACATAAGTTTATATTTGTATAATTGAATATATAACGGTAATATACTTATAACGGTAAGACTAGAAAAATGAGATATTTTTTGGGAAAGAATTTTAATTGAATTTTATTACCGGAATAATCTTTAAAAATGCATGAAAAATAAAGTGTGAAAAGTCCATTGTATTGGCATAAGAGTTGTTCAAGGTCAGAGGTGCAAAAATCACTTTTTGCAAATATCTCTATATATCGATAACTTAGAGCGCTATAGTTCTATCTCCACTTTTTGCGATTTTGAGATTTTTGCAGTTATGGCATCATTGTGGGCTTCTTTACCGTGTGATGTCAAAATACCACTAAAATACCAAAATATTCGATAATTAAGAAAAATCCTATCTCCAAACTGTAATATTTTGAAGAGCGCTACTGTCCCGCTGAATATTCAAATAAGTCACATTTTTAAAAAAAATCTTCGTTTTCTTGCGTTTTCTTCGTGTTTCATGACTTTTTGCGACATTTAAGTGAACAAATTTGGTTACACCCAAGGCTCCACTCTTGTTTGTTGGAACCAAAAATTCAAAAAAAAAAAAATTCGTTTTTTCGTGTTTTCTACGCGTTTCATGACTTTTTACGACATTTTAGTGGAAAAAATTCAAAAAATGTACTAAATACGTCGTTTTTTTAATAGTAGTGGAATTCTATATAAGAGCAAAAGTAATGACATACTATAAATTGGCTGGCATTTCGTTAGAAATTAATAAAATTGGTTAAAAATATTAAATTATGTTAAAATATACTATACGTAAAAATATTGCATGTATCGTTATATCAAAATAGCAGCCAATCCTAAATAACCACTGTTTGAAATCTTTTTTTTTGCATTTCCCAACAATTGAAAAAATGGAGATAGGACTATAGCGCTCTAAGGTATCGATATATTATATTTAAAATGAAAAAAAGTGTTTTCGTAAAACGTGTAGCTTAGGAGATATCTCCATATGGTCCATATATATACGTAAACATATATATAGGGTAATACATACGTAACCGGATAGTATTTGGCTTTTGCTTCACCGATTTTTTTGAAACTTTTTTGTCTTCTAGAACTGGTTGAGAATAGCATCCGTGATTTTTTAAAACTTTTTTTATCAATCCGTTTCAGAGCTATAAATTTAAAAAAAACTGAAAAAGCTGCAAAAACGACATTTAGTTTTTCGAAATGCTCATAACTCCGCCAATAGTCGGCCAAATCATGTGATTGTTTTTTTAAACATTTTATTTTTTTAAGAAAATTTTTATGAAAAATTAAAAAAAATTTTATAAATTATTTTTTTATATATGTAATTTTCAACTTTCAAAACTAAATTGCTATCTTTTTCTTCGATTTTTTTAAAAAAATTTTGACAAAAAACTTTAATGCATTTGACTATTTTTGCAATGGAAGGCCCCTTAAGGTGGGCTAGTATGTTTGAGAGAAATATTGAAGAGGAAAAATTATTGGGATCGGTGAACATTTTTTTCCTCTCCCGGCAATGATCAAAATAATATAGGTTTTTTTGGTTTAATTTCAAAAATTCCCATCTCTATTGTCCCACAAGTGGTGCAATATGTATTAAACATGCAAAAAAACAGTACAAAAAAAAAAATGATATCAATGGAAATAAATCCAAGGGTTGCACGAAACCCTTAACTTCAGTGCGTCCAAATAGATCCCCCCTAGAATTGTCCGACAATGTAGCCCCTTGATTTTGAATATTTTTATTGAACAATTCTGCAAAAATGGCTCTGTGGTAATAAATTTTTTTATTTCGTAACTTTGGCATATTCGGCATGTCGGACTCGTCAAACGACCCATCATTTTTGTCCGACAGAATTTTTTATACTACTTTTAACATATTAAAAACTTTTGATTCGAATGAAAACCAAGGTAATGATAATTAATTTCTAACCTAAAATCCATGTCTTTGTGATAGCTTGAACGATAAACGCCCCACCACCATACTTCCCCACTCTCAAAATTTGTCCGACTCGACGTAAACATTAAATACACGAAGTTACAGCAGTGTGGTTATGAATCTTTCTTTTTTTTTTTGTACGCGGGCCCATGGACTATTTATGTATATACATATCTAACTATTTTGTTTTTATTCGTGTACAATACGAGCGTTAAAGTAAATGTTACTTTTTGGTATGGATCTCTACAATTTTGATCACGTTCAGAATTGTTTGCAAAAAAACTAAGCATTTTGGCTATTATAAATTAAAAACATAAAGCTGTTGATTTGAAATCTTTTTCATCTCAGTAAAAGCAAAACTTACAGGATACACATTTTTTAAAAACGATGTATGAATATAAACTATTGCTATAAATATTTTGTAATTGTCAATTAAAATAAGCCATTCAATAAAGAAGGGGACATCATTGTCATTGCATTTTAAAAAAAATAATTTCATCATCATTTATTTTCTAGTGGAAAATGCGCAAAGATTTGTGTTGTGCTTGTTTCTTATTCCAAGAAAGATGATTTACAGCGTCTTGGACTAAAATATATACATTTAACATAACTTAAGTTTAGCTTTAAAATATTATCCCTTTACCGTTTAGGAGGGACTTACTAGATTTACATATTTAATAAAATAAGTTTAATAGTTAAATCAGTTTTAAACAAACTTAATCCTAAGAAATTTCCTTTATTAAGACTACAGTGCCTTTTTATTGAATTAAATTAGTGAATTAAAAAAAGTATTTTTAAAATCATGCAATCAATAAATGTGAACGTATTTAGTAGTAATTATACAAAATTTTAAGTTTAATTTTGAAAAAAATTAAATAACCATGGCTACTTTGTATTACAAATACAGTAAGTATTTGTTTGTAGTTTACTTTTTTTTAAAAGTACGATGGCACTTGTGAAGCAATGAAATTTTGCTTTGACATACTTTTTTTACGTGTTGCTCTTCGTTTTATTCATATTCATAGTCATAATTTTTATTTCTTTTTGGTTAGAAAGTTGAGCTAATTTTGAAAAAAAAAAAACAACTGTAAAGTAGCATAACATTATTTACAAAAGCAAAAAAATAATGGGCACTGATAAAATTTTCCGCTTTTTTTTTATTCAATTTATATTTTATGTGAGCCTTGGCAATTATGAATTTTAATTCAAGTGTAAAATTTTCAGTTTAGAACTGTGGTTGTTAAAATCATTGTATGTGTTTTTTGTTTTATTTATTTATTTATATAAAAACTTTTATCTTAATGTTTATTTTATTTGTATACACATCTAAATTAAGTTTTTTTTTGATATTATATTGTGCTTGATTTTGTTACTGATATTTTGTTATGTGTATATTAAAACATGGTTTTAAATTATTTACATTAATTGTATATTCAGTAATTTACTTTGTCATCCATAGGGTTGCTTGCTTAATTACGATTATGGATAAAAAAAACACGTTTAATATCTTTAATAATAATGCTCTCAATTGAATTTGAGCGGATAATTCAAAAGAACTATTTTTTATGATTTGACTGTTCATAACTTGTTTTTCATTAAAAAAAAAATATATTCAACATAAGTAATAATAATAGCAAAGTAATTTTATAATTTTTAAATTTGTTTTTTTTTTTTTTTTTGAAAAGGTATGGTGTCATTCGTAAAAATTGTTTGTTTTTTGCAGGTAAATGTAATTATACTAAGGGTATCTAATAGTACGAGATCCGGCAGTAAAAAAACGTATGTATCGAGTTTTTAGTTATAATCTAGTTTTTACGTATACTTATGAATGGGAGAATATATATTGGTCGTGTTGCCTATCAAAATGTGGCCGCTAGTATTTTCAAGTTGCGATAACTGATGAACCGTGGGTCGCACGTGGAAAAGTGCAAAGATCTTTTTTATGAAGAGTCATATGCTCTACAAGTAATTTACATTATAATTAAAAAGAAATTTACCGTTTAAGAATTATTTATTAAAAACCGATTTTTTTACGCAATAAATAATAAACGGAAAAAAAATTAGTTTAGTTTTTAATAAATAACTTTTTACATATAATAAAAATTACTTGTAGAACATATGACTCTTCATAAAAAAGATTTGGGCACTTTTCCTCGTGCGACCCACGGTTCATCAGTTATCGCAACTTGAAAATACTAGCGGCCACATTTTAATAGGCAACCCGACCAATATATATTCTCCTATTCATAAGTATACGTAAAAACTAGATTTTAACTAAAAGCTCGATACATACATTTTTTTTACTGCCGGATCTTAGACTATAATGTAATCGTCATTCTTTTTAAGATAACCAGAAATGAACACTCTGAACAAAGGTTAAATAAAAAGATATTTCTTTAATAATGGCTTATTTGTCCTCAAGTTTATTAATATAAAGTTACTGTGAACTAAACAATTATTTAGACTTCAATGTTGGAAATAGTTATGTCTGTTGTAAGAGCCCAGTTCTATTTTAATTTTGATTTTTACCTATCAAAGACGCTTTACTTAAAGTGCCGAAAAGTTAGATTCTGGAAATTAAAATTTTTAAATTTTAGCTATTATTAACACAAAATTTTCAAATTCAACACAAATGGCATCAGTAGTTTAGGAGATAAGACTTTTAATTAAATACCCATAAATGTTGTTCTCCAAAGAAAACTTTTAACCATTATAAATATAGTACAAATAGACACACACAAATCACCCGGTTATACAAATATTTAATTAAAATTTCATAAAAACTAATTCAGAAAAAAAAAAATTTATGAAAAGCTTTGCAAGCAACCCTTTGCAAAAATATGTGTATGTTCTAGTTTTATTGTAATTATTTACAAAATATTCCATACTATACAAACGGTAAATTAAACATTTTAAAATCTACACAAAAGCACACGAATCAATAAAAATAAATAAACATTAAATTACTATTGTTTGATCATTTAACCTTTTTTTACAATGTGGTAATGGTTTTTTTAGAAGTAACTAAGCTTTTAAAAACAGGTCTTAGAGCATGAATACTTAGTAATTTTTTAATCAATAATAACTGCTTTCGGGGCTCCAACACAAAATGTTGATAAAAACATAAAAAAAAAATTCCTCATTGACGAGAGAGGAAAAAATTAATTAATTTTTAATAAATTATTAATTTAATTTAATTAATTTTTCTTCCTCTACTATTATCTTTTTTCCACTCCTTAATAGAGCTCCCATACAAAATTTAGAAAGAAATATCAATTTTGTATGGAAGGCTCCTCAAGGGGTGGATAAAAGGGGCTTGTATGTTTGAGAGAAATATTGAAAAGGAAAAAATAGTGGGGGTCGGTGAACATTTTTTTCCTCTCCCGGTTTTTATCAACCCCTTAAGATGTTGAAAAATGGGGATGGTATGTTTGAGAGAAATATTGGAGAGGTAAACTTAGTGGGGGTCGGTGAACATTTTTTTCCTCTCCCGGCAACGAAGAACATTTAGTGTACGTTCACTCACTTTTTTGTTAATTAAAATGACATTTTTTGTCCGATTATTGTTGTGCCCCAATATTTTTGTCCGACAATGTTACCACTTGATTTGAAATATTTTTTATTGACCAATTCTGGAAAAATTTGGCGTGTACGACTCGTCAAACGCCCCAAAATTTTTGTCCGACAATGTTACCACTTTATTTTGAATATTTTATTGACCAGTTCTGAAAAAAATTGGCTCTGCGGCAATAAATTTTTTATTTCGTAATTTTGGCGCGTTCGGCGTGTCCGATTCGTCAAACGCCCCAAAATTTTTGTCCGACAGCATTTTTTATACTTTTAACATATTAAAAACTTTTGATTCGAATGAAAACCAAGGTTGTTTTCATAAATTTTTTCTAACCTAAAATCCATGAATTTGTGATAGCTTGAACGGTAAACGCCCCACCACCATGCTTCCCCACTCTCAAAATTTTGTCCGACTCGACCTGAACATTAAATACACGAAGCCTCAGGAGTGTGTTTATGAATTGTTTTTTTGCACGCGGGCCCACGGACTATATGTGAGGACATGACCGACCGGTTTCGATGATATTTTTTAGAAAGTAAGGTTTATATGTAGAAAAATTAGCGGCACCACTCTCTTCAAAAAACTAATTCAACATGCATTCCTCAGAAACTAAAGCAGATAGATTACAAGTCAAGTCGAAATGTCAAAAATTGTTGTAAACGGCAAAAAAAACTCAAGCGATGTACATGTATTTATGTACGTCGATCAGACTTGGGTGTTTTGCAACAAATTTTATGTTTCATTAAACTTATAGTACAATCATTAGGGAGAATAAAATGATGTTACCTGGAAAGTTTTGCGAGATTTTTGCAAATGAGGTATTTTATAGATTTCGATGTGGTCTTTCAGAATTTCAACTTTGCTACCTCGAATCGTGTTCGCTCGCGCCGCCATATTGGAAAAGTGGCGCCCAAATATCTCTTTAACGGATACATTTATAAAATAGAAATGAAGTAGTGTAATTCCCTATAAACAAATATTTTTACTTTGAACATGTGACTCACCGTTCATTAGTTATCATAATTTTAAGCTCAATACATCACTGTGCCTATTCATAAACGGCATGTACAATTTACTAATTTCTTTCAAATTTTGAATTAGGATATCTCCTAAGTTATAAGTCGTGCGAAAACAATTGAAAGGTGATTTTTATATAAAATTTTTTAAGCTAAGATATTGCTCCACAATAGTTTTCTCTAAATGTAACCGTTAAAGAGATATTTGTAAAAAACTGACTTTGGGCGCCATTTTTCTAATATGGCGGTGCACAATGGGAGGGTTTGTATGGAACGGCGCTCATATATAGTAATAAAAGAGCTAGGCTATTAAAATTTGGTGCAGATGTTTTTTACATTAAAATAATAAAATTCTGTGAATACGAACAAAATCCGCCGACGGACACGCCTACCTCCCATACAAAGTTGGGGCGTGGTCGGAATTTTTTTTCAAAATGGGTATCAATTTCCAATAACTTGACCCCGCTGATTTCAAAAATGCTAAAAACTCTGAGGTATCTTTTATAATTTTCAAGTTATGCGAAATAAACTAAAATCTACTTTATAAAAACTATATTTTGTTTGCTTGTGTATTTGTCTCTTATTGACTCGGAAACTAACAAAAAAAAAAGGCTATGTTATATGCTTAAAAAGTGGGCGGTGCCACGCCCTCCAAAAAATCAACTAATCATATCTCCGGAACCCTTTGACGCAGATAAATGAGATATGGTAAATATGTAAAAATCATCAGGACAAATAATGTTCACCGGAAAAATAGGCGAAGCCACGCCCTCAAAAAAATAAATTCATTATTTCTCTGACAATATTTGCCGCACTTAGATATGATTGGGTACATATGCTAAGACAATTACAACAAACAATTCTCACTAGAAAAGTGGGCGGTGCCACGCCCCTCTGAATGCTGATTCATCAAATCTCAGAAACTGCTTGACGTAGATAGACAAAATCTGTTATATATGCAAAGGGCAATTGGAAAAAAAATTTTCAATGAAAAAATGGGCAGTGCCACGCCCTGCGAAAATAAAATTTGTCATATTACTAACGCTACTTGGCGCAAATTATAAGATTTGGTAAAGAGAGGGCAATTTCCAAGAGGCTGAAAAGGGGGAAATGTACCCTTTACCTACTACCCTTTCGTTAAAAATAAGCATCTTCCGAATTTAAGCAGAATGTAAGCTTAAAATTGATAAATCTGTTTAGTGCAGGCAAATTAGGTAAAAACAGGTATTCATTTCTAATTTTGTTGAACATGCACCGATTTTGATCCGACAGGACTCATTTTGTTCGTAATAAAATTTCAAACAAAACCAACACATTAGTTTTTTCCGCCCTTTCCCCAAAATTTCTTTAGTCCCCCGTGAACCTTCAAAATCGGGTAAATTCAATAAAGCTTTTCTAAAATGCTTAAAGATGGAAAGTTATGCTATTCACGGGGTTCTCTAGATTGCTGAATCCAAATATGATGTTGGAAAATTAAAAAACTCAAAATGACGCCCGGAAAACTGCGTACATACCCATTTTAAGCACCAAAAATGGGAAAAATCGTTAAAGCGGGTTTTAGCCTAGAAGTCTTGTTACATTGAATGAATTTATACGGTCGGTGGGGGATATTGTTTTTTATACTATAAAAAGTAAAGTTTACCAAAATTTTTTTTGGGTTTTTGATTTGTTTATTATTTAAGCAATAACTATAAAAAGTTAATACAACCCAAAATTAAAAATATTTGTAACATTTTGCAAACCATTTTTTCTAAACTAATTTGAGGTCGCTGAACACGAAAAACCCAATTATTTTTTTTTCCTTGCGGCCGTTCTCGAGTTATTCGTTAATTTATATTTTCGAGGTTATAGCTTCATATACATCAATATATTTCTATGACGCCAAGTTCGATCAATTTTATTTTTCCACGTTTACAAAGAGGGATTAATGGCGCTTCTAACGATTATACCAATGATTATGCTTTGAACAAAATTTTTTTTTTTTTTTTTTTTTTTTTAATACTTGAATTCATTTATTGAATCTTCTCATCTTAGGAGACTAACAATAAGTTTAAAAATCTTAATCCTAAATAACATTATTATACATAATTAATCTTATATATAATTCAGTGTTCAATGTGTCTCCCGAGTTAATAGGGACTTGTACATCCTAGGAGTTTGGTAAACGCGCAGAAGAACGCAGTTGTTGTACGTTCAGTCTTCTCACAAACATGCTGCCCGCCTAGCAGGATGTTTGAATGAAAAGAACTCCATACAAATTTGCGCCAGTAGTTCCGGCTGCATGTGTAGCAGGAACCAGAAATATAAGAAAGAGTACGCGCCAGATACCGGCTGCATAGGGAAAAGTACGCGCCAGATACCGGCTGCATAGAAAAAAGTACGCGCCAGATACCGCCGGCTGCATAGAAAAAAAAAAAAAAAGTACGCGCCAGATACCGGCTGCATACAAAATTTAGAGTTCAGTCAGCTTAACATAGCTAATTGCTAACGATATCAATAGCAGGACGATCCTTTCTTTTTAGTCTGGAGAAATTTTCTAAATTTTTTAACCTCCGTGCCAATGGATTAGGATGATACAGTAATCTTGCAACGTAACTTTGCTTGTATTTGTTGATTTCGTCTTTGACCAAGGGGATGCAAAGGTCCCGATGTATATTTTCGTTCCTTATATACCATGGAGCACCAGTCATGATTCTTATAATTTTTGACTGAGTCCGTTGCATTAGTTCAATGTTCGAGGAGCTGGCGTTACCCCATAACTGTATACCATATAACCAAATTGGCTTAATGATGGATTTATATAAAAGGATTTTATATTCAAGTTTCAGACTGGACTGGCTATTTATGAGCCAATGTAGACTGGAGGCTTTTAGTTTAACATGCGTTTTTTTGGCTTCAATATGCTTTCGCCACGTAAGCCGTCTGTCTAAATGAATACCTAGGTATGTGACGTTTTCAGATTGAGGGATTGAAGTGTTATTTAATGTGATAGCAGGGCAGTAACCTCGCCTAAGGGTAAAAGTAACCTGCTTGCATTTTTGTTCATTTACTTTTATGCGCCATAGCAGCAACCACTTTTCGATAGAGTTTAAATGAAGTTGAAGTTTTCGTGCCGCTTCTAGGGGACAACGACTACAACTTAAAACTGCAGTATCATCTGCGAAAGTAGATATGGTTGTGCCAGCGATAATAGGTAAATCAGAGGTATACAGTAAGTACAGAAAAGGACCCAGCACGCTTCCTTGAGGGACACCTGCATTAATTTTTAAAGGTGATGAAATAAAACTGTTATGTCTAATTCTAAAATGCCTGCTTTCCAGATAAGAAATAAATGTTTTGTGGACGTTAAAAGGCAGTACGTGTTTAATTTTATTGATAAGGCCTTCATGCCATACTTTATCAAACGCTTGAGCTACGTCGAGAAAAACTGCTGTACAGTATTCACTTTGTTCGAAAGCCTTCCTTATTTCATTTGTGATTCTATTAACCTGTTCAATTGTTCCGTGGTATTTTCGGAAACCGAATTGATGGACCGGAAATAAATTTTTTTCGGTTGCATAAGGTATTATTTTTGATAAAATTAGTTTTTCAAACAGTTTGGATATGCATGGTAAAAGACTGATGGGTCTATATGAAAAAGGCAATGTACGATCTTTTCCAGGTTTTGGAATCATGGTTATTAACGAGATTTTCCACTCTGTTGGGTAATACCCATACTGAATTATTGCATTAAAAAGTCTGGTTAAAAATACAAAAGCTGAATTGGGCAGTTCTTTTATCATTTTGGGAGTTATATAATCGCACCCAGGAGCTTTTTTGGGACACATTTCTTCAACTACACCCTTTACGTTGCTAATATGAAAGTTCAATTGCATAAAATCGCTGTTTAATGGCAAATTAGGAGGAAGAAAGCCTTGAATAGGAGGATTGGGTTGGAAAACTGTGCTTAAGTGATTTGCAAAAGCATCAGCTTTTTCTTCATCACTTCGAGCCCAGTTCCCAAGGTTGGCTCTTATCGGCAGCTCACTCTCCATCGGATTTTTAATACTTTTGCTAGCTTTCCACAAGGACTGTTTGCCGTTCTTATTTGGATCCAGTTTCGAGACAAATTTTTGCTGCTCTATATCTTCTTTATTTTTTAGCGCAGACCTCAGTTTAGAAGTAGAAATTTTTAAGTTTGCTTTAGAAGCGGGAGATCTATGTAGCTGCCATTCGCGCCTAAACTTTCGCTTCTCAGCTACGAGAAACTCAATTTCACTGTTGGTGGAAAAATTGGTTTTTGTATTTTTCACAACCTCATAAGGCGTTGAGTGTTCCGCTGCTGAGCAGAGGATTGAATTAAAAATGGCAACAGCATCATCTATATGTTCCTCACATTCTATCGAGTAGCTCGTGTGAATGTGAGAACTTATATATTTCCTGTACCTAAGCCAGTTGGTCTTATATGAGGTTAGCTTCTTAAAGGTCTCTATATACGATGGTTTTTCTAAAAGGCAAAATAAGATTGGAGAATGGTCAGAAGAGAGAGCTAATTTTGTTTCGGCTGTGATTAGGGTTCTCTCGATGCCTCTTGTAATAGCAAAGTCAATGAGGTCTGGTATTTTGCTTCGGTCGGCTGGCCAATATGTAGGTTGACCAGGCGAAGCAAAATTGAAAGTGTGATTTTTTATAAGCATATTATATAATTGTTTCCCTTTTGGATTTACAAGACGAGAACCCCAATATGTATGCTTGGAGTTGTAATCTCCAGCAGCTAAAAATCTGGTTCCCAAAGTGTCAAAGAATTCTTTGAATTGATTCTCACTAATTGCAAATCGAGGTGGGCAATAAACCGCCGAAACTATTAAATTCTTAGAATGATTTTGTAGGCAAATAGAGGTAGCCTGAAGATAGTTTTTTGAAAAAGATTCTAAACAGAAATGTTTGAGGCGATTAAGAATTAAAATTCCTGTGCCTCCATGTGCTTTGCCATCAGGATGATTGGTTTTATGGAATTTATATCCAGGTATATAGAAATTATACTTATCAGTCAGATGTGTCTCTGAAACAAGCATAATATCAATTTCCTCTTTGCCCAGGTAATGAGAAATTTCATTTTTGTGTTGGTTGATACCGTTTGCATTCCAGGCACAAATGTTTAATTTACTTATTTTTGAGCAATCAAAATTTGGAGGAGCTGGTTTTGCGTTTTAACTAACTCTTGAAGAGTTGTTTGCATTGACATCATAAATTGATTTAATGTTTGCGTTAAGTTTGTAATTTGACTTTCTAAACTATTTTGTTGTGGATTTATTGTGCCTGATTTCAATGCACTTGAATATAAAACAGAGGGATCAATGGGATTTGGATTGCCTTGTTGTTGGACAAATTTATGTGTAGTAATTACATTGTGATTTAAATTACGATTCACTTGTCTTTTCTCAGAAATTTTTGCTTTAAGCTCTCTATAAATAGGGCAGCCCCTGTAATTTGCAGTGTGGTCTCCTTGACAATTAGCGCACTTTTTTAAATTAGCTTCATTTCGCAACTTGATTTTGCATTCAGAAATGTGGTGAAGCTCTCCACATGCAACACAGACAGCGTGTAGGGTGCAATATGTTTTTGTATGCCCATACTCTTGGCAATTAGTGCACTGTACCGGGCCATTTCGTTTATGGGGTTCCTCTATTACTACTCGGCGGTGAAGCAAGTATTGCAGCTTATAGATTGGATGAATCTCACTCTTTTTTAATTTGACAGAGTCAGGGTGAAGATCAACCTTAAACATTGGTTGAGGAACCTTTTCTTTGTTTAAAATATTAATTACAGATTTAGCAAAGAAATGTTTTTGTTCCAACGCTTCTTTAATTTCTTTCGGGTCAACTGACGATTCGATGCCCTTAATGACAACAGAAATACCTTTGCTGCTTTTCAGCTGGTATGTGTAGTAAGAGTTTTTGTTGTCATTAAAGTTTTTAGCGACAGTACGAAAGTGATCCTCTGTTTTTACTTGAACCTTCGTTTCATGAAGATTCCCTCTTGTTAGGGGGACTATAAAAAAGTTATCGTTCCCAATAAGCTTAGTTAATAATGTCACTAGAGCATTCGAACTGCGTTCACGCAAGTAAATTGGGGGTGGTTTTAGGTTTTTAGGTGGTGGAGTAGGATTTTTGTCGCTTGTATCGCCAAGCTCACCTAATGCAGCAAATCGATTGCCAGACAAAACATTTGTTATTGTTTCTGTTTTGTTGGTTTTATTTTTTTTGGAATTGCCTAAGCCATGTTTTTGTGGGCTTAGCTTTCTTTTTGAATTCATGGTCATGTAACGATCAATGCCAGTTTGAACTTTTTTGTTTGCTTCTGTGGTTGCTGTTTTTGGAATAGCACCATTATTAGCATTTGCTTGCATTGTTGTAGAATTGTTTACATTTGCAGCATTGGTAACATGTTGCAAACTCTCTTTATTAATAGTGTTGCTATCAGAAGACAGCGGCATATTGGGATTAGGCGATGAGCATTGTTTGCTCCATGAATTTTCGGAATTTGTTTGCGTTCGCGCAGAAGGTGAGGAGTTTTGCGTGGATGTTGAATTATTTAAATTAGACAGCGCACTCGCTGCGAGTGAATAATTTTTTATTGAAGATGTGCTTGCGTTATTTTGCTTTAAAGCATTTTTTTGAGTATGCGCAGGGGAGCGTGCTGGAGTCGCAGTACTTACTGTGCTTGTAAGACCGGTTTGGTTTGTATTGTGAACCGGTGGGGGCGAGCGTTGAACACTCATAGGCAGCATTCAAGCTCTTGTAAATTTATAAGCATTATTTATACTCAACTTTTGTACCAAACTGTACTTCGTATGAGTTGAAAAATTTTTTGAGGTATACTTATAGGCCTCAATAATTTATTCAAGTAGGTACAGTACGACAAGAGAAATCTTTGGTAATGAGAAAAAAAAAAAAAACAGCAACAAAGTTGACAGATGTTTTGTTTGTTGGTGTTTTAATCACTCAATAATGCGCCAAAAACAACATCTACAGCAAAAGCAATCCAATTTAACCCAATTAGAGGAAAATCAGTTTGAAACTTTGCTGAACTTGATGCTTTTTAGATGCAAAATTTTATACACTTTCAGATGATTTACTTGCCGAATTTTAGAAGTTTGTGTTGCTTGTAAGAATTAAAAATTTATTAAGTTTACACGCACTTGTCACTTTTTTTTCAACTTTTAGGTAACAGAGTTGCCAGACTACATGAACAAAATTGACTGAGTTATAGCAGGAAAATGTTTGAAATTTCACAAATTTTTGAAATTTTTCACAGCAACTTCAAATGAAACACTTTGTTTTTGGCACATATTTTTTTTTAAATAATTATTTTTAGAAAAGTTATTTAATGGCGCATATAATTGCAAACATTTTAAGCCTATGTTGAGCAAAATCGAATGCAATTTCCAAAAGATATTAAGGTTTTAGTGCAATAGGGAAATTTCGATTTCTTTCAAAAATTAATATTTTTGATACAATCCGCAATGTCCTTCTACAGAGAATGATTAGAAGTTACTTAAAACATCTTTAAAGTGTTCGATAAGTGTAGGGTGTCCTATCTGGAGGCTGAAAAATTGGATCTGTTGACTCAGGCCGAACATTTCGAAAATTCTCACATCTTCCTTATTGCACTAAAACCTTAATATCTTTTGGAAATTTCATTCGATTTTGCTCAGCATAGGCCTAAAATGTTTGCAATTATATGCGCCATTTAATAAAATTACTAAAAAACAAATATTTAAAAAAATTATATGCCAAAAACCAAATGTTTCATTTGAAGTTGATGTGAAAATTTCAAAAATTTTTGAAATTTCCAAAAATTTTCCTGTTATAACTCAGTTAATTTTGTTCGAAGCATAATCATTGGTATAATCGTTAGAAGCGCCATTAATCACTCTTTGTAAACGTGGAAAAATAAAATTGATCGGACTTGGCGTCATAGAAATATATTGATGTATATGAAGCTATAACCTCGAAAATATAAATTAACGAATAACTCGGGAACGGCCGCAAGGAAAAAAAAATAATTGGGTTTTTCGTGTTCAGCGACCTCAAATTAGTTTAGAAAAAATGGTTTGCAAAATGTTACAAATATTTTTAATTTTGAGTTGTATTAACTTTTTATAGTTATTGCTTAAATAATAAACAAATCAAAAACCCAAAAAAAAATTTTGGTAAACTTTACTTTTTATAGTATAAAAAACAATATCCCCCACCGACCGTATAAATTTATTCAATGTAACAAGACTTCTAGGCTAAAACCCGCTTTAACGATTTTTTCCCATTTTTGGTGCTTAAAATGGGTATGTACGCAGTTTTCCGGGCGCCATTTTGAGTTTTTTAATTTTCCAACATCAAATTTGGATTCAGCAATCTAGAGAACCCCGTGAATAGCATAACTTTCCATTTTTAAGCATTTTAGAACAGCTTTATTGAATTTATCCGATTTTGAAGGTTCACGGGGGACTAAAGAAATTTTGGGGAAAGGGCGGAAAAAACTAATGTGTTGGTTTTGTTCTAAATTTTATTACGAACAAAATGAGCCCTGTCGGATCAAAATCGGTGCATGTTCAACGAAATTAGAAATGAATACCTAATTTGCCTGCACTAGTTGTAAAACGTTGAAGAATATAAAAAAATAAAAATAGTTTGTTTTCTCAAAAACTGCAACAGGAAAAAATTCATAGAAAAAAAAGTTCTCAAAAAAGGCAGTAGGGACTTTGCATTTCGATTAAGCATACTTGGCCACATATTATATTGGAAAATAATGAAAATCAGAAAATGTATTTTTTACTCTCAAAGTTTGCAATTTTTCCATTTTTAGCATTTTTTTTTAATGTTTGAAAAATCACTATAATTCACATAAAATATGCAGAAAAAAAATAGGTTATTTTTAACAAAGTAGAAACAAAATTCTTTCTAACGATGTGCTACATAAGTGCATCCGGCTTAAAACAAATTAACTAGAGCGTTTATCCAGTACTTTCTAATATATGTACAAACTTCCATAGAGCATTTTTACTATTTAAAGTCCAACTTTGAGCCCACTGTATTACTAAAGCAAAAGAAAATTTTAAAAATTTTATAGTTTTTTTTTTCCGTCCCTAAGTATTATCTGACGATTGGCTTAAAAATTTTTTAAATCCATAGCACTTTCAAATTTTACCTATTTATGGCCACAATCTTCCATAGTGCGGCGCGAGCGAACACGATTCGAGGTAGCAAAGTTGAAATTCTGAAAGAGTACATCGAAATCTATAAAATAACTCATTTGAAAAAATCCCGCAAAACTTTCCAGGCAAAACTACCAAATGACTGAACTATTAGTGTTAGTGACAAAATTTTCAATTTCAAGAAATTTATTTAGTTTTAGTGAAAAATTGTTCACTATCAATAAATGCATTTAGTGTTAGTGAAAAGTTTTTCATTATCACTAAAATTCCACTTAATTAAGTGATGGTGAAATTTCTTTCACTATCAACAAATTGATGTGGTGGCAATGACAAATTTTTCATTATTACTAACTGCCTTGCCTAATTTGGAGCGGCAGGCGTTGTTTTTTTTAATGCTACACAAAAACTTCAACAATTCAATATAATTAGATAGTACCTGGAGACCGATCCCTGCTCGGTCAACAATCTGATTTTTTTATTTTAGTCGATGTTTTTATTCATAGCTATTTTTTGGTATGAAACTTATACCTTTTCACCTCTAATGATCATGCTTTCAAAATGATAAATAAACCGATGAGAATAATAATAAGAAAAAACTCAAAAAATATCAAATGGTATAGAAAAATAACAAAAACTCAAATTTTTTTTTTGGTGAAATAGAATGCCTTAAAATAAATAAATGTGATATGCCACAAACCCAAAATATTTCGTCATTTGTATGGGGGCTGAAATATCTTATCTTGAAAGGATCATAACTCTGAAAATAAGAGTCCTATTGTAAAAATTCGAAAGGATATTTTGATAAGGAAGATTGTGGCTATTCGATGCTATTGATAAAAAAGAATTTCACCTTTTCTTGTAGCTATGCTGTAAGACTGAACACAGCGTTTCCTTCAAATTCAAACAAGGATATTTCAAAATCCTGCAGATGTAATGAAAGTTCTGCAATGGAGACGGATTCAGCGTCAAAAAGTTCACAAGGCTGCTTAAAAGAATTAAAAAGTTCATTCCATTTTTTGTTGTGCCTGAGTTATTAACCAAAATTCTTATTTTGATAAAAAGTGGGCGTGGCAATTATTGAACAAAGCCTTCTTTTCGTTATGCTTTAGATACTCATGATACAGATCCGCATACCAAATTTCATCAAAATATGTTGTACCATTTGTGAGAAATAGCATTTAGTTTGTTTTACTTGTATGGGAGGTTCCACGCACACCGGCGATATTTTGCCCACTTTCAGGTCATAGGTGCCTAATAGCAAGAAGATTCCTTACAGTTAAATTCAGAAAGATTGCTTTAGTAGTTTTCTTTTTATAGCGTATTATATTTTTTGTGGGCGGTGCCACGCCCTTCAACGTATTTTCTTAATATAACGTTATATCACATTTTAATCCTTGTTTGCAGTGGTAACATCTCCTAAATTATCATTAAAATTGTTGCAGTCGTTTTCGAGTAATATTGAATTAAAATTTTCAATGGTTAAAAAGGGGGCGTGTCACTTCTTCGATACCGCCCACTTTCCGTTCAATAAAAGGCATTGATAAGAATTACCTATATACCAAATTTCATTAAAATATCTTGTAACATTTGTGAGATATAGCATTTTACGTATTTTGCTTGTATGGGAGGTTCCACGCGCAACGGCGATATTTCGCCCATTTT
This sequence comes from Calliopum simillimum, assembly GCA_951812925.1. Lineage (NCBI taxonomy): Eukaryota > Metazoa > Arthropoda > Insecta > Diptera > Lauxaniidae > Calliopum > Calliopum simillimum. Next base: position 82,247,627 of record OX638372.1, on the reverse strand, counting down.
CAGATCAGAGATGCCCTATAGCAATTAGGCTCCTCACACTTAATTTCAGCATGTTTGCTTTATTATTTTCCTTTTTATACCGTTTTATATTTTTGTGGGCGGTGCCACGCCCTTCAACGAGTTTTCCCAATATAACGGCGTATCATATATTAATTCTTGTTTTTAGAGGTAACATCTCCTAAATTTTCATTAAAATTGTTGGAGTCGTTTTCGAGTAATGTTGAATCAAAATTTTCAAGGGCTAAAAAGTGGGCGTGGCACTTCTTCGATCCCGCCCATTTTTTGTCAGTTGCAAGGTATTATTAATCCGTATCCGCTTACCAAATTTCATTTAAATACCTTGTTTGGTTTGTGAGTTATGACTAAATCAATTTTAAAATTTAAGGCTGTGCCACGCCCTCTGGTGAGCATTTACAAAGTTCAAACCTATCTCATTCTTCATTGTATGCTAATATCTAATACTGTTTTAAGTTTCATTAAAATCGCTGTAGCCGTTTTCGAGAAAAAATATTGGCACAGAAATAAGTACAAAGAAACAAAAAAACAAAAAAACAAACATACAATTTTAGCTCGTATAAGAAGAGAAGATGTATGTGAAGCAAAACACGCCAAGTGTACAAGCTCAAAATTTTTTTGTCTCCGATTTCACTCAAATTTGGCAATATGGTAGATCCGGTGTGCAAGAACAACAATCAGGGAGGATTTGGTCCTAGTACCATTTGTTGTTAAAATACAGGGTGTTAAAGTTGGCGTTTTTAGTCATTTTCATGAAAAGGGTGTTATTTCCAAAAATTATACCTTACACTAAAGCTTGTAAATTGATAAATCTAAGTTACTGTTTCTATTCATTTTGAAGTGATCTTTTTATAAAAAAATATTTTTTACACTTAAAAATACTTATGAATTTTTTTTAAAAAAACCGTTCTTAGATTTTTTTTTAAAAGTAGTTTAAATTAAAGCATAATTTATAAGCTTTAAAATAACGTGTGACTCAAGATGGGATTTTGAACGCCCACGGCAGGCAAAAATCTTTTTTACTCAAGAGGAAAGCATCTTAAGAAAAAAGTGTACTAGAAAAAAAATACTTAAAATCGTCCAAGCAATACGTGTGATTTTTATTGGAATTTTTTTAAACTTTTTTTTTGAATAATTTTTGAAAAGTTTTTTACAAAAATCTCACACTTATTTCCTTGGTGATTCTAAGGACTGCGTTCGATAAAATTGTCCCACACATTTTATCCAATAACTTGTTTTCAAATTACTCAATTCAAAATTTTTTTTCGCAGTAGGCTTTAAATTGAATGTACCAAAACTATGGTTTTCAAATTTTGTCCCTATTCAGTCATATTTACTTAAAAATGGCAAACAAGCTATAAGTTCAAAGCCTATAATAAAAAATTTTTAAGACCACCCGGGGTAGACTATCAATAGAATTGCTCGGAAAAGCTAAGTTAATGTGAAATTGGTATCAAGAGTTCTCAAAAAATTTAAGGAACACTTGGATGTGTTTCGAAAGTCAGGTTCCGCGAAAGAAAAAAGCATTCGTGACCAAAACAAAAAGAAGAACTTCGTCACAATTTTGAAGCGAACCTCAACATTTCATGCGGAAAACTGGCACAGAAGGTAAAGTGTTCCGAGTTTTTAGTTCGCAAGGCCAAAAAGGAGGTTAGTTTGAAGACATTTAAGGTACAAAAAGTTTCTGATAGAAATGCTATGAATAACACGAAAGCAAAACACCACGCCATAAAATTAAAAATTAATTTTTTTTTCATAAATTCAAATGCTGCATCATGAACGACAGAACGTATGTCTTAGCCGATTTTACGCTGCTTCCAGGCCAAAAATTTTACACTGCAAACTCGCAGGGGAATGCGGACGAAAAGCTTAAGTCAAAAAAGCAGTCAAAATTTCCTCGTAAGTTCTTGGTTTGGCAAGCACACTGCAGTTGTGGCAAAAGGAGCAATTCTTTTGTAACCACTGGAACAGTAAACTCCGAATGCTATATTAAGGAATGCTTGGAAAAAAAGCTTAAGCCTTTCTTACGAGAGCATGAAGTTTCCACTTTCTTTTGGACAGACCTAGCATCTTGTCATTATAGTAAATTGTCCTTGGAGGGGTTCTCAAGAAATAATGTGATTTTGGTGCCTCATGAAGCAAATCCTCAAAACTGCCCAGAACTCTGGCCAATTGAAAGATGCTGGGCTTTGGTTAAAAAGAAGATAAAGGCAATAAAAAAGTTGCCAGGGATGCTAAACATTTTCGAGAAAAGTTGTGTTCAGCAACTAGAAAGTTATCAAATAATACCATAAAATCCTTAATGGAAGGAGTGTCAGAAAAGTTACAAAAAAACTGTAAAAAAAATTATTATTAAAATTCTAGATACGTTATAAAAATTGTAATAAAATGGCGGTTCAAGAATGAGTCTAACTTTTAAAATCGGACTACTAGTTCCAGAGATTTTTTGAATTTTGTATGGGACAATTTTATCGAACGCAGTCCTTAAGCATTTTATGCCTTGTACACTTTTTTCGTAAGATGCCTTCCTCTTGAGTAAACAAAAACTTTTGCCTGCCGCGGGCCTTCAAAACCCAAAAACTCTCATCTAGCGACCGAATCACATCTGGAGACATACATCATTTTAAAGCTTATATTATTGTGCTTAGTTTAAAGTACTAAAAAAATCTAAGGGGGGTTTTTTTAAAAAAAAAAATCAAAAGTATTTTTAAGTGTAAAAAATGTTTAAGAAATTTTTTTTTATAAAAAGAACACTTCAAAATGAATGGGACCAGTAACTTAGATTTATCAATTTACAAGCTTTAGTGTAAGGTATACATTTTTGAAAAAACACCCTTTTCATGAAAATGGCTAAAAACGCCAACTTTAACACCCTGTATTTTAACAACAAATGGTACTAGGACCGAATCCTCCCGGGTTGTTGTTCATGCACACCGGATCTACCATATTGCCAAATTTGAGCGAAATCGGAGACAAAAAAATTTTGAGCTGGTACACTTGGTGTGTTTTGCTTCATGTAAGGAGTGAGATCGAAAAAATCTTAACATATACAGTGCTGTGCATAACATTTGCAACCAAAAACACTTGAAACTGAATCACCAATTTTCGGCCACTAAAACAGATGCAAATAAAATACTTGGTATGAGGTTTTATGTCATTTATATTGTTGTTTATATCTGTATTGGCTGTGCAAAACATTTGCAACTATTAATCTAAATTATACTAATTTTGTGAACTTTAGTCAATGTTTTTTTGCATTAAAAATTAATAACTAAAAAAATCAATATTTAATGGAATAACTCCTGATTTTTATAACAGCAGCGCATCTTTTTGACATGGACGCGATAAAACTATTTTCAAATGAGTGCGGAATGTCCTGCTACCATTTTTTAACTTCATTAAACAACTCATCCTGTTTTCTAAATTTTTGATTGCATAATAAGCAATGCATTTTCGTGACTTGACGATTTGATTGGGTTTAGATCTGGGGACTACGCGGGGCATTGATGAACATCAATATTTTGCCATTTTATCCAATCTTTTACCACTTTCGACGTGAGCTTAGGGTTGTTATCTTACAGGAATATCCATTTTAGTGGCATTTTCCAAGTTGCATATGGCATCATAGTATTTTGTTGTATTTCTTGTTAATCATTAGACTTCATTATGCCTTCAACACTTTGAATTGAACCGATTCCTTGCGCAGAGAAACATCTCCAGACGATGATACTACAACCTCTATGCTAGACAGTTCCTCTTTCAGGCTTAGCCATTCTCTCCTTGGTCTTTTCACAAGACTTTTACCATCTTTTCTGACGAGTCCAAGTTTAATTTATGCGGATCGAGTGGTAACAGTCTTATGAGAAGACCAAGGAGAAAAGGCTTAGCCCGAAATATACAAGAGGAACTGTCTAGCATAGAGGTTGTAGTATCATGGTGGTCTGGAGATGCTTCTCTGCGCAAGGAATCGGTTCAATTCAAAGTGTTGAAGGTTAAATGAAGTCTAATGATTAACAAAACATACAACAAAATACTATGATGCCATATGCAACTTGGAAAATGCCACTAAAATGGATATTCCTGCATATGTCGAAAGTAGTAAAAGATTGGATAAAATGGCAAAATATTGATGTACATCAATGCCCCGCGTAGTCGCTAGACCAAAACCCAATCAAATTGTCAAGTCTCGAAAATAAATTGCTTATTATGCAATCAAAAATTTAGAAAACAGGATGAGTTGTTTAATGTAGTTAAAAAACGGTACCAGGACATTCCGCACTGATTTGAAAATAGTTTAATCGCATCCATGCCAAAAAGATGCATTGCTGTTTTAAAAATCAGGGGTTATTCCATTAAATATTGATTTTTTGGTTATTAATTTTTAATTTAGATTAATAGTTGCAAATGTTTTGCACAGCCAATACCGATACATTTTTATATTACACTTAAGTTTTAGTTTTGTAAAAGTGATGTATGGACTTTTTATTTTTGTTTTATAAACAACAAAAAAAATTCAATAATTTTAAAACGGTTGATCTTATAGCCTTATCATGTATGACGAACGAATCGTTTTACTGATTTTCAACTGCTTATATCCTCCAAGTTAAAACATGATTTGAAGTTTATGCTTACAAACTTTATTCTTTGGACTAAAATGAACGCTTAGGTCATAGTAAGTTCTTAATAAAAAGTTTTAATAAGTTGATATTAATGAGTGAAAATCAGTCACTTTATTCGTTCGTCATACATGATAAGGCTATTAGAGTCTTTTAAAATCTTCGATATTTTGGAACACCTTTTTTGTGCTCTTTAAGTTTCTTTTCACAAAAGACCAATATCTCTCCACTGGTCTTAGCTCCGGACAATTTGGAGGATTGGCCTCTCTTGGTACAAAAACTATGTTATTACTTTGGTACCACTCCATAGCTTTCTGGCCGTAGTGACATGATGCCAAATCAGGCCAAAAATATTTCAAACAATCTTTGATGTATATTTCGGCATTTATAGAGCCCAATGTATCAAATGACTTGCTTTTTTTGCCGCAACTGCATATAGCTTGCCATACAAGGTTTTTTTTAGGAAATTTTGTCTGCTTTTGGATTCTAAATTGTTCTCCAATATTTCTTCGAGCATCAGCAACATAAAAATTTTTGACCCGGAAGCTGCGTAAAATCTGCCAGTACATACGTTTCGTCGTCCATTGTACAACATGAATATTTTTGTATGAAATTCGATTTTAATATCCGAGTCCATTCCTGTCTTGAACTTTTTGGACTTTGTATGTTTTCAAACCTGCATTAGCTTTAACTTTTCGCACCAAATAGTCAGCGCACTAGGTTAACCGGGCAGCTTTTCTAACAGATGTGTTTGGAGATCTTTTCAATATGCTTTAAATTTTCTTGGCTTTCCCAATATCATGTGGTCCTTGTTTTCTTCCCGAACCAGGTTTCCTATCAATGGTCAAATTCTCCTGAAACTGTTTAATTACATTGGAAACAGTTTGACGGCAAACCTTCAATTCTTTGGCCAATTTTTGGTAGGACTTATTTGGATTTTTTTGAAAATTTTTAATAATTTTAAGACGTACTTCTTTTTCTTCACTCATTTTGATCAAACTCACAACAAATCAACATGTTGGTCATTAAAAATAATAACTGACATATTTTTCAAAGAAAACTAGATCAAAGATCTGACCTTAAAGGTTGAGATTAACAAGATTTATTAATTAGAAATTTTGCAAAAATCCGATTCTTTTTGGATTAAAAACTAGATCAATCTACTAATATGTAAACATACATTAGAGTGAGCTAAATTGTATGGAACAAGTTTTGCCGACATCGGCTACCCACCTATATGAAAGTTCATTGAATTCTAAGAAAAAATTTCCAAGGAACCATACCTCTACACTCAACTATAGTTCGGAGCATTTTCGATTGAAAGTTTTACCTTACATTCAATATACAGCCATTCCATGCCTCGGTATGGTATGTCTCGAGGCTTAGAAATTATGTTTTTAGGAAAATTTAAAAAAGGCCCATAACTGAAACATTTCTTATTACATTTTCATGTTTGGACTATTTTTAGAAAGGTATTAAATTACGCTATGCGCAGAAAGTAAATTTTTTTGTTTTGGGTAAAAGTACTAAATTTACTACTATTTTAATACTAAACGACGCTATAGTAGCTTTTTTCGACCTTAAAAAATATTTTTCTATTGGGTGTACAACTTAAAAACCGTAATTTTTTAGCGAAATTTGATGCTTTATTGTGGAAAAATGTTACAATATATTTTATTCAAAGTATTGTCCATTGGAAGCTACAACATTTCCCCATCTTTCAGGCAATTTATGAATTCCATCCCAAAAAAATTGCGCCGGCTTGGCGGCCAAAAATGAATCTATCCATTTTTCGATATCTTGAACTTAAGTGAAGCGTATTCCTGATATGGCATTCTGCATCGATCGGAACAAATGGTAGTCTGATGGTGCAAGGTCTGGGCTATAAAGCGGGTGAGGCAAAATTTCCCATCCGTTGTTTTCCAGGTAATTTTTGACTAGGGCAGCAATATGTGGCCGAGCGTTGTCATGATGAAAAATTATTGCTTCGTGTCTGGTCGCATTTTCCGGGCGTTTTTCGATGATGGCACGCTTCAAACGTATTTATTGTGTTCGATAGAGGTCACCTGTGAGCATTACAGAGCATTACCTTGGCACCATGGATATTTGCCTTTTGCTGGGAAGGTCCTGGTTGTCCGGGCTTCATATATGAATGTTTGCGTTTCGGGTTGTCGTAATGGATCCATTTTTCATCCCCAGTCACGATCCGATGCAAAAATGACTTTTGGCAGCAGTTTTCTTTGCAAACAAATTACCCAACTGAACCTCCCGCAAATGCTGTTTTGTTGACTGATTTTGACAGCTGTCAAATGTACGTTCAAAATGACATACATATAAAGTTCGAGCTTTCACGATATTTGTTAGTACGGACATCCACCGTCAAATTCCGGTTTTTAAGTTGTACACCCAATAGAATAGAAGACAAAACCACCCTTTATATGAATTTAAAATTAAGATGGTATCTTTAATGGTATACGAGTAATGATTTTTTGAACATTTCAGTACATGCAATATTTCGTATTATGTATGTTTTTTTGTGATTTACATAATTTTAAATTCCTCGAAAGATTTTGAAAATGAAATACGCTGTTTTGCAATACGGTTACGGCCTAAGGGAACAAAACTATGAAATTTTTGGGACCCTGGTCACATGCCTCCTCAAGGAGCGGCAGCTTTTGACTGACTTGGACATCAGAAAACTCTATGCAGAGTTCTTCTTAAACGTCCCCAGATTTAAAATCTTCAAACCGAAAAATTGTACGTGCTTCTCTTCTCGAGATATATATACATACAGTGCTGTGCAAAATATTTGCAATCAAAAACACTTGAAACTGAATCACCAATTTTTGGCCACTAAAACAGATGCAAATAAAATACTTGTTATGAGGTTTTAAACAACTCATCCTGCTTTCTAAATTTTTGATTGCATAATAAGCAATGCATTTTCGTGACTTGACGATGTGATTGGGTTTTGGTCTAGCGACTCCGCGGGGCATTGGTGAACATCAATATTTTGCCATTTTATCCAATCTTTTACCACTTTCGATGTGTGTTTAGGGTTGTTATCATACAGAAATATCCATTTTAGTGTTATTTTCCAAGTTGCATATGGCATCATAGTATTTTGTTGTATGTCTTTATAATCATTAGACTTCATTATGCCTACAACACTTTGAGTTGGACCGATTCCTTACGCAGATAAACATTCCCAGACCATGATTCTACAACCTCTATGATATACAGTTCCTCTTGTATATTTCGGGCTTAGCCATTCTCTCCTTGGTCTTCTCACAAGACTTTTACCATCTTTTCTGACGAGTTCAAGTTTAATTTATGCGGATCGAGTGGTAACAGTCTCATGAGAAGACCAAGGAGAGAAAGGCTAAGCCCGAAATATACAAAAGGCACTGTCTAGCATAGAAATTGTAGTATCATGATCTGGGGATGCTTCTCTGCGCAAGGAATCGATCCAATTCAAAGTGTTGTGGGCATAATGAAGTCTAATGACCATAAAGACGTACTATAAAATACTATGATGTCATAAGCAACTTGGAAAATGCCACTAAAATGGATATTCTTGCATGATAACATCCCTAAACACACATCGACAGTGGTAGAAGATTGGATAAAATGGCAAAATATTGATGTTCACCAATGCCCCGCGGAGTCGCCAGACCAAAATCCAATTAAATCGTCACGTATCGAAAATGCATTGCTTATTATGCAATCAAAAATTTAGAAAGCAGGATGAGTTGTTCAATGAAGTTAAAAAACGGTAGCAGGACATTCCGCACTCATTTGTAAATAGTTTTATCGCATACATGCCAAAAAGATGCACTGCTGTTATAAAAAACAGGGGTTATTCTATTAAATATTGATTTTTTTAGTTATTAATTTTTAATTTAGATTAATAGTTGCAAATGTTTTGCACAGATAATACCGATACATTTTTATATGGTTTTGTATTAGTGATGTATGGACTTTTTAGTTTTTTTTTAGAAACAACAATATAAATGGCATAAAACCTCATACCAAGTATTTTATTTACATCTGTTTTAGTGGCCGAAAATTGGTGATTCAGTTTCAAGTGTTTTTGGTTGCAAATATTTTGCAAAACACTGTATATATATACATTTGGCTTTATAAATATGTGGCTTTAATCGAAACAATCAATCCTATCTTTAAAAATATTTACGTAGGCGAATGAAATTTAGTGCATAGTTGTTCTTAATTGTCCCCAGACTTAAAATCTTTAAACCGGAAAATCGTACCTGTTTCTCTTCTCGAGATATATACATATGAGTCAAATTTTTTCAACTGAGCCATCTAAAATGGACTTTTCGAAATGTAAATTTTTTTTCTCCTTATCGGGCACGTTTAAGGATCAGAAATTTTTTGGCGTTTAAATTTTTCCAAAATTTTAATTTTTCTATGTGCTGCGTACAGTAGAACTTTCGTGAGTTGTTTTCTTGAATTTGCTATTGCTCAGTAAATACTTAGTGGAATTGAAAAATTTTTTTCTCAGTATATCCGTAAATGATACGCGCACAAACTTTAATGGCGTCAACATTTTGTAATTTTTTTTACTAATCAAAAATGCATTTTGAAATATGCAACTGCAAGATAACTGAACTTCTCATATGCTTTGAAAACAAAAACAACAAGGATATGATAGGGCAAACATACATTTACTTATCTACAAAACAAAATTTTTGTGCAAACCATTACTGACAATGTTATGAATATTTGTTTAATGGCGCGCAGAAATTTTTTATATAGAAAATGATATCTGAGTGCAACAAATTGAGAGAAAACAATTTCTAATGAGATCTCTATAATTGTTTTGGTTAACTTATGGTCGTTGAATCCGAATTGGGCGCCCAATTTTCTCCATCAGGTATATGATCCGTGCTGTCTTTGATTCAAAATTCAAAAAACGCTATTTTTAAACATATGGTGCAGATCCAGGAGGTAGTTTATTTGACTTTTGTCAACGTTAACGGATAGCCATTATCTCTTTATTATATCTTACCTTTTAACTTTTTCAATCAGATCATTACTTTCTGAGATATCATTCTATGAAAAAGAGGTATTTGACTGTATACAAATTGATTTTATTTAATGTATGTAAAGGATTAAATACAGTCAAGATAATTTTACTTCAATGAATAATATCTCGAAAAAAAATGATCTGATTGGAAAAGTTAAAAGGTAAGATATAATAAGGAAGATAATGGCTATCCATTAACGTTGACAAAAGTCAAATAAATTACCTCCTGGATCTGCACCATATGTTTAAAAATAGCGTTTTTTGAATTTTGAATCAAAGACAGCACGGATCATATACCTGATGGAGAAAATTGGGCGCCCAATTCGGATTCAACGACCATAAGTTAACCAAAACAATTATAGAGATCTCATTAGAAATTGTTTTCTCTCAATTTGTTGCACTCAGATATCATTTTCTATATAAAAAATTTCTGCGCGCCATTAAACAAATATTCATAACATTGTCAGTAATGTTTAGCACAAAAATTTTGTTTTGTAGATAAGTAAATGTATGTTTGCCCTATCATATCCTTGTTGTTTTTGTTTTCAAAGCATATGAGAAGTTCAGTTATCTTGCAGTTGCATATTTCAAAATGCATTTTTGATTAGTAAAAAAAATTACAAAATGTTGACGCCATTAAAGTTTGTGCGCGTATCATTTACGGATATACTGAGAAAAAAATTTTTCAATTCCACTAAGTATTTACTGAGCAATAGCAAATTCAAGAAAACAACTCACGAAAGTTCTACTGTACGCAGCACATAGAAAAATTAAAATTTTGGAAAAATTTAAACGCCAAAAAATTTCTGATCCTTAAACGTGCCCGATAAGGAGAAAAAAAATTTACATTTCGAAAAGTCCGTTTTAGATGGTTCAGTTGAAAAAATTTGACTCATATATATATCTGGCTATATATATAAGTGGCTTTAATCGAAACAATTAATCCTATCTTTGAAAATATTTGACATAGGTGAATGAAAATTGATGCATATACGTAGAATACTTGAGTTAAAAAAATATGGGCGTTGCCACGCCTCCTCAATCCTATATTCGTCGTATTTCTGGAACTATTTGACTCAAGTGAATGAGATTTGGTACATATGTAATTGACACTGGGGAAAAAATTTTCAGCAAAAAACAGGCGGAGCCACTCCCCCTTCATCTAAAAAAACCAAACATATAGGGAATTGTAATCATTTTTATTACACCAGCGTGCAAAACACATACACACTATTGATAGAAGAAGATGGATGTCAGCTAAATTCTTAATAAAAAACTCTAATTAGAGTCATATTATACTGAAGACTTCCTGAAATTAGAATGAAAAAATTAATCCAAGGACGAAAAGTACTCACTCTTAAAATTGACGTAAGGTGTGCGGGCCTTGCCGTATTAAAACTATTTTTGGGAATGCAAATGCTAGTAAATTTCTCATTACTACAAAAATTGAGGGTTTGATAAAAAAATTCATCAATATCAATTATGATATACAAAATGAAAAATTTTCTTTGAGCATCTGCAAAACTTGATATCTGACCATGCTTGACGCAGATAAAAATATATTCAAAAGGCCCACCCAAAATATGCCACATTACGCAAGTTTGATTTTACTAAAAAGTACTCATATAAATCCTAATGAATGTAACTGTTACATTTGTCTATATAGGACACGAAAAACGAAATACAAAAAGGAGCAATTTAAACAATGAAATTAGTTCACCCAAGGCCAAAGATCGTTATGGTGCGGCAAACATTGTAAAACTTGCAAAAATATTAAAGAACCATAAAAAAGAACTTCTATTCAGCGATATATTAAATGCCATCAAAAATATGAAAGGGGATGAATCATAAATGCAAGACTTCCATGTATGGCTCAAGAGCAAATCTTATTCAACTGTGTCGAATAGTTTCAGAGATATGACAAATTTGGTTCTTTAAGATGGAGGAGGCGTGGCCCTGCCCATTTTTTGTTGAAAATTTTTTCCCCAGTGCCAATTACATATGTACCAAATCTCATTCACTTGAGTCAAATAGTTCCAGAGATACGACGAATATAGGATTGAGGAGGCGTGGCTCTGCCCAAATTTTTATTGAATGCTATTAACTCAAGTATTTTACGTATATGCATCAAATTTCATTCACCTATGTCAAATATTTTCAAAGATAGGATTAATTGTTTCGATTAAAGCCACATATATATAGCCAGATATACATATATATTAGACTGCTTCATAATTATATTTTTGCTTCCGATTTGCTTTGCAACAAGTTTTTTTGTTAAAGCGATAAAACTAAAAATTCTGGTGCAAAGAGAGCCCATAATATTAATATTTACTGGTGGCGCATCGCATTTCTTTGTTTTAAGTATGAAAGAGTACTCTTCTAAACACTTTAGTACATATCTCGTGAAAGAGAAAACGCAAACTTTAAAAATTTGAGAAAACTGTGCTTAGCTTTAAAGCGAAATATTTAGTTTCAAAACGATTTTTAACTTTGAAAGCTAAAAAACTACCGAAGTAACATCTTTACGAAAAAAATTATTATAAACTTTTTTTATGAAAAATTGTATGCTCTTTCCAATGGTAGCATTTGTGTCATTTGTCTGCGGATTCTCCTTCCTAAAACAAAGAAATACGATGCGCCACCAGTAAATATTAATATTATGGGCTCTCTTTGCACCAGGATTTTTAATTTCTATCGTTTTAACAAAATAACTTGTTGGAAAGCAAATGAGAAGCAAAAAAAAATTATGAAGCAGTCTAATACATATATTAGGGTGGGCCGATTTGAAAACTGATCGCGGCTACCCCCCTATGTGAAAGTTCATTCAATTCTATGAATATTTGCCCAAGGAACTATACCTCTGCTTTCAACTTTAGTTCGGCGCATTTTTGATCGAAAATTTTACCTTTTATTAATATTTTTTTTATTTTCATACTATATATATACGCGTATATACATTTGTGGTAATTTTCAAATTGCGATAACTTATGAACGGTGAGTCGTACGATAGGAAGTCCAAGGGTCTTTTTCATTGCAAACCACATGCTCTACAAATAATTTTAATATTTGTAAAAATAAATAATCATTTAGAAGTTATTTAAAAAAATGTGATTTTTTGCCGTTTATCGGCGCTTAACCAGTTTTTATAGAATAACTCCTAAAAGATAATTTTTTTTTAAAATAAAATGAAAAGTTTTTGTAGAGAACGTGATTCTCCATATAAAAGTTCCTTAGTTTTATTGTGCGACTCACTGTTCATGAGTTATCGCAATTTAAAAATATCCACAATTGTATATACGCGTCAAAAAAAAAACACGGCTAGTAATTAATTAAATTGGAATTGATGCTTTATATTTAAAAAAGTGATATGGCTCAAATAGCCGATTATTATGACCGACTTTCAAAATAAACGATTCATATTTTTGGATGAGTTTTTTCAAACAAAACACCAACCTAGGCTGAAAGTTCATTCAATTCTATGAATATTTGCCCAAGGAACCACATACCTCTACGTTCAACTTTAGTTCGGCGCATTTTTGATTGAAAATTTTACCTTGCGTTTAATATTTATTTTTATGCTTTCTGTTGTGCCGTCTGCGCCGTCTGTTGTGAAAAATTGCCAAATTGTTAGTTGGTAACACACTCTGGTCTTGAGACATGCTACGCTAGCTACAATTAAAACCTACAAGGGCGGATTTGTTTTCCACATACAATGCAGGCTCTCGAAATTACGAGAATTTTAATGATAGATAGGCAGTAGGCATGCGCTTATTTTACGATTTTCTGATTTTCGTTCGTGCCGCCCCCTGAAATCCTCCTAATGGTCATAAAAACAAATACTATGAAGTTTCACGGCGATCGGATAACGATAACCCGGCCCGCAAGAGAGGTCAAGTTGAGGTTTTGGGCCAAAAATACTGAATTTTTTTTTATTTTTTTTTTTACTAAATTAAATTAGTCAAAGCATAATTTTATCTTATAGTAGACTAAAATACCTATTGTATGTATGTATGTATGTATGTATTTTATTCTATCATCAATTCAGATATTTACAAGTAAATTACAAAGATTGAGATTTTATTTTATAGATATTGCAACAAATAAATTCATAGTTTAACATTTTTAGAATAACTTAAATTAAAATACAATTATAGGAAAAAGATAGTAAAAAACCTAAATTAATATCACAAACTATCGTATTTATAAGAGGATATTTTGCGATCAGTCACTAAAATACCTATTAAACGAGCTATTATTGTTTAAAATCGGGTAATAAATACGAATTCTATGAATTTTTCTTCCATCGACATTAGCAAAATCGCCCCAAAATATTTACCTACATATTTTGAGGCGTGTAGAAATTTTTTACATTTTGCAGTTAACGGGTGTTTAACGAAAACGATTTTATACCAAACCAGAAAACGAAAATTATCTTTATTGAATGTTAATCTATTTGTTTTCCCCTTTTTTTATGGATTTTAAATTCAACTCATCGTATTTTAAATTATAAAAAATAAACATTGTAAGATCAGTTTTAGAATTTATTTTTCATTTTAGCAAGAACAAAATGGAATTATTCTGATTTTCTTTATTTATCGGATTTATAAATAGGGTTTTATTAAAAATTATACTTATAAAATGTTACAAGCATGGCTTAAATATGTTCTAACAACATAAGTGAATTAATCGTTCAATAAGTCGCACTTACGGAAGGTTGGACGCTCACAACGATAATTTTCAACGACTTGCAATAAATACTGTTTCCCTTCCTCATCGTTCGTCAGAATACTGTTGAAATCAGTCATCAATTTTACTCCTCTTTCGGCATGGTCATTGACAACATGTAATCCACGACAAAATGATGACCCATTTAGGAATTCTTCATTCGTAGTCCAAGTCGATGGATCGTCGCTAAGGAAGTTGGTAGAAATTTTGAAGCGATCAAAGAAACGTAGCGTTGACCTAGTCACAAAATCGCTCAAGTTTTTGGATTTAAACGATTGAATAGTTTTTAAAGAAATTTCGCGATTGCTTTGTAGTGATGGAAGTTTCAGATTCTTGACCATTCTGCGTTTTTCTTCAATAGAAACATCGGCGTCGAAAAATGAAAACGCAATGGTCTCCTCTTTTAAGTACCATACGTGACTCATTTTTTCGAGGTTGTCAGTAAACTTCTTTGCCGCCTTCAATTGTGTGTTGGATTGTCTCGATTTGCTTTTTAATAATAAAGGCCATTGGTTGTGCAATGCGAGAGCTTTATCGACACAACGACTCTCCTTTTGGGTTGGAATTATGGCTTTCTGCCAAAAAATTTGCACTTCTTGAACCACCAGTCGAGCACTTTCTCTTGAATCTAGTTTGACCGCACGTGTATTATAAAAAAAAAAACTCTCAAAACTTGTCCAATCGAAGGCAATTTGGCTCCACTTATGTTTACTTTAGCCGATCCAACTAGAAAAATATTAGTGAGATCATCACTAGAACGCAGAACATTTTGTCCATTCGTATCACTTACACTACAACTATCACTTTTTAGCACGTGAATTTCTTTCTTTTTCTTTAAAAATCTTTTTTTTTATTTATTTAATTATTTTTTTAATAAAATTTAAATTATTTGTTTACCCTTTACACTAGTTATATTTCACTTTCACTTTCGAATGAATTCGTTCTCGTTGAACACCCGTTAACTGCAAAATGTAAAAAATTTCTATACGTTTCCTACATATTTTGTGGCGAATTTGCTAATGTCGATGGAAGAAAAATTCATAGAATTCGTATTTATTACCCGATTTTAAACAATAATAGCTCGTTTAATAGGTATTTTTGTCTACTATAAGATAAAATTATGCTTTGACTAATTTAATTTAGTAAAAAAAAATATAAAAAAAATTCAGTATTTTTGGCCCAAAACCTCAACTTGACCTCTCTTGCGGGCCGGGTTATCGTTATCCGATCGCCGTGAGACTTCATAATATTTGTTTTCATGACCATTAGAAGGATTTCAGGGGGCGGCACGAACGAAATCAGAAAATCGTAAAATAAGCGCATGCCTAATAGGCAGGCTCCCCTAGATAAATTATGAAGTTAGTTTATTGAATGTTTTTTTTGCTTGTATAGTACTAATGAACGTACCAACGCGCTTTTTCTAAATTCAAGTATGATAATTTTATATTGAACTAATTAAACAGTAGAGCGCCCACAAGATATATGAAGTGTGCAAAGTTGTGGATTTGTTTGCTCCCCGTCCATTTCGTGAAATTAGAGGTCAAAAAAATAAGGTCTCAATAAAAAATTTGGAATCGGTAGTGGGAAAAACCTAGCCGGTTTTCGATCAAAGGTCGAAAAAATGACTAAAAAAAAGCAAGTCGCTTTGACTGCCTTTTACTTCAAAACTATTAATTTTTTCGTAATGTTTTTAAACCAACATTTGTAGAGAATGACTAGGTCAACATTATCTTCTTAGAAAGTTTTGGTCCAAAAATTAAATTTGTGACTGTGTCGGTACAAAAATTTCAATTTTTTAAGAAAATTTTCATGACTTTTTTTCTATAAATTGGTTTTTTGTAATTTTCAAAAGGTGGAATATTTGTTCTGGAATCCTTATGTTGTAGGGAATCAAATGTTCATTAATTTAAAAGAAAAATTATAAAAAAATATTAAGTTTGAAGGTATGGAGACGGTCTCAATGTTGGAAAAAAATAAATATTTTAATTTTTTTGAAGTAAAAGGCAGTCAAAGCGACTTGCCTTTTTTTAGTCAATTTTTCGACTTTTGATCGAAAACCGGCTGGGTTTTTTCCACTACCGATTCCAAATTTTTAATTGAGACCTTATTTTTTGACCTCTTATTTCAGGAAATGGACGGGGAGCAAGCAAAATCAGAATTTTGCACATATGGGCGCTCTATTAAACAGTCATTTTTGCAATTTTTCAACAACAGACGCAAGCAAGTGTTAACATGGAAATTGATTACATATGTTTCGGCTACTTCCACATATATATTTTCATATATAAACATGTATATAGCCTAGCCTGGTTTTAGTGTTGTATGAAAAAAAAAATACAGCGATATTGATAGCTTGTACGGGCTAATTTTGTTAGGTTACTCAAAAAACTGATTCTAAAAAAATTTGGTCCCAATCGGAGGGGGGTAACACCTGCCCCATCGGGCCCAAAGAGGGGCACTTTTGCGAAAATTTCACGAAAATAATTCATAGCTCCCTCGGGGTGACCCCTAGAGGGGTGAAATGTATGACCAGGTTACATTATTTTTTTCTTTCCAACATTTTTTCCAAGCACACCTACCCCCTATTTATCACCCTCCGGGGGTCCCCCCTGCAAAATCCACATTTTTGAAAATCCGCTGTAACTGTTCCAGAATGACCCCAAGCTAGATAAGATGTATGACCAGGTCCCATTATTTTTTTATCCCCAACATTTTAATGAGACAGACCTACCCCCTATCTGCCCCCTTTTGGGGGCCCCCTACAAAAAACTCAAAAAATTAAAAAAATTTCTAAAAATAGTTCAAAGCTCCCACGGAGTGACCTCTAGAGTGGTGAAATGTATGACCAGGTTCTATTATTTTTTCCTCTCCAACATTTTCTCTTGACACACTTGCACCCTATCTGCCACCCTTTTAAGGGCCCCCCTTCAAAATCCACATTTTTTGAAAATTTGCTGCATTTGTCCTGCGATGCCCGCAATATAGGCTTAATATCCAATTAAGTCCTATTATTTTTTGTTCCCTTATATTTTTCGTTGATACACCTACCCCCTAAAATCCACCTCTTGGGCGCCCCCCTACAAAAAAGCAAAAAAATTAGGAAAAATATCGAAAAATAGTTCTTAGCTCCCCCGGAGTATTTCATAGAAGAGTAAAACGTAAAACCAGGTCCAATTATTTTTTCCGACATTTCCCCCAAGCCAATCTACCTCCTATCTGTCACCCTTCTGCAGGTCCCCCTACTAAGTCCACATTTTTGAAAATTCGCTGTAACTATCCCTGGTGACCCCTAGATGGGACAAATGCATCACAAGATCCTATTATTTTTTTATCCCCAATACTTTCCCCTCACACACCTGCCTCCTATCTGCCACCCTTTTGGGGCTACCCCTATAAAAACACTTCAATATAGGAGTTCACTTATAAAGTGACACAGTTTAATTGTTACATATCATGCTCTGGCGCGGTTAAAAACTTTCCTTTCATTTCACTTACTTATGTTCATTTATTTCATAAGCCATCGAAAAATAATACGCAAATCAATTAAAATAAAAAAGAATTTAGAGTTAGATAAGCCTCTTTTGGTTGCTTGTTGGCAATAGATTCTTATAACTTGCGATGACTAATAGCAAGTCTTAAAAATCACCTTAATTCCACCAGAGGCCTTCATTGTAGTCTTGAGCCATCTTTACGCCACTTTCATCCATGTCGTTGACAAAGGGCGCTTAATTCCATTTTATGAAGCCCTCTATCAGTTTTTTACGATGCTGTGACTAATTACGGTAGAGTGAGCTGAAGGAAAAGTTCTACCGAACTTAGGCAAAAGAAAATGACACATCATCTGTTAAAGATGATAAAGAAGGACCTTCTTCTTCAGCTGACTCTACCGCAATCATTCTCAGCAGCGTAAAAAAGCTGATAGAGGGCTTCATAAAATGGAATTAAGTGCCCTTTGTCAACGACATGGCTGAAAGTGGCGTAAAGATGGCTCAAGACTACAATGAAGGCCTCTGGTGGAATTAAGGTGATTTTTAAGACTTGCTATTAGTCATCGCAAGTTATAAGAATCTATTGCCAACAAGCAACCAAAAGAGGCTTATCTAACTCTAAATTCTTTTTTAATTTAATTGATTTACGTATTATTTTTCGATGGCTTATGAAATAAATGAACATAAGTAAGTGAAATGAAAGGAATGTTTTTAACCGCGCCAGAGCATGATATGTAACAATTAAACTGTGTCACTTTATAAGTGAACTCCTATATTGAAGTGTTTTTATAGGGGTAGCCCCAAAAGGGTGGCAGATAGGAGGCAGGTGTGTGAGGGGAAAGTATTGGGGATAAAAAAATAATAGGATCTTGTGATGCATTTGTCCCATCTAGGGGTCACCAGGGATAGTTACAGCGAATTTTCAAAAATGTGGACTTAGTAGGGGGACCTGCAGAAGGGTGACAGATAGGAGGTAGATTGGCTTGGGGGAAATGTCGGAAAAAATAATTGGACCTGGTTTTACGTTTTACTCTTCTATGAAATACTCCGGGGGAGCTAAGAACTATTTTTCGATATTTTTCCTAATTTTTTTGCTTTTTTGTAGGGGGGGCGCCCAAGAGGTGGATTTTAGGGGGTAGGTGTATCAACGAAAAATATAAGGGAACAAAAAATAATAGGACCTAATTGGATATTAAGCCTATATTGCGGGCATCGCAGGACAAATGCAGCAAATTTTCAAAAAATGTGTATTTTGAAGGGGGGCCCTTAAAAGGGTGGCAGATAGGGTGCAAGTGTGTCAAGAGAAAATGTTGGAGAGGAAAAAATAATAGAACCTGGTCATACATTTCACCACTCTAGAGGTCACTCCGTGGGAGCTTTGAACTATTTTTAGAAATTTTTTTAATTTTTTGAGTTTTTTGTAGGGGGCCCCCAAAAGGGGGGCAGATAGGGGGTAGGTCTGTCTCATTAAAATGTTGGGGATAAAAAAATAATGGGACCTGGTCATACATCTTATCTAGCTTGGGGTCATTCTGGAACAGTTACAGCGGATTTTCAAAAATGTGGATTTTACAGGGGGGACCCCCGGAGGGTGATAAATAGGGGGTAGGTGTGCTTGGAAAAAATGTTGGAAAGAAAAAAATAATGTAACCTGGTCATACATTTCACCCCTCTTGGGGTCACCCCGAGGGAGCTATGAATTATTTTCGTGAAATTTTCGCAAAGGTGCCCCTCTTTGGGCCCGATGGGGCAGGTGTTACCCCCCTCCGATTGGGACCAAATTTTTTTAGAATCAGTTTTTTGAGTAGCCTAACAAAATTAGCCCGTACAAGCTATCAATATCGAAAAAACGCGCACTAAAACCAGGCTAATATAGCCTCATCAGATCAGTTTTAGTTAAATCTTGCCAGAAACCGTACTCGAACCTGTGACTCCGGTTTTCTAATGAAAGAAAACGCGGTGCTTAAGCGATTGTGCCATAGGTCACGAATAAACTCTCTGAACAGGATCGCCATTATGAATAAATCATAAGGCTCACTAGCGCCGTCTTTTGTGAAAAATTGCCAAATTGTTAGTTGGTAACACACTCTGGTTTTGAGACATGCTACGCTAGCTACAATTAAAACCTACAAGGGCGGATTTGTTTTCCACATACAATGCAGGCTCTCGAAATTACGAAAATTTTAATGATAGATAGGCAGGCTCCCCTAGATAAATTATGAAGTTAGTTTATTATTGTTTAATTAGTTCAATATAAAATTATCATAATTCAATTTAGAAAAAGCGCGTTGGTACTTTCATTAGTACTATACAAGCAAAAAAAACAGTCAAGAAACTAACCCAATTTAATTGATTACTGACAGAATACCAGCCAAATCATATAATGACATTACTTTTGTCTTTATAAAAATTTTTAAAATTTAGTATGAAAATAAAAAAAATATTAATGAAAGGCAAATTTTTCGATCAAAAATGCGCCGAACTAAAGTTGAACGCAGAAGTATAGTTCCTTGGGCAAATATTCATAGAATTGAATAAACTTTCACATAGGGGGGTAGCCGAGGTCGATAAATATATATGTACTATATATCTCGAGAAGAGTAGCAGGTATGATTTTCCGGTTTAAAGATTTTAAGTCTGGGGACAATTAAGAACAACTGTACAAAAAGTTTTCCGAGGTGCAAGTCAGCAAAACCTGCCTCGTGAGATATAGCAAAAAAGTTCCATTGTGCGTCGAAAAAAAATTTCTCTCTAAGTCCCTTTGGACGTAATCGTATTGCAGCACGGCGTATTTCAATTTCAAAATCTTTCGAGGAGTTTAAATGATGTAAATTACAAACTAGTAAGGGTGTAACTTTTGGCCTGGCCAAAAAATAAATACCCTACACTGCAGTATTTTGAAAATTTTGCTTATACGGGAGGTGCCACGCCCTCTTGTCCGAGTTCAACCAGTTTTCGTTCAGTGCTTGCATTTATAGTTTTTAATGTCTGAGTGAAATTTGGTTAGATTATCTCAAAAAACGTTTTCAGTAGGGGATGGGGGGGCTAGTGTGGACTGGGGGCTAGTGTGGACAAATTCAAATTCTCGCGCCGTTTTGAAATTTTTGTTTCTGTTTTATATTTTTCAAGTTGGTATTTGCACTCTGCATCACCAAAAAAAAATTCATTTGTTGACAGTTCAGCTTTCCATGATAACGTGACCGAACGTGTTTTACGCAGCAAGAAGTAATTTTTTTGTTGTTTCGTAATTTCAGTGATACTTTTAAACTAATTACACTAGTTTACAGCCAAAATTCCCAGCGAATGCCGTTACTCATTTTATATGGAAAATGGGCTGCTGATTCCGAAAATCGCATTCTTTTTTTTTTATTTCGTGTCGTTTTCGAGATATCGGTCATTTTCGGTTTTTGGACCGAAAAAAAAGATAGTTCCACTTAAATACAAATATCTCAAGAACCAATGTCTATATTCAAACAAATAATATGCCATATTAAAGGTAATTAAATTACCTACAAATGATATCCACATCACTTTTTGGTTGGTTCGTTAGTTTCGGTGAAATAAATTGATTTCTAAAAAAAAAAATTTTTTTTTTCGAAAAAATTAAGAAAAAATCAAATTCAACTTCAAATTTATACAAGAAGACATAACTTTTTTATAATATTTTTTTTTTTGTATCATAGACTATATATTTGTGAAGAAAATAAGATATCATTTAAGAAAATCGATGGAAAAATGCAAAAGTTGTATACAATTCATTGATAAGTTACCAAAATGCGTTTTTCCCTATTTTTCCGTTTTTTTGTAATAAACCGTTCGAAAATTTGAAACTTTTTGTAAAAGAAATTAGAAAATCCAAAAAATTCTTAAAGAAGGCATTAAAAGGAAATACTCGTGCCTCGCCGTTTTTCTCTAGCACGTCAGATTTTTTTTTAATCGATTTTTGAAGTTTTTTAATCCACTGTACATGAAAAAACAGAAATAACGCATTCTTGTGTTAAATCGATGAATTTAACTATATGATCCTTACATCTGAGGTGTATTATGCGTTCAGTAAACTTATGCAGGATACTGCGAGGAATATTTTTGTAGAAAATTTTAACCCTCTAAAACCCTCACATGTGGGTCATTTTGACCCCCACATGAAGGTCATTTTGACCTACATGTGGGGGTTTGAGAGGGTTAAAATTGTCTACAAAAATATTCCGCGTAGTATCCTGCATAAGTTTGCTGAAGACATGATACACCTCAGATGTAAGGATCATATAGTTAAATTCATCGATTTAACACAAGAATGCGTTATTTCTGTTTTTTCATGTACAGTGGATTAAAAAACTTCAAAAATCGATTAAAAAAAAATCTGACGTGCTAGAGAAAAACGGCGAGGCACGAGTATTTCCTTTTAATGCCTTCTTTAAGATTTTTTTGGATTTTCTAATTTCTTTTACAAAAAGTTTCAAATTTTCGAACGGTTTATTACAAAAAAAACGGAAAAATAGGGAAAAACGCATTTTGGTAACTTAACAATGAATTGTATACAACTTTTGTATTTTTCCATCGATTTTCTTAAATAGTATTTTATTTGCCTAACAAATTTATAGACTATGATATAAAAATACAAAATGATTTTTAAAATTTTTTTTTCTTGTAAAAATATGCAGTTGATTTAGACATTTTTGTAATTTTTTCGGAAAAATATACTCTTTTTTTCAGAAATCAATTTATTTCATCGAAACTAACGAACCAACCAAAAAGTGATGTGGATATCATTTGTAGGTAATTTAATTACCTTTAATATGGCATATTATTTGTTTGAATATAAACATTGGTTCTTGAGATATTTGTATTTAAGTGGAACTATCTTTTTTTTTCGGTCCAAAAACCGAAAATGACCGATATCTCGAAAACGACACGAAATAAAAAAAAAAAAATGCGATTTTCGGAATCAGCAGCCCATTTTCCATATAAAATGAGTAACGGCATTCGCTGGGAAAAAAAATTTTAATCATTTGTAAACTAGTGTTATTCTTCTGCTGCAGTGTTGATAGATATTACAACTTAAAATAGTGTTTATTTAAACCATTGAAATTATTTTTGAAGAACTTTACCGTAAGATTAAAAAAAAAACTATTTTTGTTTAAAAAGACATGATGGGGCTAGTGTGGACAACTGAAATGGGGCTAGTGTGGACATGTCCACAGCAGCTGAAATGACTCCAGAAATCGTCAGACCATTTCTAAAAGCAGTTTCAAGAAAGTACGTTACTAAAAAGAAGAACGACAGATTCACGTATCACGATTTACCGGATACCAGCGAAATTTACCGAAATGAAATAGTGGCAAAGCTGCCACAACCACAACAACTGTCGGAAATATCGCGATCAGCAAGTTATATGATGTTTGAAACAAAATGGACAAAAAGTATTTTATGTTGGCCAAATTGTCACTATCCACGGTTCTGAAGATTTCGACAAAACTTTTCTAAAAAGAAAGAACGATAGATTCACGTATCCCGATATACCGGATATCAGCCAAATTCACCGAAATGAAAAAGTGGCAAAGCTGCCACAAGCACAATAACTGCCGGGAACATCTCGATCAGCAAGTTATACATATGAAGTTTGATATAAATTTCTCCAAATACAACATGGGATAGCAGTTAATTTTTTATTTGTATTATTATTTGTATTACATCATTATTTTCTTGAATAAACATGTATCTGAACACTTTCTTAACGTTTTTGTATGAATTATCAAGTTTCTTATGGTGTCCACATTAGCCCCCAGTTAAATCAATGGTTGTCCACACTAGCCCCGTATAAGGGGCTAGTGTGGACAAATGTAAGCTCTTTTTAAAATGCATTAATAAAGCATTTATGAAAATAAAAAATCATAACTATTGATGCAATTATGAAGGCAAGAGGTATAAGTAATCGTTAAAAATTACTTTATTACAAAAATGATATATTTACATATATAATTTTGTAATTATATAAAAATTGTCCACACCAGCCCCCCCCCCCCTCCCCTATAGCGTTTTGAAGTTTTTGCTTATATAGGAGGTGCCACGCCCTCTTGTCCAAGTTCGTCTAGTTTTAGCTTAGAGCGTGCATTTATAGTTTTTAGTAGTTGAGCGAAATTTGGTTGGATTATCTCAAAAAACTTTTTCAGTATAGCATTTTGCTTATATGGGAGGTGCCACGCCCCTTGTCCGATTTCACCCAATTTTTGCTGAGAGCTTTCATTTATAATTCTTAGTGTTTGAGTCAAACTTGGTTCGAATATCTTAAAAAACCCTTTCTGTGTACCGTTTTAAAGCTTTTGCTTATATGGGAGGTGCCACGCCCTTTTGTCCAAATTCACTCAGTTTTTTCTCATAGCTTGCGCTTACAATTCGTAGTACTTATGTGTATTGTGGTTGCATTGTCGTGAAAAATACTCCTAAAATTGCATTTTGAACTTATTTTTGGTATGGGCGGTAGGCGTGTCCGTTGACCGATTTTGCTTATTTTTAATCCCCCGAGCTATCTTTGACGACGAAGACATTGTACAAAATTTCATTGAATTATCTTGCTCAGTTTTCTCAAAAAGTGTATTTCAACACACAGCCAGTCAGCCAGACAGACGGATATGGCTATATCGACTCAGGAGGTGACGCCGATAATGAATATATATACTTTTCTATATCTGCCACGCCTCCTTCTCTGCGTTACAAACGGAAGGACAAACTGAATATACCCTGGGTGTAGGGTATAAAAACTTATATAATAAGGGAAGAGTACCGCCAGCAGGCTGGGTTCGGGAGTGGGCACCCCCCAGTAACTTTTGACAGAAAACAAATGCGGCTGTTCTGACAAATGTTAAGCGCGTGTTATGACAGCATGAAGTTTTAGTGCATTTACCGGAGCAAACAGACACATTTGCTTGATGCTGAGAAGAAAAGAATTTTTGAGTAAGTGAAAGTTAACACAAAAGTTTTTTTCAATAATTTTCCAAGTGCGATAAATCGAAGTCAATCAATCGAAAAACTAAATGCAATCTATATTTATGCAGTAAATTTATTATATTTTGTGATTCCAAACCGAGTAGCCGTACCAAAGGGCCTAAGTACCATTTCGAGGCAAAAGTAGTGTCATAATATGAAACGGGTGGCATTTTGCTAGAAATAAAAAAAAATGTTTTTTCTGTTTTCACTAAAAATTTTCTTGATAGTGTGAAATTGATATCATTATGTTGAAAAAATTATATCAGTCAAATAACAGACTATTAGGCACATAAAAAGTTTGACATTACTTTTGGTTCTTAGGCCCTTTGGTACGGCCAGTCCTCAATTGATCTGTCATCAGCCGAAGATAATCAAGGCTGGTTTAGGGGCAACAGGCATGATACCATTCGATCCAGACGTTTTCAGTGACGCTGATTTTGTTAAAGGCATTGAGCAGAATTTGTTAAATTTTTGTGAGTAAATGTTTCCGAAATAAGTTAATTTTGCTTTCTTCTCCATTTGATTGCGTTTAGTTTCATATTTTCCCATTTTTAGCCGATTTTTTAAGGGTGCCCACAACCGGACCAAAAATTTTTTTTTGTCAAAAAGGATCACTTCACAATTTTTTTATATCATTTCATTCAATAGTTTCATTCAAATTACCAAACCAAGTGTTTTTGAGTACTGGAATGCCGAATCTGACTTTGATTTTTCACCTGAGATTTTGTTTGTTACTGATAGACTCGGAAACTAACTTGGCGCATATAATTAAAATTATGTACATGTGTAAAGTTCAATGGAATAAATAATTTTCAGAGAAAAAGCGGGCGGTGCCACGCCCCCAAAAAAATAAATTCATCATATATCCGAAAATGTTGAACGGACTTAGATGACATTTAGAATATGTATTAAGCGTACTGGACAAATAGCGTCCATTGGTAACAACAACTACAATATTTTAATATTTTGCAAATTTCGCGGAACTACAACAATCACAAAAACTATTTTTTTGTTGTTGTTTTTTTTGTGTGGCTCGTTTACGACAACAATATTTCAACGATTTTTAAAATTTCTGAGAACTACAACACACACGAAAATTTGTTTGTTGTGAATTTTTTGTGATTTGCAAAATTTTGAAATATTTTGGTTGTTGTAGGCGAGCCAAAATTGGCTCACGTTTGTTCTCCGCTGACACCCTTGCATTATATGACCATAAGTAACAATAAAATAAAACATTGGATTTTTAGGATAAGAAACAAAAAAGATAGACTGAAAGGGTTAAAGATTTTTTTGAGTATCTGTTAATTTATGTGGATTCCAACACTCACATAGCTTTCGCACTACTTAATGTTCATGAAAGGTTGTTTGTTTGCTCGTTATACTTAAACCTATTCCAGTTTTGTTTAAATTCTTTGATGTAGTCAACAATTTGACCATCTTTCTTCAAGTTTCATTTCACAATCGCCCAATACTTTTCTATTTGGCGAAGTTCTGGAGCTTCTGGTGGGTTCAATTCTTTCGCAACGAAATTTGTGTTATTCTCTTCTAGCAGCTTTACAGTGGGCCGGGCCTAGTGTGCAGTATCGAAGTTTGGCCAAAATATTGTGGATGCATTGTATTTCTTATATGGTATAAAACGGCATTTCAGACACTTTTCTGTAAACTTCGGCATATATCGTGCGTTTTGTGAAAGATATGACCGTTCAATGGAAAAGGTACCTTACCTTCACTCACAAAATTTAGCAGTACAGCTAAAAATAAGAGATAGGGTCAATTTTACCGGTTTTAAGTTTAAGGTGGAATTTAGTGCTTAGACATTTTCTGAACATTTTACAACTGATTTGAGGTCCATTATCATAAAAGCGGTCTTACCGAAGCTCTACCCTGTAAAAATTGTCAAACATTGAACTTCAATATCCACAAACTTGAGTTTTGCGTTTTACGATTTCAAAATGCCATAACTCAGTAAATTTTTGGAATTTTCCAGTGATGGAGATCTCATTTTAATCAAAATTGCATATGGGTATTTCCACAGGCTACGGACGTGACATTCGTACGCATATTTTTTAAAAATAATCAAATTCAGAGGAAACTTTGATCTTTTATTTGCTGCATAATTAAGTAATAGGGGAGGACTATTGTTGGAAAAAATCGCGAGGTCGGTCGAACATGCAGTACCAAAATACTAGCCAATAAAAGTCCATACGGACGCGACATAAAATGGAAGTGCTTTTGAGGTGCATGTACCAAAATTAAAAATTCTGTGAAATATGTAAGCAAATTTTTTTTCTAAAAATGTCAAAACTATGCTGAAACATGCTTCTTCATAATGCACTTCTCCTCAATAAAATATCTTCTTTAGTTTCCCCTACATGAGCTAAAATGTAATAACGGACGTGACATTCCGGACGCGACAAATTTTTCCTAAGCAATAATTCAAGAAGTGAAATACATAATTTAAGTTGTTTTAATGATATTTAGGTAGCTATTGATGAGAAGTGTCTAACCTCCTTTGCATGAATATAAAACCAATTAACTTCATGAGTGATGATTCGAAAAACAAAAGCACTTTGTAAAATAAATTTTTGGCTTTTAAGTCGTTTCTGTCAAACTTTTCTTTTCTGTACGTGTCCAATTTTATCGTCTGTATTTATGTGTGTGAAATTACGAAATCTAAGTATTTATAGCCAAAGTCGATTACAAATTTACCAAAGTATTGAGGAGATATTATGAATTTTGATTTTGAGGGCGTGGACAGCCCAATTTTCCAGTGGATGTTATTTCACTCAATACCCTTTACATATGTACCAAATGCCATCCATCTGCATTAAATAATTTCAGTCTTATGACGAATTATGTTAGGAGGAGGTCGTGACAACGCCCATTTTTTCAACCTATTATCCAACATTATCAAATAATAAGAAACACACCGTAAACGTTTCACGAAATCATCCGCACATTTTCTAAATCGTAAGGGATATCCAAAGATACATACAAAATTTCAGTTTATTTATATGGATTTATTACATATAATTGCGGACGTGACACATTTCAAACACTTATAACTATCTCGATATACTTTGTCAAGACTTAACATCTACGCATTTTTTTAGTGGATTATGATCTTGCTGAAGATATAGAGTGTCTATCAGGTGTGACCGCTAATGCATTAATGATAATTAGAAATGATATTTTTGGACTACGGACGCGACATTAGAACTTCACTTAAGCCAAAACGAAAAATAACCCTTATTTAGACTCCAGTTGCACTTTTATTATTTTTATTTATATAATTGCTATTGCGAGGCAAATTTTAAGGTATAATAATAAGAAATTAAATTATCTTAAGCTCCTCTTTTGCATAAAGAAAAAAGACTATTAAATTTGTTCAAAACTACAATAAATTGGAGAAAGTTTAATTTTTGTAGCCATTTTTTGTGGACTACAGTTAAGAAAAGCCCTATTTATTATTTGCATATATAAATTTGAATATTTTTGCATTACTACCGGTGGTTAAATCAAACTTTAAAACATAATTAATTTTTCACACTCGGTAGACTTTTTTTTTTAGATATACCCATATGGGGCTTATCGTGAAGCAAGATTCCCGGGGAATTTTCTTAAACTGCAATAGAGAATGCACGGCAGTCTGAGAAAATTCTCCGGGAATATTTATTCACGATAACCCCGTTTATTTTTAGAAAACGTAAAAAAAGGTTTTTTATTTTGTGAAGATAAGGTACCTTTTCCTTTGGAAGGTCACAAATAAATATAATTTATAGAAGCAAGAGCAAATAGATTACCAGAAAATAACTTTTTCGCCAAATTTTTTTATTCCAACGTTGGTGTTGACTGATCGACAGTACTACATTAAGAAAACAAAAGTGCCTATATCACATGACCCGAACTTACTATGTACATACATAGGTGTTATGGCACAAATCAGTTTAGACGAACTTTCAGAATAATGCATAACTCAGTAGTCTTTTAGGGAGAGTTGAACTAAACATAAAAATAAAACAAAACCAAAACACAACCAGAAATAATTCACCAAAATTAAAAAATGACCAGATTTTATGCGTCAAAAAAAAGTAAAGAATTATTAATATAATTACAAAAACTAGCTTTATATTACAGATTAATTTTTGATTTGTTTTCCTTAAGTCTTCAATACTAAATTCAGTCTTCTAAGGATATCACCTACCGGATTTTTCGTAATTTCCTGTTTTAGATTCTTCTTAATAGAAATGGTCCTTTCTCTGATTTTCCTGTCAACATTTTTCTACAAATGTTCACTAGGGTTACGATGTTGGGACTGAGGGGTCAACCAAGGGTCTTAGGAGTGTGGTGTTGTAACCATTCCTTGATAATTTTGGACTTTTGCTTTATATTGTTGTCCTATTGGAAGATACTGTAACTTCGTACATCGAAAAGAGCTTCAAGTGCAATTAAAATTTTGGAAAAAAAATGCACAGACATCAGGTCAAAAAATGAGATACACGAGTTTTATATTATTTTCTTGCGCACGTCGCACAGTAAAGGTTTCGCTAGAATTTTTATATAAGTCGTAGAACTCTTGAAAGAAGTATGTTACATACATCTAGTAAACGGCTTTGTAAAGCTTATTTACATATCAGCCTACTAGAGAAAAATATAAGATTAGAAAATGCGTTTGGCACAACCTTTAAAATGTTAAAACGTGGGATTTTTTTTTTTTTTCAAAAAACCAACTAAATTAACATATGCTTGTATTGAGTCCAAATTTGGATGGCTTATTAACATTGCGAAATGTAATTTTCTTAATTTTAAAAGATCGTCAATAACCTCAAAGATGGCAAAAATCAATATAATTTTTCTTAACTATTTCATAATATGTGACCTGGTCTATGAAAAGGGTGCTTACGTGTCAACCTGTCTGACGAAAAAATAGTTCGAAAAGATCCTTGTAGCGAATTTAACGTTCTATTAAATGCATGATTATTTTTATACCCTACACCCAGGGTATATTCACTTTGTCCTTCCGTTTGTAACGCAGAGAAGGAGGCGTGGCAGATATAGAAAAGTATATATATTCTTGATCAGCGTCACCTCCTGAGTCGATATAGCCATGTCCGTCTGTCTGGCTGGCTGGCTGGCTGGCTGGCTGGCTGGGTGGCTGGCTGGCTGGGTGCTGTGTGTGGAAATACACTTTTTGGGAAAACTAAGCAAGATAATTCAATGAAATTTTGTGCACAGTCTTCGTTGTCAAAGTTAGCTCGGGGGATTGAAAATGAGCGAAATCGGTCAACGGACACGCCTACCGCCCATACAAAAAATATATTCAAAATGCAACTTTTTGAGTTTTTTTTACGACAATGCAACCAAAATACATAGAAATACTACGAATTGTAAGCGCAAGCTCTGAACAAAAACCAGGAGAATTCAGACAAGAGGGCGTGGCACCTCCCATATAATCGAAAACTTCAAAACGCTATACTGAAAGCGTTTTTTGAGATAATCAAACTTAATTTTACTCAAATGCTAAAAACTATAAGTTTAAACTCTGAAAAAAAAAACTGGGTGAATTTTGACAAGAAGGCGTGGCACCTCCCATATAAGCAAACAGTTTAAAACGCTATACTGAAAACATTTTTTGAGATGATCCAACCAAACTTCACTCAAATGCTAAGAGCTATAAGTTTAAACTCTGAAAAAAAAAACTGGGTGAATTTGGACAAGAGGGCGTGGCACCTCCCATAGAAGCAAAAGGTTCAAAACGCTATACTGAAAACATTTTTTGAGATAATCCAACCAAATTTCACTCAAATGCTAAGAACTATAAGTTTAAACTCTGAGAAAAAACTGGGTGAATTTGGACAAGAGGGCGTGGCACCTCCCATATAAGCAAAACTTTCAAAATACTGCTGTGTAGGGTATTTAATGTTTGGCCAGGCCAAAGGTTACACCCTTACTAGCTAGTTTGTTCTTGGACGAACCGTTTTGGAAATATTTTGAAAAAACGATTTTTTTCTAAATTTTAGATTAGGATATTTCCTGAGTTGTAAGTCGTACGAAATCAATTTAAATGTAATTTTTATAGAAAATTTTATAAGCTACAATATTACCCCACAATATTTTTCTCTAAATGTCACCGTTTAAGAGATATTTGTAAAAAACTGATTTTGGTCGCCATTTTTCCAATATGGCGGCGCAAGCGAACACGATTCGAGGTAGCAAAGTTCAAATTCTGAAAGAGCATATCGAAATCTATAAAATAACTCATATGCAAAATTCCGCAAAACTTTCCAGGTAACATCATTTAATGCTCCCAAATCCGGGCCGTGTTTGGGCATAGGCCCGCACCACAAAGAGGCTCGAAGGAAAAAAAAATTTATGCAGCATAAAATAATTTTAATTCAAAATTTTAATTTTTAATACAGTAGTGCACATTTTTTGGTTTACCCTTATTTATTACAAATTTCACCGTAGCTTGCTTTTAAAAAATTCATAATTGAAATTTGTATATTTGTACATCGTTTCATTCATAGTAGGCCATGTTTTCTAAGAATTTTGGCTATGGCGAGAGATGTCAGTCACAAATGTTTGTAATACACAGTGCATCAAGTGTGAGTCCTTCATATGAAGTTAGCGAAACAACTTCATCGGATTGAATCGGGAGTAGGCTTGTATTTTGCTGCACTTTTGCAGACATTTTGTTGCAGTTAGAACGATTTTGTCGCGGTCATTTTTCTTCAAAAAACCCGATGTTCCGCTAACTTCATATGAAGTAACAAGGGTGTTGCAAATTCTGAGCTAAAAATTTTTCAACTTTAACACTGAAAAAAATTAAAAATTTTCGAAATACTCTAATTTTTAGTGCGGCAAAATCATTCTTACTGCAACAAAATATCTGCAAAAATGCTACAAAATGCAAGCCTATTCCTGATTCCATCCGATGAAGTTGTTTCGCTAACTTCATATGAAGTTAGAGGAACATCGGGTTTTTTGAATAAAAATGACCGCGGCAAAATCGTTCTCACTGCAACAAAATGTCTGCAAAAATGCTGCAAATTCTGAGCTACAAATTTTTCAATTTTTACACTGAAAAAAATTTTAAATTTTCGAAACACCCTAATTTTTAGTGCGGCAAAATCATTCTTTCTGCAACAAAATGTCTGCAAATATGCTGCAAAATACAAGCATATTCCCGATTCCATCCGAGAAAATTGTTTCGCTAACTTCATACACATGAACCTGTCGTGTGATAGATGTGGATGTTAGCAAACTCAGCCACTGCCATCATAATTGTGAAGTTGTTTGAAAGTCTACTTGTTTTAAAATAAGCTTCTTCCAAGTACCACAAGTGACCACATTTCGCTGGTTTGGATTTAACACCGCTTCGCAACACGCGCTGCTAAATGAGTTTCAACCACGTTCGTTAGTTATTTAGCATCGCGCTTTGCCAATATGACCTCGAAGTGATGTTAAATCCAAATCAGCAACGAAACTTGGTCAAAAAACTGTCGAACGTCGTAGCACCTCATTTAGCAACGCGAGTTATGCTTTTTTTACAACGCTATACTGCAAAGGATATTTCAGATTACGCAACTTAATTTCGCACAGTCATAAGAGATAGTGCAAGATCAGATCAAATCAGGCAAGAGGGCGTGGCATCTCCCATACATGCAACATTTCCAAAATGATGTTTTACAGGCGTTATTTAAGATAATTCAACAAAATGCTGTGGTGTAGAGTATTTAATTTGTATCAAGACCCTGTAGTTCATTTTAAATTTTGCTGTGTCGTCAGCACCTTAATTTTTGAAAATTAATTCTAACAAAGTTAGTCCCTTTTAATTTTTTTTTCTACAAACAGCCAATAGTGAATAGATAATTATTGCCAAATTTGGCTACTTTATTTATTTGATTTGAAGCTGCATAATGGGTTTCTAAGTAGTACGTATCCGCCGACAAGTCAAAATTTTAAAGCCCTCCAGCTCGTTAACCAGACCTTATATTTGAAAAAAAATTTGTATGCAGAGTATTTATAGATACTAGTATCGCCGGTGGCCAAATTTTGGCCTTTTACTTTGATATAAATACTAGGCATGCGCTTATTTTACGATTTTCTGATTTTCGTTCATGCCGCCCCCTGAAATCCTTCTAATGGTCATAAAAACAAATACTATGAAATACCTTTCCAACAAGCTATAATTGTTTAAAATCGGGTAATAAATACGATTTCTATGAATTTTTCTTTTACGGCATTAACAAAATTGCCGCAAAATACCATATGAGTAGAATAGCATTTTGCGGCAATTTTGCTAATGTCGATAAAAAAATTCATAGAATTCGTATTTATTACCCGATTTTAAACAATTATAGCTTGTTGGAAAGGTATTTCAATTTGCTATAAGATAAAGTTATGCTTTTACTAATTTAATTAAGTTTAAAAAAAATGTTCATTATGTTTTGCCTGAAACCTCAACTTGACCTTGACCTCTCTTGCGGGCCGGGTTATCGTTATCCGATCGCCGTGAAACTTCATAGTATTTGTTTTTATGACCATAAGAAATATCGAAAAGAGCTCAAAAGTATCGAAAAACATCAGTATGTATATCGGTAAAAGTCCAAAAGTTTCGAGAAACATCCAAAAAATCGATAAAAGTCCAAAAGTATCGAGAAACATCCAAAATATCGATAAAAGTCCAAAAGTATCGAGAAACATTCAAAATATCAGTAAAAGTCGAAAATATCGAAAAACATCCAAAATATCGGTAAAAGTCCAAAAGTATCGAAAAACATCCAATATATCGATAAAAGCCCAACAGTATCGAGAAACATCCAAAATATCGGTAAAAGTCCAAAAGTATCGAGAAACATCCAAAATATCGGTAAAAGTCCGAAAGTATCGAGAAACATCCAAAATATCTGTAAAAGTCGAAAAGTATCGAGAAACATCCAAAATATCGATAAAAGTCCAAAAGTATCGAAAAATATCCAAAACATTGGTAAAAGTCCAAAAGTATCGAGAAACATCCAAAATATCGGTAAAAGTCCAGAAGTATCGAGAAACAACCATAATATCGGTAAAAGTCCAGAAGTATCGAGAAACATCCAAAATATCGGTAAAAGTCCAAAAGTATCGAGAAACATCCAAAATATCGGTAAAAGTCCAAAAGTATCGAAAAACATCTAAAATATCGATAAAAGTGCAAAAGTATCGAGAAACATCCAAAATATCGATAAAAGTCCAAAAGCATCGAAAAACATCCAACATATCGATGAAAGTGCAAAAGTATCAAGAAACATTTAAAATATCGATAACAGTCCAAAAATATCGAAAAACATCCAAAATATCGGTGCAGAACGTCGACAGAGTGCAACGAAACAGTTTTTTGCAAGCAAGAGAAAAACAACAACAAAAACAACAAAATCTCTCCCACTCCACTGTCTCATTCATTTTCTCATCAACACAGCATAACACTGTGGGTGCTGTTGTTGTTGTAATTATATGGGAAACTTTAATCCTGTTTTTATATGCCTTAATGGCAACTTATGAGGATAATTTTTGGATTCGTGGATTCTACACCACAGTACCTATCATATAAAACAAAATATCCAAAATCGGTTGAATGGTTAGCTCGCAAAAGGGGCGCAAAAAAAAACTGTTCACGTATTCATATATATGTAGACTAGTATCGCCGGTGGCCAAAATTTGGCCTTTTTCTTTGAGATAGATACACTTTTTCCGAGTACCGTTTAGCAAAAAAGAAAGCCAGAACATTGAGTATTCATTAATCGTAGCAACATTTTTTATATGCAGCAGGCTCAGTATATCTTAAAACCGAATAACATAAAAATTGTTGTAGTGCTTGTGCCAAAAAATATCGGAAAACATCCAAAATATCGAAAAGATCTCAAAAGTATCGACAAACATCGGTATGTATATCGGTAAAAGTCGAAAAGTATCGAGAAACATCCAAAATATCGGTAAAAGTCCAAAAGTATCGAGAAACATCCAACATATCGGTATAAGTCCAAAAGTATCGAAAAACATCCAAAATATCGATAAAAGTCCAAAAGTATCGAGAAACATCCAAAATATCGATAAAAGTCCAAAAGTATCGAGAAACATCCAACATATCGGTAAAAGTCCAAAAGTATCGAAAAACATCCAAAATATCGGTAAAAGTCCAAAAGCATCGAGAAACATCCAAAATATCGGTTGAAGTCCAAAAGTATCGAGAAACATCCAAAATATCGATAAAAATCCAAAATTATCGAGAAACATCCAACATATCGGTAAAAGTCCAAAAGCATCGAGAAACATCCAAAATATCGAGAAGTAACGAGAAAAATCCAAAATATCGGTAAAAGTCCAAAAGTATAGAGAAACATCCAACATATCGATAAAAGTCCAAAAGTATCGAAAAACATCCAACATATCGATAAAAGTCCAGAAGTATCGAAAAACATCCAATATATCGGTAAAAGTCCAAAAGCATCGAAAAACATCCAAAATATCGGTAAAAGTCGAAAAGTATCGAGAAACATCCAAAATATCGGTAAAAGTCCAAAAGTATCGAGAAACATCCAACATATCGGTATAAGTCCAAAAGTATCGAAAAACATCCAAAATATCGATAAAAGTCCAAAAGTATCGAGAAACATCCAAAATATCGATAAAAGTCCAAAAGTATCGAGAAACATCCAACATATCGGTAAAAGTCCAAAAGTATCGAAAAACATCCAAAATATCGGTAAAAGTCCAAAAGCATCGAGAAACATCCAAAATATCGGTTGAAGTCCAAAAGTATCGAGAAACATCCAAAATATCGATAAAAATCCAAAATTATCGAGAAACATCCAACATATCGGTAAAAGTCCAAAAGCATCGAGAAACATCCAAAATATCGAGAAGTATCGAGAAAAATCCAAAATATCGGTAAAAGTCCAAAAGTATAGAGAAACATCCAACATATCGATAAAAGTCCAAAAGTATCGAAAAACATCCAACATATCGATAAAAGTCCAGAAGTATCGAAAAACATCCAATATATCGGTAAAAGTCCAAAAGCATCGAAAAACATCCAAAATATCGGTATAAGTCCAAAAGTATCGAGAAACATCCAAAATATCGATAAAAGTCCAAAAGTATCGAGAAACATCCAAAGTATCGGTAAAAGTCCAAAAGTATCGAGAAACATCCAAAATATCGATAAAAGTCCAGAAGTATCGAGAAACATCCAAAATATCGATAATGGTCCAAAAGTATCGAAAAACTTCCAGCATATCGATAAAAGTCCAGAAGTATCGAGAAACATCCAAAATATCGATAAAAGTACAACAGTATCGAAAAACATCCATCATATCGATAAAAGTCCAGAAGTATCGAGAAACATCCAAAATATCGGTAAAAGTCCAGAAGTATCGAGAAACAACCAAAATATCGGTAAAAGTGCAAAAGTATCGAGAAACATCCAAAATATCGATAAAAGTCCAAAAGCATCGAGAAACATCCAGCATATCGGTAAAAGACCAAAAGTATCGAAAAACATCCAAAATATCGGTAAAAGTCCCAAAGTATCGAAAAACATCCAAAATATCGGTAAAAGTCCAAATGTATCGATAAACATCCAAAATATCGATGCAGAACGTGGACAGAGTGCAACGAAACAGGTTTTTGCAAGCAAGAGGAAAAACAACAACAACAAAATTTCTCTCACTCCACTGTCTCATCCACTTTCTTAACAACACAGCATAACATTGTGGATGCTGTTGTTGTTGTAATTATATGGGAAACTTTGATCCTGTTTTTAAATGCCTTAATGGCAAGTTATGAGGATAATTTTTGGATTTGTGGATTCTACACCACAATACCATTCATATAAAAAAAATATCGAAAATCGGTTAAATGGTTAGCTCGCAAAAGGGGCGTAAAAAAAAACTGTTCACGTATTAATATATAGATAACATAGTCAAAAATTATTGAAATCGGATACATCAACATTTTTTTTATGGCCGCTACACGGATAATGCCCCATATGTTGTTTTTATAGCTAAAATACGCACAAGAAACGTATTTTCGAAATTTCATCCTACTGTAAAACTTTAACACCACATTTTGGATAAAACTTGTTGTCCCAAGGTCATAGCAAAATCTCTTAAGAAATATTTTTCGAAACATTATATCCCGTTTTAGTGGGTCTGTTTGACCCCTACCCCAAAAACAAGGTTATAGTGGGTTAAGAACTACTACAAAAATATTTTACAAAAACTTTCACTAGCGTTCACTTAAGACGAGAAATGCTTAAAACTTAAGAATATTCGTGAAAAATGTGTAATAAAAATGTAATTCGAGAAGTCTTCATCGGTTTTGACGATTTATGGCCTTCGGTATGCAATTTAGAATTTTTAGTATTCAGCGACTAGTAATGAAATTTTATGACAAATATTTCTGTAGTACATACTGGCTTCCTATTCCCCCGTTTTTGGTGTAATTTTTGTACCTTTTTAAAAAAAGGGTAAGATTACCCATACGAGGGGGATGTAGAGGGTTTAAGCTTTCACCAAAAATATTCCTCGAAATATCCTACAAAAGTGTGCCGAACACACGATAAACCTCAGATGTAAGAATCGTATAGTTTATTTAATATGTCAATTTAACACAAGAATGCGTTTAAAAGGGAAAACTTTGGCTCCCCTTAAAAAAATATTCTGTGTAAACTTTCAAAACGCCGAAACACGTGCATGTTTTTTTACCAAAATCCATTGTCTAAACCAAGTTTTTGGAAACAACCTAAAATTGTTGTTTAATTTTTTGAAATAGCAAAATTTTACCATTTTATCAAGTGTTATACATAGCTTAAATTTAAGAACATGAGCAACATTTCCCAATAGGATGGTTTTTTCATAAAATTCCATATAAAACGTAACCTTTAAAATTTGAGGTGCCATAAAATGAAGAAAAATCACTGAAACACATATTCAATAAAATACGCGTCTTTTTATTTTTCATAAAAACAATATGAGACCCCAAGAACATTTTTTGTGTTGCACTGTATAATTTTACTGTCAATAATATCAGGTAAGTGACACTAGTGCATATGACGTAGGACTGGAAGTTTCCAACATATCGGCCTTTGGTTAATGGACCGGACGTATGTTCGAAAAAGACTCGGAAAAATTAAACTCTATGTAATGGAAACATAAGAAAATCTTGTTGAGGGGTTCTAATTGAGCATGTTAGATGAAACGGTCCTTGAAATATTAAAAATATTGATTAAAGAAGATTTGATACATAAAATATTACACGATTGCATTGAAAATTTTCACTCAATTTTCTGACATGATTAGGCTAGTCTTTATCATTGTATTGTTTTGGGCCCACCCTTGTATATATAGTACTGTAATGTTAAGCTCAAGTTGTTTTTTAATATTCAATTATATCTTAAAAATACAAAAGTACTCTTGTGAATATTGACAAACTTATTTTTTTTCGAAACAGGTTACAGTTCAAAAGCCGAATGGAGTTCACCAATAAATGCTTTGCATGGCGGCGGAACAAACCTTCCAATCATGTCACCCAACCCTTATTTACTCAGTCGTTTTACTTCTAACATTCCAATGCCTACGCTTTATGCTGGCGATTCAGTTCGCAAACCAAAACTATCTGTCATTGAAGTTTTACTTTATAACATGGCCGCCCTGCTGGCAGGAGTGGCAGCTGGCTATGACGTGCGAATGTCAAATGTTTCGCCCGTACATCCGACAATGCTAAACGCTGTTCCAGCTTTAAAGGCACCAATAAATGATACTGAATATCCAAAAGTTATAAATAAGGATCGTTTTGTTAGTAACACATACCACGGACCAGCGCGACATAATCGGTTAGAAAACGTTATCATGACTCAGTGTTTTCATTAATTTATTTTATTTATTTTATAGGATGGCGCTTAATACAAGAACCTTTACAAATGCCGATGATTTACGGCAAACTGATAAATTAGCAGCGCAGCAACATAATAACATAAATATGGGCGCGAATTTTTACCAGCATATACCGCCACCTTCGCAACCTACACCACATCAGCAACAACCATCGACAATATCGACTACAAGCGGTTTGGGTTCAAATTTCACTACAAACACATCTGCATTGCTGTCGTCGTCTTTGGGTAGCAGCAACACGCAGCCGCCGACACCATCACCAAGGCGGAAAATAAGTGCATCGTCGTTTACCGAAAATGTTGAATACTCTGATCACAACAATACACCACCGCATCAAATGCGTCTATTCAAGGGATTTCGAATGGGGAATGGTGGTATGGATATGGATACACCACCTTTTTACGCGGATGGCGATTACTTAAGCAGTGGGCCCAGTTTTTCTAATGATGGCGGCGCATATGGTGCCGGAGCACATCGGACGGAATACTTTGGTAAGTAGGTGGCTGGCTGAGAGATAGAATTCACTTATGCTAGCTGGAATACGAATCTGTTGGATTGAACCTTGACCATATTGTATTGTAAGTCTCGCTTTTTATTCATTCATCTTCATTCTTGTTGTCCTGATTTTGGTCGTATATTTTGAGACGACATTGTTTTCGTAGTATCATTTCTGCAAAGCGTGGCGTATTTCAAGTACTCTCCTAATAAACTGACAACTAACCTATTTTCTTTTCATTACACACAGGGTATATTCACTTTCTCCTTCCGATTGTTACGCAAAGGAGGAGGCATGGCAGTGTAGAAAAGTATCTACAGGGTGGTTGGTAATCGGTAGAACACCGAAAAATGTAATATACCTGGGACTATTTTGAACAACTTTTCTTAGTTTAGTTTTTAAAAATTCGCAAAACTGACGGAGATATAGACATCGGAAGATCGGGATGTAGCTTAATGAAAACCGAAACTGAAAAATCGGAACCGCTTAATGGATTTTAATAATACTCTTGTCATATGAAGGCTTTAGTTGGCTATAAAAAAATGCACGACAGATTTCAATCCGGGCCATGATTTTCGAGATATGGCAAATTTTCGAAAATTTTGACCAGTTTTTTTTTAAGCATTTTTTTTTTTCCAAAAACTGTAGTATTAACACATAGTTTTATTAACAAATTATGAAAGCCCAATTTATTTCTTTTCATTTGTTATGTAGTTTGTGCCTGATTTCCTTCATTAGCCAAAGAAATTTTCATGCAATTTACCAAAACATTACAAAACTTGGGAATTGGTGACATATAATAATGATCAATGCACTTTTCACCCGGTAGTTTTTTTCATAAAACGCTCTCAGCTTTACCCAGGAGCAACAGCGGGGACGTGGCGGAATTTGATTCCATTGTTTTTTTATATTTTTTTTTAAAAATTTTTTTTTGGAATTTTTTTAATTTGTTTTATTTTTTTACCATTCTTATTGAAATTATTTGATTAAATATATTAAATGGTAGACAAGTCTTATTCTTTTTCCGAGTATTGAAATATGTACTTTTTTTTGCAAATGTGTTCATTGCAAATATTTCTTAATTGTCATTATGTTGAATGCACTCTCAAATTAGGTTTTGACACCAATATATCTCCGTCAGTTTTGCGAATTTTCAAAAACCAAACTAAGAAAAGTTGTTCAGAATAGTCCCAGGAATCTTATATTTTCCGGTGTTCTATGGAATCCCAATCACCCTGTATATTCTTGATCAGTGACACCTCGTGAGTCGATATAGCCATGTCCGTTAGTCTGGCAGGCTGTGCATGGAAATATTTTTTTTGGAAAAACTGACCAAGATAATTCAATGAAATTTGGTACACTTCCTCCGTCGTCAAAGCTAGCTCGATTTGTTGAAAATGAGCGATATCGGTTAACGGACACTCGTACTGCATTTTTAGGAGTATTTTTTACGACAATTCAACCAAAAACCACATATACTACAAATTACTAGCGCAAGCTCCAAACTAAAACTGGGTAGATTCGGACAAGAGGGCTGGCACCTCCCATATACGCCAAATCTTCAAAACGCTAATCTGAATACGTTTTTTGAGATAGTCCAACTTAATTTCACTCAGCCACTAAGAACTATAAATGAAAGCTCTGAACAAAAACTGGATGAACTCGGACAAGAGGGCGTGGCACCTCTCATATATGCAAAATTTTTAAAATATAGCAGTGTAGGGTATATAATGTTTGGCTAGGCCAAAGGTAACACCCTTACTAGTTATACCCTACACCCAGAGAATATTCACTTTGTCCTTCCGTTTGTAACGCAGAGAAGGAGGCGTGTCAGATGTAGAAAAGTACTAGTGCTGCGACATCGACCGGAAAACATCGATTTTTTGAACATCGATGTTTTCTGAATTAAACATCGATGTCTAGAAAACATCGCCAAAAAAAAGATCGATTTTTGTCAACATCGATTACTTTTTTAATACGTTGAAAACTCTGACAAAATGAATCAAATTTCTCTCAAATTTTGTTTAGAACATGGAACACTAAAATTAAATACAAATGGGTGATTCTTAGATAACTGTGCTTTTTCGAGTTGTAAAATTGGCAGATATTTTTTTTGGATTTTTGCAAGTTTCTTCATGCTATCTTATGTAAACACACTCTTAAAACTCACCTTTTAAGTAGATCAACAACAAGTGTGAATTTACGGCTTTGAGGTCGAAATTAAGAAATTTTGCTGCCACGTTTGTGACCAAATTGCCACGTTTGTGACATTTTAGCCACAGTATGGAAAAATTATGGTTTTGAAGCGTTTTGATGAGAGATATATTGCATATAATGACAAATTTACACTTCAAGACTAATTTTGCAACAGTGTCATGTCTCCGGTGGTCCATTTTTTTTATACCCTACGGCCCTAAAGATCAACTATGGTTCCCTGTCCTCTGTTTTAATAGCCGTTTATGATGGATTAGGATCTCCTAATTACGAATCTGATCTTGATTTTTTCCTATTACATCAGTATCCTTAGTTATCCTTGCTCAAAAGTGAAAAAATCACAGTTTTGACATCTACTTAACTAAAACAGCAATAAGTTTTTGTCAATGGATTCAGAGAGTCGAATTTATTATCAACAAGACAAAATTTACCGTTTTTCAATTGGATTCCCAGTTTCCGAGTTGTAAGCCTTTAAAAAAAGGATACCTCTCAATAACACACAAAGGACCGAAAAATTAACAAAAATGGTAAGTTTTATTATTTTTACCAGAAATATATTTTATCACGAAAATTTTAAGCCCTTGCAGACTAAAATCGGATGAAAAAATAAGGCTCTATTGTAGATTTAGTGAATGAACAGATGAAATTTTGATTCTGTGAATTTGCAAAGTAGTAGTTTAGTAGGCTTAGTCACTAAATCTAGAATAGAGCTGTCATTTTTCATGCGATTATGGTCTGCAAAGTCACGAAATTTTTGTAATTAAATATGTTATTGATAAAAATAATAAAACTTGATTTTTTGTAAGTTTTCGGTCTCGAAAAATCCTTTGTATGTTATCGAAAGATGTCCTTAATTTAAACGCTTATAACTCGGAAGCTAAGAATCCAATTGAAAAACGGTAAACTATGTCTTGTTGACAATAAATTTGGCTGTCTGAATCCATTGACAAAAATTTATTTTACTTGTTGTTGTTTTTGTTCTATAGCTTTAAGTAGATGTCAAAACAGTGATTTTTTCACTTTTGAGCAAGGATAACTCAAGATTCTGATGGCGTAGAAAAATTTTTGTATTAAAAACATAATTAATAGCCTTCAACTAAACATCTGTATACTCAAACTTTATATGAAATATGTTTTTTTGCAGACTGATAAAAAGTGCCACGTTTGTGACATTTTTGATGCGCCACGTTTGTGACATTTTTGCAGTTTATCGCTCATTGTAAAGCACGCTTTTGAGTTCAAGAATTTTCCGAAAGAATTTGGGATCATGTCTGCAAATCCTACAAAAAAATTGTTTCATGCATAAAATAAAATGTCCTACCTGGGAGTGCCGAGTGCCACGTTTGTGACCATAATTTTTAGAAAAAACGGTTTTTGTTTATAAAATGCCCTATAAAACGCAAACAGATTTCTTTTTGGACGCGTTCGGACATGATGACGTTTGGGTGATGGACAGTGATCAGAATTAATGCATGTGTATTGCAATCTATTGACTGAAACAGTAGTACCATGCAGTAGTAGCATAATGCTTTTAAGAAATTTTTTTTTTCCAAAACTAGGGGACAGTTTTCAATTCGAAATTGTGCCCTCTAAAAATTGTTTAACCAGACACGAAGCAATAATTTTTCATAATAACAACGCTCGGCCACATATTGCTGCCCCAGTCAAAAATTACCTGGAAAACAACGGAAAACAACAGATGGGAAATTTTGCCTCACCCGCTT
The DNA here is from genome assembly GCA_951812925.1 of Calliopum simillimum. Classification (NCBI taxonomy): domain Eukaryota; kingdom Metazoa; phylum Arthropoda; class Insecta; order Diptera; family Lauxaniidae; genus Calliopum; species Calliopum simillimum. The sequence continues at coordinate 82,204,381 of OX638372.1, read as the reverse complement.
TATAGCCCAGACCTTGCACCATCAGACTACCATTTGTTCCGATCGATGCAGAATGCCCTATCAGGAATATGCTTCACTTAAGTTCAAGATATCGAAAATTGGATAGATTCATTTTTGGCCGCCAAGCCGGCGCAATTTTTTTGGGATGGAATTCATAAATTGCCTGAAAGATGGGGAAATGTTGTAGCTTCCAATGGACAATACTTTGAATAAAATATATTGTAACATTTTTCCACAATAAAGCAAAAGGGGGAGGTTTCGTTTTTTATTTTAACTTTGTGGTATTGGTCACATTTTCGCAAATAGCAAACATATCGATTTTTTTGTAATTTATAAAAGAAGCACACATATTCATGCATAGCCTATGTGTATTCAAAATAACATGCACAATTGCATTTGGAAGATCTAAGAACTTTTTTGTTAGAGTGTCGAAACCTCCCCCTTCTCCCATAGCTAAAAAAAATGTCATTATTTTAATGAAACTTTTAGTATATGTGACCTGGTCTATGAAAAGGGGGGCTTACGTGCGAAAATAAGTTTTCGAGAAAACAGCTGGTAAACAACTATCAAAGGTCAATTCTATGCGAATCGGCAAAAAATTCAAAAATTTTTTTTTTTTGACACCTAAGCACCCTTTTCGTAGACCAGGTTACTTATATACTTTTTATCATTTTTTCCTTATTGAAAACTTTTCAATTTTTTTACTTGCATGTGTTTAACAATATTTTAAAAATTTACAATTTGATAATTTTATGGCTAAAAAGCCTTAATTTTTGTCTCTGATATCCTTTTTGAATTTTGCAATACACAGTTGATTTGAAATATTAAAGTTTTGGGGACTCGCGCATTTTAGAAATCTAAAATCGTATCAGTTTCTTGTTGTGCTGAGATAATATATAATAAATGCAACACAAGTACTATAGTACATAAATATGTTACTTGCACATAATTCCTACTTTATGAAATACAACCATCTTCAGATAATGAAAATACTGATTTATTGACGTCCTTTGCGGTATAATTTTAAATAGATAAGTTCCTTCTTAGCATACATAGATAAATGTATAAATATAAGTAAAGCTGATTTATTAACATAGTTTTCAATATTGTAGGGTTAATACTAAAACTGAATATCTACATTTTTGATATTTTGATTTAAGCACACATGAAAGAAAAATTTTGAAATGTACTTCATGAAAAAAAAAGCAGAAAATTCAGAATCCAATACAAAAACGAAATCCAAAGAACTTAAAACAGTTTTTTCTCAAAACATGAAATATGAACATGTCTTGTTTCAGTACTAACACTACGATATCATCTTAAACATATAGTAACGATTTGTGAACAATGAGATTTTAATTATTTTTTATTTGGGACAGTCATTTGGTAGTTTAACTTACCAGGAAAGTTTTGCGGGATTTTTGCAAATGGGTTATTTTATAGGTTTCGATGTGCTATTTCAGAATTTCAACTTTGCTACCTCCAGTCGAGTTCGCTCGCGCCGCCATATTGGAAAAATGGCGTCCAAAATAAGTTTTTTACAAATATCTCTTTAACGGTAACATTTAGAAAAAAATATTGTGGCGCAATATTGTAGTTTTTAAAATTTTCTATAAAAATTACCTGTTTATTGTTTTCGTACGACTTATAACTAAGGAGATATCCTAATTCAAAATTTGAAAAAAATTAGTAAATTGTACATGCCGCTTATGAGTAGGCACAGTAATGTGTTGAGCTTAAATTACAATAACTCATGAACGGTAAGTCACACGTTCAAAGTAAAAACACCTATTTATAGGAAATTACTTCCACTATTAGCTTCATTTCATGTTTTTTTCACATAACCTATAGTTTACGAGATATTTTATCAAAAAACCTTAAATTTAGAAAAAAACCGTTTTTTTCAAAATAGCTCCAAAACGGTTCATCTTAGTAACGAAAATTGTTCATGCATTTCGTAGAACGTTCAATTCCCTATAAGGGTCTCAACGAACTGTTTTTTCGTCAGACTTACCCTTCATGAGATATCGCGACTTGAAAATCATTCAAAATTGAACATAGTATGGAGCACAGTACAATGTTCAATTTTGAATAATTGTCAAGTCGCGATATCTCATGAAGGGTAAGTCTGACAAAAAAACAGTTCGAAAAAACCCTTATAAGGAATTGAACGTTCTACAAAATGCATGAACAATTTTTTTTTCTAAGATGAACCGTTTTGGAGCTATTTTGAAAAAACGGTTTTTTTCTAAATTTAAGGTTTTTTGATAAAATATCTCGTAAACTATAGGTTATGTGAAAAAAACATAAAATGAAGCTAATAGTGGAAGTAATTCCCTATAAATAGGTGTTTTTACTTTGAACGTGTGACTTACCGTTCATGAGTTATTGTAATTTTAAGCTCAACACATTACTGTGCCTACTCATAAGCGGCATGTACAATTTACTAATTTTTTTCAAATTTTGAATAAGGATATCTCCTTAGTTATAAGTCGTACGAAAACAATAAACAGGTAATTTTTATAGAAAATTTTATAAACTACAATATTGCGCCACAATATTTTATTCTAAATGTTACCGTTAAAGAGATGTTTGTAAAAAACTGATTTTGGACGCCATTTTTCCAATATGGCGGCGCCAGCGAACACGACTCGAGGTAGCAAAGTAGAAATTCTGAAAGAGCACATCGAAATCTATAAAATAACTCATCTGCAAAAATCCCGCAAAACATTCCACGTAACATCATTTTATTCTCCCAAATGATTGTACTAATTTCGAAAGCTTTTTGATGAAAACAGTAAATCCTACGATATAAACTATAAAGAACTTTTTTGTTGAAATTTATGCACTATAAACAGACTTGGGGTTTCGCGATAAAATTAATTTTTCACAAATTTCAGTGCAAGTGAAAAAATTTTCCATTTTAAAACTTTCCATTATCAGAAAATGCATTTAGTGATAGTGGGCAGTTTTTCATTATTACTAAATTTATTTATCAATCTTCAATAAAAATTCGACTGAAATTTTTTTCACTATCAAAAAATTGATTTGCTGGTAATAGTACAGTCATTTGGTAGTTTTACCTGGAAAGTTTTGCGGGATTTCTGCAAATGAGTTATTTTATAGATTTCGATGTGCTCTTTCAGAATTTCAACTTTGCTACCTCGTATCGTGTTCGCTCGAGCCGCCATATTGGAAAAATGGCGTCCAAAATCAGTTTTTTACAAATATCTCTTTAACGGTTATATTTAGAGAAAAATTTTTTAGGACAATGTTGTAGCTTATAAAATTTTCTATAAAAATGACCTTTGAACTGTTTTCGTACGACTTATAACTCAGGAGATATCTTTATTCAAAATTTTAGAAAAATTAGTAAATTGTGAATGCCACTTATGAGTAGGCACAGTGATGTGTCAAGCTTATAATTACGATAACTTATGAACGGTGAGTCGCACGTTTAAAATAAAAACACTTTTTTATAGGGAATAACATGCGCTACAAGTAACATATTATTTTTTTTTCATATCACCTATAGTTAAGGAGATATTTTTCCCACAAACCTAAAATTTTGAAAAAAAACGTTTTTTCAAAATGGGTCCTAAACGGTTCGTCCTAGAAAAAAAATTGTCAATGCATTTTGTAGAACGTTCAATTCCCTATAAGAGTCTCTTCGAGCTGTTTTTTCGTCAGACTTACCCTTCATGAGATATCGCGACTTGAAAATCATTCAAAATTGAATATTGTTCTATGCGCCCTACTATGTTCAATTTTGAATGATTTTCAAGTCGCGATATCTCATGAAGGGTAAGTCTGACGAAAAAACAGCTCGAATAGACTCTTATAGGGAATTGAACGTTCTACAAAATGCATTCACATTTTTTTTTTCTAGGACGAACCGTTTAGGAGCCATTTTGAAAAAACCATTTTTTTCAAAATTTTAGGTTTGTGGGAAAAATATCTCCTTTACTATAGGTGATATGAAAAAAAAATAATATGTTACTTGTAGCGCATGTTATTCCCTATAAATAGGTGTTTTTATTTTAAACGTGCGAATCACCGTTCATAAGCTATCGTAATTATAAGCTTGATACATCACTGTGCCTACTCATAAGTGGCATTCACAATTTACTAATTTTTCTAAAATTTTGAATAAAGATATCTCCTGAGTTATAAGTCGTACGAAAACAATTCAAAGGTCATTTTTATAGAAAATTTTATAAGCTACAACATTGTACTAAAAAAATTTTCTCTTAATATAACCGTTAAAGAGATATTTGTAAAAAACTGATTTTGGACGCCATTTTTCCAATATGGCGGCTCGAGCGAACACGATACGAGGTAGCAAAGTTGAAATTCTGAAAGGGCACATCGAAATCTATAAAATAACTCATTTGCAGAAATCCCGCAAAACTTTCCAGGTAACATCATTTTTTTCTCCCAAATGATTGTACTATAATGAAAAATTTATCATTATCACTAAATCTATTAAAAGTAAAAATTTCCATTTAAGTTTCATTGAATTCAATGAAACAAATTTTCCCTTTTAATAGATTAAATTTTTCATTTCCTTTTTAAATTTTCATGCAACGAAAAATATTTTGAGAAACTTTTTTTAAAAAACCTAACATATATTTTAAGGGTTGCCACATGACTATTTTCTGAAATTTTGTTAAAATCATACTTTTTTTGTCTAAATTCAAATTTTAAGTATAGGTAACGCTCAGATAAACTTTTTAAAAACTGTACAAAAACTTAAGGATTGCCATCTGGTTTTTTTTTGGAAATTTTTCCTAAGCCATATCTTTAAAAAAATACAAAATTTAATTTTAGTCTCAAAACGCTTATACAAACTTTTAAAAATCCAGTACATATTTTTAGGGTTGCCACCTGATTATTTTCTGAAAAATTGTTAAAATCATACTTTTTGTGGCTAAATTGAAATTCTTTGTTTCAGGAACGGTCAGATAGCTACAGATTGTACAGATAACGAAAAAACGTTTGGCAACTCTAATGTGGCAACCCTAAATTTTTCGTTATTCAAAATTCAAAAAATTTAATTTAGTCACAAAAAAGCGTGATTTTAACAAAATTTCAGAAAATAACCAAGTGGCAACCCTAAAAATATATGTAGGATTTTTAAAAAGTTAATTTAAGCGTTTTAAGACTAAAATTAGTTTTTTTTATATACATATTATATTATTAAGGAAAATTTACAAAAAAAAAAATAGTTGGCAACCCTGATCATTTTCTAAACTAAAAAATTTAATTTAGTCACAAAAAGTATGATTTTAACAAAATTTCAGAAAATAACCCTAAAAATACCTGTTAGATTTAAAAAAAAACGTTTCCATAGATGTATGGAATCGTTTCCCAATCACTTTCCATAGACAAAAGGAAACGCGCCAAGGAATGTGATAAAATATTCAACAGAAACATCGTTTACACAAAAATTACTAAAACATTTTATCTAACCAAAACCAACAATAAGCCTAAATCCGGACCTGCACACAACTTGTATGATACAAGCAAGCCAATGTGTTGGCTGTAACGTTGCGTACACAGTAGCCTGTGCAACAACTTGCAACAAGAGCGAAGCAGTTGGCAGACAAGTTGCAAGCTACGAACATTCGAACAAACGAGCAAACAAACGACGGAATTCTCGAAAAGGTTCGAACAGGTGTTTGCACACCCTTAATAGTAAGTAGTTCCAATCTTGAATGCGAATTGTCTAAGCAAAATTTGTGCAAACAAAACTTGTGAAAACAAAATTTGTGCACGCGAAATTTGTGAAAACATCGAATAAAAACATCGAGGCAAAAAATCGATTTTGCAAAAAAATCGAACTTTAAACATCGATGTTAAAAACAGTCGATGTTCTTGCAAAACATCGATGTTTCATCAACATCGATGTCGATGTCGCAGCACTAAAAAGTACATATATTCTTGATCAGCGTCACTTCCTGAGTCAATATAGCCATGTCATCTGTCTGGCTGGCTGTGCGTGGAAATATTTTTTACGAGAAAACTGAGCAAGATAATTCAATGGAATTTGGTACACTGCCTTCGTCGTCAAAGTTAGCTTGTGGGATGAAAATTAGCGAAATCGGTTAACGGACACGCCTACCGCCCATACAAAAAATATGTTCAAAATGCAACTTTAGGAGTATTTTTCACGACAATTCAACCAAAAACCACATAAACTACAAATTATTAGCGCAAGCTCCAAATTAAAACTGGGTGGATTCGGACAAGAGGGCGTGGCACCTCCATATACGCAAAAGCTTCAAAGTGCTATACTGAAAGCGTTTTTTGAGATAAAATTAACTAAATTTTACTCAGACACTAAGAACTATAAATGTAAGCTCTGAGCAATAACTGCGTAAACTCAGACAAGAGGGCGTGGCAACTCTCATATAAGCATACATTTCAAAATACTATACTGAAAGAGTTTTTTGAGTAAATCCAACTAAATTTCACTCGATTACTAAGGACTATAAATGCACACTCTGAGCTAAAACTAGACGAACACGGACACCCATATGAGCAAAAGCTTCAAAACGCTATACTTAAAACGTTTTTTGAGGTAAGTAATCCAACTGAATTTCACTCAGACACTAAGAACTATAAATGCAAGCTCTGAGCAAAAACTGGGTGAACTCAGACAAAAAGGCGTGGCACCTCCCATGTAAGCAAAATTTTCAAAATACAGCAGTGTAGGGTATTTAATGTTTGGCCAGGCCAAAGGATACACCTTTACTAGTTTTAAAATAGATAAAAGTAAGTCCAGACAAATGCGGTCGTTGTCACTCAATTTTTGTCGCCAAGACATCACCAACCCACTATTTCATTAAATCACGACAGTGAAACTTTTTCCAAAATTACTCTACGATTCTGCCCAAATTTATGAACTATTTTTATACCTTCACCTTACCTTACCTCAAAAAATTTTAATTTTAGGGAACGCCAAAATTTTGAAAACATAATTCATTAGAAGAAGTTTTGTCTACATTTCGGTGAAGATTCCAAACGCTATGATCTCTTGGAATCGTGTTGTGTGCGGACTTCGCGGCCTAACAATCAAAGCCCGTAAATAAGAGGCCCGTGAAGGGCCTTAAATGTTTACAAACAAATTTGTGACAGCATCTAAACTGCAAGAGCATACAACATAGAATGATATTGTAAAAAAATGCTTTGCTGTTTCTATGCGTTCACTGATCAAAAACAAAAAGGTTGGAAAAAAAAAAGTAATTGATCTATTGGTGAACTCAATGAGAGCAGTGGAAATTATTTTAAATATTTCCTTAAATTGACCAAAAACAAAAAGAAATATCATCAACTTCCCATATTTTTCTCAAGACTTTTCCCATAAAATTGCCTGCTTATTGTGTTTTGCACAGAGTTCTGCTTTATTTTGCAGCTTTGTTGTCAAAAACTTCCATTTTTGGTGGTATCAAAACAAATTTGTTTTAAAGCATCAACTTTATTGTAAATGCGCTAGTTGCCGATTAAATGCGTATTGATTAATTGTTGGTGGCGTTAAGGAATGCTATGCTTTGTCAACATTTCGTAGCTCGCAGTTTAGGAAAGAATGACTTTGTATGTTTGCTTTGCAACTGACGTTTAGGAAGACGCCCAATATGTCAAATAATGTGTAAATGTGCGTGAATGTAAGTCAAGTCAAACAAATCGTCTTATTAGATGCGACTAAAAAACTCAAATAAGCACTTAATGTATATCGATACCTTAGAGCGCTATAGTCCTATCTCCACTTTTTGCGATTTTGAGTTTTTGCAGTTATGGCAACATTTTGGGTTTCTTTACCGTGTGGAAAACTGTGTGATATCAAAATACCACTAAAACACCAAAATATTCGAAAATTAAAAAAAATCCTGTCTCCAAACTGTAATTTTTTCAAGAGCTCTACTGTCCTATCTCCACTGAATATTCAAATAAGTCACATTTCTAAAAAAAATTCTTCGTTTTTACGCATTTTCTTCGCGTTTCATGACTTTTTGCGACATTTAAGTGAACAAATTTGGTTACACCCAAGGCTCCACTCTTGTTTGTCGGAACCAAAAATTCTAAAATTCATAGAAAAAAAAAAAAAAAAAATCGTTTTTTCGTGTTTTCCACGCGTTTCATGACTTTTTATGACATTTTAGTGGAAAAATTTTAAAAAATGTACTAAATACGTCGTTTTTTTCAATTGTACTGGAATTCTATCTAAGGGCAAAAGTAATGACTTACTATAAATTGGCTGGGATCAAAATAGCAGCCAATCCTAAATAACCACTGTTTGAAATCTTCTTTTTGCATTTCCCAACAATTGGAAAAATGGAGATAGGACTATAGCGCTCTAAGGTATCGATATGTTTGTTTTTTCCTCATTTGGAAATTTTTGATTTAGCTTCCATCAAAAGTTACAATTTTTTTAAATCATAAAAAAAGTGCGAATATGCAATTATATAGTAGTACCGGGCCGGGTCGGGCTCGGACCTCAACAAAAAATATTCGCGCGGGCCCGGACTTTTTTTCAAGTCCTTATTTCGTGTTAAAGATGCCGGGCCTCGCATTAAAAAAAATTAGGCCCGTGGCCAGCTCTATCTCGTAGCCGTACACAAGTTCTTATTTCTTTTTATCTTTTTCTATATTCCAAAAATTACACTGTGTTACAAATTTAAGAAAATATTAAACTTCCGGGGTCTTACATAGCACATCCTGTTTGGCATTCGAAATATTAATTTTCGGTGTACTAGGTTAATCTTCATCACCCAATGATTTCGTTTTGGGCCTGCTGAAAAGACATTTTATACCTATATGCGAAAAAAATATCGGCCATTTTGAAACGAATTTTTAAATATTTGATTTTGATTGAAAGGTAAGAAATGTAGCTATTTAGGGAAAGTCGGTTGAAAAATGACTGAGCTAAGGCGATTTTTAAAATTTTTTTTTTTTTCCAACAATGTATAAAAATTCCTTTCCACGCAAAAAACGGAAATGCTGCACTGTTTCGAAATAATTGGAAAATCAAAAGTTGCATCAAAGATCATCTTAGGAGCAGGCCTTATAACAAAACAAATGCACATATGTATTTGGTTTGAATCAGAACCACCGAAAAAATGGCTCGCCCGTATCTGGAATGTAGGTTTAACCGACAAAAGTCAGTGTTTTTTTACAGTTTTTTTACTTATCTCAAAAACTATGAAATTATTGGTAGTAATTCAGCTCAAACCTTTGAAAGGGGTGATTTTTAAACATTTTGAGATTTTTATTTTAACTCCCTCTGAAGTCATAAAAGCAGTTGAAATTTTTTATTAAAAACGGGTTTTTTGCTTTAACTCAAGATTCAAGTCACACAAAATTTTGAAAAATCTATTTTGCTATAGTTTTGCTTCGAAATCATTATTCCCAGGCTAAACGTTTGGTCGCTAGAGGGCGCCATTTGTCAAAAACAAAAGTACACCACAAAAATTGATCTTTTTATGTTTTATTTATAAAACTAGCCTTCCCTTCCCGCTTCGCTAGGCATGTTTGTTTTGTTTTTTCATTCCCAATAGCATTAATTTCCATCGTTTTTTTTTTATTTAAGACTTTATTTAAAGAAAATGGTACAATGTATTTTATTCAAAGTATTGCCCATCGCTAGTCACTACTTTTTCCCATCTTTCTGGCAATTTATGGATTCCATCCCAGAAAAACTGCGCCGGCTTGGCGGCCAAAACCAAATCGAGCCAATTTTCGATATCTTGAACTTAAGTGAAGCGTATTCCTGATAGCGCATTCTGTATCGATCGGAACAAATGGTAGTCTGATGGTGCAAGGTTTGGGCTATAAAGCGGGTGAGACGAAATTTCCCATCCGTTGTTTTCCGTTGTTTTCCAGGTAATTTTTGACTGGGGCAGCAATATGTGGCCGAGCGTTATAGTGGTGGAAAATGATTGACTCGTGTCTGGTCGCATACGTTGGCCGCTCTGCCTGGATTTTCTGCTTCAATCGGATCAATTGTTGACGATAGAGTTGAGCATTAATGGTTTGGCCACCTGGCAACAGCTCATAATGGATCACACCTAGCTGGTCCCACCAAATACAGAGCATTAACATTGACATCAAAATCACTACTTTCAAACCGTCGAAACCACTCACGACAGCTTGATTCAGCTGGAGCATAGTCCCCATAAACTTCTACAAGAATGCGATGGCTTTCGGCAGCTGTCTTCTTTGAAATATGGCAGTGAAGTAAAACTTCCCGCAAATATTGCTTTTTTGGCACGAACTCGGACATTTTGGAGCACAGTAAAATTTATGATGCGGATGAAAATTTTCAAATCTAATGATGCAGAGTTGTTGACAGATGCCTTAGCTTCAAATATAACGTTTCTGATCTAACATTTAAGTCACCATGTATTGATGGCGACATCTTTTGAAAAACGATGGAAATTAATGCACACACCCAATAAGATATAGATAAAAGCGTTCATTTATACCACTGTATTATGGAAAAGTTAATTTAATTTTAAACCATCTCAAACTATCGTCCACTATCGATAGTTTGCGAGATCTACCAAGTTCTGCCTCCCCTATTTTTTATATTTCTGACTTAGTATAAAAATAAACCAATGGGAATGATTTTTTTAAAATTTAATTTGTTTTTAATTTATTTTGTAATTTATAAATGTTTTCGTTTAATGATTTAAATTTTTTTTAATTTGTTACTAAGGAGTTCATTCTGTAAAAAAAAAAAATATCTGCGACTCGCTGAACATTACCATTTCTGCAATGAAGAATTATATCACGTGCGTTAAATTCTTCGCCAACTATAACCGACAGGTGTTTTATCTGCTCTTATTATAACTCTGTACTCATCTGCTGGCATTTGGTCAAGGGCAGTTCTAAACAATTGAATCAATTCGTTGTGTTGATCGAATAAAGTTTGTAATGCAGCGACAACTTCTCGTCTAGTGCCCGTATTGTATCGACAACGTTGATCTATTTGTTCATCTGTGTTTCCCATGAAATAAATTTGAAGAAATTTATGGTCCGTATCTGGCAATGGTAGTAATGATCCAGCATGATGATATATTTGACCTTGTGCTTTGAATGTTGGCATATAGTTGTCGCGCACGATATTCGTTACACCGAATGATGTCATTTGGAAACATAAATTGTACTTGCGTATATTCGTTAAAAAATGTTTTGATTCGCTCGTGTCGCCTGATACCAACTTTGATAATGGTTCGGGTGGTAGATGCAATTCTGGTAATTTAAATTTCCCACCAGCACAGCCCATTCCTGGTGATTCATTCTTAAATTTGAATGCACTGCAATATGTGCATAGTTCATCCATTTTTCCAATAACCACACTTGGATGAATGCTGTAATTATAGTTAGCATTGTAATGGAATGCACTGAGATATAAGTCAGCGTGAGTATACATTCGGATGGTAAGCAGTCTGGATTCGCGTTGCACGTTTGTTTCCGATGAACGGGCTCGAGCATGAAGTTCTCTGTCGGTTTCCAATCTTGCATTTCGTTGCTCGTTTGTTTTCGATGAACGGGCTCGAGCATGAACTTCACGGTTGGATTCCAATCTTGCATTTCGTTGCAAGCGGTCTCGAGCATGATGTTCTCGGTCGGTTTCTAATCTTGCATTTCGTTGTTCGTTAGTTTCCAATGAACGCGCTTGAGCATGAAGCTCTCGATCGGATTCCAATCTCGCTTCTCATTGTTCGTTTGTTTCTGAGTTTCGTTTTGCCTTTTTCTGTCGTGCTTGAGACGTAGAACGACCGAGCGCTCGTTTTTTGGGAGGCATAACTGCACAGAAATTGCGTTGAAATGTTTTGATAATTAATTTAAATATGTTGAGCAAATGGCATTGAAAATTAATTTAAATTTTTTGAGAGTTGATCAGCAATCAAAATTTCAAATGAATTCAAAAAAGCTACTCTCTTACTCTTGATTATGTTCACTGAAAATAATGTAAAAAATAAGCGTTTGGAAGATTACGAAACCAATGTTGATTCCTTTTACCATGAAATGCATGGAAAAGGGGTATGTTCCGCCCATTTTGTTATTGAAGAAAAGTTAAGTTCGTTTCAAACCATCTTAAAAATTCCGAATAGCTTAGCTAGGGTGTCCCATGAATCCATCAATTAAGGCTTGTTGATGGTTCGCCAAAGATGCTTTTCTTGTAGTACATTTAGATATTCTTCGTTTTGACTATGAAACCATCGGATGACCTTCGGGAACCTTCGATTATTCCACAAAATTATCAATTAAGGCTTGTTGATAGTTTGCCATAGATGCTTTTCTTGTAGTACATTTAAATATTCTTCGTTTTGACTATGAAACCATCGGGTGACCTTCGGGAACCTTCGATTATTCCAAAAAATTATCAATTAAGGCTTGTTGATAGTTCGCCACAGATGTTTTGCTTTTAATATGTCTAGATATTCTTCGTTTTGGCTATGAAGCCTTCGGGTGACCTTCGGCAATCTTTGAGTGTCACGGGAAACTGTTTATTAAAATTTTTTAAAGACTTTTTCCCTCTCGAATACTTCGATATTCTTCGTTTTGATTGTAAAACCTTCGGGTAACCTTCAAGAACCTTCGGGTGTCAGAGAAAAATATCAGTTAAGGATTGTTGGTAGTGTGCCATAGATGTTTTCTCTCTAGTATATCCAGATATTCTTCGTTTTGACTATGAAGCCTTCGGGTGATCTTCGGAAACCTTCGTGCATAGTCTAAGCTATGCAATTTAATTTAAGGATGATTTGGTGTAAATTTCAGGTGAATCGTTTAAGCAGTCTCTGAGAAAATGCAATTTAACAAATTTTTAATATGCACCCTGACAATTTTTTTTTTTTTTCTTAGAAATCTTCGCGGGCATGTTCAACCAATTCCTAATGCTTCAACGCAATCGGATGAACGGTCTCTGAGAAAAAGCGATTTAAAACAAATTTGTGTATGAGGGCCACCCTTAATATGCACCCTAACGGAATAAATAGTATCCTATGTCCGTTTCCTGGCTCTAAGCTACCTCCTCACCAATTTTCAGCCATATCGGTAAACCGTTCTTGAGTTATAAATAGTGTAACTAACACGACTTTCTTTTATATATATAGACTAGCCTTCCCTGCCCGCTTCGCTAGGCATGTTTGTTTTGTTTTTTCATTCCCAATAGCTTATAAGATATAGATAAAAGCGTTCATTTATACCACTGTATTATGGAAAAGTTAATTTCATTTTAAACCATCTCAAACTATCGTCCACTATAGTTTGCGAGCTCTACCAAGTTCTGCCCTCCCCTATTTTTTATATTTCTGACTTAGTACAAAAATAAACCAATGGGAATGATTTTTTTAAAATTTAATTTGTTTTTAATTTATTTTGTAATTTATAAATGTTTTCTTCTAATGATTTAAATTTTTTTTAATTTGTTACTAAGGAGTTCATTCTGTAAAAAAAAAAAAATATTTGCGAATCGCTTAACATTACCATTTTTGCAATGAAGAATTATATCACGTGCGTTAAATTCTTCGCCAACTATAACCGACAGGTGTTTTATCTGCTCTTATTATAACTCTGTACTCATCTGCTGGCATTTGGTCATGGGCAGTTCTAAACAATTAAATCAATTCGTTGTGTTGATCGAATAAAGTTTGTAATGCAGCGACAACTTCTCGTCTAGTGCCCGTATTGTATCGACAACGTTGATCTATTTGTTCATCTGTGTTTCCCATGAAATAAATTTGAAGAAATTTATGGTCCGTATCTGGCAATGGTAGTAATGATCCAGCATGATGATATATTTGACCTTGTGCTTTGAATGTTGGCATATAGTTGTCGCGCACGATATTCGTTACACCGAATGATGTCATTTGGAAACATAAATTGTACTTGCGTATATTCTTTAAAAAATGTTTTGATTCGCTCGTGTCGCCTGATACCAACTTTGATAATGGTTCGGGTGGTAGATGCAATTCTGGTAATTTAAATTTCCCACCAGCACAGCCCATTCCTGGTGATTCATTCTTAAATTTGAATGCACTGCAATATGTGCATAGTTCATCCATTTTTCCAATAACCACACTTGGATGAATGCTGTAATTATAGTTAGCATTGTAATGGAATGCACTGAGATATAAGTCAGCGTGAGTGGTTCGTCTGGCTCGAGCAGTGTACATTCGGATGGTAAGCAGTCTGGATTCGCGTTGCACGTTTGTTTCCAATGAACGCGCTTGAGCATGAAGCTCTCGATCGGATTCCAATCTCGCTTCTCGTTGTTCGTTTGTTTCTGAGTTTCGTTTTGCCTTTTTCTGTCGTGCTTGAGACGTAGAACGACCGAGCGCTCGTTTTTTGGGAGGCATAACTGCACAGAAATTGCGTTGAAATGTTTTGATAATTAATTTAAATATGTTGAGCAAATGGCATTGAAAATTAATTTAAATTTTTTGAGAGTTGATCAGCAATCAAAATTTCAAATGAATTCAAAAAAGCTACTCTCTTACTCTTGATTATGTTCACTGAAAATAATGTAAAAAATAAGCGTTTGGAAGATTACGAAACCAATGTTGATTCCTTTTACCATGAAATGCATGGAAAAGGGGCATGTTCCGCCCATTTTGTTATTGAAGAAAAGTTAAGTTCGTTTCAAACCATCTTAAAAATTCCGAATAGCTTAGCTAGGGTGTCCCATGAATCCATCAATTAAGGCTTGTTGATGGTTCGCCAAAGATGCTTTTCTTGTAGTACATTTAGATATTCTTCGTTTTGACTATGAAACCATCGGATGACCTTCGGGAACCTTCGATTATTCCACAAAATTATCAATTAAGGCTTGTTGATAGTTTGCCATAAATGCTTTTCTTGTAGTACATTTAAATATTCTTCGTTTTGACTATGAAACCATCGGGTGACCTTCGGGAACCTTCGATTATTCCAAAAAATTATCAATTAAGGCTTGTTGATAGTTCGCCACAGATGTTTTGCTTTTAATATGTCTAGATATTCTTCGTTTTGGCTATGAAGCCTTCGGGTGACCTTCGGCAATCTTTGAGTGTCACGGGAAACTGTTTATTAAAATTTTTTAAAGACTTTTTCCCTCTCGAATACTTCGATATTCTTCGTTTTGACTGTAAAACCTTCGGGTAACCTTCAAGAACCTTCGGGTGTCAGAGAAAAATATCAGTTAAGGATTGTTGGTAGTGTGCCACAGATGTTTTCTCTCTAGTATATCCAGATATTCTTCGTTTTGACTATGAAGCCTTCGGGTGATCTTCGGAAACCTTCGTGCATAGTCTAAGCTATGCAATTTAATTTAAGGATGATTTGGTGTAAATTTCAGGTGAATCGTTTAAGCAGTCTCTGAGAAAATGCAATTTAACAAATTTTTAATATGTACCCTGACAATTTTTTTTTTTTTTCTTAGAAATCTTCGCGGGCATGTTCAACCAATTCCTAATGCTTCAACGCAATCGGATGAACGGTCTCTGAGAAAAAGCGATTTAAAACAAATTTTTGTATGAGGGCCACCCTTAATATGCACCCTAACGGAATAAATAGTATCCTATGTCCGTTTCCTGGCTCTAAGCTACCTCCTCACCAATTTTCAGCCATATCGGTAAAGCCGTTCTTGAGTTATAAATAGTGTAACTAACACGACTTTCTTTTATATATATAGATATAGATATACAAAAAACCTTGATAGGAGTCTTAAGAGGAAGTTATCTTCCGAATTTTTACATATTTTGTATTTTTATAAAGGTATGATTTTGGGTATTTTTGTTTTACAGTGTATTTTGTATCCACAACTTAAAATCTTTTTATGTCTGCTATATAACGTTAAAGCGTGATAAAAACGCAACTTTCAAGGCCAAGAGCGTCAAAATTGATTTGCGGTTTCTGTACGAATTTCAGCCTAAAAGTTGGGATAATTTTAAATTTTAGTCAAAAACGTCTTTTTTAAGTACGAGAGACTGTATACCCTAGAAATCGAAAGAAATGTACTCAGTTATAACGCAAAAACAGTAAAAAATATACTCCGTAACTTGGTTGATTCGGACAAATGGGCGTGGTACCGCCCATACACTCAAAAGTTTCAAAATGCTGTAATGCAAGCGTTATTTGAGTTAATGTGAAAAAATTTCGCACAGATACTTACTACACATTCCAATTTGGTTTGAATTTAACACCCAGCAAATAGTTTGGGTGTAAAATACTATTTTATTCCTTGATCTATGTTTAGTATTTATAGTACAGTCATTTGGTAGTTTTACCTGGAAAGTTTTGCGGGATTTTTGCAAATGAGTTATCTTATAGATTTCGATGTGCTCTTTCAGAATTTCAACTTTGCTACCTCGAATCGTGTTCGCTCGCGCCGCCATATTGGGAAAATGGTGCCCGAAATCAGTTTTTTACAAATATCTCTTTAACGGTTACACTAACAGAAAAATATTGTGGAACAATATTTTAGCTTATAAAATTTTCTATAAGATTGACCTTTCAATTGTTTTCGTACGACTAATAACTTAAGAGATATCCTAATTCAAAATTTGAAACAAATTAGTAAATTGCGCATACCGCTTATGAATAGGCACAGTTTTTTTTTTTTTTTTTTTAAATGTTCTTCAACACTTAGGACTTAGTCCTTTAAGGTTATTAACCCAGTGAAGGAGAGAAGGAAAAAGGTGAGGAGGATAGTTAGAGATTTGGTTGGGGAGGAAAAAGTGAGAGGTGACGATGCGCGTTAATTTTAAATTTCTGTAGATTATAGGTTGAAGGGAATACTGATGATGGTAAATCATTCCAAATTCGTGTTGCGCGGTTAAGGAAGGATCTTCTAAATTTTACTGTGCGCCCGAAAACAGACTTTAGGGTGTAAAGGTTAGCGGACGATGCCGCACGCGTGTTACGGTTGAATTGAGTTACTGGAGGGATGCAACTATATATTTCGTCGGAGCATTTATGGTGAAAGTAGCGATAAAGGAGGGCAAGACAACCAACATTACGACGATGTTCAAGAGAAGTTAATTGATTGCTAATTGACTGATCACCAATCAATCTTATAGCTTGACGCTGTACGCGATCAAGTAGGTTTAAGCATGATGCAGGAGCACCAGCCCATACATGAGAATTATACTCAAGCCTTGGGCGAATGTAGGCTTTGTAAATCGTTGATAAGTCAGAAGCAGAGAAAAACAATTTACATCTCTTAAGAAATCCAAGACAACTTGCACCACCTTTCGCAGCATCCAATATTTGTTGATTCCAACGTAAATCAGCGCTGATGTTCATGCCAAGCATAGTCAAATTTTTTGATTCCATTATATCTAAACCTCTCATTTTAAGTTTGGGTAGGGTTAGATCGCGCTTAAGGGAAAGCAGACAACACTGCGTTTTTGACGCATTAAATTCAACTCGATTTGCGGTACCCCAGTTGATTATTTTTTCGATGTCAGAGTTAAGTTGAATTGACATTTGCTGACGTTGAGACTCAACAGCCTGGAGTCCTAAATGAGGTGTTGGTAAAGAATAGGCAAAGTCTAAAGTGCTGTCATCTGCAAATGAATGAATAGGATTGAAGGTAACCGAGAGAAGTTCGTTTATAAATATCAGGAAAAGGGTTGGTGAAAGGACTGATCCTTGAGGTACTCCAGCATTTGTTGAAAATGGATTAGAAGTATAACCATCAAGCACCACCTGTATTGATCGGTTACTTAGGAAACATTGTATCCATTTTAAAAAAGTATCACCAACACCAAAAGCTTTTAACTTGTTTAAAAGGGCAGAGTGCCAAACCCTATCAAAAGCTTTGGATATATCTAGCGCAACAATTTTACATTCACCATGCCGATGAATGCAATTATTCCATTTTTCACTAAGGAATGTCAAAAGGTCACCTGTTGAACGTTGCTTTCTAAAACCATATTGATGGTCACTAAGTAAACTATTTTTTTCTAAATAACCCATGAGATGGTGATTCACTAAGCTTTCCATGACCTTTGAAAGTACTGAGGTTAAAGCTATAGGTCGGTAGTTTGAGGGACAGGTCTTATTGCCTTTTTTCGGAATCGGCTGAACATGCGCTAGTTTCCATCGCTCCGGAAATATACCCTGACGATAAGACAAATGAAAAAGTTTACGCAGAGGTAAAGCAAGGGTCAAAGAACACATTTTTAAGACAAGAGGTGAGATCCCATCCGGCCCTGAGGATTTGTTGCTTTTGAGATTTTTTAGTACCTTAGCTACTGAACGGGTTCGAAAATATAAAGGCTGCAAAAAATGTTGAACAGGGCTTGGGTTGGGTGGGGTGAGAGAACTGTCTGGTAGCGTAGAATTTGCTGCAAACATTTCTGCTAGCAGATTGGCTTTTTCGCTTGAATCCGTAATGTTTCTATCATCAAAAACTAGAGCTGGTATTGCCGAAGATGTTGAACCTTTAATTCTTTTAATAAAAGACCAAAAAGATTTGCTGCCTTTAGGACATTGCAATATTTTTTGCCTAACTGATTGGTCGCGTAGAAATTTGGCGTGTTTTAGAGTGGCCTTACAGTCATTTCTAGCACGTATAAAGAGGTGTCTGTTTTCCGTAGTATGATTATGGCGCCAACGGATAAAGGCCTCTTCTTTTTTCTCGATGGCAACAGCACAAGCTGAATTGAACCAAGTCTCTTCTTTAGGTTTCAGACTTACGGATTTAGATGGAATAAAGATTTTCATGCCATACAAAATCATGTCCGTAATCATGTCAGCAATGCCATTGATATCGCTTATAAGGAAACATAGGGACCAATTGAAGGCTTTGAAGAATGCGTTAAGTCCATCCCAATCAGCATTTTGGTATTGCCAAATTTTCCTTCTAGGGTACCTTATAGGAGCCATTAGCTGGGTGTGGGAGACTTTAGCGGTTATCAGACAGTGGTCAGAAGTTCCTAACGGAGATAACACATCCATTGAATAATTTTGTGGATGAGTGGTCAAAAATAGATCCAGTATGTTCTGACTGTGATCAACAACATCTGGAATGCGTGTGGCTTTGTCAATTAACTGCGTTAAGTTATTTGAGGCAGCAAAAATTTCAGTGTGAAGTCCTTCAGCTGTTGTTGGACCAGAATGGAGAAGCCAGCTGGAATTGTGGACATTAAAATCACCTGCGACTATGATTTCACTAGTTGGAAAACGGGTCATAATATTAGTTATTGAGTCCGCAATACGTTCTAAATTATCAATAGTATTTTCAATATTTGTATTTGGACTTCGATAAAAAAGACAAAAGTGAGAAATTTGCTTCCCTAAAACAAACTTTACCCAAAAAAACTGAATGAAGGGATCATCAGAGCAACCAAATTGATGTTGAACCTGAAATGAAACTCCATTTTTTATATAAAGTGCAATGCCTCTATGTGCTACAAATAGTGGCACAAGTGTATATCCTGCTATTTCAAATTCAACAGGGTCAGTATCAGATCTGAGCTGAGTTTCGGTTAGGGCCATAACTTCAGGTTTATTTTTGTATAAATAGGCAGCTACAGAAAAGAAGTTACTTCTTAACCCACGAATATTGGCTAACGCGATCTCAAACATTGCCCCCATCAACCCACAATTTACAGAAACACTGGAAACTGTCCACAAACGGATGGAAAAATAAAAACGAACGAACAAATTCAATTATTTAATATTAAGATCTTATAATATCGATATTTAATGTGCACCCTAATGATAGTGTTATGCCTTAACAGAAGGGTAATACGTATTATCGAGACTACAAGATTCGCTCACAAAGAGCACAAATTAAAAAAAAAAAAAAAACAAAAAATGAAAAATTAAATAAAAAAAATAAAATGACATACATACATACAAGGGTAAAAGGTTATGGATTGGGATCACTAGGTTTTTTGTTTAATTATTTATTTTTATTTGTAGAATAATTTATTTTTCTATTTTATTTTAAATTAAATTTTGTTTTATGTTTATTATTAGTTATTTCAATTGATTGAAGTTGCGTTAAATTATGGAATTTAATTTTGTTGATTTTCTTTTGTTTTATGTTTCTTTCTCAATTGCAGTAAAGTTGTGTTGTTGTTTAGCTTTAGTTTATTAGGTTTCAATATAAGTATATATATATGTATGAATATTGCACATTCTTTTAATTTGTTCATTAAATTATTTAAAAACTTTCTTTGTTTGATACGGGTTTAAGTTAAGAATAAAATTTGTTTTGTTTTTGGTTTTGCAGATTTCGATTTATATTTATTTGATTAATTATATTAAGTTTTGATTTTAAAATTTAGAGAGTCACTACTGCATAGAAAAACACGACCGCACATCACCACAGTCTACGGTATTTTTTAGTGATGTATTGAGCTTAAAATTATGATAACTCATGAACGGTGAGTCACACGTTCAAAGTAAAAATTGTTGCTTATGGGGAATTACTTGCGCTACAATCTACATACAGATGACCTAAAGTTCAGAAGATATTTTTATAACAAACCTGAAATTTCGAAAAAACCGTTTTTTCAAAAAATCTCCAAAACGGTTAGTTCTAGAAAAAAAAAATTTCTCGCATTTTGTAGAATGTTTGATTCCCTATAAGAATCTCTCCGAACTGTTTTTTCGTCCGACTTACCATTCATGAGATATCGCGACTTGAAATTCATTCAAAATTGAACATTGTACTATGCGCAGTACTATATTCAGTTTTGAATGATTTTCAAGTCGCGATATCTCATGAAGGGTTAGTCCGACGAAAAAACACTTCGAAGAGATTCTTAGAGAAAATTGAACGTTCTACAAAATGCATGAACAATTTTTTTTCTAGGACGATCCGTTTTGGAACTATTTTGAAAAAACGGTTTTTTTCAAAATTTTAGGTTTGTTTCAAAAATATCTCCCAAATTAAAGGTCATTTGAAAAAAAATGATATGTAAATTGTAGTGCAAGTAATTTCCTAAAAACGACTATTTTTACTTTAAACGTGTGACTCACCGTTCATGAGTTATCATAATTTTAAGCTCAACACATCACTGTGCCTATTTACTAATTTTTTTCAAATTTTGAATTAGGATATCTCCTAAGTTATTAGTCGTACGAAAACAATTGAAAGGTAATTCTTATAGAAAATTGTGTAAGGTAAAATATTGCGCCACACTATTTTTCTGTAAATGTAACCGTTAAAGAGATATTTGTAAGAAACTGATTTTGGGCCCCTTTTTCAAAATATGGTGGCGCGAGCGAACACGATTCGAGGTAGCAAAGTTGAAATTCTGAAAGAGCACATCGAAATCTGTAAAATAACTCATTTGTAAGAATCCCGCAAAACTTTCCTGGTAAAATCATTTTATTCTCCCAAATGATTGTAGGGGAGAGGGGGGCTAGTGTGGACTGGGGGCTAGTGTGGACAAATTCAAATTCTCGCTCCGTTTTGAATTTTTTGTTTCTGTTTTATATTTTTCAGGTTAGTGTTTGCACTCTGCATCACCAAAAAAAAATTCATTTGTTGACAGTTCAGCTTTCTATGATAACGTGCCCGAACGTGTTTTACGCAGCAAAAAGTAATTTTTTTGTTGTTTTGTAATTTCAGTAATACTTTTAAACTAATTATTCTTCTGCTGCAGTGTTAATAGATAATACAACTTAAAATAGTGTTTATTTAAACCATTGAAATTATTTTTGAAGAACTTTACCGTAAGATTAAAAAAAAAACTATTTTTGTTTAAAAAGACATGAAGGGGCTAGTGTGGACAACTGAAATGGGGCTAGTGTGGACATGTCCACAGCAGCTGAAATGACTCCAGAAATCGTCAGACCATTTCTAAAAGCAGTTCCAAGAAAGTACGTTGCTAAAAAGAAAGAACGACAGATTCAAGTATCCCGATTTACCGGATACCAGCGAAATTTACCGAAATGAAATAGTGGCAAAGCTGCCACAACCACAACAACTGTCGGAAACATCGCGATCAGCAAGTTATATGAAGTTTGAAACAACATGGACAAAAAGTATTTTATATTGGCCAAATTGTCACGATCCACGGTTCTGAAGATTTCGACATTACGTTTCTAAAAAGAAAGAACGATAGATTCACGTATCCCGATATTCCGGATACCAGCCAAATTCACCGAAATGAAATAGTGGCAAAGCTGCCACAAGCACAACAACTGCCGGGAACATCTCGATCAGCAAGTTATATGAAGTTTGATATAAATTTCTCCAAATACAACATGGGATAGCAGTTAATTTTTTATTTGTATTATTATTTGTATTACATCATTACTTTCTTGAATAAACATGTATCTGAACTCTTTCTTAACGTTTTTGTATGAATTATCAAGTTTCTTATGGTGTCCACATTAGCCCCCAGTTAAATCAATGGTTGTCCACACTAGCCCCTAATACGGGGCTAGTGTGGACAAATGTAAGCTCTTTTTAAAATGCATTAATAAAGCATTTATGAAAATAAAAAATCATAACTATTGATGCAATTATGAAGGCAAGAGGTGGTATAAGTAATCGCTAAAAATTACTTTATTACAAAAATGATATATTTACATATATAATTTTGTAATTATATAAAAATTGTCCACACTAGGCCCCCCCTCCCCTACTATTAAGAAAAAAAAATTCAAATATCTTCACTAGTTGCTACAAAAAATAATTTTTTTCGAAAGTTTTTTTATTTACTTTTTTGTCCTTAGGAGGCTCACTTACGAAATTTTTGGCCAATAGTTAAGTTATCTCATTATTTATTATTTTATTGTTCTTCGTATTTACTCAAATAAGGTTTATTTTATAATTTTTCAAATATTAAACCCAAAAAATAAAATGAAAAAATAAAGGTCAAAAAATTTATTGCTTGGACAATTCTAAGCATTATGTCGCTTATGGACTTTTTTCGAAAGATGTCTTGCTTTGCTCTGCTACTAAAAAAAAAATTGCATGTCGCATAGTGCGGCAAAATCCAAATATCCTGGCCAAAAGTCCAAAAATAAATTTTAATTCCGGGAAGGTTTGGTTAGATATTTTGAAAAACAATTATCCAGGATATCAGTTGCCGAGACAATAATATGGTTTCGACTTTTACTTTATAGCGTACAAACGTCAAAGCAGATAAAATTGTTTGATATCAACAATTTTTATTAAAGTTGTGCCAAATGAAAATCGCTGGACAACTTTTGTTTACAATTTTAAATAAAATTTCGGCTACAACTCTTTAACTCTGTTCTTTTTTGAATATTTTGGTGTATCACTTACATTCATAAAAGGAAAAAATAACGGTAAAAGAGGCATATTTCTAAGACACCCAAAATTTCTTTTAAGTACGTAGAACGCTAGAGTGCCAAAAAAAAGTTCCAATTAGTTCCAGCAATTTTTTGGCATGATTTGATAGATTGAAGTATTTTTAACCTTCTCTTCAATTTTCAGCCCTCACTCTTGCCTACTACTCAAATTACACTTAATAATGCATACCTGCTCCAGTAAAAAAAAAAAAATTGTTTGAAAATAAATTATTTTTTTAATAAAAATTTATTGGTGTACATAAGAAAGAAGACTAATTTTATGTGGAATCTGAGTCACTGCTCTCGGTTTCACTCCTCTCGGCTTCACTCTCTTCGCCATTTTTATTGCCTAAATCAAGGATTGCGCTTTTCGAAAGATTTACAACATTTTGAGAAAGGCTGGATCGTTTTTTTTTTTTTGATTTTTTCGAGGATTCGAGGATACCAACATCATATGAAGTATATCTTCATTTGTTTTTTCTCTTAATATTTTCCTTAATCGATCTTTTCTGTAATTTCTGAAATCTGAAAACGTATTTTGTTTATTCCACTCTGGTTTTTGTTTAAGAAGCTTGTAAAATTTGAATCTTTTAATCGTATACATTACTATCTCACACTAGTTGAAACACAACACTTTTGGATAAAAAAATAAGCTCATACATATGTATACGAAAAATTTATTTCCCGACACGCCCGATTCAAGTTTGTATTCGAACTTATTTAAATGTATTCGACTCTTCCCAAAATATCGACGAGCGACATATTGGTCAAACGCCAATTATGTAAATGGGCAAATATGCGAGTTTTTTTCTCACTCATTAAGTAGATATAATTGGTATGAATCGCTTTTTATAAGCATGTATACATGTAGTTTTTACGAAGTGGTGGGTGGACGTATTAATTTTTAGACTAGGCCCATTCTCTTTGAAAATGCTCTTCTATTAATTTTAAAAAATTTCTGACTTAAAATGTCTAAGTTTTGGCCGAAATTGATTTTATGTTACATGGGAGGTGGGTGAACTTGGGTTTTGACCACGCCCATTTTTTACAAATATAATAAATTGGTTAAATACTATTATTTTATAAAATTAAAACAATTTCTGATGAAAAATCTAAGAGTTATGATAAAAATTCATTTATGGTCATATTGGAGGTGGGCGTATTTAATTTTTGACCACGCCTATTTTTTTCGGATATCATTTATGAGTCGTATTCTCTCATTTTACTAAATTTAAACAATTTCTGAATAAAAATGGTAGAATTATGGTCGAAATTAATTTTATCTCATATGGGAGGTGGGCGTGTGCGTTGGTCAATTTTGTCCAAATTTACATATATAGCTAAGAAATATTTAAAAACCATACCTGCCGAGTTTGAAAACTCTACGGTTATTCTTTCGACTTTTGGCCGGGATTTTTGGATTTTGGCGCACTTTGTGTCGTCACTATATTGTTGATGACTTTTAAACCAATATCGATTATCCTAATTTTTGCGCATATATTTCTTTTAATTTTCTGAGAAGCAGAAATGTTGCTTGGATCTCTATTTATTTATTTGAAATAGGGTTTTTTAATAATAATTGAATTTTTTTTTTCTCAAAAATTTTTCAAAAATGACGTCAAAAAATAAAAAAAAAACTCCAAAAAAATTCATGCGTGTTTCTTGGACGATTCTAAGGATTTTATGCCATGTACACTTTTTTCGTAAGATCCCTCCCTCTTGAGTAAAAGAAGCGGTTTTCCTTCCACGGAGCTGCAAACCAGCCTTGTTCCAACGATTAACTGACTAACCGACATAATTGTTTTTTATATGAGTTATACAATCTGTAAAACAATTTTCAGTCTTTAGAAATTAATTTCATCACCATCGAAATCATCACATGTTTGCGACCGAGATCAGCCGCCTGTTCTACAATTCGCTTGACTGACCGACAGTTTATGTGTGTACACAATTTTATAACCAGCTTTTAGAAACACAAAGTCATTTTTAAGCGCTAGCTCTCGAGCTATATGGGTAATTCTTAGAAAATTGTGCGTTTTCGAGTTGTAAATTTTTTTGGATTTTTGCAAGTTTCTTCATGCTATCTTGTGTAAATACACTCTTAAAACTCACCTTTAAACTAGATCAACTACAAGTGTGAATTTACGGCTTTGAAATCAAAATTGAGAAATTTTGCTGCCACATTTGTGACCAAATTGCCTTGTTTGTGACATTTTAGCCACAGTATGGAAAAATGATGGTTTTGAAACGTTTTGATGAGAGATATATATCTCCGGTGGTTCATTTTTTTATACCTTACCGCCCTAAAGATCAACTATGGTTTCCTGTCCTCTGTTTTTATAGCCGTTTATGGTGGATTAGGATCTCCTAATTACGAATCTGATCTTGATTTTTTTCTATTACATCAGTATCCTTAGTTATCCTTGCTCAAAAGTGACAAAATCACAGTTTTGACATCTACTTAACAAAAACAGCAACACGTAAAATAAATTTTTGTAAATGGATTCAGACAGCCGAATTTATTATCAACAAGACATAATTTACCGTTTTTCAATTGGATTCCTAGTTTTCGATTTATAAGCCTTTAAAAAAAGAATACCTCTCAATAACACACAAAGGATTTTCTGAACCGAAAAATTAACAAAAATGGAAAGTTTTATTATTTATCAAAAATATATTTTATCATGAAAATTTTGAGCCCTTGCAGACTAAAATCGAATGAAAAAATAAGGCTCTATTGTAGATTTAGTGAATGAACAGATGAAATTTTGATTCTGTTAATTTGCAAAGCAATAGTTTAGTAGGGTCATTCACTAAATTTAGCATAGAACTGTCATTTTTCATACGATTATGTAATTAAATATGTTATTGATAAAAATAATAAAACTTGATTTTTTGTAACTTTTCGGTCTCGAAAAATCCTTTGTATTTTATCGAAAGATATCCTTACTTTAAACGCTTATAACTCGGAAGCTGGGAATCCAATTGAAAAACGGTAAATAACGTTTTGTTGACAATAAATTTAGCTGTCTAAATCCATTGCGGCAAAGAACACCGTGAGGAGGTACGCAACATCGACTTTTTCGCCCCCCTTCAAATTGACCCACCCTAATGTATATGCATTATCAACATACATATGTTATAATTATAATTCAAATCATATATTTTATGAAGACTATGGCCCTTATTTCATTGTTTAAAACGTTAAAATCACATTATCGAAAATTAAAATTTCTTCAGTTCGTAACGGTAAATTATTGGCTTTTGATGGTTTTCTGTGTCATAAGAAGACAGAGCTCCAGCTGCAGAAAAATGTATGTAATTTCTCATTAATTAAATTTTTTTTGTATCTTTCCAGGTTCTAATTACTTTCCGTATCGACCGGAAGTCAATCTGGCTTACGAACGAGATTGTAAGTCATATCCTGATTATTCATACGATTACAAACATCGGTTGCCTAACTACTATGGCTTTAATTGTGAACAGCAGACAGCGCGCACACCACCACCAAGGGTACCACAAATGGGTGTCAACGCTGCTGGACACAGACGCACTCCTTCAAATATCTCCAATTGCTCAAACATTAACCAAGGTTTCACATACGAACAAGATGATGAGTTGCCTGTGTTGTATGATTTTAATAATCCTAACATGAACATTGCCGTGGGGGCACCAATAACTGCAGCACCAACAACAATTGACTTTGGTCAACAACTCCAGTCGCAACATATGTATAGAGAACTAACTGCAATAGTTCCTCCACCCACTAAACATGAACTCTACCAGAATACAGCGAAGCTAACGAATCTCACCTCACGCGCTGCTGATGTGATTAGTTTGAACCGTATGCGTGACTATGAGTATTTACCCTGTTCCACTGCTAGTCCAGTACATCTGCGTAAATATGGATTACAATCACAGCTGCAGTCCACTAAATACCATAATAATACGCACTCTACCCCCATAAGTCCAAATACGATAAATCATCCATTACCAATGTTAAATAAACAAGAGCGCCCCGCTAGCTTACCGTTTGAACAATCAGCCCTTGGTAATGCAGGGGGGCTAATGAGTATCAAAACAGGCGCAAAGCTCCGTTCCTCTCTAAAGAATTACAATAAGAAAACGCCAAATGGCGCCGTAAATGCAACATCTGCCTCACAGCAAGGCACTCCCACAAATCCAACGCCACCCGATTCACTTACTAGTGACGATAGCTCATACCTTAGTGCCAAAGAAGGTTCGATTTCTTCACAGCATAGTCGCGTGCGCTTCAGTCCAGAGTTTTTCCTTGATGCCACCAGTAATGCAACAGGAAATAGTAGCTTGACAGTCGCCGCACAAAGCCATGAATATGCAAACAGTGCCAATAGATCATCAACTGTATCGGTTATTAATCGGCGGATTTCGCGCCGTCATACTGGGGATATGTCTGCTTCATCGCCTCCATCATCCTAGCAGGCTCTGATATTGCGACAATTGCCGCGTAGTCCTGGAGCCATAGTAAACAGTTCATTATCTTTGAATTCATCACAAAGCAATCGTTGGTATTCAGGAAGACGTTCGAGATCGGCGCACTATGAATATGAACTATAGATTGCGTTATTGGTGGTGTGTTGTTGTTATAAGACTTCACCACCACTTTTTACTTTTCTATAATATTTATGATCAATATAAAGTTATAAGGTATACTATATGCAGATTATCAGCAATTCGACAGAATTTTTGATTTGCTTGTAAATTGTACGCTCATAAAATTAAAAACGAAGTGCTACGCAAAAGTCGTTGCAATGATGATCCAAATGGCAAAAATTAGTAATTAGAAACAATGGTATTTAATGCGTAACCGACCAAGATTCGACTTGACATCTCCGATTTGTATGAAGATTGGTGGAAAGTTAGTATTTGCCACACATATAACAGTGGTAAAATGATTTTCGGAAATTCCGAAAATTTTCAAGATGGTGGTCATTTAAAAATTCATAGCTCTTTGGCTTTTTGTCCGATTTTTCTGTAGAAAAGTATGAGCTTTTGAAAAAAAAAAAAAATTACACTGAAAAAAAAAATAGGTTAATAAAAACATTTTTTCTTTTTCAAAGCCATTTTGGGGCTTGGTGCACCCTTTTTATTTTATTTTAAAAATTTTTATACAAAAAAATTTAATAACAAAAAAAATTCCGTCCGAACGATGGCAACCCTATATAGTAGCGCACGCGCACGAATGACTTCAAATACTCATAACTTGATAACCGTAGAACATACCACAATTTTGAGGGCCGGAAAATAATTGTTTTAAGATTTACTTTTAAATAAAAATATTTCAAAAAAATAAAAAGGGTGTACCAAGCCCCAAAATGGCTTTGAAAAAAAAAAGGTTTTTATCCACCAAAAACAAATTTTTTTTTTTTTTTCAAAAGCTCATACTTTTCTACAGAAACCCTGAAAATTTCATCAAAATTTTCAAATGTGAATTTTCAAATGTGTGAGTATCCAAAGGTTGCATCGGACTTCGTATGGCCGCCATCTCAGAAATTTTCGGAATTTCCGAAAATCATTTTAACTCAGTTATAAGTGTGTCACATACTAAATTTTCATCAATTTTCATACAAATCGGAGATGTCAAGTCGAATCTTGGTCGGTTACGCAAAGAAAGACTCAAGGGGTAAAATTAGAAAACAGATATAAGAAGATAAGTCTTATTTTGAGAACCTCATTTTGAGATATGATTTTATGTTCAAAAGGGAGTTGATGCTCCTAAGTATTAGTTATAAATGACCAAAACCATAGCAGTCTTGGTCCATAGCAGTCTTGGTTTTGATTTTGTAACTTATGATAGTTCTGATAAAGCTGACGATGGGTTATGAGAGCATCGTCAGCAGATAAGCCACTTAGACCATTTTGTTGGTCCATTGTCAGCTGAAGATATTTACTAGTACAATCTACATATAATTAAATTAATTATTGTATATTTACGTTTTATCCATCTTTTTATACATATAAAAATGAAACGTTGTTTGTATGTAGCTTATGGAAGCGGAAACTACACGGCCGATTTACATAAATGTTTTTTAAATAGTTTATTATGGACTGTAGAAGGATCTTAAGGGGGTAAGTTGCCGCTGAGGGGGATGGAGGTTGCACCCCCCATACAAAAAATTCTATATCTCTGTATTTATACAAGCTATGATTATGAAAGTTGGTAAACTTATGCATAATATATCTGCCACCAACAATACAATATTTGAGGGGGATTGGACGAGGGAATGTTGCAGCCCCCATAAGAAACAAAACACAAAATGCAATATCAGTGTTCCTATTTTAGCTATCATTATGAAACTTGGTACATGGATGTTTATTGCGTCTTCTTTTCAGCATGCAAAGCTTAAGAGGGATTGAACGAAAGGGATTTGCAACCCCCGTGCAATAAAAATACTCAAAAAGCTATATTTCTGCGCATATATTTAGTGGCTATCATTATAAAAGTTAGTACATAAATATATATTATATTAACCTTGAAAAACTTGAGGGGTTGGAAGAGAAGGACGACGGAGATCGATGGGACTTGGAACATATGTGAAGGGCATCGGGAACGGGCGAACGAAGTCACTACCGGTCCAGTTAGTTAGTTATAGATTCTAATCTTACGTAAGATATTGCGTAAGCCCCCCCTCCCTCACGTTAAGATTTACTCCCAAAAAAATCTTACGTAATTAATGGCCCCTTAAGATAATATGTCAAAAAGTGTCGATGGGACAAAAATTGAAACAGGCGAAACAGCAAAATATTCATTTTTCTGCAAGAAAATACTCCCTTCACTCTTTCAGCACCAACGGGACACATATGTCCCATTTGAATTTGTCAGACCCACATTTTCTTTGCAGTTGGAGCCAGACAAGTCTTTTTTGACAGAGAATAGATATAGATATTCAAGTGTATCAAAAAAATTGAGCTTTGTATCTTCATGATCTCACAGTGTGATCCCAAATCCAAAAAATTATTTTTTTTTTAACTAATTTCCATTAGATTTTATCTCGAATAACAGTCTTTCAGCTATTTAGAAATGTTAAGGAATTTTCGATTCACCGGTTTATTTTATTATTATAGGGTGCTTAGATAGAATGGGACACCCATGTCCTGTTAGGTCCTTTTTTTCGCTAAAATTTCTTACTTATGTTTTTTTTACATAAAATACTGACAAAAATAATTTATTCGAAATAAATTAAAGAACAAACTATACAGAAATCATCCATGGTGATTTTTGAACCAAATTTCGTTATTTTGTGAAGCAAAAATAGTCCAGCCAAACAACGTAAACATATCTAATTTTGTTGAACCTGACCCCATTTTGATCGGACACAGCTAATTTTGTTCGTAATTAAATTTGGATACAAACCAACACTTTGCATTTATGCGTTTTCCCCTTCTTTTCTTGTACTCCCCCCATGAAGCCCTCATAAAATCCATAAAACTATGTTAACCCATTAATGCCCAACGAGAACCAAAGTAGATACGATGCTGAAATTTTCAGGAGTTAGCCTCCTGGACATAAGCTATGTTTATAAAAAAAAATTTTAACCAAGTCTTGGTTAGGAACGGCTCAATGACTGGGTGCCGTACGGCACCGCTGGGCATTCTATACATTTGCTTTTTTTTTATGTAACAGGAAAAATTTTCTGTTTTTAGTAAAAAATTTCCTGATATGTACTTCAAACAATTAAATTATATATTGTTTATCACTCACAAGTCAAAAGAAAGCTATAAACTTAGATTATAGCATAATTAAGGAGAAAAGTAATAGTATTTTCGACTGCAAAGATTAAATCCTTTAGAGTCAAAAGTCTTGTTAGCAAACGCAACAAAGCATTCAAATGGCTCTTTAATTAAAACTTATTCCCTAAAAGTCAAACATAAAAACCCAACATGTAGATTTTATACTATACAAATTGTGTTGTGATGAGAGTTATCACCCACTTACATACACAATTTATTGTTGGCTAATGCCCAGCGGTGCCGTACGGCACATAGAGAAAGAATAACTTCCGTGCTAGGTAATGCCCAGCGATGCCATACGGCACTCAGAACAAAATTGCTAGCCAGTGCCCAGCGGTGCCGTATAGCACTTTGGTTTTTCAAATTATCACAACTCTTTTAATTTTGCACGGATTTTAATGTTTTTGATTTTAAAAGATACACGAAAATGGCAATAAAAGGTAATTGTTTACCTATGGTACTGCGGCATTGCAAAATTTTTCATTTCACGCACAAGACACAATTTAAAAACAACCACTGCAGCGAACGCTTGACACAAACTAAAAAAAATTGATTTTGAATTAAAGGGAAAACATTCAAATTGTTCATTATCTGTTCCGCAAAGTCAAATGTTGCTTTGGTTATTTTTAAATTATTTTTAAAGTGAAAGAATTTTTGGGTGCCGTATGGCACCGCTGGGCATTAATGGGTTAATATTTGTACCTAAAAATGAAAAATAATGCAACCGAGGAGATTTTCTGGGTATGTCTGAATATGATGTTAGGAAACTGAAAAATTCAAAATGGTGCCCCACGCCACCCAAAAAGATTTTACATTTTTAACCTTTCAGGACCAATGGGACATATGTATCCCATAATTTTTTTCACACTTGGAATTAAAAAAATTAAGTTTTGAAAATACATTTGGATAGAAATGTTATATCGCTTAGCATGAATCTGCAAAAAAAAATAAAAATTTTCCAGCGGTTCAGGAGTTAGTGAGACCACTTCACTCTGTTCGAAGAATGGTATGTAGGGAATATTAAAAAAAAAAAAACAAGTTATTTTATCTAAAATGGTGACTCAAAGTGGACGACTCCAAAAGAAAAACTTTGAAATTTATTGGTATTTTGGCATGTTATTTTAAAAGATCCATGCTGTGATGAATGTTGGAGTGCTTATGGAAGCTAAATGTTATTAAATTTGTTAAGGCTCAATTGTTTCGAACCAGAATTTGCTGGGAGAAAACCAAAATTTCCAAATCGAAATTGTTTCAACGCGCGTGGACAAATCTTTCCGATATCGGTACCGAATTCATTAAGAATTCTTAACGATTTTGTATGAAATGGTTGACACGATTTCGTTACGCCGTGTCTTTGCGAAACCATTACGCAGCATCTGTAGGAAATCGTTAAGAATTGTCGGAACAAAATCGTAACTTCGTCTCCTGTACTTAGTAACGCTCTTTCTAAATCTATGTTTCCTTCTACCTATTGTTTTCCATCTTTTTCCAATCACTAGAGTTCGCCTTGTGGCCGAAATTTGACCATTTCGATTTGACCACAAAACAAAGGAAAAAGTTTTTATACCCTTCTTTGGTCGATAAAACACAAAAAGCCTTTAAATATTCTTCCTTAGGGTTCAGGTTATCTGCATCGGTGCAGCAGCTAAGTTGCAATATCGTACTTTCCATTTAGAGGCGTGTAACTCCTACTAAAGAGCAAACAGTTTTTAATATCTTTTTATACCAAAATTCATAAAAATCAATCATGCTATCGTGCTATATAGTGCTAACTCTATATCTATACCAAATTTCATAAAAATCGTATGCAGTATTTTCGCCGTGAGAGCGTTTTTTCCATTTAGGGGCGTGGCACTGGCCACTGAAAATATAATGGTCATGTTATCGTTCCTTAGTGCCAATCCTACCTCCATACCAAATTTCGTTAAAATCGATGCAGCGGTTTAGCCACGAGACCATTTTTATACCCTACACCCAGGGTATATTCACTTTGTCCTTCCGTTTGTAACGCAGAGAAGGAGGCGTGGCAGATATAGAAAAGTATATATATTCTTGATCAGCGTCACCTCCTGAGTCGATATAGCCATGTCCGTCTGTCTGGCTGGCTGGCTGGCTGGCTGGCTGGCTGGGTGGCTGGCTGGCTGGGTGCTGTGTGTGGAAATACACTTTTTGGGAAAACTAAGCAAGATAATTCAATGAAATTTTGTGCACAGTCTTCGTTGTCAAAGTTAGCTCGGGGGATTGAAAATGAGCGAAATCGGTCAACGGACACGCCTACCGCCCATACAAAAAATATATTCAAAATGCAACTTTTTGAGTTTTTTTTACGACAATGCAACCAAAATACATAGAAATACTACGAATTGTAAGCGCAAGCTCTGAACAAAAACCAGGAGAATTCAGACAAGAGGGCGTGGCACCTCCCATATAATCGAAAACTTCAAAACGCTATACTGAAAGCGTTTTTTGAGATAATCAAACTTAATTTTACTCAAATGCTAAAAACTATAAGTTTAAACTCTGAAAAAAAAAACTGGGTGAATTTTGACAAGAAGGCGTGGCACCTCCCATATAAGCAAACAGTTTAAAACGCTATACTGAAAACATTTTTTGAGATGATCCAACCAAACTTCACTCAAATGCTAAGAGCTATAAGTTTAAACTCTGAAAAAAAAAACTGGGTGAATTTGGACAAGAGGGCGTGGCACCTCCCATAGAAGCAAAAGGTTCAAAACGCTATACTGAAAACATTTTTTGAGATAATCCAACCAAATTTCACTCAAATGCTAAGAACTATAAGTTTAAACTCTGAGAAAAAACTGGGTGAATTTGGACAAGAGGGCGTGGCACCTCCCATATAAGCAAAACTTTCAAAATACTGCTGTGTAGGGTATTTAATGTTTGGCCAGGCCAAAGGTTACACCCTTACTAGCTAGTTTTCATTTAGGGACGTGGCACCCCCCACTGAAAAACATAATGGTCATATTATCGTTCCTTAGTGTTAACCCTATCTCCACACCAAATTTCGTTAAAATCGATGCAGCGGTTTACCTGTGAGAGCGTTTGTTCCATTTAAGGGCGTGGCACCGCCCACTGAAAAACATAATGGTCATATTATCATTTCTTAGTGCTAACTCTACCTCCGTACCAAATTTCGTTAAAATCTATGCAGCGGCTTAGCCGTGAGACCATTTTTTTCATTTAGGGGCGTGGCACCGCCCACTGGAAAACATAATGGTCATATTATCATTCCTTAATGCTAACCCTACCTCCGTATCAAATTTCGTTAAAATCGATGCAGCGGTTTAGCTGTGAGAGCGTTTTTTTAATTTAGGGGCGTGGCACCACCCACTTTAAAAAAATATATAGTCCTATGCACTGCTCCTCCTTACAACCTTTCCAACAAAAAAAAATCAAGCAAATCGGTTGAGATTTAGGTATAGAAACAGGGACCTAACCGATTTCGTTTGCCTATTTATATATAGACTAGCTTTTACCCGCGACTTCGTCTGCGCAGCATTTGTATTTCCAATAGCCTAGTTTTTCTCCAAACTTGCATCAATCTTCATAATATTTAAATAATTATAAAAATTTGAGTGAAATGGTAACATTCACAAACGAACACATCAAAATGTGAGGTATGAGATGCATTTATTTTCCACTTTGCTTTTTATCAATTAAAAAATCGTTAATGAATTTTTTTAAATTTTTTATTTGTTTTTTATTTATGGGTAGAATAAAAAGTAAACATAATACTAACCCAAAAGCTATTAAGAAATATTTATTTCCTATAAAATATTTTATTTTTTCTTAAGACCCTTAATTAAGATTCGTACAGTTGTTTCGTTGAGGGTACCATACGGTTTTCTCCACTTATGTCCGCAATCTTGTAAATTTTTTGTAGTTTGTATTGATACCTTAGAGCGCTATAGTCCTGACTCCACTTTTTGCTATTTTGAGATTTTTGCAGTTATGGTAGCGTTATGGACTTCTTTACCGAATGCAAAACTATGGGACTTCAAAATACCACTAAGACATCAAAATATTCGAGAATTAAAAAGAATCCTACATCCAATACTTAATTTTTTGAAAAGCGTAAATGTGCTATTTCTACTTTTTCCTACGTTTGGGCTATTTTTTTTTATACCTCTCTTCACATCAAGTTTTGACCAAATTTTCTTATTTACTGATCCACATCAAATCTTATTACTTCTATAGCTCAAAGGTTTCCCTAAAGATAACATTAAATATGTTCTACTTGTATGGGAGGTGCCACACTCACTTGTTTTTTTTTTTTTTGTAATGTCACGCCATTTTTCGAGTTAACGAACATAACGACATACCACATAAGAATCCAATCTATTAGAAAGAATAAAATGCTTCTAATTGTCAAAAAAGTGGGCGTGGAACTTCTCCAACCTCATTGCAAGGTATGGACAGTCACCACCCCTCAGCCAAATTTTATCAAAATAACTTGTAAAGTTTGCCCAAATTTCACCAGATAAATTTTAAAATGTCCGCACAATTTTAAAAAACAAACCTCTAACTAATAAGGGACTATGGAAAATACGTTTAAACTAAAAAATGATGTTAAAATATACTAAAATCAAAATTATTTCTTAAATCGTTATATTAAAATAGCTTTAGAATAGTCAGAGGTTACTAAAACAGGGCAAGCAAAATAGCAATAGACGTTTTTTAAGACACGCGTCAATATCAATTTTCGAAATTTTTATACCCTATGTTACGAAAAAAAACTACTTCCCAGTCCACATGTGCATATGGCTTGCCAAACCATACCTACTATACTTGGGAAATTCTGTGATTTCTTTTCTCTAAATTTGTTCTGTACCTCCCTGTTTTTCGTGCAGGTGTAAAATTTATGTCCCGGTAGCTGATTGAAATCTGCCTTAATCTGTGTCGCCTGGTACTTTTAAAACTCTGGAGGTCTTCATCTTACTTTACTCTTTTAGTCTTTGCATAGTAGATTTTGAGGTACCTGCCGTTGCAGCAATATCTCGTATTCTGAAGTGTCGGAATTTTGCATAAAGAGTTACTTCACCTTTTTGCTTGACCTTGTTCGATGGTCTCGGCAGTTATTTGAGTTGCGTAGCGTGCCCTAACAGCAATTAGATGGTCTTGCCCATTGCTTCTATAACACTCTTAAAATTTTATTCACTTACATATGTAGCTCATATATTTTTGGAACGAAAAAAGAGAGAAGAAGCGCATCTTCTTTATTTCCCAACGGACGGGAAGAGGAAGCGCATCTCCTTCCTTTCCTGGTGGAAAGGAAGGGGAAGCGCATCTTGTTCATACACTTGAGATGGATATGCCTATACAAAATGGAAGGGAGCATTCAGCACGAAAGATGCGCTTGTTTGCATGCAAAGATGCTTCAGCGCAGCTTGCCCTGCTGTTAAAACAGAAACACACATACGTTTTTGTTAATTTGTTTTTCAAATTTTATTTATTTTTCAAAATGTAAACAACATCAAAATCTACGCCATCTATGTGAATTGAGAATATACGTATTCAAGAAATTATTGATTTGCCA
Organism: Calliopum simillimum; assembly: GCA_951812925.1. Taxonomy (NCBI): domain Eukaryota; kingdom Metazoa; phylum Arthropoda; class Insecta; order Diptera; family Lauxaniidae; genus Calliopum; species Calliopum simillimum. The sequence goes on along the minus strand of OX638372.1, from coordinate 82,167,780 downwards.
TACAAACTTCCACCCCTCTTTTCATCCCTTTTAAGGCATATTTTAGAGTTAGAAACTATCCTATGTCCATCCTAGGGTCTCTTATTATCTCCATACCAAATTTCATCGAAATTGGTTTGCCGGTTTAGGCGTGAAAAGGTAACAAACAAACAGAGTTACTTTCGCATTTATAATATTAGTATAGATGACTCATCCAGCATTCTTTAGTCAAGTCCAGCTTTGCTGTTTTGGCTATTTTTAGCTAAATTTTCGAGGTGATCGCAAGTATTACCACCCCATTAATGAAATTTCGAGAATTGGGCTATTTTTATGCTGAGCCCTGATTGATAATACTAATTCAATTAACGTGTGCTTTTTAAATATGAAAATTGAGAAAAATAAATAATAATAAATCTTGGCTATTGTTTTTAGAGCCAAAGAATGGTTTTTTTACCATTTGCAAATCTAATATTAAACTGTGGAACATTTTTAGGGTCATCGAATCCAAACAACTTTTTGATTGCTATTTCTGAAAGTTCATAATGTTCCTAGCAAGCGGTTTTTGGATTTTGCTACTTTGGCTCCAGGTCGAATTTTATGATTTTAAGACCCAGATGCATTTTTATCAGGTCGGTTTGTGGAACAGTTTTCTTTTCTTTAGCCTATAGCTAAAACTTTTTCGAAGACAAAAAAACAAGATCTCAAACGGTTTACGATATACAACCGAAAAAGCTTTGAAAAAGCCAGTTTGAACCCAATTTTTAAAGGGGGGCCATAAAATCCGACCTGGAGCCAAACTAGCAAAATCCAAAAATTATTTGCTAGGAACATTATCAACAATCAATATTAGCAATCAGAAAGTTGTTTGGATTTTTCTTGTTGTACTGTGTTATTATAACAAAACTATTGTGAATTCTGAATAATTTCCAATCATAAATGGAGGACAAATGTCAATAATTGATTTAAATTTTTATACGTATGATCAATTTATTTCTTTCATTCAGTATTATTTTGTCCACAAAATACTTAAAGTTCTTTCCGGCAGTATACAAAATAGTAAAACTTATTTTTCATAACTGGTACGTTGTGAAGCGAAACGTAAACAAAACAAAAAAGTCACTGCTTCGCTTTTTCTCTTTCTCTTTGTGCTTCATTCTATTTGATCTATGTGACCCCGTGTTTTAATGATGAAAAATTTGTATTTAACATTCTTTCAAAAATTACTTCAAAAGTTTTAAAGTTTAAAAAAATTTAGTTTTTGTTTTGAAACAAAAAAATATTAAAACCTCACTTTTATTTTGAAGCGTTAAAAGTTTTTTAGACTTTTTCCCTAGGATTCTAAAAGTTTAAAGTCTTACTTAACCTATAAAAAAAACTTTTGTAAAAGTTTATTTCCAGATCTGTTTATGAGGATAAATATGAAAAATTTATTTCTTTGTTTTGAAAACTTCGCAGTGTGCTTAGGCATTGAAGTTATGGCTGCCTGCCTGCCTTCACACTTCATATACTTAAGTATAGATGGTTAGCTTGATTTTGAAAAATTATACTTTAAAATTGAAGAATTGCTTTTAAAATTAAAGAGCAACAATATAAATTTTTCTATTGGCCCAACTCTAGCTGAAAGTCTAGCGTCGCCCATGGTGGTACTTTAAAAAAAATAAAAGAAAATAAAAAGCATACGTTAAAGCATGGTTAATCGCAATGTTATGATTTCTTCAATAAAAATGGCAAACAATTACTTTATTTGTTTTCTGATTTTTGCTTACTTCCATAAATAGGAATTTAAGTAAGTTTAATGTAAATATATAACTAGTTTGTAGAATATTTTCCAAATATAAATTTAAGTAAATTTAATGAATACATCAAAAGTATTTTATTAGAAGTAGTTACATTTGCTTTTATTCAATAACCTTATATAAACAATACCTGTATAAAATCTACTATATAAATTTAAAAAACAATTATATACATACATTAATGCCTTATAAGAAAGCAAATTTAATCGAATTAAAAAGAAAAATTACTTCGGTTTTGCGTATTAAAGGCTGAAATTTATCATTGTATTGTATGTTTATGCATTCCCGAACAAATTAAATTTTTATATTGCTTTGTATATAATATATAAATAATGTATAATATATATACATAATAGCACAAAACATCGTCGTTATAAATTTCAACAGAAATAAAAGTTGAAAAATGTATCCTAGAATAGAAAAATTAACAATTAACACCAAAATTTCAAAAAATTAACTAAGTAACCAAACCATTTGATAAAAATAAAATTTCAAGGTTTATTAAAAAATCAAATCCATAAAAGAGTTTTTTCTTTTTGATTCAAATCTAATGGGACAGTTTTATTTCGCTAATTAGGGGAGATGTTTGTACCACTCAACAGCTACACGTGTACGTTCTTGTATGGAATTTTCCACACATATCGCTGACTGATATTAGTAGACTTCAGACTGTCAAGCTGTATGCGTGTGTACAAACCCAAGAGGAAAAATTTCTAGTGCTTCTGATCCAAGCACTTCAAAAGTGCTTGTCTCCATAGAAATTTAGAAGCACTTTCACAATGATTTTTTATAACGCTGCAGTAAGAACAACATGGGTTCGAACCTAGTCCGCGTGATTTTTTTTTGTTTTTATTTTTTTTTTTGCTTTATTTTTTTTATTAAAATATTTTTTATTCAACATCTTTTATTTCACTTTTCTATATTCCTTTCTCTTATTAATCTACTTTAGTTTAATTGAATTGAAATTAATAACACAATAGCTGTGTTTCTTTTGACGCGTATATATAACTAGCTTTTACCCGCGACTTCGTCTGCGCAGCATTTGTATTTCCAATAGCCTAGTTTTTCTCCAAACTTGCATCAATCTTCATAATATTTAAATAATTATAAAAATTTGAGTGAAATGGTAACATTCACAAACGAACACATCAAAATGTGAGGTATGAGATGCATTTATTTTCCACTTTGCTTTTTATCAATTAAAAAATCGTTAATGAATTTTTTTAAATTTTTTATTTGTTTTTTATTTATGGGTAGAATAAAAAGTAAACATAATACTAACCCAAAAGCTATTAAGAAATATTTATTTCCTATAAAATATTTTATTTTTTCTTAAGACCCTTGATTAAGATTCGTACAGTTGTTTCGTTGAGGGTACCATACGGTTTTCTCCACTTATGTCCGCAATCTTGTAAATTTTTTGTAGTTTGTATTGATACCTTAGAGCGCTATAGTCCTGACTCCACTTTTTGCTATTTTGAGATTTTTGCAGTTATGGTAGCGTTATGGACTTCTTTACCGAATGCAAAACTATGGGACTTCAAAATACCACTAAGATACCAAAATATTCGAGAATTAAAAAGAATCCTACATCCAATACTTAATTTTTTGAAAAGCGTAAATGTGCTATTTCTACTTTTTCCTACGTTTGGGCTATTTTTTTTATACCTCTCTTCACATCAAGTTTTGACCAAATTTTCTTATTTACTGATCCACATCAAATCTTATTACTTCTATAGCTCAAAGGTTTCCCTAAAGATAACATTAAATATGTTCTACTTGTATGGGAGGTGTAATGTCACGCCATTTTTCGAGTTAACGAACATAACGACATACCACATAAGAATCCAATCTATTAGAAAGAATAAAATGCTTCTAATTGTCAAAAAAGTGGGCGTGGAACTTCTCCAACCTCATTGCAAGGTATGGACAGTCACCACCCCTCAGCCAAATTTTATCAAAATAACTTGTAAAGTTTGCCCAAATTTCACCAGATAAATTTTAAAATGTCCGCACAATTTTAAAAAACAAACCTCTAACTAATAAGGGACTATGGAAAATACGTTTAAAATAAAAAATGATGTTAAAATATACTAAAATCAAAATTATTTCTTAAATCGTTATATTAAAATAGCTTTAGAATAGTCAGAGGTTACTAAATAGGGCAAGCAAAATAGCAATAGACGTTTTTTAAGACACGCGTCAATATCAATTTTCGAAATTTTTATACCCTATGTTACAAAAAAAAACTACTTCCCAGTCCACATGTGCATATGGCTTGCCAAACCATACCTACTATACTTGGGAAATTCTGTGATTTCTTTTCTCTAAATTTGTTCTGTACCTCCCTGTTTTTCGTGCAGGTGTAAAATTTATGTCCCGGTAGCTGATTGAAATCTGCCTTAATCTGTGTCGCCTGGTACTTTTAAAACTCTGGAGGTCTTCATCTTACTTTACTCTTTTAGTCTTTGCATAGTAGATTTTGAGGTACCTGCCGTTGCAGCAATATCTCGTATTCTGAAGTGTCGGAATTTTGCATAAAGAGTTACTTCACCTTTTTGCTTGACCTTGTTCGATGGTCTCGGCAGTTATTTGAGTTGCGTAGCGTGCCCTAACAGCAATTAGATGGTCTTGCCCATTGCTTCTATAACACTCTTAAAATTTTATTCACTTACATATGTAGCTCATATATTTTTGGAACGAAAAAAGAGAGAAGAAGCGCATCTTCTTTATTTCCCAACGGACGGGAAGAGGAAGCGCATCTCCTTCCTTTCCTGGTGGAAAGGAAGGGGAAGCGCATCTTGTTCATACACTTGAGATGGATATGCCTATACAAAATGGAAGGGAGCATTCAGCACGAAAGATGCGCTTGTTTGCATGCAAAGATGCTTCAGCGCAGCTTGCCCTGCTGTTAAAACAGAAACACACATACGTTTTTGTTAATTTGTTTTTCAAATTTTATTTATTTTTCAAAATGTAAACAACATCAAAATCTACGCCATCTATGTGAATTGAGAATATACGTATTCAAGAAATTATTGATTTGCCATACAAACTTCCACCCCTCTTTTCATCCCTTTTAAGGCATATTTTAGAGTTAGAAACTATCCTATGTCCATCCTAGGGTCTCTTATTATCTCCATACCAAATTTCATCGAAATTGGTTTGCCGGTTTAGGCGTGAAAAGGTAACAAACAAACAGAGTTACTTTCGCATTTATAATATTAGTATAGATTAGAATACATACATACATACATACATAGATTAGCAAAATATTTGTATGAAGCGATAGTTGGCGATAGCATGCGTCGCTTGGATCATAATTGAGGATAAAAGCCAGTGCTGCCCATCAAAGATGAGTATTTATCGATAAATTTCAAACAAAAATACCAAAAAAAAAAAACAAACAAAACGTCAAAAGAATTGATTCTAAAAAATGCAGAGCAAAATAAAAGGTAAATTACAATTTTTAGGGCCAGTTTTTCAGTGCAAGTTGAAACTTCGTTTAAACTAAGTTATATTAAACTTGTTTAAATTGTTAAGCTCGTTTAACAATGAAATAACTTTCAGTGCGAGTTTAACAGCGGGTGGCTACAAAAAAAATTTAATTGCAGGCTTTCAATTATTGGCGTTTGGCCACCACAACGGTTGGATTACATCAACGCTTTGCAAGTGCATTGTGATCAAGTCGAAATGCGGTCCGCGATAAATGTCATGCAAACTTTGATCGGGAATTACTAAAGCAATTGCGTCGCAATCGCGATGAAGAAGCTGATTGAATGAAAAATGTACCCAGTTGGGAGGTTGGTACCTGGTATACGGAGCCAGTGTCAAAGCTTTGCTTAAAGGCATCTTGGTTGCTACAATGTTTAAGCAATTTTATTGGAAATCATATGCAGAACGTGATTTTATTAAATAGTGGTCAAAAGTGAAGTTTGTAAATTTTTTATTTTCCAATAAATTCTTTTTCAAATTATGGATTTTTTTTATTCATTTATTTATTTGTTTTTTTTTATAAAATATAACGGCCAATATCATTCAGTCAAACTTAGTTTAAACTACGTTTAACATTCGATTCTGGATTTTATTGTCGAATAAGACAGACGTGTTTTTTCTTTGCTGCTTAAAAATTAAAATTAAAATTTCGTTTACTAAAGCGGATTATTTGATTGAATTTTTGTAACCTGCACTTTTCAGTGCTCAGTATTGGTGTCGAAGTGGAAGGACGCCAGGGAAAACTTAAACGTTTCCATCTACCATTGATTAAATTTAGCCAGCGAAAAAGTATTGGCGGTAAAATAAAAAAGGTGGTGCGCCACTCTAAAAGTCACCATTTTCTTAAATGGAATGACAGAAAAAAAATCTACAAAATGGCAAGCAACAATGTAGTCCAAGATCATGCAATGGCGGCTGCCAACTCGTTTCTAGACCTGTCGGGCAATGATGATTGCGACGAATAGTGGTCTATTCCTGATAAAAGACATAGAGCTTCCTCTAATAACAATATTGTTGGCAGTTTTGTTGCTGAAGAAAGATCCAACAGATTCGCCATCTTGGATCAAGCTACTTTTAAGAGGCGCGAAGCTATTCAGCGTGGCAACTACGGAAGCAGTGCTTTAAAGACAACTTCAAGTAGCGGGGAGCAGCCCAAAGTGGCACCGAGTGAGGTTCCAGTTAAAGACAAGAACGCAGATGAAGCAGCTAAGCAGAAAAATAAAGGTAGGTTTTGTCCGCCAATTTTAGTGAGTGGTATTGATGTTAAAGAGCTGGTTAAAACCTTGAGAAGTGAAAAATTAGAGTTTAAAATTCAAAACAGAGGTATTAAAACTAAGGTTTTTATAGAGGATAAGGGGGCTCATCGGGCTCTTTTTGAAAAGCTTCGGGATACTCCGGGTGTTGATGCATTTACGTTCACTCATAAGGAGGACCGTACTGAAAGTATAATGCTAAGAGGCTTATGCTCAGATTATAGTGAAGGTGAGGTACTTGAAGAGTTGGAAAGTGTTGCCCCGGGGCTAATTAGCAGAGTGAGTAATTTTTTTACGCCGAGATCCTTAAAGGAGGGCATAAAATATTACCTTTTCTCAGTGAGCATTCTCCCCGGGAAATCAGTAAGAAATATTTTAAAAATTAAATATCTTTTCAACACACAAATAACATGGGAAAAACCCAGATACACCTCTAATGCTATTCAGTGTAAGAGGTGTCAACAATTCGGCCATAGTGCTAAAAATTGCGCCTGTGGGTATAAATGTGTAAAATGTGATAAGTCTCATAATCCGGGGAGTTGCTTATTGACTAAAGAGTCAGGTGTGAAACCCAAATGTGTGAACTGTGGGGGGATCATCCCGCTAATTATCGTGGCTGTGCTAAATTTAAAGTTTATACTAAGGTCAAAAAGACGAATGCTCTCAGAGCCAAAAGAGAAAAAATTAGAACTAACGCTATATTCACTCCTGCGCACAGTGTTTCACGTAGAACAAGCTAGCTGGACAAAATTATTTTTTGATATTTTCGGGTAGTATAAGCCTTATTACGACATATTATTAATATTTTGATATACAGGGTGTTCCAAAATTTCCCGAAAGGTCAAGTGTTTTTAATGCTGCACGTTAAATAAAAAAAACACGTGTCCAATATTTTTAAGAGTGCAGTGCAACGATACCAATTTTGACCCTCTATACCTCTCCTTCCGCGGTTGACGGAAGAAACTTCAAAATTTTATATGGAAACTCCCAATTTTTATTGCGGATTCTGATTTTACGTGCAAAAATACGACACTTTTGTCTGAAACATTTTTTCTTATTCGGCATGGATCACCATCATAACCAGGAATTGCTCATTGGGGGGTTTTCATGCAGATTAATTTTATTTTATTTCAATATTTTCAATTCATATACATATAAAGGAAAAAGATATATAGGAAAAAGATCTTAATAGAGAGGGTTTGAACCCGCAAAAATTGGTATCGTTGAATAGCTCTCTAAAAAAAATTAAACAAAAAACCAAAAAAGAAATAAAACAACAGAATTTTTTTATGTTGGAAAAAGTATAAAAACCAACATTTATTGTTTCTTTTTTTGCCAAATGTTCAATTACTACTCAGTTTCATCGTTAATTTCATCCGATGAATCTGATATATATATAATCTTCCTCAGGTTCTGGCAAGATATTTGGTCGTGATTGTGGAACTATTGTAGGAGGGATAATTAGTGTTAAGACCTCTGCACACAATTTATCTCTTTTTTTTTTTTTTTGGTATTTCTCTTAAGGAGTTTATAAAAGGATCAGAAGTTAAGAGTAGCATAGATAATAAATCCTTATGCGTGGTAGTGGTTGTGAAGAAAATATACCAAATTTAAAATCCTCACCATCCAACCAGCTTTTAAACTCTATCTTAAAGCGGTCTTTGGACTTCCCTGCAGAAACCAACTTTGGATCGATTTTTGAAGAACAGTTGGCAATTTTCTCCTTAATTACCCTCACACAGTCTTCAGTTACATCAAACACTTTGAATTTTAATATTATTAAATCGTAAAGACAGTCATTTTTTTTTTTTTTTGACCTTGTCATGCTTAAGCCACTCTTGAAAAAACTCACTTCTTGAGATTGAGTGAAAATGTTCTGAAAAAAATGAAATAGTTGTAATCCAATGGTCAGGTACAACTAACTTATATCCAAAAATTTGCCTGGATACACAGAGATAAACGTTATTTTTTAAGTGTTTTCGAAACTTTCCCTGAGGGAAGTTATGACAAATGTCTTATTTAAACACAAAATACTAACTTCTTCTTCTGTTAAAAAATCCATCATGAGAATTGCCACAAAATTTCGAACTTTTTAAATACACATATAAAGCAAAAAATTCGAAAATAAATTAAAATAAAAAAATGATTAAAGGTATTCTGGAAAAAATTAAAATAAAATAGATGAACTCTAATGTGCACGTTTAAACTAATATATTCATCAAGGAAATAGATGTAGCTAACTTATATCCAAAATCTAGACTGGGTACATGCAATTCCAGCTCCTTTAAAGTTGAAAAATAATTACACTACGAGTTATTTTTTTAAGTGTTTTCGAAAGATTTCCTGAGGAAAGGAATGACAAAAATCTTATTCAAACACAAAACACTAACCTTCATTTATAAAATCCATCACTGGAAATGTCATAAAATTATGACCTTTTTAAGACAAAGCAAAAAATTCGAATATAAATTAAAAAAAAAATATATATATATATTTAAAGGTATTCTAAAAAAATTAAAATAAAATTGATGAACAGCAGTGCGCAGGTTGAAACTAATATATTCATCAAGGGAATAGATGCAGCTAACATATATCCAAAATTTAGACTGGGTACAAGCGGGTACATGCAATTTCGTCTCCATTAAAGTTGGAAAACGAAAAAAAAAAGAAAAACTTTTTTATCTGTTTTCGAAGCTTTCTTACACAAAGGAGAAAAATAAAAAACTTTACTTAAAACATAAAATACGTTCTTTTTGCTATAAAATCCATCACTAAAATTGTCACAAAATATTGATTTTGCCACAATAAAATCAAGTTGCTTTATTGCTTAATAAAAATAATAAATATTTGAAATTTAACTTACACTCATAAGTTGACTTCTGCACTCAGTTGTTTGTCACCATCAAATATTTACACAAAAAAAAGTAGGTATATTATGTACTAGCTTTTACCCGCGACTTCGTCTGCGCAGCATTTGTATTTCCAATAGCCTAGTTTTTCTCCAAACTTGCATCAATCTTCATAATATTTAAATAATTATAAAAATTTGAGTGAAATGGTAACATTCACAAACGAACACATCAAAATGTGAGGTATGAGATGCATTTATTTTACACTTTGCTTTTTATCAATTAAAAAATCGTTAATGAATTTTTTTAAATTTTTTATTTGTTTTTTATTCATGGGTAGAATAAAAAGTAAACATAATACTAACCCAAAAGCTATTAAGAAATATTTATTTCCTATAAAATATTTTATTTTTTCTTAAGACCCTTGATTAAGATTCGTACAGTTGTTTCGTTGAGGGTACCATACGGTTTTCTCCACTTATGTCCGCAATCTTGTAAATTTTTTGTAGTTTGTATTGATACCTTAGAGCGCTATAGTCCTGACTCCACTTTTTGCTATTTTGAGATTTTTGCAGTTATGGTAGCGTTATGGACTTCTTTACCGAATGCAAAACTATGGGACTTCAAAATACCACTAAGACATCAAAATATTCGAGAATTAAAAAGAATCCTATATCCAATACTTAATTTTTTGAAAAGCGTAAATGTGCTATTTCTACTTTTTCCTACGTTTGGGCTATTTTTTTTTATACCTCTCTTCACATCAAGTTTTGACCAAATTTTCTTATTTACTGATCCACATCAAATCTTATTACTTCTATAGCTCAAAGGTTTCCCTAAAGATAACATTAAATATGTTCTACTTGTATGGGAGGTGCCACACTCACTTGTTTTTTTTTTTTTTTGTAATGTCACGCCATTTTTCGAGTTAACGAACATAACGACATACCACATAAGAATCCAATCTATTAGAAAGAATAAAATGCTTCTAATTGTCAAAAAAGTGGGCGTGGAACTTCTCCAACCTCATTGCAAAGTATGGACAGTCACCACCCCTCAGCCAAATTTCATCAAAATAACTTGTAAAGTTTGCCCAAATTTCACCAGATAAATTTTAAAATGTCCGCACAATTTTAAAAAACAAACCTCTAACTAATAAGGGACTATGGAAAATACGTTTAAAATAAAAAATGATGTTAAAATATACTAAAATCAAAATTATTTCTTAAATCGTTATATTAAAATAGCTTTAGAATAGTCAGAGGTTACTAAAACAGGGCAAGCAAAATAGCAATAGACGTTTTTTAAGACACGCGTCAATATCAATTTTCGAAATTTTTATACCCTATGTTACAAAAAAAAACTACTTCCCAGTCCACATGTGCATATGGCTTGCCAAACCATACCTACTATACTTGGGAAATTCTGTGATTTCTTTTCTCTAAATTTGTTCTGTACCTCCCTGTTTTTCGTGCAGGTGTAAAATTTATGTCCCGGTAGCTGATTGAAATCTGCCTTAATCTGTGTCGCCTGGCACTTTTAAAACTCTGTAGGTCTTCATCTTACTTTACTCTTTTAGTCTTTGCATAGTAGATTTTGAGGTACCTGCCGTTGCAGCAAAATCTCGTATTCTGAAGTGTCGGAATTTTGCATAAAGAGTTACTTCACCTTTTTGCTTGACCTTGTTCGATGGTCTCGGCAGTTATTTGAGTTGCGTAGCGTGCCCTAACAGCACTTAGATGGTCTTGCCCATTGCTTCTATAACACTCTTAAAATTTTATTCACTTACATATGTAGCTCATATATTTTTGGAACGAAAAAAGAGAGAAGAAGCGCATCTTCTTTATTTCCCAACGGACGGGAAGAGGAAGCGCATCTCCTTCCTTTTCTGGTGGAAAGGAAGGGGAAGCGCATCTTGTTCATACACTTGAGATGGATATGCCTATACAAAATGGAAGGGAGCATTCAGCACGAAAGATAAGCTTGTTTGCATGCAAAGATGCTTCAGCGCGGCTTGCCCTGCTGTTAAAACAGAAACACACATACGTTTTTGTTAAATTGGTTTTTAAATTTTATTTATTTTTCAAAATGTAAACAACATCAAAATCTACGCCATCTATGTGAATTGAGAATATACGTATTCAAGAAATTATTGATTTGCCATACAAACTTCCACCCCTCTTTTCATCCCTTTTAAGGCATATTTTAGAGTTAGAAACTATCCTATGTCCATCCTAGGGTCTCTTATTATCTCCATACCAAATTTCATCGAAATTGGTTTGCCGGTTTAGGCGTGAAAAGGTAACAAACAAACAGAGTTACTTTCGCATTTATAATATTAGTATAGTTTTGGGGTATTGTTGACATTACCTCATTACTAATATTTAGATATCTGTTAATGAATTTTGTCCACCTAGCTTGTTCTACGTAAGACACTGTGCTGCGCAAGCACCTCCACCCTTACTGGGGTCGTATGCCAGCCAATTTAAGAAGCCGAATGATCCCCCTCCGCTTAGCACGGGTGGTCAGCCGAATGTAATAGGCCAGTTTATGGGAATGGCGGATAACTTATTTGGAATGAGTGCTAGAAACCTCATTGAGAAAATGTCAGATTTCATAAAGAATTTTAATAATTTGGGTTCTATCCAAGATAAAAGAATGCTCTATCTTGAGCTTTTAGGCCAAATTGTTTTTAAATGATTGATTTAAATTTTCTTAATTTCAATGTCGCTTCTCTCATAGAGCACAGCAGAAGACTAGAACTACAAAAAATACTTTTAACAAAAGACATTTCTGTAGCCTTTCTACAAGAAACTCACTTAAAACCAAGACACAGGGTGTTGTTGGAAAATTTTAATTTTGTAAGAAATGATAGGCAGCAGGGGATGGCAATCGCAATAAGGAACAATATCGGTTACAGCATCGTCGAACTTCCTGATGCTGGTTTACCTAGTATCTTTCTATCAATTAAAGCAAGGGTTCAAGGGGTAACCAAAAATTTACTTTTTGGCTCAATTTATTTTCCGTCTAATTGTGGCACGGATATATTGTTGAATGAATTGAATAAGATGGAGGCGCTGGTGCTAAAGTTCGACGGTGCTGTGATTGGTGGTGACCTTAATGCGAGAAGCTGCAGTTGGGGAGACACGCTGACTAACCTGAATGGTAGAAATTTTGAAAATTGGCTTTCTAATCAACTGCCTTCACTTATAAATGTGACGCCGGCAACTCCTACTTTTCCAAGGTGCTCTTCGTTCCTTGACCATTACCTGGTCTCATCGCACCTGATCAACCTAATTGACATAAACTTCTCAATTAGGACACTTTCTACTTTCTCCGACCATTGCCCGGTCCTATTCAATTTGCAATTTAGTAGCCTGGAACTGCCTATCATTCGATGTAGTCAAGGTAAGTCTTTTAAGAACACGGATTGGAATGCCTTTCGTGAGGACTTAGATTACAAGATCACTGGTAGTATGCCTTCGGAAATAATAAATCTCTCTAATGATGAAATAGATGAAGCAATTGCCTTTTTTAACTCTTCTCTTCTGGAAACACTTGAAAGTCATGCGGAAAGGATTCCTAGTTCTTTTAAAAAATATAAGAATGTTCCGAAGGATATTGAAAAGTTGTTTAAACAGAAACATATTTGGCAGAAAGAGTTAAAACGAATTTATCACAATTCCTTTAATAGAGTGAATACGGCATACAAGGAGCTCTCTGCAAGAATTTCTCTACTGAAAAAGATAGGGTTAGAATCTGGATGAACAGGCAGTTCGAGGATAGGTTGTCGAAGATTGTTCCTGGCCCTTGGGCATTCAAGGAAATTTTTAAAATAGTTGGCAAAAAAAATAATTTTTCTTGCAATGAAGTTATGGTAACGGGTCTAATTTATCTGGAGAGAGTGAGATTGTATCAGCTTTCGAAAATCACTTCTCGGAAATTTTTTCTGATAGGCCTCTTGGCCGCGATTCTGAATTAGAAAGCCAAGTTCAATCGGTTGTGGGTGCGATGAGACAGAGTAAATGTCAAAATATTTTCATTTTCAATGCTGCAGATACTTCCCTTAAGCCTCAATTCACTGAATTCTTTACCTCTCAAGAAGAGGTTGCAGATATAGTTGGTTCATTCAGGCCCAAAAGGTCTTCTGGTCCAGACTTGATTTCAAATTTTGCTGTAAAAAAAATATCCAATTTGGCTATTCAATATCTTACGATTATATTTAACAATTGTTTTAATAATGGTTATTTTCCAAACTTATGGAAAACAGCTAAAATTATTCCCATAGCCAAAAAACCGAACAATATCATGATACAAAATTTTCGTCCGATTTCCCTTCTGTCTAATATCGGTAAAGTTCTAGAAAAGATAATTCTGAACAAAGTTAATTCCCCTGCGTCGGTTCCTATAGAATTTTTACCTGAGCAGCAGTTTGGTTTTAGGCAAAAACATTCAACGGTTCATGCGCTTTTAAAAATACACAACGATATGACCTTAGGGTTAAGGGAGAAGAAATGCACTATTGTCTGCTCTCTTGACCTTGAAAAGGCATTTGACAATGTGTGGAGAGAGGGTCTTCTCTTTAAGTTGCTGCAATTAAACTTTCCCCCTCATATTTTTTTTATGATAGAAAGTTTTTTAGCGAATAGAACATTTTTCATCTAAATACAAGCTAGCCGTTCTAATTTGTGTGATTCGTTTTCTGGTGTTGCTCAGGGGTCGGTGTTGGGACCTAGTCTTTTTAACATCTTCTTGTCGGATTTTCCACATCTCATCTCAAATAACAATGCAATCTCTTCGACTGGGATTTTATTTGCGGACGACACTCTGGTGTACGCGCACGATTATTACCCTCTAAATGGATTGAGAAAGGTCCAGGAGCACGTTAATAAAACAGTTCAATATTATAAAAAATGGGGTATTAAAATTAATAATCAAAAAACTGATTGTATCTGCATCAGAAATGCTAGTGGCAAAGGGAAGGAAGGTGCGGTGAGGGAGAGTAGGAATCTTGAATTGGTGGTCGACGGTGTCCGGGTTCCTTTCAAAAATCAATTGAAATATCTTGGTGTAAATTTCAACTGTCTGTTTAAATTTAACGCTCATGCCAGAGGCAACATTCTTAAAGCCCGTAAAGCCTCAAACATTCTCTCTTCCTTACTTAGAATAAAAGTATGTTACAAAAAACTAAACTCTTGATGTATAAAACCCTTTTGAGGCCAATCTTGCAATATGCTTTCCCTTCCTGGTTCTCTTTCTCTCCGGCAGTCCCTTTGGAGTTGGAGCGCTTTGAAAGGAGTATTCTCAGAATATGTTTAAATGTTAACTTTGAGACTAGGACAAAAAGATTTTCCAACAATTTTTTGTACAATGAGGCCAAAGTTACTCCGATTATAAAATATGCTGTACTTCTGATGAGAAAATTTATTACCAGAATGAATGATTCTGAAAATGAAGTTGTAAAAGAAATTAATATTTCGCAGCTAAATAGCTCCTGGGGCAACACTTTTTACCACTCTCCTGTAGGTGTCCTACTAGAGGATATTGACGGGATACCCGATGGTTCCCCAATCCCCTATTATGTGAAAGCCACGATAGGGCATAACCGAGGATAGTCTTTATTTTTAATTTTGTTAAAAAATGTGTTTTCTTTCATAATAACGAACATCCTTTCTTTTTTTTTTTCACTTTTCTGATATACCACTCATATCTTTCTCTATTATCAAAATAGAGTTTCTCACTTTTCATGGGTGGCGGACAGAGCCTACCTGTGTAGCTTTTTTTCTTAAGTTTTATGATGCTTATTTATGGAGTTTCAAGTTATATTAAAAAAGGAATCTCCTTTGTACAAAAGAGATTTACGTTTATTTTCATGTTTTTGTATAAATGATTCGATTAATTTCACTGTAAAATTACTCAAATATTCGCATTCAAATGTTGGTGGCTTATGGTGGGAGTGGGGTCATGAATGACGGTAGGACCTCTTGTGTTGGTGTTCGCAATGGGGCTTATGTTTTGCCTTGTTTATGACTTATGCTTGTATCACTGGTCATCATATCTTGTCTCATATTTCACATTTTTAGTGTATTCAAATTAATTAATTAATTTATGATTTATCTATTCGATTTTATTCATGTATGTTGATTTTGGTACTTGAGAGAGATAGCGGCACTGCTTGGCTTATGTGTGATTTGCTTGCATGTCATGCATGGTTGAGTAGTGTCGTTCTCTTCTTCAATTTCTTTTTTGTTTTGTTTTTTATTAATTGTATATAATGTTAACAGTCGTTAAAATAGACAGCTATATTACTCCAGGAGCAAGAGTAAATTTGTAATTAATAAGACTACATGCCAAGAGGCAATCTATGTATTTTATTAATATCGTAAACTTTAAAGCAGGCCATATGTTACAGCCGCAAGTATTACAATAGGTGCGTTTTTTTCGGCATTCTATCTGGACTTTCTTTAGCACTTTACGATAAATGTATGGAAAAGCAACAACAAATAGCGCTAAGCTAATGCACGTTAAATTAAAGTGGTAAGCTCCGCGGCTAAATATTGTTGCCGTTTGACACCGTTTTTTATTGATTATTAATCGGGTTTTTTTAATCGGTAATTGTGACTTCGCACTTGTTATCGATTGTAAGTTGACATTTGTGTGATGTTGACATTTCTGTGTAGTTTTAATTTATTTATTTTTTGCTATTGCTCGCTCGTCGGCTTTAGAAGTTATTGTGTTTCTTTAAAAAGTGTTTGTTTTATTTATATTTTAATTTAATTGAACGCATTCGCTTCTTCGTATGCCAATGAAATCCCTGTCAGCTATGGCGATAGATACTAAACGTTGTTGTCGCATACAAATTGGTTATTTGCTGAAAAAACTTTGTAAACGTTTTACTGCTGAGGAGCTCATTGAATTTATACCCGGTGATGATGAAGGAACCTTAAGAAAATACGCAAGCAAATGTGACGTGATACACGCAAAAAATTAAACGAAGAAAAGGATAAGAATTGCTGGGAATGGAAGAGTGTGACGTGTGTATATAAACACGGTTTTGTTTTGATTGAGTTTGATTGGTTTTAAAAAAATTTATTTTTTCATTAGTATTGATGATGTTCTTGATGACTCTGATTCTGATTTACCGAATGGCATGATAACGCTGCAGCGGATAAATCTAAAATGAAATCTAAAAAAGATCGCGAGGATCCAGAGGATGTTGTAGCTTTGGCAGATATAAAATCGATTGGCAATGTTTTAAGTGCGTTAGTATGAAAATACTCATTTGAAATTTAGTTAAAATAATAACTTTCCAAATATTTTATTACCAGCAAATCGTCCTGATTTATCCGGCACAAATGCAACTGCGAAATCGAAAAATAAGGATACAAATCGGCGATGATGGAGATAGCAGTAGCGATGATAATGATGGTGACGATGCTATGGAAACAAAACCAGTAGTCAAACGTGGCATGGAAGAGGATTCTAGTAATGATTAGAATATTAAAAAAAAATAACGCAAATGCAAAGTTTAATTTCTCAATAATTTAAGATAAAGTGAAACTCAACGCCTCAAATCGTAAACGTAAAGCTAACAATGCTACAAGCATGCGCTCAGGTAAAACTTCTACCTCGCGTTATACTGCCGGTAGCAAGGGCATACATCGACCTGTTATACAGCTAAATCGGGTAAATCAGCATATACAGGTAGTGAATACTCATCGAAAAAGGTAAAGGATGATATGAAAAAGAAAGGCAAAGTAGATCCATACGCTTACATACCATTGAGTAGAAATTCCGTAAATAAACGGTAAAATTAATTGAAACAATTCAAAATCATAATTTTAATAATAAAATCTTCTTCAATTTACTATATAGGTCACGCGATTTCGCATGAGTTTAAAAGCGCTGTTAAAACTTCACGCAAAGCAGCATTGAAAGGTGTGAAGAGCAAGATACAAAAATCTTTTAAAAAATGAAATGATTGCGGGTTTCTTTTTAAAATATAAAGTCAATATTTTATTGTAAGCTTGTAAAAAAAAAAACAGTTTGCAAGCAAGGCGTGTTAAATTAATTACTGTATAAAATGAAGTACGCAAACTAAATGATGCATATTTTTTTAAAATATTAGACTTATTTGGATCATTAAATACATTAAAAGTATTAAAATTACTTCTGGCCGTAAGTGACCTGAGAAAATTTCTGAATACATTTATTTTTTCATACAAAAGTTGAACTCGTCTTTGTACACGATTAATTATACATTTACAGTTTATTTAAATCGTCAAAGTATTGCTTCTCAATCAGGCCTGTTCCGTAATCCGTATGGTTTCAATTACTTTTCATTTAGGAGCCTTTTTGATGAAAATGGTGAGTCACACGATAAAAAGTATAAGAATCTTTTTTGTGGAAAATTACAGGTTCTACAAATAACATTGACTTGCATTAACGAAAAAGTAACCGTTTAAGAAACATTCTTAAAAACATGGGAAAAATCGAAAAGTTAGGCTTTATCGAATATTTCCGAAACAGATACTTTTTAATAAATACAAATGAATATTATTTATAGAACCTGAAATTCTCCGCAAAAAAAGATCTTTTACTTTTTATCGTGTGACTCACCATTTTCATCAAAAAGCCGCCTAACTAAAAAGTAATTGAAACCACGCGGATTACGGAACAGGCCTGAATATGTGTAGTTGTCCACTTATCATCTGGATCCACTCCAGCCATTGTCTCCTCATGAAAATTCAATTTATTGTTGTCATCTATCAAGTTATCGTATGCGTACGACTGCCATAACCGGCTTCTGGTATATGCACATTTAATGCACTTAAGTGTTCTCCCCAATATGGTGCTCGTCGTTGTAGTCCCTTGGCGTACTTTTTCGAAATGTGCTGATGGTAAACTATCCAAAACCAAAGCAGCGACCTTCTTCATATTAATCAAGACCCGGTGGTACATTGCTGCAAAGTGGTCAGACAATTTTTCAACAAATTCATTACTGATACCCTTCTCTTCAAATAAATTCATAAGTAAATCATATAGATAACCATCGAGCACATCACCAGCAACAGCGTATACTTTATCATTCCACTCGCCTTCAAAAATACACATCTCATAAATTTTTTGGTCATTGGTCGTCCTCCTGTGGTTTTCTTTGTAGGAAATTGTGGCTTGCTACGCATTTCACCCATATCGGGTTCATCAGCATTTGGATCAATTTCGGGTTCTTCCTCAGTGTCAACTATATGATTGACGTTGAAACTGACGACAAATGAATCCATCCAAAGCAGTTGGCACAACTTTTGCTTTTTGTGCTTTACGCTCTGCGACAATTAGTTAAACTCAACCAATTCGCGTTCACCCTTGGTGTGAATGTGATGTTTAATACCACAACCGCAGCTACATCCTAAGCTTGGCTTTTGAACATTTAAAACCATAGCATGTCCATTACCCGAATAATCTGGATTTTTCGACATGTGCCAAATGCTGTAAGTTGCTTTTACCGAAAATATTTTTCAGCGAATTTTCCTTGGCACTGGCGCCGATATTGAAAAAACATAATGTGACTTTGTTCGAACCATTCATTTTTCTGTAGAAAACTATTTAATTTTTTCTAGAAAATTTTGTAAAAAATTAACCAAAAAAAAAAAAAAACCAAGACATAAACAAATGTCAGCTGTTAATAAAGAAGAACATCATTTTCGAAAGTGCCATTCACAATGCAGCGTTTTGTTCGACCCACCGTTAGCACATTTAAGCCCACTTGCCACGAAAACGCACCTAATAAGTGAATTTTATAATTAATCTGTACATTCGATTTAAAAAAAAAGTCTCAATAAAGAATTCAATTTAATTCAATACGTTTAACATTCACTGAAAAACTCATTCCTGAGTTTAAATTTAGTTTAAACCAGAAAATGCGTTAAACTTGCACTGAAAAACTGGCCCTTCATTTATTTAACGAAAATTAAGAATGAAATCCTAATTTTTATTTGTAGCAAGCGCAAGAAGTGGATGGCTTGCGGTCAAAAGATTGAAAACCTAAAAAAGAATTCATATACTTATCATGTATAAAAAATTATGAATTATACGTTAATTTTTTACCACTTCGTCTGTTGAATATTCAATTTTTAAATAAATAGTATGCAAATATTTTCCTCAGTTGATAACTTGTTGGATTCTTTTTAGTTTGTTGATATTCATTTATTTTATGTATTTTTGTTTTTCGTCAGCTGTCAAATTTTCTTCAGTGCTGCCAAAATTTTTTCAGTGCTGCCAAACTTTCAATTGTTATATTTAATTGCAGATGCGTGTTTTTTTTGTCTCACATATACAATTATATATACGCGTCAAAAGAAACACGCCTAATGATTTAATTTAAGACTGCAGTAAGAACAACGTGAGTTCGAACCCAGCCCGGGTGATTTTTTTTTTTTTTGCTTTTTGCTTTTTATTAAAATATTTTTTATTCAACCTTTTTTTATTTCACTTTCCTATTTTCCTTTCTCTTATTTATTTACTTTTGCTTAATTGAATTGAAACTGATTGCACACTGATTCTATGTAGGGCTGTAAGAGCATTTGCTTAATATACAAATTTAGTACCTCTTCATATCATCGGGCATTGGTGTAGCGGTCTAAAGAGTTGGTAAATGTAAGTAAAAATAATCTGTTTCAATCTATCGCACGGACGGTCGTGGATTCAAATCCTGGTGCGGCCAGTGCTTTTCTTTTTTTTAAATTTTATTGAAAAAACGCTTACCGCAGCATTACAAATAAACGATTCAAAACACACATTCTATGACATGCAATGTTAAAAAGAAAGAATAGTTCTTACGGAGCGGAAGCGCATATTGGTGAAAAAGATGCACTTCAGAAGGGTTTTTGAAGCACTTATTTTCCCCTTGGGAAATGACGGAAAAAGTTGTTTTTGTTGTGTAAAAATTAGTTTTTGGTGTAAACTACGAAATGTTTTGTGAGAAACTTACTTGAAATATTTAAGTTTTATAACATCAGGAAGGAAGTTTTGTTATTTTTTTAAGCCTTAAGTGTGTTTAAGATGTATTTTCATTAATATATGTTATAGTTGTTGACAGTTTATACAACATGCTGTCTGTGTGTACCTTGGACCTATGTATGTTTATAGACTAGCGAGCCTTTTTCGACGGACAACCACGAAGCCGTAATCGCCTTTCAATATAATATTGTCATTTTTATTATTATTTACGTAGTTTATGTATTTATTTACAACCAGTATTTGTTTAATTAACTGTTTTTTCTAAATAGAGTTTTTTGTGTTATAATTTTTTTTATTTATGATTAATTTTTTATTTTTATTGAAAAAAATTTTACTTTTGATTACATAATAAATGGTTCTTTCATAATTTATTACCTATATAAATTGTATTCTCTTCTATTTTTGATGGTCCAAGGTGCACTTGGACCGTTTGAGATTCGCTCGGAAAGGTACTCAATTTTGATATCTATAGGTCGTACAAAAACAATATCAAGCTTGTAGTGCAAGTAATTCCCTACAAATAGGTATTTTTACTTTAAGCGTGTGACTCACCATTCATGATTTATCGTAATTTAAAGCAGGCATTGAAATAAGGTGCAGTAATGCCCTCCCAATGTGCACAAAAACGAATGAGGATCCGTTTCGAACCCGTTACGAGTTCATAAAGGTATGAAAAACGTAATCCGCGGTAACGGATCCATTTCAAACCCGTAACGTACATCAAAAACGAATTCAAAACGCTGCGTTAAAATAAAAAAAAAAACATTTTGAAGCGCTTATTAGCGATTATAAAAAAATAAATAAAAAAAAAAAATAATCGATCCGCCTATGGTAGAATTCGAACCCGGGTAATTCCGCAGTGCGGGCCCGTTTCGAATCCGAAACGTAAGTACCCAATGTGCACAAAAACGGATGAGGATCCGTTTCGAACCCGTTACGAGTTCATAAAGGGATAAAAAAGGAATCCGCGGTAACGGATCCATTTCGAACCCGTAACGTATATCAAAAACGAATTCAAAACGGATTTGCTTTTGATAATGTTAATACTGTTGCGATTAAAAAGCAATAAATAAAAAGAAATAAAATTATCGATCCGCCTACGGTAGAATTCGAACACGGGCGATTCCACAGTGCGGACCCGTTTCGAGTCCGAAACGTATGTAAAAACGAATTCAAAACGGATTCTCTTTTAAAAATGTTAATGCTGTATATTTACAGAAAAAACCGTTTATGCGCTTATTAACAATTAAAAAAAATTAAAAAGAAAAAAAGGAAGAAAAATAAAGGATAAAAATCTACCTGTGGTAGGATTCGAACCTGGGTGAATCTGTTTCGAATCCGTAAATAGTTCAAATACGAACTCAAAACGGATTTGCTTTAATTAATGATAAAAAAAACATTTTTGATTTGTTTTTTTTTTTCTTTTTATTTTATTGCGTATGATTTCTTGTAAACTTTTCAAACTCTGTTTGAAGAAACGTTTTTTATTCCAAATCTGAGTATGTAATACAATATTATCAAAAGAAGGGAAGAGAAAAAACACAGAATACTTATAAAAAAAAACAACAGAAATTTGTATAATATACGAACTATAAATCTCAACATCAGATAAGTACATCATATCGGTCAATAGCCTAGTTGTATAGCGCCTAGTGTTTGAAATGTAATACCTCGGGAGTCTGGGTTCGCCTGCCGGCCGGGTTATATTTTTTTTTTTGTTTTTTTTTTTAATTAAAAATAAGCGCTTCACCATTTTTCTTTTACTGTTTTGTATTCGTTTTTGATGTACGTTGTGGATTCGAAACGGATCCATAAAAGTAGAAAAAACGATTCGCTTTTTTTTAGGAATTTCTCCCGCAAACGGATCAGTAACGGATCTGTAACGGATAAAAAGTACGAAAATATGAACCCGTTACGGATTCGAAACGAGTCCGTTTGGCACACTGGGTTGTAAAAACCCAATGTGCACAAAAACGGATGAGGATCCGTTTCGAATCCGTTACGAGTTCAAAAAAGTATAAAAAACATTATCCGCGGTAACAGATCCATTTCGAACCCGTAACGTACATCAAAAACGAATTCAAAACGCTGTGTTTAAATAAAAAAAAAAAGTTTTGAAGCACTCATTAGCGATTGAAAAAAATAAATAAAAAAATTATCGATCCGCCTATGGTAGAATTCGAATCCGGGTAATTTCGCAGTGCAGGCCCGTTTCGAATCCGAAACGTATGTAAAAACGAATTCATAACGGATTTGCTTTTAAAAATGTTAATGCTGGATATTTACAGAAAAAAACCGTTTGACGCGATTATTAGCAATTAAAAAAAAAATAAAAAGAAAAAAGGACGAAAAATAAAGCCCAGTGTGCCAAACGGACTCGTTTCGGATCCGTAACGTGTTCATATTTTCGTACTATTTATCCGTTGCGGAATCCATTATGTGTCCGTTACTGATTCGTTTGCGGGAGAGATTCCTAAAAAAAAACGAATAGTTTTTTCTACAATGTGCACAAAAACGGATGAGGATCCGTTTCGAACCCGTAACGAGTTCATAAAGGGATAAAAAACGTAATCCGCGGTAATGGATCCATTTCGAGACCGAAACGTACATCAAAAACGAATTTAAAACGGATTTGCTCTTAATAATGTTAATGCTGTGTTTAAATAAAAAAAAAAACATTTTGAAGCACTTTTTAGCGATTAAAAAAAAAAAAGAGAAAAAAAATTATCGATCCGCCTATGGTAGGATTCGAGCCCGGGTAATTCCTTCGTACGGGCTCGTTTCGAATCCGAAATGTATGTAAAAACGAAATCAAAACGGATTCGCTTTTAAAACTGTTAATGCTGTATATTTACAGAAAAAAACCATTTTGATGCGCTAATTAGCAATTAAAAAAAATAAAAAGAAAAAAAAGGAAGAAAAATCCACCTGCGGTAGGATTCGAACCTGGGTAAATCCGTTTCGAATCCGTAAATACTTCAAATACGAACTCAAAACGGATTTGCTTTAATTAATTTTAATGATGATAAAAAAAATATTTTTGATTTGTTTTTTTTTTTTATCTTTTTATTTTATTGCGTATGATTTTTTGTAAACTTTTCAAACTCTGTTTGAAGAAATGTTTTTGATTCCAAATTTGAGTATGTAATATTTTTTATCAAAAGAAGGGTAGAGAAAGAACACAGAATATGTACTTATTAAAAAACAACAGAAATTTGTTTTATCAATACAAACTTTAAATCTCAACATCAGATCAGCCACCATCACATCGGTCAATAGCCTAGTTGTCTAACGTCTCGTATATGAAAAAGTGATACCCCGGGAGCCTGGGTTCGCCTCCGGGCCGGGCTTGTTTTTTTTTTTTTTTGTTATTTTGTTTTTTTAATTAAAAATAAGCGCTTCACCATTTTTCTTTTTTTTTATAAGCAGCATTAATATTATTAAAAGCGAATCCGTTTTGAACTCGTTTTTGATGTACGTTACAGGATCCATAAAAGTAGAAAAACGATTCGTTTTTTTTTTTAGGAATCTCTCCCGCAAGCGGATCAGTAACGGATGCGTAACGGATTCCGTAACGGATAAAAAGCACGAAAATATGAACCCGTTACGGATCCGAAACGAGTCCGTTTGGGACACTGGGTTATAAAAAAAAAGGAAAATGGTGAAGCGCTTATTTTTAATTAAAAAAAAACAAAATAAATAAAAAAATCACTAGCCCAGGCTCCCGGGGTACCACTTTTTCATACACGAGACATTAGACAACTAGGCTATTGACTGATATGATGTTGACTTATCTGATGTTGAGATTTAAAGTTTGTATTGATAAACCAAATTTCTGTTGTTTTCTTATAAGTATTTTGTGTTCTTTCTCTTCCCTTCTTTTGATAAAAAATATTACATATTCAAATTTGGAATCAAAAACATTTCTTCAAACAGAGTTTGAAAAGTTTACAAAAATCATACGCAATAAAATAAAAAGATAAAAAAAAAAAAAACAAATCAAAAATATTTTTTTTTATCATCATTAAAATAATTAAAGCAAATCCGTTTTGAGTTCGTATTTGAAGTATTTACGGATTCGAAACGGATTTTTATCCTTATTTTTCTTCCTTTTTTTTCTTCTTATTTTTTTTTTTAATTGCTAATTAATTGTTAATATGTCAACATCATATTGGATAATAGCCTAGTTGTCTAACGTCGCGTGCATGAAAAAGTAATACCACAGGAACCTGGGTTCGACTCCCGGCCGGGCTAGTAATTTTTTTTTTTGCATCATTTTGTTTTTTTAATTAAAAATAATCGCTTCACCATTTTTTTTTTTTTATAAGCAGCATTAACATTTTTAAAAGCGAATCCGTTTTGAATTCGTTTTTGATGTACGTTACAGGTTCGAAACGGATCCATAATAGTAGAAAAAACGATTCGTTTGTTTTGTAGGAATCTCTCCCGCCAACGGATCAGTAACGGATACGTAACGGATTCCGTAACGAATAAAAAGTACGAAAATATGAACCCGTTACGGATCCGAAACGAGTCCGTTTGGCACACTGGGTACGTTCTGCAGTAAAATAAAATCAGGGTTTCATTATTTTTGTTTCCTATCAAGTCAACGCTCTGGGTACGTGAGAAAAAACTTATCGGCGGATTTGAATCGAAGTTATGGGAATGTTGAGAATGGCAAATATTTCTTAAAACACATTCAATTGTCGCAAAAATCAAAAACAAGAAAAAGGCCAAAACAATCAGTTGACGATACTCGAAGGATGTTATTGATTCTTTGTCTGCTTTTTTAACAACTCGTCGACAAATTCCTGATAGCGAATTGCTGAGCACTATTGAGACATTTTTAAAACTCGAAAACTCCGCTGATATTACTAATATCCATACATCGTTAAGAAAGGATTTCGAATTGAGTTGGAAAGTGGAATAGAAAGGGAAAATAGAAGGAAATTTCAAAATTAATTTTCAATTTGGAATTAGACTCGGTGTTTGCCGAAATAATATCTGTTAGTTCATACAATTATGGATCGCTTGAATTAGATCTTCTAAATTGAATCGTTTTTGGCATGATTTCTATTGATTAATATTATTATTTAATATTAATCAATTAAATAAGCAGGGAAGATCCATATCAAATAAGCCAAAAAATTTTGATATTCAACCCTTACCGTCTCTGTCTACTGAAAGTTGGTACAGCTGTTGATAATCATCAAACTAATGCTCGTGCAAAGTTTTGGATTCCAAACCCTAGTGGTTCTCAAAATACAGGATCCTAAGGTTCGAAAAAAATATCAAAAAACTGTTAAAGCGACTAACATGAACAGGATGTAACTTGGCAACCAATTAACATATTAACATAAATAAAAACCGCATCAAAGGCAATTGTATAGGCTTCCAAATCTTTGAAAAAATTTGTATTTTTGCTAAGGTCAAAGGTTATATTTTCTGCAACAAAAAGTTCTAAATCGAATATCTCAAAAAAAGACATCTTAAAATTTAAAAAGAAATATATACCAAAGACCAATCTATTGTCTACTATAAATTTGGTGGTGAAGCTATTGCTGATTTTGGAATTATAAATAAAATAAGACAAAAATATTGAAAAAAACAATATTTATTTGTAGATTTCTTCAATAAAAAATTCATCAGATGCTGAGTAAGCCTTTAGCATGTTTTTTCCAACAACTCTAAAGCTCTAGAATTTTTGAGTCCTAGGAATAGTTTTTTACTTAGAAAATCTTTTTGCAACGATTTTCTTCTATCATACTGAAGTGTATTTATTATGAAGTAGAAGAAAAAAAGCTTACTTAAGAAGGAAACAGTTTTAAACTAGAAACAGACAAAGATTGCTTTGAAAAATTAACATGTGATTCCAAAACTTCTGACTGTTACCTTGGCAAATGCAACCAATGACCATCTATTCACGAATTCAAGGATACGTAAAGTCAGATTGCAGAAAAAAATTATATTGAATATGTTACATACAAACAATGAATGAAAGAACTTTTACCACATTCTTTCATTGCGAAGCAACAAACAAAATTTTTAAGTGATGAAAAAGCATGTCTTGGTGAAAATGAATTTTTGGCCATATGTGATTTTTCAGAAAATGTTTCATTTGTGTTCAAGACTGCATACAAAATTTTCATTGGAACAACACTCAGGCCAAGGTCAAGTTTTATTATTTTTGTCAGCTATATATTTTATTACAAAAATTTCGAGCCAATGCAGATCAAGACCGTTTGAAAAATGATAGCTCTTGTTGCGGAAGATACAACATTTTATTGTTTTTCTGGAGAACCACTGGCAGGCCCACTCCAGTTTTTGGAGGACCGGTAAGTTACACCTGTAGCTTTTTTACAAGAAAAATAAAAAATATCAAAAATGATGTATTTTGGGAAACTCAATATAAATTTTTTTTTTTTTTTCAGTGTAAACTATATAAAAAAGAAAAAAATTATTTTTGCTAATTTTTGTTTTAAAGCCAGTTTCAAGACAAATCATTTGACACCATAAAATTGAGAGTTGGATAAATGCAACTAAAGTTATAGCTAACAAAGAAAGCTAACCTAAAAATGTTAAAGTCCCATACCTCCGCCATTTTGTTAATTTCAAAAATATTTGGTAGTAATTTTTTCCATTATGCTACTATTGCTTATGCCAATTTATAGTCAAATCGGATTCCATTAACAAATTTATTGATCGTTTTGACATGGTTTACACCTACTGCAATTTTCAAAATTGTACACTCATGCAAGAAAAATTACAAAAATGTACCCTCATGCAAGAAAAATTACAAAAATGGAGTAAAATTTGAATTTTGGTATTTTCACTTAATTGGTCCCAACTCTGTATTTATCCATCGGTTTTCTCGGTTAGTACCTTTTTTTATTGAGGTTCTTTTAACTTTTGCTCAATGAATTTTTTCGATTTATCAAAAGAAAAATCAAAATTTTTCGAAATCACTTTTGTTAATATCGGCCTTATGTAGAATTATTAATTTTTGTATTGGGCTTTGACCGTGAAAAATAAAAACACAAATCTTTGTTTTTTGTATTTTATTTTTTAATTTTAAAATCCGATATTTCGGCTAAAACTGCTAGCCATCATCAGGGACTGAAAACATAATAATATCCCAGTGTGCCAGACGGTTCATATCTTTGCTTTTTTACCCGTTATGGATCCGTTACTGATCCGTTTGCGGGAGAAATTCCAAAAAAAAAAACGATTCGCTTTTTTTTTGGGAATCTCTCCCGCCAACGGATCAGTAACGGATAAAAAAGCGGAAATTTGAACCGGCTGGCACACTGGGTATAGAAAAACGACAGTTTAAACATTTTTTTATATCACAATTTTTAACAGAATTATAAACACAAACACTAAATTTTTACTATATAAAATTTAACAAACTACCGTAAAATTTAAAATATTTTTTTTTTTAACAAAGATTTGTGTTTTTATTTTTCACGGTCAAAGCCCAATACAAAAATTAATAATTTTTCGAAATGTTAATTAATAATGCGGAAACTAAAAAACTGATGGCTTGCTGTGATTAAATAAGGTCGTCTTCCCCCCCCCCCCCACTGAAAATCAAGAAAGGGGGGCTTTCTAGAAAAAGTATCAGTAGACAAAATAAATAAAGTAATTTTTGTAATCAGCAAGTCATTTTACATATGAATTTTATAGTGGCAAGTTAGTACTCCTTAAAAAAATATTAGTTTTGTATATATCGTACTACGGACTAATAAATCGATGTGTTACAAAGTTAAATTTTTGTAAACATTGTATGACTAAAAAAAACTCAAGAACTCATTTTTCCACCCACTAAAAGCCCATTTTGCCGCCCTTAGAGCGTGGCCGTTTTGTTATTAATAAATTTAGCTTCTGTGAATTTATGCTTTTGTTAAATTAGTTATTTATTATAATAAAGTTGCATTAACTTTTCAGACAACTCGTTATTTATTTATAAATTCCACTACATTTGACAAAAGTTAGTTAAATGTAATCATGCAAGAATAAAATTTGTCTTAAAATCAATACACTTAAAAAAGGAAAATATTGTTAGTGTTAAGCTCTAAAAAAGTAGATCGAAAACATTTCCAACCAGCTTGAATGTGTCTAATGGCATAGATGGGCACACTGCAGTATTTATTGACTGCATTAACAATTTCAATTATCAATAAAATTTTATTGATTACTGATATTTAGTTTGCATTACCAGTAAAATTTTAGTGATTACTGGAAAAATATCAGTAAAAATAAATATTTACTGTTTACTGAAAAAAAAAAATAGTAACCAGTAAGTTTTTATTGATAATGCAAATTGAATATGCATTACCAGTAAATTTTACTGATTACTGAAAAGAATTGCAGTAAAAATAATTTCTTACTGGTTACTGACAAAAAATTGCAGTAAAAATATATTTTTACTGATTACTGAAAAAAAAAAAACAGTAACCAATAAGTTTTTATTGATAATGCAAATGAAATTTGCATTACCAGTAAATTTTACTGATTACTGAAAAGAATTGCAGTAAAAAAATTTTTACTGGTTACTGAAAAAAATTGCAGTAAAAATAATTTTTACTGATAGTGAAAAAATTGCAGTAAAAATTACATTTTACTGATAATGAAAATAGTTACTGGTAGTTAAAAATCAATGCACAATCCTAAAGTAAATATGAAGCAAAAACCATCCAAAGTAAATAAAACACAATATTTAAGTTGGAAAATTATACAAAAACCAACTTTTATTCTATTTTCCTAGAATACTCAATTGCTACTGAACTTTGTATCAAGCGTAGAATTGACACGAAGCTTTTTATACACCGTTAGCTTTCCTCAGAACAAGCAATTCGAAATTTTCATCGTTGAGGTTTTGCCTTCTGGAGCGATTCACAATCCCATGAAAACAACCGTTCTACAGGTGCAGATGACGGTAATGGGGTATTGTATTTTAAAAACACGTTTTTAATTGCTGGATGGTTTTTCAGACAATTTGCAGTTGTGTCTTGATCGACTAGGTACAAAATGGTTTCCTGGAGATAATTTCCAGAGTCAGTGGAAACACACTGTTCGGTAACATCTGTTAAAGTAGATATACAAATAAATGTATAAGTACAAACATTTAATGGAAAATTAAGTGTAAAAATTACTATCTTCCCCGAAATCGAGGAATGCGTTTTTAGGTATGTCCGGCAGAACCCGAGTTTTTACGGCTATTTTGCCATATTTCGCCACATAAGTGTTGAACATTCTCCTTACATCTTCTTCTGTTTGCGTTGTTGCTGTTTCTAACAGAGCCTTTATAAAGCGTAATTTTATATCCGGAATAGATATAGCCGCAATAACAGCATCCCAAGCGTCAGGCTGCAGTTTGAAATATTTTTCAAATCTTTTAAGCAAAGCCTTAAGCATTTCTTCGCTTACTTTGGCTAAATACTTAAGGCTTGTGCGGTCTAAACGACGCATTTTTATCCTTAAGGATACTACTGCAGGGACAAAGTAACCAAAATACATAGTTTTTTCGCCCTGAAGAAAATCAATCGCCTCTGCTATAGGCCCCATAAGCTTTATGTATTCTCCCAAGTGCTCAAGCTCGTCATTGAGAATGGTATGATTTTTGAGCAGAAAACACAATTCCGCTGATTTTTCTTTATGTTGCAGTAGCCTCTTTACGGAATCATAAAGTGAGTTCCACCTTGTTATGGTTGGAGTTAATAAACTGTCATTTATAACCGACTTGACTACTTCTGCAGATTTTTTCAATAATCGTAAAATTTTACTGATAATGCAAATTAATATCAATAAAAGTTACTGATTACTTCTATTTTTCCAGTAAATAGTAAAATTTACTGATTACTGATATTTTTTACTGGTTACTAATATTTTTTCAGTAACCAGTAAAATTTTACTGGTAATTAAATGTGAAATTGCAATATCACTAAAATTTACTGCTTACTGATATTTTTTCCAGTAACCAGTAAAATTTTACTGGTAATTAAATGTGAAATTGCAGCATCAGTAAAATTTACTGCTTACTGATATTTTTTCCAGTAACCAGTTAAATTTTACTGGTAATTAAATGCTAAATTGCAATATCAGTAAAATTTACTGCTTACTGATATTTTTCCCAGTAACCAGTAAAATTTTACTAGTAATTAAATGTTAAATTGCAGTACCAGTAAAATTTACTGCTTACTGATATATTTTCCAGTAATCACTAAAATTTACTGTTAATGCAAATTTGATTTGCATTATCAATAAAAATTTATTGGTTACTGCTTTTTTTTTTTAAATTATCAATAATACTTTATTGGTAATTGCAAATTAAATTGCAATATCAGTAACAAATTTATTTTACTGGAATTGTACTGGTACTGAAAAGTGCCCAACTATGTCTAATGGTTAACCTTGATGATCATATCATTGGACACACGAATTTCGAGCTAGTTTCGAGCTGATCAAAAACTAAAAGTGTTTTCTGGAAAACCCCAAACTTTCCCGGAAAATCCCAAAAAACCGTTTTTTCGTCTGGCTGACAAATAAATAAAAATGGGAGTTCTCCGGAAAATGCTTTTCGCTCAAAATTAGCTCGAAGCTACCATTACTGTGGGTTCGTCTGGCTAATAAAAATAAAGTTAGCCATATAAAACAATTTTTCCGCTTTTCCGGAAAATGGAAAATTTCTCAGACAGCTCGAAACTACTATTGAAAAGTTCGAAAACAGCCCGAAATTGCCAACTCAAGAACGTCGAAATTCCTCACATTTGTTTGACTCACTTTAAGGACCTTAATCTTTTCTCTGATGAAGTAAATAGACAGCATCACTTTAATTGCAGTTTTTTTGTCATGCTTTAATAGGAGGATTCACTTCTTCCAGGCTCCATGCCATGGAGTGTCGTTTGATTTCAGGGTCGGGTCGTACTTATAAAACCAAGCTTCGTCACCTGTTACAATTTCATTGAATTTTCTAGATCATTAAATTTTGAATCTGTTTAGGAAATATTAGGCAAAACGTAATCGAGCTTCTTTTTGGATCTCATTTAAAATTGTTGAAGCCATCAAGCAGATTTTTCGTACACAGCAGGTCATTATGCAATATTCGCGACACCGCCATCACACTTAACCCCAAATCATCAGCAATAAATTCTTGTGTCAATCATGGATCTTCTTCAACTACAGCCTTCACCAGGGCCAAATTTCTCTCAACGATCGAAGATTTTGGCCGTCCCTTTCATAGTTCATTCTTTGCGGAAAAATGTCTTGTTTAGAACCTTCTGAATACACATACACAGCTCGGCATTCTTGGAACATAAATACCGGCTTGAATTGACGGCGAAAGCTGTAAAAAATCGCATGACGAATTTCTTACTGTGTTAGTTTTGGAATTTCTATCGCTTTTCATTAGTTATTACATGATCCCGTCTCTTTTGCGATCGATCTTTCTGAAATTTTAAATTAAATATCGCAAGACGCTCTAAAAAAAATATTAAAAAATCAATATCTCGTGAAGGAGATCAAGCAGGTTTTACAATTTTTTAATCTACAAGAGTGGAGAAAACTTTCTGCATACTCAGTTTATGTTCCATTCTATTCGAACTTGAATCCATTTGTGAAAGAATACACTCAACCAAAAAAAATTTATAAAAATGCAATGTCTCGTGGATAGAGCAATATCCCAGGCTCGCCAGACGTTACTTATTGTCTAAGTAACAAAATATATCGGGTTGAGTTGTATTTGTCTATACTTTGAAGGTATACATAGCTGCTAGCCTGGGCCGTGGGCCAATTTACAGGTACCAAGTGCTACAGGTACATAAAAACATTGCTTACTTTTCTCTCGATCTGAGTGTTGATTCTTATGTATGTTTTACAGAATATCATTAAAAATATGTAATCGATATTGCCAGACACTTTCTGCCGGCGGTTATTTCCGCCAGAGTTCGCAAAAAAATAACTCAAGTTTACTTAAAGTCTAAGTCTTAATATATATTAGAGCTCCGACATCGACCGGAAAACATCGATGTTTCCTGAATTAACCACGATGTTAAGGAATCATTGACAACATCGATTACTTTTTAAATTCGTTTCAAACTCTGTCGAAACGAATCAAATATGTCTCAAAGTTTTTTTAGATCATGGTACAGTAAAATTAAATACATACTTTTGAAAAGGAAAAAATTTCTGCGGTCTTAAAGCTGCATATTTCTGTATTAATTAAAATAATCAACTTCAATTTCATGTTATAACGGCCATAACTTTTTCAATACTCTTACTACCATACCTAAATTGGAGCGTTAGACCAGCGTCAGGCGTATTTTACCAACTCTGTCTGTTTCATGCCCATACAATTTATATGGAGCATACCGAAACAGAGACGGTTAGGAGATATCCTAATTAAAAACTTGAATAAAATTAGTAAATTATTCATGCCGCTTATGAGTGCTCACAGTAATGTGTTGAGCTTTAAATTTCGATAACTCATGAACGGTGTGTCACACGTTTAAAGTAGAAATATCTAAGGGAATTACCGCACTGCAAGCTACATACATATTGTTTTAATTTCGTATGACCTTATAGTTAAGCAGATATTTATTCAACAAACTTAAAATTAAAAAAAAAGCGTTTTTAAAATATATTCAAATTGTTCATGCATTTTTTAGAACGTTTAATTGCTTAGTACCTGGAGGCCGATCCCTGCTCGGTCAACAATCTGATCTTATTATTTTAGTCAATGTTTTTATTCGGAATGTATCGAATGGTATAGAAAAACATCAAAAACTTAAAATTTTTTTGGTATAATAGAATGTCCTAAAATAAATAAATGGGATACATATGCCACTCAAGCAAAATATTTCGTCTTTTGTATGAGGGCTGAAATATCTTATTTTCAAAGGATTATAACTCGGAAAATAAGAGTTCTATTGGAAAAATTTGAATGGATGTTTTGATAAGGAAAAGTGTGGCTGTTCGATGCCATTAGTAAAAAAGAATTTCACCTCTTATTGTAAATACGCTATAAAACTAAACACAGCGTTTCTTCAACTTCAAGAAAGGATATTTCAGAATCCTGCAGGTATAATGACAGTTCTGCTGATGAAGACGGACTCAGCGTCAAAAATTAGATAAGACTAAATAAAATAAAATAAAAAGTTCATTCCATTTTTTTGTGCATGACCAAATTTTTTATTTTGGTAAAAAGAGGGCGTGGCAATTATTGAACAAAGTTCACTTTTCGTTATGCTTTAGATAATCATGATCCAGATCCGCATACCAAATTTCATCGAAATATATTGCACCACTTGCGAGAAATGGTATGTAATGTGTTTTACTTGTATGGGAGGTTCCACGTCCACAGGCAATATTTTGCCTACTTTCAGTTCGTAGGTGCCTAATAGCAAGTAGACTCCCTACAGTTAAATTCAGAAAGATTACTTTAGTAGTTTTCTTTTTATAGCGCATTACATTTTTGTGGGCGGTGCCATGCCCTCCAACGAGTTTTTCTAATATAACGGTATATCATATATTGATACTTCTTTTTAGGGGTACAATCCTTTAAATTTTCATTAAAATTGTTGAAGTCGTTTTCGAGTAATATTGAATCAAAATTTTCAATGATTAAAAAGGGGGCGTGGCACTTCTTCGATACCGCCCACTTTTCGGTGATTACAAGACATTGATAAGCATTATCTACGTACCAAATTTCATTAAAATATTTGCGAGAAATAGCATTTAACGAATTTTGCTTGCATGGGAGGTTCCACGCGCAATGGTGATATTTTTCCCACTTTCAGATCAGAGATGCCTTATTGCAATTTGGCTCCTCACAGTTATTTTCAGAATGTTTGCTTTATTAGTTTTCTTGTTATACCGTTTTATATTTTTGTGAGCGGTGCCACGCCCTTCAAAGAGTTTTCCCAATATAACGGCGTATTACATATTAGTCCTTGTTTGCAGAGGTAACATCTCCTAAATTTTCATTAAAATTGTTGGAGTCGTTTTCGAGTATTGAATATTGAATCAAAACTTTCAAGGGCTAAAAAGTGGGCGTGGCACTTCTTCGATCCCGCCCACTTTTTGAATGTTACAAGGTATTATTAAGCCGTACCCGCTCACCAAATTTTATCCAAATACCTTGTATGGTTTGCGAGTTATGACTAAATCAAATTTAAAATTTAGGGCAGTGCCACGCCCCCTGGTGAGCACTTACAAAGTTCAAACCTAGCTCATTCTTCATTGTATGCTAGTATATAACACTATTCCAAGTTTCATTAAAATCGCTGTAGCCGTTTTCGAGAAAAAATATTGGCACAGAAATAAGTACAAACAAAAAACCAAACATACAATTTTAGCTCGTATAAGAAGAGAAGATGGGGAGAAGGGTCTCTTCGAACTGTTTTTTTGTCTGACTTACCGTTTATGAGATATCGCGACTTAAAAACCATTCAAAATTGAACTTTGTACTAGGTACACTACTAACCACTTTTTAACAGAGATACCGTCTTGGAGATACTTTGAAAAAAAGTTTTTTTTTAAATTTTGGGTTTGTTGAAAAAATATCTCCTAAACTATAGATCATACGAAAAAAAAATATATGCAGCTTGTAGTGCAAGTAACGCCCTATAAGGTATTTTTACTTTAAACGTGTGACACACCGTTCATGAGTTCATGTGAGCACTCATAAGCGGCTTGAATAATTTACTAATTTTTTTACTCACTCGTTAATTTATGGCTTTAACATGAGCTGCGAAATCGAAGTGCGTGAAAAAATTTGTAACATATTTAACGAAAATCCAAATTGGACTTCCAAAGCAATCGCTAGAGAAGCTTAGGTTTCACGGAATTTCGTTTCGCGTGTTATT
Source organism: Calliopum simillimum (assembly GCA_951812925.1). NCBI lineage: Eukaryota > Metazoa > Arthropoda > Insecta > Diptera > Lauxaniidae > Calliopum > Calliopum simillimum. The sequence continues at coordinate 82,132,525 of OX638372.1, read as the reverse complement.
AAAACCAATAAGGAACGTCTGACCGTTATTAAAAAGCAAGAAAGTGGTAAGGTTTTGTTAATCCTAATTCTGCCAAGAAGTTGATAGCTCTTCTTAAGAAAAAATTCCATTATATTGGAAAGAAAAGTAGATGAGAAAGTCCAATGCTCTGAGGCCTTTGGCAGAAAAGTTAAAAAGGAGGAAGGGCTTAAGTCATTTAAAGTCCAGAAAGTTCCGGACAGAAAGCGAGCCAAAATATTGTACTTTACCGAGAATTCATTAAAAAATTTGACTGTTGCATTATGGACGATGAGACTTTCGTACTTGGTGACTTTTCGCAGCTTCCAGGTGTCGATTGTTATGTTGCAGATCATAAAAGAGATGTTCAAGAAAAGTTTAAGATCCAAAAAAAGACGAAGTTTACAAACAAGTTTTTGGTGTGACAAGCAATCTGCAGCTGCAGTAGGCGAAGCAGTTCATTTCTTTCAACTGGGACGATTAACACCGAAATATAAGTACATCCAGGAGTGCTTGCAAAAATATCTTTTACCATTTATTAGACAGCATGAGGTCTCAACTTTTTTTTCGCCAGATTTGGCTTCGTTCCATTACAGCGAATCTGCAGTTGAATGGTATGAAAAGAACGCGGATTTTGTACCTAGATATGCAAATCCTCCTAACTGCCCGAAGCTCAGACTCATCGAGAGATATTGGCCTCTGGTAAAAAGGATTATGAAGAACACAGATTGCTGAACAAACCAAACATTTTTCAAGAAAATGGTTAGTCTCAAGTGAACAAATCTCTGAAGATACGATTAAAAGTTAAATGGGAGGTCAGAAAAAATTAATTTATTCAAAAAAACCAATAATGTTTAATATATTTATAATAAAAGTAAACATGAATAAGATTTCTGTTAAAAAAAACTTATATTTTTTGTTTTAATGTCAACTAGTTTAAAAGTTGTTTGAGTTAATTCGTGCACTAATTTCAGCGAGCGCAAGCCTTATAAGCTCCAATGTAATTTACCAATAATTTTCTCCTAAAGTAACCAATAGCGAGATATTTGCAAAAAACTGATTTGAGGCGCCAATTTTTTCCATTTTTAATAGTGAAACATTTTCCATTACCATTAAAAGAATTTTAAATGCGCATTGTTTAAACAAAATTTTTGAAAACATCGAATAAAAACATCGACGCTAAAAATCGATTTTGCAAAAAAATCGACCTCAAAAAATCGATGCTAAAAACAGTCAATATTTTTGTAAAACGATGTTTCATCAACATCGATGTCGCAGCTCTAATATTTACATATAATACTTAGGAAACTATTTCAAAACTATTTGTAAGCTGCCAGACAAATCTGGCTATTATTGTAGATCTCCCAGACACATTTAAAATGACGTCGCACATCCGCTGGAAACATACGAATTAAAAAGAAAAAACGGCAAACGAAGAAGAAAATAGCGATGATCCCAAATCTAAAGGAATTATTTAAATCGGTCCAGCTGATTTTTTTAAAAAAATTAACAACTTGCACCGAAAAAAAACAGATAAAACGGAAGTGCCTTCCTTTATTTACTTGTGCCTCGCTTAAAACAAAGAAATCAAAGAAAAGCTCTACATACTTTTGAGCGCAATGATTCAAGATTGGACCAGACAGAAAAAACTAGATAGATATTGAAAAAAAAAATGCAATTCCTGCGTTTTAGAAAACGGAAAAATTAACGAATGAAGTTTAGTTTATTGACTGTTTTTTGCTTGTATAGTACTAATGAAAGTACCAACGCACTTTTTAATTGAAATATGATAAATTTATATTGAACTCAACAACAGACGCAAACAAGTGTTAACATGGAAATTGATTACATATGTATGTATGTTTCGGCTATTTTCACATACATTGAGTCACAGAAGTATTTTGCATACAAAAAATTTTCAAAAATTTGAACTTATACTCAACTTTTAGCCGTTTTTTTTATAAGCTTCGAATCAATGGAACGTTAACCATTTCATAAAAAAAAAAAATAATATCTGTGGACTTCTGACAAAACAACATCGACATGTCTCTATGATTTCTTGTTCCAGAGATATAAGGGTATCCCATAGTTCACGCAAGATTTGAACTTAGCGTCATTTGTGCGGTGTAGTGTTATGAACCAAAAGAAAAAAAAAAGAAAAGCTGACACTTTAAGATTAGTAAAAATGTATGGAAAGAGGAGATTCAACGCTGCATCAACGAAATTGAGCCACATTATTGAAAAGTAGTTAATCAATTTTTAGGCTCTCCTAAAAAAATGCCAATTTCGAGTTAGGTTGTTTTGTCAAAAGTCCACAGATATGTTCTAACCACTTTAAAGAAAAGAATAGATTTATACATTTTTTTTTATAAGGTCACAAAAGTATTTTGCTTTTAAGTAATATTTCACTTTGAGATTATTTATTTATTTTAACGAATTTTCGAATATTTGATATTGATGGAAGATCTCTAGCTCTGTAAAAGAACAACATTCTCAAAAACGGGCTACAACTCTAACCCAAAAACTTTTTTTACGTCTAACTTTATTTTTTCAGCCAGACGAATCCACGGGAAGAGTTAGCGATGAACTCTTTCAACGCAGGAGTTTCGTGCTAGTTTCGAGCTGACCTTGAATGAAAAGCGTTTTCCGGATAACCTTAAACTTTCCCGGAAAATCCCAAAATACTTTTTTTATTTCTAACTTTATTTTTTTCAGCCAGACGATGGAAATATTTGACGACCATATCATTTGAATGTAGAACTTGCACTCTCACCATTCACCATTATTCCGTTTGCGTTCTTCAAATCAGAAAATGTCCTAAAACAGGAGAATATTGAGTCAGTATGTACAACACAAATATTTACCATAGGGTAAGCTGGGGTACATTTGACACCGGAAACGAAAACATTACTAATTAGAGTGGAAGCAACGTAATGAACTTTGGCAGATCTCTTTCAACTCCTCCCGTGCTAATACGCTTTTTTAACTTTTTGTGTTTTTTTTTTTTTTGTAATTTTCGGCATCTTGTTCGTAAGGGTTTTGTAAATAAAGTTGTATTGTTTTTTGATAGTAAGTATGAAAGTTTGGTAGCACTAACCTTTATAATTAATAGAATAAAAGAGTTTTATATCAGGTCAAATAGTTTAAATTTTAAAATATTTTTAATCCTTCAAGAGATTTTGGGGCACATTTGACTGTTGCCGAAGAGGCACATTTGACGTTCGTTCAGACATATTTGTTTGTGTTTTTAATAAGATTTTCTAGTTTTATCTTTTTAAAGATATTTTATGCCACTACAAAATGAAGACGAGCAGACGCGAGGGTGATGAAAAAAAGTTAAACATGCTATTTCTAATATCGGAAGCCAACGAGAAACCCCGACTTCCGCCACAGAATCCACTTTATTCGATTTGATATAATTTGTTACCTTTGTTTTATCTACAATACAAGAATTTTGCATAGATGCTTTCCAGGATTTCTACCACTTATTTTAATTTGAAAATCTGGATGGATGAATTCCCGAAGTAAATATATTGATTCCGATCGAAATCGGAATTGAGAACATGACTGATTATTTCAAATATATTGCTTTGTACCTAAAATCCCCAAAAATAACGTATTTTCGAATTTCATCCCCACTGTTAAACTCATTTAGAATAAACCTTGTTGTTCCAAGATCATGACGAGTTCATACAAGAAACATTTTTTAACCCATTACATTCTGTTTTTAACCATTTTTCCTTTAACCGTGCTATTATGAACTAAAATATTCTACGGAAAATTTCTCTAGGGATCACCTAAGATGAAAGATGCATAAAACTTAAGAAAAATTAATCAAAAATGTAATGTGAGAATCTTCAAATGTATATTTTAATGATTTTTGGCTTTCGGGATGAAATTTTGACTTTTTAGTGATCAGAAACTATTTGTGAAATGGGCGTGATAACAAATTTTTGGAACTGCGTTTTTTTGTATGTACTTACATACGCGTCGTCTATTTCTGAAAAAAACATTTTTTTTGCATAAATTAATGTTAAATAGCTAATTTTTTGCATTTATTTACTTACTTTGAAGTTTGAGCCAAAAACGCTGTCAAATATATTATTACGTCATAGTTATGCTACCGTTGCCAGATTAGGGAATCGAAACCTACATTTAGGGTCATTTTCTGCTTTTGAACACAAAAATTTTTTATATTTTTTTTGTTGTTTAAGTTAATCTGAAACACAATATTTTAGCATTGTTTTCTTTCAGTATTTTTTTAAAATATTTAATTTTGAATTCAATGAAAAGAAATTTGTACCTACATATTTTTTCGTGTATCTATTTAAATATTTTGACACAAAAACATATATGTACATTAGGGTGGGCCGATTTGAAAACTGATCTCGGCTACCCCCCTATGTGAAAGTTCATTCAATTCTATGAATATTTGCCCAAGGAACTACATATATCTCTGCGTTCAACTTTAGTTCGGCGCATTTTTGATCGAAAATTGTACCTTTCATCAATATTTTTTTTTATTTTCATACTCAATTTTAAAAATTTTTATAAAGACAAAAGTAATGTCATTATATGATTTGGCTGGTATTCTGTCAGTAATCAACTAAATTGCGTTCTGTTTATGGGTTCAATAGCCGATTATTATGACCGACTTTCAAAATAAACGATTCATATTTTTGGATGAATTTTTTCAAACAAAATACCAACCTAGGCTGAAAGTTCATTCAATTCTATGAATATTTGCCCAAGGAACCATACCTCTACGTTCAACTTTAGTTCGGCGCATTTTCAATTGAAAATTAAGGTAAAATTTTTTGTAAAAAAAAAATAAAAAATAAAAAAAATATATTATTTTGAGATAAAAACCTTTTAAGATTTTTCAAAAAATGGCCGCCATTTTGTAAATTTTCAAAATTTTCCAAATTTAAAAATGGAAATTAAATTAACGTTTAAAATGCTATGAGAATCCGAAAACAAAAATTAAAAAAATTTATTTTTGACGAAATGGCGGGACTTAGAAAAAAAAATTGCATCGATTTTTCGCAAAAACACCACTTGGACACTCTGAAGTTCCATGCCCATAACTTGGAAAAAAAATTAGTTTTTTTTCGCAAAACTAATAATGAGAGGTTTCAATGCTAAGCACTTAGAATATCTCTGTGAATTTTTATAAAAATCTGAGAACCCAACTGCAAATTTCGACAAAAGTGAGATGATCACAGCCACTATATAAAACAAATATATCCGGGATTCTTTGATAGTGTTATCACGCCTATTGTATTGCAAATATTTCTGTTGTACACACTGACTCAATAATCCCCTGTTTTAGGTGTCATTTTTATACCTTTTTAAAAAAATGGTAAAAATGACCCATATGTGAGCGATGTAGAGGGTTAAAGTTTCATATAAAAATATACCTCGAAGCATCCGGCATAAGTTTGCTGAGCACATGATACACCTCAGAAATAAGGATGAAGAACCTTAAATTTGGCGGTACACATTTTGATACAAAGCTACGACCCCGCCCTAACTTCGTATGACAGGAAGCCATGTTCTTCCGCAGATTTTGTTAATATTCATAGAATTTTATTTTTTTAATCCAAAAAACCACAGTGCCCAATGTCAAATCCCTACCTCTATGCGATAGCCTTTTTATTGAAGTAAAATCAATATCATGATGTAAAACTAGATAAAATACATTTTTTTTTTTTTGTACAATAATTTCAAATTATTGCTTATTATTAGAATATCCATAGAATATCTTTTGCAAATTTTTGGCATTTTGTTATATACGAGTATGTTCGCTATAAATGAATTCTAGAATACAGAAAAAAAAATATTTTACAAACAATATAACATTCTTTTAATTATTAGCAAAAAAAAGTGGTAATAACTGTCTTAAATATGTCCATCAGAACAAATGTATTTTGTTTTTTTGCTATGTACATAACCCTAAAAGTTTGAATTTAATGCTGTAAAATAATAATTTTTTCACACTTCTAGCCTAAAATACAGAAACTGCCTTTCCACAGTTAGCAAGTATGTGTATATGCACATACGTTAATAATTTAAAAAAAAAAAATCCATTCGCTGTATAAAAAATCGTGCGCTAAGCTTTTATTTGCCATTTGGTTAACTGCAGGTCTAGAGTACACGCACCTTTTTGTCTTGATCAAACGGATACCATCTACTGGACACTATATTGTTCTTCAAAACACAACAGTATGGAACAAAAACAAAAAAGTAAGCGAATCAACTCTTAGATATTATTAAACAAATAAGCCAAGTTCACTATATTTTACTTTTAAGTATGTTAATATTTTTACCATAATATTTGAATATGCAAAAAAACGCAAATTTTGAGTTAATGATGCAGAATTATTCGTTATATCTGACCTGGATAGTGAAAAGGGGGGCTTACGTGCGAAAACAAGATTCATCTTCTTCCAAGGGAGAATGACGCAAAATTAGGCGTTGTTCGAAGTAAATTTTTTCACTGGAATAGTCTTTATTTATGCATGAAAAATAAAGTGCGAAAAGTCCATTGCGAAACCGTTTCTGCATAAAAAATTGTTCAAGGTCAAAGGTCGGAAAAATCAGTTTTTTTAAATATCTTTCAAACAGTTACTCCTAGAGAAAAATGTTGAGTCATAATTATGTAGCTCAGGAAAATACCTACTAAATATGCAAAAATTGTTTTCGTTCTACTTGCAGTTTATGAGATATCAATTTAAAAAATTTTATTCAACTGTAAAAGTATAAATAAATATATACTTATTACTGATATTACTAATTTACTAATATCTATACTAATATTATAAATGCGAAAGTAACTCTGTTTGTTTGTTACCTTTTCACGCCTAAACCGGCAAACCAATTTCGATGAAATTTGGTATGGAGATAATAAGAGACCCTAGGATGGACATAGGATAGTTTCTAAATCTAAAATGTGCCTTAAAAGGGATGAAAAGAGGGGTGGAAGTTTGTATGGCAAATCAATAATTTCTTGAATACGTATATTCTCAATTCACATAGATGGCGTAGATTTTGATGTTGTTTACATTTTGAAAAATAAATAAAATTTGAAAAACAAATTAACAAAAACGTATGTGTGTTTCTGTTTTAACAGCAGGGCAAGCCGCGCTGAAGCATCTTTGCATGCAAACAAGCGCATCTTTCGTGCTGAATGCTCCCTTCCATTTTGTATAGGCATATCCATCTCAAGTGTATGAACAAGATGCGCTTCCCCTTCCTTTCCACCAGAAAAGGAAGGAGATGCGCTTCCTCTTCCCTTCAGTTGGGAAATAAAGAAGATGCGCTTCTTCTTTCTTTTTTCGTTCCAAAAATATATGAGCTACATATGTAAGTGAATAAAATTTTAAGAGTGTTATAGAAGCAATGGCATAAAGGCAAGACCATCTAATTGCTGTTAGGGCACGCCACGCAACTCAAATAACTGCCGAGATCATCAAACAAGGTCAAGCAAAAAGGTGAAGTAACTTTTATGCAAAATTCCGACACTTCAGAATACGACATATTGAAAATCTATTATACAAAGACTAAAAGAGTAAAGTAAGATGAAGACCTACAGAGTTTTAAAAGTACCAGGCGACACAGATTAAGGCAGATTTCAATCAGCTACCGGGACATAAATTTTACACCTGCACGAAAAACAGGGAGGTACAGAACAAATTTAGAGAAAAGAAATCACAGAATTTCCCAAGTATAGTAGGTATGGTTTGGCAAGCCATATGCACATGTGGACTGGGAAGTAGTTTTTTTTTTTGTAACATAGGGTATAAAAATTTCGCAAATTGATATTGACGAGTGTCTTAAAAAACGTCTTTTGCTATTTTGCTTGCCCTGTTTTAGTAACCTCTGACTATTCTAAAGCTATTTTAATATAACGATTTAAGTAATAATTTTGATTTTAGTATATTTTAACATCATTTTTTATTTTAAACGTATTTTCCATAGTCCCTTATTAGTTAGAGGTTTGTTTTTTAAAATTGTGCGGACATTTTAAAATTTATCTGGTGAAATTTGGGCAAACTTTACAAGTTATTTTGATAAAATTTGGCTGAGGGGTGGTGACTCTCCATACCTTGCAATGAGGTTGGAGAAGTTCCACGCCCACTTTTTTCACAATTAGAAGATTTTATTCAATATTAAAAGGCTCTTTCTAATAGCTAGGATTCTTATGTGGTATGTCGTTATGTTCGTTAACTCGAAAAATGGCGTGACATTACAAAAAAAAACAAGTGAGTGTGGCACCTCCCATACAAGTAGAACACATTTAATGTTATCTTTAGGGAAACCTTTGAGCTATAGAAGTAATAAGATTTGATGTGGATCAGTAAATAAGAAAATTTGATCAAAACTTGATGTGAAGAGAGGTATAAAAAAAATAGCCCAAACGTAGGAAAAAGTAGAAATAGCACATTTGCGCTCTTCAAAAAATTAAGTATTGGATATAGGATTCTTTTTAATTCTAGAATATTTTGATGTCTTAGTGGTATTTTGAAGTCCCATAGTTTTGCATTCGTTAAAGAAGTCCATAACGCTACCATAACTGCAAAAATCTCAAAATGGCAAAAAGTGGAGGCAGGACTATAGCGCTCTAAGGTATCAATACTAACTACAAAAAATTTACAAGATTGCGGACATAAGTGGAGAAAACCGTATGGTACCCTCATCGAAGCAACTGTACGAATCTTAATCAAGGGTCTTAATAAAAAATAAAATATTTTATAGGAAATAAATATTTGTTAATAGCTTTTGGGTTAGTATTATGTTTACTTTTTATTCTACCCATAAATAAAAAACAAATAAAAAATTTAAAAAAATTCATTAACGATTTTTTAATTGATAAAAAGCAAAGTGGAAAATAAATGCATCTCATACCTCACATTTTGATATGTTCGTTTGTGAATGTTACCATTTCACTCAAATTTTTATAATTATTTAAATATTATGAAGATTGATGCAAGTTTGGAGAAAAACTAGGCTATTGGAAGTACAAATGCTGCGCAGACGAAGTCGCGGGTAAAAGCTAGTAAATAATAAATGTGAAAGTAACTCTGTCTGTCTGTTTGTTACCTTTTCACGCCTAAGCCGGTGAACCAATTTAGATGAAATTTGATATGGAGATAGCATGAGATCTTAGGATGGACATAGGATAGTTTCTACCTCTAAAATGATCCTCAAAGGGAGTGAAAAGGGGGTGGAAGTTTGTATGGCAAATCAATAATTTCTCGAATACGTATTTTCTCAATTGACATAGATGGCATACATTTTTTTTGTTGTTTACATTTTGAAAAATAATTAAAATCTTAAAAATAAAAACGTATGCATGAACATATCGATACCTTGGAGCGCTATAGTCCTATCTCCACTTTTTGCGATTTTGAGATTTTTGCACTTGTGGTACCGTTAGCAGGGGTGACTTTAACATCCGGGGGCGACTTTAACCGGCAAGAAAATATTTATAATTATCCAGCTGAAAATTGCAACTTTTTGCCTCAAATTGGATTTTGAGCAATTTTTCGATTTTTTCATATGGCTATATCTCGGTAACGAGCCGGAAATATTGTTTTGATGACTTCAGCAATGTTGTAGCTTTTAAATAGAAGAAAAAAAATGCCGAACAAACTTAACCGAAAAAAATTCATCTAGTGCCTTAAAATCGCAAAAATGACCATAAAATCCTTATATGAGCCAACTTTGCAAAACGCTCTAGCAGAATTACTTGTTTCGGCGAGTACTTTCGACGCCTTATAACGGATTTTAGTTCACTTTTCATGTGTCGCACTTTGTTATGAAATAAAAATTTCATAACATCAAATCACATCAATTTTGACATAAAAAAAAATTATAACTTAAATTATAACATGATGATATTTACACTTTGTTTTTCATCATTAAAATAACGTTAATAATTTTTTTTTTTTTTTACTTTTTATCTGTTTTTTATTTATGGGTAGTGTATAGAATAAACATAATGCAAATAACCCTAAAACTGTTCACAAATATTTATTTTCCATTAAATATTTAACTTTTTTCTTAAGACCCTTCATTAAGATTCGTAAAGTTGTTTCGTCGAGAGTATAGTACGGTCTTCTCCATTTATTTCAGAAATTTTGTAAATTAAAGCGCTATATTCCTATCTCCACTTTTTGTGATTTTGTGTTATGGACTTCTCTACCGAATGCAAAACTGTGGGACACCAAAATATTCGAGAATTCAAAAAAATCATACCTCCTATTTTTTGAAGACCGTAAATGTGCTTTCTCTACATTTTTACTACATACGTTTGGGCTATTTTTTTATACCTCGTATCTTCTCACCTCAAATTTTGAACAAGTGTTCTTAATAACTGATCCACATCAAACCTCTGTATTACTTCTACAGCCCAAAGGTTTCAATAAATATGTGTTTTACTTGCTTTAAGGCATAGGTGGGGTGACTTTAACCGAAAAATTTCATTCATTGATTTTACATGCTATACTTTTAACGATCCAAAATCAGGGTATCAGGTTTTGGAAACTTAAGTTCACTTAATTTTTTGGCATATTTATATAGGCAATCGTCCTAGGCAATGGAATGTTTTCAACGACGCGATTAAAAAAAAAAACTAAAATTTTTGATAAACATAGTGCGACACATGAAAAGTGAACTAAAATCCGTTATAAGGCGTCGAAAGTACTCGCCGGAACAAGTAATTCTGCCAGAGCTTTTTGCAAAGCATAGTATATAAAATGTACAGAATATTTAACTTTGACAAACACGTTTGCAGCATAATTTTAAATTACCTATCAAACAGAATGTTTTTTGTTTACATTTGCAAAGATTTTGGTGCAGGTGTTCCTCAGGGCTCACTATTAGGACCAATCCTTTATAAAATTCTTTTATCTGATTTGCCAGAGTCGGGTCCAAATATGCTGACGTTAGTTTAAGCAGATGATATATTTCTGCTGGCTTCAAAACCAAGAATATCACATGCAAACAAACTGCTAAACAACCACTTGCAAGTCCTTGATGCATTTTTTGACAAATGGAAACTAAAGTTAAACATAAGTTAGTGCGAAAGCATAGTTCTTAAAGGCACTAAAAAGCACTTGTTTCCAAATGCCAGAAAACATATTGCTGACATTAAAGTCAATGGTCAAGTTATTGCATCTAGAGATCAAATCAAGTACCTGGGGGTAATCTTACATAGTAATTACATATTTGTATCGCATATCAGATACGTAATTGCGAAGGCAAAAAGAGTATTCGGTCTATATATCAATATGTTGAAATGTGCAAAAACACTAAGTAAAGGAATCAAACTAAATTGCTACAAGCAAATCATTCGGCCTATAATTGGGTATGGCTTTCCAATTTGGTTTAACATATCGTCTCATCAAATGGAAAGATTGCGAAAATTTGAAAGAAGCATTGTAAGGATTTGTTCTGGAATTAAAGATAAGCGCGACAGAAACGGAGTTTTCAGAAGGACTTTGAATGAAGTTGTGTACAACAAAAGTAAGCTCAAGAGAATTGATAACTACCTAGTTGAATCAGCCATTAAGTTCTCTTTTGGAAAACAACTTGATACAAAATTAGATAAATAAAGAGAATACCATCATATTTCCCATTCAACAAAAATATTTATCCCCAATATTTTTAAATGTACTTAACAATAATAATAACATATATGTAAATACGAACCCGCGTGAAAAAGAACGGTGGTCACTAATAATACTGATAAGCACTAATAGTGCATAAGTGTTTTCGCGGTCGAACCACTAATGAACACTTACCGTGGCAAATAAACCACTGATGACCACAAATAGTGGCAATTGAGCCACTGATGACCACGAATAGTGGCATGGAACCACTGATGACCACAAATTCAATAAACAAATTCAATTCAATAAAACACTCAATTTCTTATTCTTCACAGTATCCAAAGTTTCGTCTTCAGGTAAGTCTACCCATCCACCGTAGGCGACATCGATTTTGTTGCTGTAATTCTCGAACTCGCACAAAATGCAAATTTCCAGATCCATTCTGTGAATAAAAAGCACATTTACTCTAACCTCAAAACATTTCGCTAAATCCAAAATTTTAGTCGTAACAACTATCGTTCATGCACAAACCGTAATGTAATAAAATTCTACTTTTAAACTTATGTTTCTGTTAAATTATAGATTTCAAAAGCAAACTCTATGTTAATTAAATGTACACACTGGGCCTCAATAAGTAACAGGTGCGAGTTTAATCTCAAGGAAAACTGAATACGTACTTCGATATAGGGGAGACTGGGGCACATTTGACACAAAATTTTCAAAGGCCTGTATCTTTGAAAATTATTGCACGATCTTAATACTCTTTACTGTTTCTGAAACATTGATTATTTAAGATTAAAACCAAGAAAAAAAAAATTTTAAAAAGACTGCATTAAGAGTACTTTTTAAAACTTTTTCAAAAAAAGTCATTTTGTCAAATGTGCCCCAGGTACGGGGCACATTTGACATTGCAAGGGGCACATTTGACACTCACAAAAATAAAATAAGTCGATGTCAAATACGTATTTAGTGCGTGAACGTGAAGTTGAGGCTGTATTTGTTGGAGTTGGTAGTTTAAACTCAATTGCACTCCTCAAATTCAGGCAAAAATCTTCCACTTCCGGTTTTATAAAAACCCAACTTAATGGTGAAACTCTTCTCAAATAACTGATCTTGTATGAGGTATAGCCAATTAAGTACTTACTTCTACAAATTTCTCCCACATAAAAAAATGGGTTTTTGGATTTTTCGCCAAATTTCCCACGGACAATATATAAGCATAAAGTACAATTTCCAACAATACCCTTAATGAAAACATCAACATAAAATGTATGATAAGACCCAGTTTGGTGGAAATTTCTTTGGTCTGGATTTTGGGTAACACCATCGTCAAGATATCTGCAGCGCTTTCACATGATAGGGCGTATTTCAAATTAATTTGATTATTATTAAAAACTTCGCATACATGATGAACTTTGATGTCAATATGTTTACTTCGGAAATTCATCCATCCAGATTTTCAAATTAAAATAGGTGGTAGAGGTCCTGGAAAGCATCTATTCAAAAATCTTGTGTTGTAGATAAAACAAAGGTAAACAATTATATTAAATCAAATGAAATAGATTCTGTTCGGAAGTCGAGGTTTCACTTCGGTTTCCGATATTAGAAATATTAGCGTATTTAACTTTTTTTCATCACCATCATGTCCGTTCGTTTTCATTTTATAGTGACATACCATATATTTAAAAGATAAAACTAGAAAATCTTTTAAAATACACAAACACGAACGTCAAATGTGCCCCTTCGGCAAAAGTCAAATGTGCCCCTTCGGCAAAAGTCAAATGTGCCCCAAAATCTCTTGAAGATTTAAAAATATTTTATAATTTAAACTATTTGACCTTGACAAAAAACACTTTTATTCTATTAATTATAAAGGTTAGTGCTGCTTTCAAAAAACAATACAAATTTATTTGCAAAACCTTTACGAACAAGATGCCGAAAATTACAAAAAAATACACAAAAAGTTAAAAAAGCGTATTGGCGCTGGAGGAGTCGCAAGAGAACTGCCAAAGTTCATTACGTTGCTTCCACACTAATTTGTTATGTTTCTGCATTTCAGGTTTTTGGTTCGATTGGCGTGTTCACACCGAAAATGGCAAAGTCAAATGTGCCCCGGTGTCAAATGTACCCCAGCTTACCCTATTATTGATTCTTGATGAAAAATTCGTTGGATTCAAAATCTTATCTGTTCCTTTTGCAAAATTATGCTTTTTTTTTTTTCATTTACACACACATTTTTCACTTCCGCATAAAGAAGAAATGTATATATCCAGCAAACATTTTCAATCGCGGACAATCTTCCATCTTTTTAAGGATTGTTGTACTTAAGAAATGAAGTACTTGTTTCATAAAATGTAAAATGTATCGAATAGTATTTTGTTAAATGTTGTTTGAAAAATACTTTTCATTTTTATTCTAAAATAAACTTTATGAACAAAAGGTTATGGGACCAGGAGCTAACAAGAAAAAATTGTCATAAAAAAAAAAAAAAAAATATTATATAAAAAAAAAAAAAAATAAATTTGTATTTTGCTACAATCAAAAAAAAAAAATTTTTAAATTGCTGCATAACGAAGGATGTCTACAAATTCGATGCCACAAATTAAGCGGCTCAAGGGGCGTGAAAACTTTGACCAGTGGAAGTTTGCTGTTGAAGCCTATTTGCAGATGGAAGATCTCTGGAAGTGTATTCAAGGCACGGAGACGGATGCAAAGAAAAATACCGTGGCGAAATCTAAATTAATTTTATTGGTGGATCCAATGCTATATGTGCTAATTCAGAACCATGCAACACCAAAAGACATTTGGACAAGTCTACAGCGTGCATTTCAAGATTCTGGATTAACAAGAAGGGTTAGTCTCTTGAGGAAATTGATATCAACTCGGATGGAAGATTGTGAATCAATGGAGGACTTCGTGAACGTTATTATAGGAACAGCAAATAAATTAACGAGTGTTGGTATGAAAGTATCAGACGAATGCGTTGGAACTCTGATGTGAGCGGGCTTACCGCAGATATATCAGCCGATGATCATGGCTATTGAAAGTTCGGGTGTGGATATAAGTGGTGACTACGTGAAGACAAAATTGTTGCAGGATATGCAAGTAAGCAGTAAGGAAAAATCTGCGTTGCTGGGAAAAACGAGTAAGTTTTTAAATAATAAATCCCCTAAAGGTCCTAAGTGTTACAGTTGCCAAGAGTTTGGACATATCAAAGCGAATTGTCCAAAAGGTAATCAATTAATTCCATTAATACGAACTTGTACAGTCAAATTTGCAATGAACAAAAACCGACGCTACAAATATTAACTTGGAAATTGGTGACATATGTTTCGGCTATTACCACATACACATATATATATTTGCATATATATATATGTACATAGCCTCATCAGACCTATTTTAGTTAATCTTTGCTTCTTACTAGAATCGAACCGCAGCCTTCTGCATTCTAATGAAAGAGTGCAGAAGACCTCTACCACTTAGGCCACGCTACGGAACGGTCTACCTCGTCAAAGATCCTCACATAAATAACACTGTTGTTGTTATTTATGTAAGTACACTTGTTGCTATCAGCTGTGTTCATTGGAAATATTTTCTTAATTGTTATTATGTTGAATGCACTCTCAAATTTGGTTTTGAGACATGCTATCTTCCACAATTCACAATTAATATCCCACTGTTGTGGATTATTTGTCCACTGCTAGTGAGATTCTTGCTCTCGCAAGGTTATAATTGTAAATGTTAGAGTTCTAACATTAATAGGCGGGTTCACCTTTCTCAATATTAAATGATTTTTCACAAATTAAAATGATTTTAATTTTGCTTTTTAAGACTGCTATTTTTGAATATTCCATTAATACGAACTTGTACAGTCAAATTTGCAATGAACAACAACCGACGCTACAAATATTAACTTGGAAATTGGTGACATATGTTTCGGCTATTACCACATACACATATATATATTTGCATATATATATATGTACATAGCCTCATCAGACCTATTTTAGTTAATCTTTGCTTCTTACTAGAATCGAACCGCAGCCTTCTGCATTCTAATGAAAGAGTGCAGCAGACCTCTACCACTTAGGCCACGCTACGGAACGGTCTACCTCGTCAAATCAATCGTAATCAATTAAATTCGAATCGGAAGGACAAAAATAAAAAGAAGACAATGTTTGCAGCAATGAGCGCTAGACAGCAAGGGAATAGTGATTGGTTTTTCGATTCTGGTGCAACTTCTCACATGTGCAACGATGCATCTGCTTTTCAAAACATAAAGAACTGTCAAGAATTTAAGATTGTCACAGCAAACAATTCTTCAATGAAAGGTGACTGTGTAGGAAATGTGAATATGGCTGTACTTAACAACAATAAAACTAATGAAATTTATTTGCGTGATATTTTGTTAATACCTGAGGCACATGTAAATTTATTATCCATTTCAAAAATTGTGGAGAATGGCCACAAAGTTGTTTTTAATTCTTCTGGATGTCAAGTCATTAATCCTGACAAAGATGTTGTTGCAACTGGCAGTATCGTAGATGGGATGTTTAAACTAAATCGCTCAAAAACGACAGTATGTGTTGCGATTAGGTCATCCATGTTATGAAAACATGAATAAATTGCAAAGTTTTTTTGAAGGGGCAGAAAAAATGAGTTTCAAGAAAGAAGACTGTGTAGTATGTCTTAAGGGGAAAATATCTCGTTTATCATTTAAAGATATTGGAACAAGAGCTAAAGGTCTTTTGGAAATCGTTCATTCTGATTTGTGTGGTCCCATGGAAACATCGTCATTCAGTGGTTCAAGATATCTTTTGGTCTTTATAGATGATTACTCGAGGAAAGTGTTTGGTTATTTTTTGAAGACAAAAGAACAAGTAGCCAATACTTTCGAAGAATTTAAGAAGCTAGTTGAAAATCAATCTGGAAGAAAGATCAAAATTTTACGAACGGATAATGGGACTGAATTCTGCAATAAAAAGATGGAGATTATAATGAAGTCAAATGGTATACTCCATCAACGGACTGCACCCTATACACCACAACAAAACGGTATGGCAGAGCGCATGAACAGGACATTGATTGAAAGAGCGCGCTGCATGTTGATTCAAGCAAATCTCAACAAGAGATATTGGGCTGAAGCGGTTAATACTGCTATATATTTAGTCAACAGGTTACCATGTTAAGGTCTTGAGAATTGCGTTCCAGAAGAAGCTTGGTCTGGAAGAAAACCAACTTTAAAATACTTAAAGGTTTTTGGCTGCAAAGCAGTAGTTCAAGTTCCTAAAGAAAAGAGAAAGAAGCTTGACCCCAAAGGTGTGGAGCTGATATTTGTTCGAGTCTAAAGCATACAGATTTATTAATGCGAAAACAAACCAAGTAACCGTTAGCAGAAATGCAATTTTTCTGGAAAATAAGTTTTTATTAAGTAAGAAAGCTGTCGAGGATGCACGTGATGTATTTTACATTTATCCTGAATGTGTGAATTCCACTGAAGAATTGAGAGAAGAAGATTCAGAAGGTGAGTTCTTCTCTGACTTTGAGGATGCAGAAGGGGATCTTGGTTCAGGTGATTTGAATGGTGAAATAACAATTCGAAATGTTTCTGATATTGCTGATACTCAAGATATGCAAAATCATGAAATTTTATCACAAGATCGCAATGTACATAATTCTTCAAATGAAAATTTTGTCACTGAGGATACGTCCGTAGAAGCTCCTGCACTCAGAAGATCTTCAAGAATCAAAAAACTTCCAGAACGCTATGCAAGTATGGGTGTAGAAACGGAGTTGAAACAAGAACCGAAAACACTTCAAGAAGCTTTAAGAAGTCCACAAGCGTCAATGTGGAAAAAGGCAATGGAAGAAGAGTTGCAGTCTTTGATTTAAAACGAAACGTGGACTGAATGTGACCTACCACCTCAAAAGAAGGCAATTTCAAATAAATGGTGCTTTAAGTTAAAAATAGATGAAAAAGGTGACATTGATCGATTTAAAGCGCGACTCGTGATTAAAGGATACTCACAGCAAAAAGGAATTGATTATGAAGAGACGTTTGCGCCGGTTGTGCGATATTCTTCAATTCGCTTACTATTAGCTTTAGCTGTCTCGATATTGACCAGATGGACGTTGTAACCGCGTTTTTTACAGAGTGGTCTTCAAGAGGATATTCAACAAAAACCCTGGAAGAGTACATTGGACTGCAGTAAAACGTGTTTTTAAATACTTTAAAGGAACAGTCGGATATAAGCTGGAATTTACGCAAGATCAAAATGGCGAAGAAATTGGATACACCGACGCAGATTGGGCTAACGACGTAGCGAGTCGAAGATCCACTACTGGATATTGTTTTATTTTCCAAGGTGGATGTATATCGTGGGGCTCAAAGCGGCAAACAACGGTAGCATTATCAACTACAGAAGCGGAATGTATGGCGTTATCTGCAGCATGTCAAAAGATCGTGTGGCTAAAGGTATTGTACGAAGAACTTACACAAGTGCAACAAGGTTCATGGAAACTTTATTCGGACAACAAGAGCTGTATTGACTTAGCACATAATAACATGTATCATGCAAGGTCAAAGCACATCGATATCCGTTATCATTTTCTACGAGACCTTGTTCAAGAAGAATTTGTTAACATACAACACATAAGTACTCAAGAAATGGTAGCAGACATCCTTACAAAAGCTATACCGAACACGCAATTTACAAAATGTAGAAATAATTTGGGTTGCAAGCACTTCAGTTCTAGTGGGGGTGTTGTACTTAAGAAATGAAGTACTTGTTTCATAAAATGTAAAATGTATCGAATAGTATTTCGTTAAATGTTGTTTGAAAAATACTTTTCATTTTTATTCTAAAATAAACTTTATGAACAAAAAGGATGCATTTAAAGCTCTTCTACGCGAGGTTTCCGCGATAAAAATTTTCCGCGAGTAAAAGAAGATTCCTCCTTACACTCTTCTGGAAGATTATTACGAATCAAACATCTTCGTGATGAATATACAACTCTTCCAGGCGAGTTTTACGCGACAAAACTTCAGCGCGAGCAACAGAAGATTCCTCCTTATACTCTTCTGGAAAATTATTGCGAATCAAACATCTTCGCGATGAATACACAACTCTTCCGGGCGAGTTTTGCGCGACAAAAGATTCCTCCTTACACTCTTCTAGAAGATCATTGCGAATCAAACATGTTCGCGATAAATATACAACTCTTCCAAGCGAGTTTTGCGCAATTGGTGGAATAAAAATTTTTCACAAAAATAAGCTCAAATCGGTCACATAGAGGGGTCGGAGACACCCCTGAACATGTAAAAAATCTATTTTCGACCTTTCCCCATCGATTGGTGCAGTAAAAATGTTTCACCAAAATGGGCCCAATTCGGTCACTTAGCGGGATCAGAGACACCCCTGGACATGTAAAAATCTATTTTCGACCTTTCCCCATCGATTGGTGCAATAAAATTTTTTACAAAAATGGGCCCAAATCGGTCACTTAGAGGGCCCAGAGCCAACTCTGATTATGACCAAAATATATTTTCGACCTTTCCCCATCGATTGGTGCAAAAAAAAATTCACAAAAAAAGCCCAAAACGAATAAAAAAAGATTCGACTAAGTCTCTTCTGGAAGATGGTTTGAAATCGTACTTCTTTACGAATAACCACCAACTCTTCCAGACGAGTTTTACCCGATACAAGATGGCCGACTACGACATGACGTCAGCTCCTGAGAAATTTCGAAAAAATTAATAATTTTTTTTTCTAAAGGGCAATATTTCTGAGGACCGGTATTTTTCACGAAACAAAATGTCAAACTACACGGTATATTTCTAGCGGCACATAAATTTTGACAGATTATTGTACAAAAATTATCAATTTCTTATGAAATTATTTTTATGTCGCCATTTTATATTTTATTTTTTTTTGTATTTTTTTTCAAGTTTTTTTTTCGCTTTAAAAAACATCTTGCGGAGTCGTCTGTTGACCCTTCCTGGGGATCATTTGCAGATTCATTTTGGGGAGTCGCCAGATGACTCTTCCTGGGGATCATTTGCGGATTCATTTTGGGGAGTTGCTAGAGGATTCTTCTAAAACATTCGTAATCGGCCGGACAATTACTCACGCCCGAAACGTCGCGGAAGAGTCGAATGCAACTGTCGCGGACGATTGATTTAATCGCCTAGGCGAATCGAATACGATTCTTCCGCGATTGAAAATGTTTGCTGGGTATGCATATGTATTTGTGTGTATATATATTAAAAATGTATAAATTATATATAATATATATATATGTATATTAGGGTGGGCCAAATTGTATGGAGGAAATTTTATCGACCTCGGCTACCCCTTTACGTGAAAGTTCATTCAATTCTATGAATATTTGCCCAAGGAACCATACCACTACGTTCAACTTTAGTTCGGCGCATTTTCAATTGAAAATTTTACCTTGCGTTTAATATTTATTTTCATACTAAATTTTAAAATTTTTATAAAGACAAAAGTAATGTCATTATATGATTTGGCTGGTATTCTGTCAGTGATCAATAAAATTGGGTTCTCTTTTTACGAAAAGTTTACTTAATAGCGTGGAATTGATTATTTATATTCCAAAAAATTATATCGGTCAGATTATATATATTTATTATAAACGATTCATATTTTTACATAGATTTTTGGTATATTGTTCTGTAAAATTACAAAAAGCGGCTAATTTATTTCCTAAAACTGCCACTAGATGTTGCCCTGGAAAAAAATGAGTGTCAGATTCGGCATCCTAGCATCCAAAAACACTTGGGTTGGTGTTTCAATTGAAAAAATCCATGTAAAAATATGAATCGTTTATAATAAATCGGTTATTTGACCAATATAATTTTTTGGAATAAATATAATCAATTTCACGCTATCAAGTAAGCTTTTCGTAAAAACAGAACCCAATTTTATGAGTTACTGACAGAATACCAGCCAAAACATATTATGATATTACTTTTGTCTCTATAGGAATTTTGAAAATTAAGCATAAAAATAAATATTAAACGCATGGTAAAATTTTCAATCGAAAATGCGCCGAACTAAAGTTGAACGTAGAGGTATGGTTCCTTGGGCAAATATTCATGGAATTGAATGAACTTTTAGCCTAGGTTGGTAGTTTGTTTGAAAAAATGCATCCAAAAATATGAATCGTTTATTTTGAATGTCGGTCATAATAATCGGCTATTTGACCTATATCACCTTTTTAAATATATATAATCAATTTCACACTATCAAGTGAACTTTTTATGTAAACAGAACCCAATTTAATTGATTACTGACAGAATACCAGCCAAATCATATAATGACATTACTTTTGTCTTCATAAACAATTTTAAAATTTAAGGTGCGTTTTTTTCGGCATTCTATCTGGACTTTCTTTAGCACTTTACGATAAATGTATGGGAAAGCAACAACAAATAGCGCAAAGCTAACGCACGTTAAATTAAAGTGGTAAGCTCCGCGGCTAAATATTGTTGCCGTTTGACACCGTTTTTTATTGATTATTAATCGGGTTTTTTTAATCGGTAATTGTGACTTCGCACTTGTTATCGATTGTAAGTTGACATTTGTGTGATGTTGACATTTCTGTGTAGTTTTAATTTATTTATTTTTTGCTATTGCTCGCTCGTCGGCTTTAGAGGTTATTGTGTTTCTTTAAAAAGTGTTTGTTTTATTTATATTTTAATTTAATTGAACGCATTCGCTTCTTCGTATGCCAATGAAATCCCTGTCAGCTATGGCGATAGATACCAAACGTTGTTGTCGCATTCAAATTGGTTATTTGCTGAAAAAACTTTGTAAACGTTTTACTACTGAGGAGCTCATTGAATTTATACCCGGTGATGATGAAGGAACACATCGTCGCCTTAAGAAAATACGCAAACAAATGTGACGTGATACACGCAAAAAATTAAACGAAGAAAAGGATAAGAGTTCCTTGGAATGGAAGAGTGTGACGTATGTATATAAACACGGTTTTGTTTTGATTGAGTTTGATTGGTTTTAAAAAAATTTATTTTTTCATTAGTATTGATGATGTTCTTGATGACTCTGATTCTGATTTACCGAATGGCATGATAACGCTGCAGCGGATAAATCTAAAATGAAATCTAAAAAAGATCGCGAGGATCCAGAGGATGTTGTAGATTTGGCAGATATAAAATCGATTGGCAATGTTTTAAGTGCGTTAGTATGAAAATACTCATTTGAAACTTAGTTAAAATAATAACTTTCCAAATATTTTATTACCAGCAAATCGTCCTGATTTATCCGGCACAAATGCAACTGCGAAATCGAAAAATAAGGATACAAATCGGCGATGATGGAGATAGCAGTAGCGATGATAATGATGGTGACGATGCTATGGAAACAAAACCAGAAGTCAAACGTGGCATGGAAGAGGATTCTAGTAATGATTAGAATATTAAATACAAATAACGCAAATGCAAAGTTTAATTTCTCAACAATTTAAGATAAAGTGAAACTCAACGCCTCAAATCGTAAACGTAAAGCTAACAATGCTACAAGCATGCGCTCAGGTAAAACTTCTACCTCGCGTTATACTGCCGGTGGCAAGGGCATACATCGACCTGTTATACAGCTAAATCGGGCAAATCAGCATATACAGGTAGTGAATACTCATCGAAAAAGGTAAAGGATGATATGAAAAAGAAAGGCAAAGTAGATCCATACGGTTACATACCATTGAGTAGAAATTCCGTAAATAAACGGTAAAATTAATTGAAACAATTCAAAATCATAATTTTAATAATAAAATCTTCTTTAATTTACTATATAGGTCACGCGATTTCGCATGAGTTTAAAAGCGCTGTTAAAACTTCACGCAAAGCAGCATTGAAAGGTGTGAAGAGCAAGATACAAAAATCTTTTAAAAAATGAAATGATTGCGGGTTTCTTTTTAAAATATAAAGTCAATATTTTATTGTAAGCTTGTAAAAAAAAAAAAAACAGTTTGCAAGCAAGGCGTGTTAAATTAATTACTGTATAAAATGAAGTACGCAAACTAAATGATGCATATTTTTTTTAAATATTAGACTTATTTGGATCATTAAATACATTAAAAGTATTAAAATTACTTCTGGCCGTAAGTGACCTGAGAAAATTTCTGAATACATTTATTTTTTCATACAAAAGTTGAACTCGTCTTTGTACACGATTAATTATACATTTACAGTTTATTTAAATCGTCAAAGTATGGCCTCTCAATCAGGCCTGTTCCGTAATCCGTATGGTTTCAATTACTTTTCATTTAGGAGACTTTTTGATGAAAATGGTGAGTCACACGATAAAAAGTATAAGAATCTTTTTTGTGGAAAATTACAGGTTCTACAAATAACATTGACTTGCATTAACGAAAAAGTAACCGTTTAAGAAACATTCTTAAAAACATGGGAAAAATCGAAAAGTTAGGCTTTATCGAATATTTCCGAAACAGATACTTTTTAATAAATACAAATGAATATTATTTATAGAACCTGAAATTCTCCGCAAAAAAGATCCTTTACTTTTTATCGTGTGACTCACCATTTTCATCAAAAAGCCGCCTAACTAAAAAGTAATTGAAACCACGCGGATTACGGAACAGGCCTGAATATGTGTAGTTGTCCACTTATCATCTGGATCCACTCCAGCCATTGTCTCCTCATGAAAATTCAATTTATTGTTGTCATCTAATCAAGTTATCGTATGCGTACGACTTGCCATAACCGGCTTCTGGTATATGCACCTTTAATGCACTTAAGTGTTCTTCCCAATATGGTGCTTGTCGTTGTAGTCCCTTGGCGTACTTTTTCGAAATGTGCTGATGGTAAACTATCCAAAACCAAAGCAGCGACCTTCTTCATATTAATCAAGACCCGGTGGTACATTGCTGCAAAGTGGTCAGACAATTTTTCAACAAATTCATTGCTGATACCCTTCTCTTCAAATAAATTCATAAGTAAATCATATAGATAACCATCGAGCACATCACCAGCAACAGCGTATACTTTATCATTCCACTCGCCTTCAAAAATACACATCTCATAAATTTTTTGGTCATTGGTCGTCCTCCTGTGGTTTTCTTTGTAGGAAATTGTGGCTTGCTACGCATTTCACCCATATCGGGTTCATCAGCATTTGGATCAATTTCGGGTTCTTCCTCAGTGTCAACTATATGATTGACGTTGAAACTGACGACAAATGAATCCATCCAAAGCAGTTGGCACAACTTTTGCTTTTTGTGCTTTACGCTCTGCGACAATTAGTTAAACTCAACCAATTCGCGTTCACCCTTGGTGTGAATGTGATGTTTAATACCACAACCGCAGCTACATCCTAAGCTTGGCTTTTGAACATTTAAAACCATAGCATGTCCATTACCCGAATAATCTGGATTTTTCGACATGTGCCAAATGCTGTAAGTTGCTTTTACCGAAAATATTTTTCAGCGAATTTTCCTTGGCACTGGCGCCGATATTGAAAAAACATAATGTGACTTTGTTCGAACCATTCATTTTTCTGTAGAAAACTATTTAATTTTTTCTAGAAAATTTTGTAAAAAATTAACCAAAAAAAAAAAAAAACCAAGACATAAACAAATGTCAGCTGTTAATAAAGAAGAACATCATTTTCGAAAGTGCCATTCACAATGCAGCGTTTTGTTCGACCCACCGTTAGCACATTTAAGCCCACTTTAAGCCCACTTGCCACGAAAACGCACCTTTAGTATGAAAATAAAAAAAATATTGATGAAAGGTACAATTTTCGATCAAAAATGCGCCGAACTAAAGTTGAACGCAGAGGTATAGTTCCTTGGGCAAATATTCATGGAATTGAATGAACTTTTACATAGGGGGGTAGCCGAGATCAGTTTTCAAATCGGCCCACCCTAATGTATATATTAAATCTTCAAAAAGTTAAATTTTAATTAAATATGTATATACAGTGAGCGTCAAAATGAAGTAAACACCCTGTTTTGAAATTTTCAAATTCTAAAACAAAGCAATTTGGCACAGGTTGATAAGATTTGATTTTGGATAAAGTGATGCGAACACCTGTGTCAAATAGTTTCAGAGATATGACAAATTTGCTTTTTTTAGAATGAGGGGGCGTGACCCCGCCAATTTTTATAAAATTTTTTTTTTTCCCAGTGCTAATTAGGTATGTACAAAACCTTATTTACCCGAGTCAAATATTTTCAAAGATACGAAACATTTCGGTTGTAGGGGGCGTGGCACTGCCCATTATTTTATTGGATACTATTTACTCAAGTATTGTTCATATATGCACTTAATCTTATCCTCCTATGTAAAATATTTCCAAAGATGGGATTGATTGTTTCCTTATTTTCATATAGTATGTAAATAGCGTTTTTCCGACCTTTAACGGCCTGGGGCCACAGTCAAATATCTTCCGATCGGGACCAAATTTTTTTGCATGGTGTCAATCCTTAGAGACCAAAATAAGAACAGAAAAAATTACGTCTTCCATATCAACTAAGTAGCTTAAATTGCTTTAATATTTTTACAGTGCCATATCCTGTTCACTTCACATTACCTGAAATCAAATCTTATTCAAATGTGCCAAATTTCAGAGATATGACAAATTTGATTTTTTTGGAAGGAAGGGGCGTGACCCCGCCCATTTTTTATTAAAATTTTTTTTTCCCAGTGCCAATTACATATGTACCGAGTCTCATTCCCCTGAGTCCAATATTTCCAGAGATACAAGAATTTCAGGTCGAGGGGGCGTGGCATCGCTCATTTTTTATTGAATGCAAATAACTTAAGCATTGTTCATACACGTACTAAATCTCATTCACTTATCTCAAATAGTTTCAAAGATAGGACTGATTCTTGCGATTAAGGCGCCATTTTTCCATATAAATAGAGTTTTTCCGATCGGAACCAAAATTTTTATGATTGAAACTTACACCAATAGGAAAATTTTTAGTTCCTGGGAGAAAGGTTTTTTTCATTTTCAATCTTAACGATAGGTCTAATACATATGCATATATACATTTCTTCTTTATGCGGAAGTGAAAAATGTGTGAGTAAATGAAAAAAAAACATAACTTTGCAAAAGGAACAGATAGGATTTTGAATCCAACGAATTTTTCATCAGGAATCAATAGTATATCGAAGTACGTATTCAGTTTCCCTTGAGATTAAACTCAAACCTGTTACTTATTGAGGCCCAGTGTGTGTAGGGTAATGTAACCGGCTGTGGGCCGTCACCGGTTGTGGGCCACCCCTTGTATTTTTTGACGTTTATAAAATATGACAGATCTGAGTATGAGGTTATGTGTACATTGACAATAGACAGTATTAGTGCAAACACTGAAGTGAAAGGACGCATCTGACCCTCAGCTACAACAAAACAAAAAAAATTGACGAAGACATTTTCAATAAAGTAAGTTCTGAAGATTTTGCGAGTGTGATAAAGCGAAGTGAAATATTGCAAAGAAGTGAGTGTTATGCATTTTTATGCAGTATTTGCGTTAAATTTTCCGATTTTATATCGAGTTTGGTCAACATTTTTCGCCACGAGAATTTTGCCAGTCACTTAAGGGATGGCTGCCGTTATCGGTTGTGGGCCACCATGTTTTTTGCATGAAAATTATCGTGTTTTTGACTTTCTTGTCAAGGCGGTTCCCAGAGTCCTCTCGGGGAGTTTTCCGGAAGTACAAAAATTTGTATTTCCGTTATAAAAGGCGCCAACATTTAAAAATTTTTACACGGGACCTAATTATTTAATATCGAAGTGTTTATTTATTCGTGTTTTTTATGCATTTCTACGCAATTTTAGCCATGTCTACCCCGAGAAAAAAAAGACGAACCGAAGGAAACTGATTTCAGTGTGATCGTACAAGCCACTTAGCTTTGTTTGATCGAAAATACGCCCGTCAGAGAGGCTGTTCGAACCTACAATGTTCCTCGCACCAATTTGAAGCGATATCTGAAGAAACTTGGTGAGAAATTTGACGACGTTTCCGTCGTACGAGATGGTGAATTGATGGAGTATCTTCGTAAATGCAGCTATAAAAAAGAGCTAATATACAAAAATTGCGAATCCGATGAGGATGATTAATAATTTGAAAAAGTCACATTTTCTTCATGTTTTTTCGCCACTAGAGGCTTCATTGACAAATAAATTTTGATAATACAGTAGGTCCAAGCCAAAGTCGTACACCAAACAAACTATTTTTCAATGCCCCAAAACTAAGTACGCAAAAATAATTTAAGAAATTTGAAGTACATTTTTAAATAGCCTATTTAATCCTTAAATTTTAACAAAAAACCAAACTTGAAATTTTCCGTTATTTTTGAAAATAAATAAAAAGTAACAGAAATCAAGCATATTCAGTACCAAAGCCAAAGTCGCACACCTTAACAAAATTTCAATTTTTGCATGAGTTTAGTAATTAGTGTACATTATTTTGTTTTTATATGTCATGTTTAGTCCTTTTGGCATCATTTTAATTAGTTTTTCACAATAGCTCGGATAAATTTTTTCCCATTTTCCATGAATACCCTTTTCAGTTCAGTTTTTGAACAAATATTGTGCTGGCGAACTTTTGCGTCCAGATAATTCCACAAGATTTTAATAGCATTTATGTCTGGACCCTGCGCCAGTGTTACGAATACATTGGGTCAGTTGTATTGAATCCATGATCTCATATTATAAGAAATATGTTTAAAATTGTTATCTTATTAAAAGTATCTACTACTACATTCACCAAGTTTATCCTTATATTGCAATAAATTTAGTCTTAAAATGTTCAAATAAATCTTATGATCCTTACTTCCATCAACAAAATGGAGTATTCTAGGCCCAACCTAACCATTAGTGAACCATCTTCATGTTTTACATTTGGTCTAACGTTTTCCTTTAATAAAGAAGAAGCATCAAGAAGCTCGGTTGCTGTTTGCTAAAACTCACTGGCATGAAGATTTGGAAATATGTCCTCTTCTTGAATGAAAGTAAGATTATTACTTTTGGATCAGACGGCAGACTATATATATGGAGAAAACAAACTCAAGCACTTTGTTCGAAAAACCTTAAACCATATGTAAAACATGACGACGGTTCACTAATGGTTTGGGGCTCTTTTTCAGCAGCTGGGCCTGCAATACTCCATTTTGTTGATACTAGTAAGGATCATAAGATGTGTTTGAACATTTTAAGACTAAATTTATTGCAATATAAGGATAATCTTGGTCAATGTAGTAATAGGTACTTTTAATAAGATAACAATTTTAAACATATTTCTTATAATATGAGATCATGGATTCAATACAACTGACCCAATGTATTCGTAACACTTGCGCAGGGTCCAGATATAATTGCTATTAAAATCTTGTGGAATTATCTGGACGCAAAAGTTCGCCAGCACAATATTTGTTCAAAAACTGAACTGAAAAGGGTATTCATAGATAATGGGAAAAAATTTATCCGAGCTATTGTGAAAAACAAATTCAAAGGATGCCAAAAGGACTAAACATGTCAAATAAAAATAAAATAATGCACTCTAATTACTGAATCATGTAAAAATTAAAATTTTGTTAAGGTGTACGACTTTGGCTTTGGTACTGAATATGCTTGATTTCTGTTACTTTTTATTTATCTTCAAAAATAACGGAAAATTTCAAGTTTGGTTTTTTGTTAAAATTGAAGGATTAAATAGGCTATTTAAAAATGTACTTCAAATTTCTTAAATTATTTTTGCGTACTTAGTACATATTTCTTTACTGGTTTTTCTTCATAATTATGCATTTGAAGTGGATTTTTGAGGGTGGCCCACAACCGGCTACACAATTTTTTTGTCCAAAAACAAGCTCTTTACAATTTGTTAAAAAAAAATTTTACTTGAAAAATTATAGAAAAATTGTTTTTTTTTGGTTGCCTACTGCCTCTAGCTTTCCATTGGTACCCACAAGTCCGAAAAATATATACTTGAATGCAAGTTACGGGAAAAAAACGAAACCCGGCCCACAACCGGTTACATTCCCCTACTCTTAGATAAATACTTATGTATGTTAAGGAAACCTTATGTAAAACGATGTAAAAAAACAAACTATATCAATTGACTGATTAATAAAAAATTTCTCTGTTAAATTTCTCTGCTATAGCTTAACCAATTTTAATTGGACCTTAATTTTTGCTAGATTTGTTGGAAGCGTTATGAATTTTTCTTTAAAATGGTGTAAAAATAAACTCGCTCAAAATTGGGTTTCTCGAAATATATTCTTAAAAATGGAGGTACAACCTCAAAAATCGAAATTTACGAATACCTCGAGAACGGGCCCCT
The DNA here is from genome assembly GCA_951812925.1 of Calliopum simillimum. Taxonomy (NCBI): domain Eukaryota; kingdom Metazoa; phylum Arthropoda; class Insecta; order Diptera; family Lauxaniidae; genus Calliopum; species Calliopum simillimum. The sequence goes on along the minus strand of OX638372.1, from coordinate 82,103,561 downwards.
AGAAAAAAAAAATTAATTCGATTTTCGGACTCAGCGACCTTAAATTATAAAATGGTTTGCAAAATGTTACATTTTGGCTGTTGTCTAGTGTCATTATCAGCAAAAATAACACAAAATTATGTAACCAAATTGATATAAAAAGCTTAACTAAAAATTAAGCGTCTGAGAGTATGCTACAACAACTTTCCACCAATTTTTTGGAAAATTAATAGAAGATTGTAGAAATTAAGTTTATATGTAAAAATAGAGATAGGAATATACATAGCTCTTCAAGGCAAGGGTGTCGGCGTAGAACAAAAGTGAGCCAATTTTGGCTCGACCAACAACACGAATATTTCTGTACAACAATCACAGAAATAATTTTTGTTGTTATGTTTTGAACTCGTCAAAATTTTGCGTTTTTGTTGTTTTTTTTTTTTTTGCATACACACAAAATCGAACTCAAACCAATATAAAACAACAACAACGACTACGTCGCATCAAAAACAACGAACAATATGGGTAATAACGCGTTGATGAGCATTGCGAAAATGCAAGCTTTTTTCGCACTAACGCCTGAACGTTCAATGTAAATATTTCCATCTTGCGAAATTGCAGAAGTAGTGCGAAATTTTCGGCAATATTTTTTTTGTTTTACTAATATCAAACTTTTGTAAATCGCACTTTCGCAACGACGCAAGGACATTGCGCATCAACACGTGAATACCCCTAATTTTTGTGTGTGTTCTATTGCCGTCCTAAGCAAGAATGCCGTAACTCCAATTTTCCAAAAAAATGAGTTTACGGCGTTTTTTGGGTCATCTCGGTTCAGTCCGTCAACCCACAAGAACAGGTTGCATTATACCTTCATTTTCCCTATAAAAACAACTACGACTTTTGTCGTTTCTCCCAGCCGTACACATAAATATAAACACAAAAACTCATTTTACAAAAATAAAAATTTACTGTAGTTACGGCATTCTGTCTTAGGACGGCAGTCTAGTTCTCAGAAGTTTTAAAAATTGTTTGAATATAATTGTTGTTGTAAAGCAGCCACAAAAAAATAATAAAAAATAGTTTTTGTGATTGTCGTCCTTCGAATTTGAAGTTGTTGTAAAAGCGAAAATTTTGCGCTGACTGCGCTGTCTTCGCCTGGCTCAGTGATTTGAAAACGCTGACACCCTTGGTCTAAAGCTTATTACAAATTAATAACGTTTAAGAATCATAATTTTTTTTGTTTCTTTTGTTCTAGAACTTATTACCGTTCGTACAGTGCATGCTACAGACTATCTGTTTCGCGGCTTTTTTGTTTTGGGTATTTATATGCCTAAAAACCACCGTATTCTGTACTTTATATACTCGTTTGTTGTCAACGGTCTGGTGACAATTTGTCTGCCGCTAGCCTTCACCATGAGTTACATGCATATGGACGCCGCCCAATTAGAACTAGGAAATCTATTGACTTCAGTGCAGGTGGCCATTAACGTTTGGGGCTGCAGTGTTAAAATTGTAATTATGGCATTTTTATTAAAAATTCTGAAAACAGCAGATCCAGTCCTTGAAAAGTTAGATGCACGCTGTGAGACGCCACAAGAAATTGACCGTTTAAATAGAATTGTGCAATTGGGACGCCGTTTGGTTGGCCTATTTGCCATGGCGTATTGGAGTTATGCGACAAGCACATTCCTTGGTTCAGTGCTAATGGGAAGGCCACCGTATTCTGTTTACAATCCCTTTTTTGACTGGCGTGAGTCACGTTTGTTTTTCGTTAGTCAGTCGCTGATAGAGTTCGCATTAATGGATGTCGCTTGCTTCCAACAAGTGGTAGATGATTCTTATGCAGTGATTTATGTATGCATTTTAAGGACCCATATGCAGATATTATTAGAGCGAATTGAGAAATTAGCCACGAAGGATGCCAGTAGTTGGTTGAAAAATACCAAAGAACTTAAGATGTGCATCAAAGATCACAAAAATTTGTTGGAGTGAGTATTTACAAAAATAAAAGAATAAGTATAAAAAAAATAATAAGAGATACAAAAACAACTTCTCAATTCCACCAAAAGTTTGAAGACTCTCTCAGAAACATAATGGTTCCTGTTTAATCCCAGAGTGTAATATGGTCTATTACACAGGCTTACAAAAAAAAAAAAGTCTAGTCAAAACGGCAGGACCTTTTTTTTGGAAATCTGTGTTATCAACTATATGAGAACTACACAGTAAAAACTGATAGTTTACTTTTCATTGTTTTTATTCCCTTTAGTATTAATTTTAAACTATTTGGTATTAAATTCAAACTTTCTTCCACAAAAGTTTGAAATTTATTCCAGAAAAGTTTGAAATTTATTACAAAATTGTTCGAAATTAACGCTTTTTGTCATTTAGGGTATTCACAAAGGTGTGTTAAATCCGCTCTTAATATTGCGACGATTTAATTTTAATACTTTTTTTTAATACTTTTAATAATTTTAATACTTGTGGTAAATTTGTTGTTTTTGTTTTGCATGCAAATGCAATTTAATAACAAATGGCAACTTTAAAAGTCTAAAGAGCATGTTTTTCTTTATGTGGCAATTTTACGACTCAATAATAGATGTCAAAAAAATAAACAATCGAAAATGAACATCGGTAGCATTCAAATTAAGTGCATTCTGCAAGCACAATCCTTTTAACAACTTGAATTTTTCGCTGTCTTTTGGCATTTTGTAGAGGCAAATATTTGTAATATGCTCTTTAATGCATTTGTTTTTTGGAGGCGTTCACAAATAATTTTTTAAGATGTCGCAAAGATGCCATTTGTGAATACCCTAATTGTTCTACTAAATACTTTTTGGTATTAAAATTAAACTAAAATTTTTACTCTGTAAAAATCCAATAATTTACTATTTCTATATTTTAGACTCTATAACATAATTCACCCTGTGATATCTATAACGATTTTTATACAATTCATGATAACTGCCGCCATACTCGGGACTACATTGATAAATATACTGCTATTTGCTACAGATTTATCATCACGTGTGGCATCATGTTTCTACATTTTGGCAGTAGTTGTTGAAATATTTCCACTATGCTATTACTCGCAGTGCTTAATGAATGATAGTGATCGATTTACACAAGTCATTTTTCATTCCAATTGGATAACTCAGGATGTTAGCTATCGCAAAATGTTAATTTTTTTTATGCATCGTTCTCAGCAGCGTATGGAGTTAAGGGCTGGGAAAATATTTCCCATAACATTGAACAGTTTCTTAGGAGTAAGTATATCTATTTACAAAATAAAAAAATGTCAATATTTTGGTAAAAAACACTGAATGAAAAAAAACTTTTAAGCTTAAAGAATTAAAATCGGTTGATAACTTGAAAGGAAATGGCTCACAGCTTAGTCCAACCAACAACTCTACAAAATTTTCAGTCAGTATAACTTTTAAACAAAATGAAATACAAAAAAATTCAAATGTAGATTTGTGCACAAAGAAAATCACAAAAATATTCCTCCTCGTCCCACAGCGATATTGAAGATCTATATGCTTGTAATATGTTTGAGCTATTTGTGGTTCGAGATCACCAATGGTCTTGAGTACGTAAGTATTTTGAACAATCAGCTAACGTACAACGATTGAGGAGCGGGCGTTAGCCTTCTACCTATTCAAAAATGGCTTTTCGCGTTGGAAAATAGTGCAAATGGTTTATTTTAGGGGTTCAACAGTTAACAGTATAAAATAACGCATCCTACACGATAACAGAGTGCTTGATAGAGGAAGGACTACAGTAAACAAAATGGTCAACAAAACTATTTGTGCGGTAAATTAAGGAAAACCCAAAAATAGCTGAAACATATTGCTACTATAGGGAGGGAAGCTTAGAAAATTAAAGTACCATCAGTTGGTACCATAAACGATCTTCAATATCGTAAGAACTATATGATTGGAATAAGCTGTGAGATAAATTGTTGTACTAAAGCTCAATTCTTTTTTCCAGCGCTGTGAGACGAGGAGGAATATTTTTGTGATTTTTATTTTACACATTTTATGAAAGCTTCTTTGTGCACAATCTACATCTATTTGTAGGAAAATTGATCGAAATATTCGAGTTGAAAAATTCATCCAATTTTGTATTTTTCATTCACTTTTTTTTAATATTTGAAGTGTAATGAGTTTTACCCTTAAACCAACAATTAGGGTATTCCCTAAAACTTGTAAACTCGTAAAAGCTTCAGCTCGTAAAATTTGTGAGCTTGTTTTCAGGAATGCACCTTTCTGCAAACGTGTAAACGAGTGCGTAAGTCGTCTGCTTGACAATTTGAACAGTATTGCCTTTTATACTATTTTTTGTCTGCTTATTATTTTCTATAAACTCAAGCTATGCACCAGGAAAATGAATTCAAAATACTGCGAACAAATTGTTATCCTCTTTTCTTACTTATCTTCAAAAAAGTTTTGCTTTTTTATACTTCAATTCAAATAAAGTTCACAATTGGAATAAACAGCAAACAAACGGCAACACTTTTCACCTCCTAGTTTTTGTGCTGCTTAAAGTCAAATTCGAAAAACTACCAGGCACACGTAAGGTAGTTATTTCACGAGGCTCGAAAAATTTCGAGTTTACGAAGTTTTAGAGGCATTTACAAGTTTTAAGGAATACCCTAAATCAGTGGTCAGCAGAGAGTAAATGTCGAAATTTCCTTACGCTCAAAAATAGGTAAATAGCAAAATCTGCAAGCACTGAGAATAGTTTTTCGTTTGCTTTGCTATGTTTACGCTTACACTTGTTGCACTGCGTTGAATAAATATATTTATACAATTTTTATGTAATTTTTAATGGCATCCCTTATTATTTGGGTATGCATTAGATAGTATCGACCCCCATACAAAAAAAAAAAGTTTGAATGACCACCCCCAGTTTGGAAGCTAATATAGAAAGAATTTTTAGAAAAAAAACGTTTTTTTTTTTTCGGCCTCTAAATTCGATGCGGTGTTGTTTTTTTCTTATATCTCCGACGTCCGATCAACAAGTATGTTGTTGTAAATGTCTCAACATGGACTACATTTCATTCATAGAAGTCATTTATCTCAGACTTTTCGACTAGTTGCACTCATTATCTCAGTTTCTACCACCCTAAGGTGCCAAGGAATAAAATTGAAACCCACAAAAAATCATAAAAGTTATATCTACAAAGTTTCCTCAAATTGTTGAAATTGAAGAAGTTATAGCGAATCTAAAAACTCAGTACAAAATATGGAAAACAGGATGTTCAAAAACGAATATTGCTCCCTAAGACTGCAAATACAAAACCGCATCGAATTTAGACGCCGAAAAAAAAATGCTTTTTTCTTTAAAATGTTTTCAATATTAGCTTTCAAACTGGGGGTGGTCATTCGAACTTTTTTTTTTTGTATGGGGGTCGTTACTAGTTACTAGTATACATATTAGATTTAAGCTTAATATGTAGTAAAAACTGATTCTTTCTACCTCATTTAAATATTTTCCCAATTTACATAAAACATTTTCGCAGTGCATACAGAAAATATGCAGCGAAAATATGCTCAATTGAACAAGTGCGAGAGGAAACCTTACGATCTTCAAAAATCCGCGGCATACTAGCCTGCCGACCACTGCTCTAAATACATTTACATATCTCACATTTGTAAAAATTCTTCTTAATTTTTTTTTTTTTTTTTAGATTGCAAAATTTTCGTTTTCACTGTATACATTCATCAAAGGGATGGGCATTAAAGAGAAATTGCAACTCAATTAAAATGTGTATTCATTGGATTAACCTGGTGACGAAATTTATTTTTGTGGAAACAAGACTATTTTAGACGTAATCGAACTGAAGACAGCATTTAATTTATCATATTTCAAAAATGTTCATATGAATTTGTTCTATATCCAGCCTACAATAATACAAACAATTTTTAACTCCGAGCATATGAAGCCAATTCTATCATTGAGTTTACTCTTCAACTATTTACTAACGCCAACTCTCTTCCTTTTCGTTTTTGATCATATCATAAAGCATCCAGAAATGACATCACTTTTGAAGCGGACAATGAAAACGTCGACATTATTTATGCAGCATCTATGGATCAATGGTGGGGTACAAGGGGATATCAACTCAAGAATATCAACAGCGAAAAATGCGTTATTCAACCGAATAAAATATAGTTATCTTCCGTTGTCTCAACTAAAAAGATAGTTCGCAAGCTTCAATTATTCGCCAACAAGTGTTTAAGACGCACGTATGTATGTATTCTCCTGTAAATCCCAGGAGGAGCAAAGTCCTTGCACCACCTCGTTCCACCTTAAAGGCATCCTGATGGCAATAGCACTTGAGAGCAAGTGACGCACATGGAAATGGTTAGGATATACTCTCCAGAATTGAACCTTTATACTATATGTCAAATTGCACCATTTTCTGGCCAATTAGTGATGCTATATAGTATTTGATGTTGTAGTATAACGGAGAATATATCAAAACTAACAAAAAAGCTTTTTGTTTTTGGAAAAAATAACACTGTGCTACAAATTCAAAAAATATGAAACTTCTGGAGTCTCACACAGCACATCATAATTGGCATTCGAAATAATAATTTTCTGCGTACTAGGTTTATCTTCATCACCCAAGGATTTGGCTTTGGGCCTGCCGAAAGGACATTTTATACCAAGAGGCGAAAAAAAAATCGTAGCTCAGCCATTTCTAACCAATTTTCATATTTTTAATTTTGATGGATTGGTAAGAGTTGTAGCCTGACCCGTTTTTGAGAATGTTTGTTTTTACAGAGCTACAGATCTTACCATTCCATCAATATCAAATATTCGAAAATTCGTTAAGAAATGGCTGAGCTACGATATTTTTTTTTTCGCCTCTCGGTATAAAATGTCCTTCCGGCAGGCCCAAAATCAAATCCTTGGGTGATGGAGATAGACCTAGTACTCAGAAAATTATTATTTCGAATGCCAAAAACGATGTGCTGTGTGAGCTTACAGTAGTTTTTTTCGTGTAGCATAGTGTAATTTACAGTTTTCAGCGATGGGTCAAAGTTTATGCGTTTGCGTTCAAACAAGTCGTAATTTTAACTCTTTTGTCAACTATTGAAAAGTAATTTAAATAATTTGTTTTTTCCAAAATCAAAATTGATGTTTTATAAGATTTCGTTTCACGTCGAAAAAAAAAGATTGAAGATTCAGAAGAAATCAAAAATGTGAAAAAAATCAGCAAATAATGGCAAATACTCTTCATAAAAGTGTCCATAACTTGGACATTTATTAACCGATTTTCATGTTCAGACCAATTAATACAATTGAACGAAAACAAAATTACATTTCATATGAACTCAAAATCATGCAGTTAATTCTGAAGAGATAAGATTTTTTGAATATTACAATCGAACGTTATTATTTTAAAAAATTCACATTTCGGATTATCATGTTCTGACCTATTTCGGAAAGTCAGGGCGATTTAAGGCAAAAAAGTTTTTTTTATAGGATTTTGATGAGAGCTATCTCATTTGCTTCAGAAATTTACGCTGATTTCAAATTCAAAAGAATTTTTTAAATCCCATCTACAGTTTTTGTTTTAAATCGAGTTAAGTAATTTTTCGGTACAAAATTTTTACTTTTTAAGACCAAAATTTTGAAAACAGAGCTAAGAAAAAAATGTAAGCCCCAAACTTTATTCTACAGATTTTTCCATATCACTTGATATTAAGAACATAAAAATGAAACGACCGTAGTAAAAGTTATAACCGTTTGAAAATTAGTGTTTTTGGTAGTTCGCACACTAAAATCTGTACGTAGGTTGCCTTTTATATTTCGGGATTGGGCAACACTAATGTCAATAGCTAAAATCTGGCAACACCATGATAAAGTTTGACATTTTTTAGCATAAACGTACTCAGAATGTTTTGACGTACGACCATCATTTGTGTTACTTACAGTGACTTGAAAAAATCAATTCGGCAAAAAACTGGAATTAACTCGTGAACGTTTTCGTGCGATCATTTTTCACAACTTTTGACGTGGATTATCACGATAAGAGTGCATCGATGAACATAAACCTTTGTATGGCGACGAAGCACCATCCTATAGCACTGTGAAAAACTGGTTTAATGAATTCAATCGTGGCCGTCGCTCACTCCAAGACGAATTTCGTGAAGGTTGTCCAAAATCAGTTGTTGTTCCGGAAACCATTGATGCTATGCGCCAACTGCTATTGCAAGATCATCATGTGACCTATCGTGAGATTGAGACAACTTTAGGCATTAGTGGGACCAGCATACATTCAATATTGCATGAACACCTGGCCGTAAAAAAGGTTTGTTCTCGTTGGAAACCCCATAATTTATCAATTGCTTAAATTTTCAATTGAAAAATTGATTTTCTTAACTCACTGTAAACAATACAAATGGCACTTGTACATCAAAACGTTGTGAGTACGTTTATGCTAAAAAATTATGGTGTTGCCAGATTTTAGCTATTGACATTAGTGTTGCCCAATCCCGAAATATAAAAGGCAACCTACGTATACATATACCAGGCAGGAAAAAATTTATATCGAACTGTTGTGAACTGAAAAAGAAAAGAAGGTTTTGAAAAAAGTTCATCAACTACTTTTGCAAAAAGGTCGAAACCGGTACATTTGAAAAAAAAAAAACACAACAAACCAAACAACATGTAGTAATTTTCGATTTTCTTATTAGAGGCGAATTTGAATCTGGTCTCAGAATTGCTCTTTCACGTATAAGTGGAGTCAATAAAGCCATAAAACAGGCAAAATGAGGAAGTCCTCAAGAACAGCTCTGATTTTGAATATTTTTTTTTTATAAATTTTTTTTTTTTTATTTAAAATCAGAAAATTTTGTAATTGGGACGGAATTATTTATGCGTGTTTTGATTTCCCACATTTTTCTATAAACCTCCCACTTTTGGGGAGGCTTCGTCAGTTACATAAATTCTTGATTCCCTTGAGTTTTTGAAACCTCTAACCTTTTGAATGTAGATGGTAAAAGACGAATTGCTTCCGGTGATACAATGGGAGAACGAAAATCAGGGATGTCGTCTTCAATCGGGGCCATATCCAGCAAATCATTCGGATCAGGAAGGTCAGAGCCTTGAACGAGTTCGAGACATGATTCAGGCTGATTCTGCATATATCCATTTGTACATCGGCATTAGTACCGAACTCCATATCTTGTGAAAAATCAGATTCATGGAAAATAATTGAATCATATGTATAAATTTCAGTTGACGAATCCTCCCATATCCACTTGTTTCCAAATTTCCAAAATTTCGCAGTTATCTTTTATTTATTTTGTAAACCTTAAATGTAGTATTAACAGTAATAATATATTTAAGTATCTGCTAAAAAAAAAAACGGAAATTTAATCTTCTCTTTTTATACGAGCTAAAATTGTATGTTTGTTTTTTTGTTTTTATGTTTTTTTGTTTCTTTGTACTTATTTCTGTGCCAATATTTTTTCTCGAAAACGGCTGCAGCGATTTTAATGAAACTTGGAATAGTGTTAGATATTAGCATACAATAAAGAATGAGCTAGGTTTGAACTTTGTAAATGCTCACCAGAGGGCGTGGCAGAGCCTTAAATTTTAAACTTGATTTAGTCATAACTCGCAAACCATACAAGGTATTTGAATGAAATTTGGTGAGCGGGTATGGATTAATAATACCTTGTAACGGACAAAAAGTGGGTGGGATCGAAGAAGTGCCACGCCCACTTTTCATCCCTTGAAAATTTTGATTCAATATTACTTGAAAACGACTCCAACAATTTTAATGAAAATTTAGGAGATTTTACCTCTGCAAACAGGAATTAATATGTGATACGCCGTTATATTGGGAAAACTCGTTGAAGGGCGTGGCACCGCCCACAAAATTATAAAATGGTATAAAAAGAAAACTAATAGAGGAATCATTCCGAAATTACCTATGTGGAGATTAATTGCTATAAGGCATCTCTATTCTGAAAGTGGGTAAAATAAGGCCATTGCGAATGGAACCTCCCATACGAGCAAAATATGTTAAATGCTATTTCTCGCAAATTTCTCAAGATATTTTAATGAAATTTGGTATGTAGGTAATGCTTATCAATGCCTTGTAATAACCGAAAAGTGGGCGGTATCGAAGAAGTACCACGCCCCCTTTTTAACCATTGAAAATTTTGATTCAATATTACTCAAAAACGACTCCAACAATTATAAAGAAAATGTAAGAGATTGTACCCCTAAAAATAAGTAGTAATATGTGGTATACCGTTATATTAAATAAACTCATTGAAGGGCGTGGCACCGCCCACAAAAATATAATACGCTATAAAAAGAAAGCTACTAAATCAATCTTTCTGAATTTAACTGTAGGAGTCTACTTGCTGTTAAGCACCTACGAACTGAAAGTAGGAAAAATATCGCCTGCAGGCATGGAACCTCCCATACAAGTAAAACACATTAAATGCCATTTCTCGCAAGTGGTACAACATATTTCGATGAAATTTGGTACGCGGATCTGGATCATGAGTATCTAAAGCATAACGAATAGTGGGCTTTGTTCAATAATTGCCACGCCCACTTTTTGCCGAAATAAAAAATTTTGGTAAATAACTCAGGGACAAAAAAATGGAATGAAATTTTTTTTTCTTATATGCAGTCTTATCTAATTTTTGACGCTGAATCCGTCATTATCAGCAGAACTGTCATTATATCCTTGCTTGAAGATGAAGGAAACGCTGTGTTCAGCCTTACAGCAGAGCTATAAGAAAAGGTGAAATTCTTTTTTATTATTGGCATCGAATAGTTACACTTTTCCCTATCAAAATATCCTTTCTGATTTTTCCAATAGGACTCTTATTTTCCGAGTGATGATCCTTTGAAAATAAGATATTTCAGCCCCCATACAAAAGACGAAATATTTTGGGTGCGTGGCATATCCCATTTATTTATTTTAGAGCATTCTATTTCACCAAAAAAAATTTTGAGTTTTTGATATTTTTCTATACCATTCGATACTTTCCGAGCTTTTTCTTTTAATTATTCTCATCGGTTTATTTATCATTTTAAAAGCGTGATCATTGGAGGTGAAAAGGTACGAAATAACAAAAAAGCTATGAATAAAAACATCGACTAAAATAATAAGATCAGATTGTGGACCGAGCAGGGATCGGTCTCCAGGTACTATTATATTAACCGAGTGTCACACAAAAAGCAACAAGCAAATATTGCATCAACTTGCTATTAAAACACAAATTCACGACTAGCTACGCACACTAGCCGAATCGCGCAGAGAAAAACTTTCATGAAAACTGCGTACCATTAGGAGCAAGCCTCCCATGCGTCGAAACCTCCCCCTTCTACCCTACTCCACTTATTTCTGAAATCTTGCAATATCCAATTACATTAAAGCCCAATATCTCTCAAAAGGTCGAAGCTCTGAGCAGGGGCGTAGAGAGAAAATCCGGCCCCGGGGGTAGTAATATACCGGGCCCCTCCACTTCTAGATTTTTGTTGTTTTTTTATTCGAGACTATCACATCGTCGAGCGAATATTGTTTTTCCGTAAACGCAAGGATGCCCACAAGATATATGAAATGTGTAAAGTTCTGATTTTGTTTGCTTCCCGCTCATATTGATAAAATAAAGGTCAAAAAATAAGGTTTCAGCCGGTCTGCGATTAAAACTTGAAAAATGTACTAAAAAAATGCAATTTTTTTTAACTGCCCTTAACTTCAAAACTGTTGGTTTTTTCGGAGATGTCTTTAAGTAAGCCTTTGTAGAGAATATCTAGGCCAACATTATCTTCTTAGAAGATTTCGGTCTAAAATTTAAACTTGTTGCTGTTTGATACAAAAATAGCAATTTTTTAAGAAAATGTTCATGAAAATGATTTTTTGTATATTGACTTCCTGTAGGAAATTAAATGTAGATTAGTTAAAAAGAAAAAAATTAATTCAAAATATAAATTCTTAATGTATAGAGCTGGTCTCAAAATTGGAAAAGTGCAGTATTTTAATTTTTTCTACTTTATTGGAAGCAAGAAATTTTTTTGCTAGTTTCATATGAAATGGTCTTTTGTATGATTTTCCTTTAAATCTTACAAGACTACTTCATAGCGCATTTTAACAAATAAACACTAAAAAATTATATTTTTTTTTAGCTCTGAGGCTCCATAACCTAAAAATTTTATGTATTTATATATAACTTTTTTTTAATTACTTTTCATTACATTTGATTCCCTTCAACATAAGATATTCCGGACAAATATTCCGCCCTTTGAAAATTACAAAAAACCAATTTCTAGAAAAAAGTCATAAAACTTTTCTTAAAAAATTGCTAGTTTTGTACAACAAATTTCATTTTCTTTTTAAGATAATGTAGGCCTAGTAACTCTCCACAAAAGTTTATTTAAGAATGTTTCTGAAAAGATCAGTAGTTTCGAAGTTACGGCGAAAGTTAAAGCGGATTGCCATTTTTAAGTCTATTTTTAATTTTCAAAATTTTTTTGAAACCTTATCGTTTTGGCCTCATAACGCCAATTTTACATATTTGGAAAATCGCCTTTTTAAGTTTTAGATGAAATAAGAAAGAACTAACCGATAACTTTTTTAGTTTTTTTTTTTTTTTTTTCTTAAATACTTCAGTTTAAGAATTAAATTTAATGTTTTACTAAAGGTAGGATTCGGTACCTTCCAGTCTTTAAGTTATGAAACGTGTAAAAGGATATTAATTTTATGAATTTTATTTTTTTATAGTTTCTTGGCCCGAGGGGCTCTACTTTCCAGCGACGGGCTCGGACTTTCTAACCTGACCACAAAAGGCTTAAGCTTAGAGGCCCGTTAAAGCCCGTAAATCACAAGCAAGCTTAGAAGCACAAACTTGGAAATAGTTCTGGAAAATAATGTATAAGTGTAGTGCTTAGAATGAAAATAAAGTAAGTTAAGTCAAACAAAAAAAAAAAAAACTTATTAGATTTGACCAAAAAGCTAAATAAGCAGACAAGCAGTGTCCATACAATCTTTGTATTTTCTTCTTTGAAAAAAAAAAAAAAAATAATAATTATGCGGGCCCGGGCTTTTTCTCAAGTGCTTGTATCGTGTTCATGCCGGGCCTCTAAAATCTATTTTTCAAGCTTGCAAAAAACTACTACAAGTAGTAGCTTAAGTCCGGGCCTTCCAAAAAACTTCGGGCCCGGGGGAATCCCCCCTTACCCCCCTCTCGTCAGGCCTGATTCTGAGCAGTTAAGTGGATTCGCCTTTGTTAAAACAAAATGTTCATTTTTGCTCCTGTACCACTCTATGGTGGCTTAAGAGTAATGAAAGATGGCTAAATGAGGCCAGAATATTACTGTACCTTCGTGTCCACGAACAAATGACAAAAAACGTTTTTCAAGACACTCATCAATAAAAATTTTCGAATTTTTTATGCCCGGTGTTACAAAAAAAACTGCTTCTCAGAATGCAGACCATATAATGCTTGGGAAATTTTGTGATTTTCTTTGATCTAGTTTTGCTCTGCATCTGCCTCTCTTCCTCACAGGTAGAACATTCATGTCCCGGTAGCTGTTTGAAATCTGCTTTAAGATGTGCGTCATCGTCCATTTCGCTACAGTTAAATTTAGTCAGGAAACCTTTATATAACTTTCAGGCTTGCTTTTAAACCTTCAACTGCTTTTCAGTGGTACGATCTGGTACTTTTTGAAATCTTTCTTCTTTAGTCTTTGTATAGTACGAGGTACCTGCAATTACAGCAATATCTCGCATTGAAGTATCGGAATTCTGCTCAAAGAGTTCCTTCACTTTTTTGACCAACTGTGCGTCTAAGCTAGACTTTTTGTTTGAGATAATTTTTCATACGATAAGTAGACCCTTTCTCTGATTCAAAATAAGCCTTTGGACAGTGCTTTTTGATGCACCTCAATTTTTTGAACTATAACTACAAATTTTAAATATAGTTTTTTGAAGAAAGTGGACAAAATCAGTTTCCGAACTTTTTATTGATTGCTAGACATCGTTTTTGTTTAAAGAGCTATCACCATGTATTATATCTTCTCTTCTTATACAAGCTAAAATTGTGTGTATGTTTGTTTGTTTGTTTCCCGACTAGAAAATTTTGTGTGGCGACAATTAGGGCCTTGTTAGTTTTGCCTAACCAGAACGTTAGGCCCAAACGCGGGAGCCTAACAAGGCCCTCATATCGGATGTAACGGTGTTCCCCATATTTTCCCAATAAGGAATGCCTAATGCCGGCCTAATTAGGTAGGCGTTCGTATTTAGGAAAATTTGAGGCTTACCAAACTAGGCCATCGTTGGGATTTCGCACTTGACCCTAACGTTCTGCTTAGGCAAAACCAATTGGGCCCTAATTCACGCCTAACTCATAATAATCTTCAAATCAATAAAACGAAAAATAGCTCTGTATTTTTTTAGTAATTTATTAAAAATATTATTTCTTATTTCTATCTTAATTTTTTAAGAATTGTTAATATGCTAAATTAAAATTGATCACATTAAAGATAATTCAGGTTTATTCCGATATCCGTGTGATTTCAATTACTTATTATTTTGGAGGCTTTTTGATTAAAACCGTGAGTCGAACGATAAAAAGAATTGGAATATCTTTTGTGGAGAATTGTAGGTTGTACAAATAATATAAGTTCGGAGTAACAAAAAAGTAATCGTTAGGTAATTTTCTTAAAAAATCGCAAAGACGAAAAATTCGATTTTATCGAATATTTCCTAAACGGCTACTTTCTCGTAAATGTAAATCAATATTATTTGTAGAGCCTGTAATTCTCCACAAAACAGATTCTGATACTTTTTATCGCGTGACTTACCATTTTCATCAAAAGCTTCCAAAATGGAAAATAATTGAAACCACACGGATTACGGAACAGTCCTTATTGAAAATAAATACAATTGCAGACATATCTGACAATCCTTATTTAGTTTTTGAACCGTAAAATTTAATAAAATAGGATTTTAATGAAACAATTGTTTGGAAGAATGAATGAATCATGTATGGAAAGGAAATCTTGAAGTAGTTGCCTTTAATTATAACATTAGCATGGAAGACGAAACGAATCGGGTGACTAAAAATCAATCGTTAATATCAGCAGTGCTGTCGTTGACACTTCAATTGAAGTGTTTTGCTCCTTTTTTATCAAAAACACTTCACCACTTCCCCTTTCATAAAATCACTTCACTTTTTCTTAAATACAAAATTTGTTTATTCTTTTTATGAGAGTTCAGAAACATACTTTTTTGTATGCTCGAAGCCTGCCCTGACTGAAAAGTAATTTGTTTTTTCAATATATCAAGCGAACAAAGCAAAATTTCAATATACTTCACAGGAAACTTTTTGTAGAGAATTAAATTTGCCATCGAAACAGTTTATAGACCAAAAAAAGAAAGCAAAAATTTCGATTTCTTGTGTTTGCTACTCTTTTGTCTATAGCTGTTTAGGGTCAGAGATAGGTAAAGATATAGCAGAATATCATTAAAGTAGATAACATTTTCTTTAAAGCGCTTCATTATAAAATTTTTAGGTGAAAAATTGGCCGAAATATGGCTGCTATAACATAATGAATCATTCAAAGAATACGTTCAATTTTTGGGTACATTTTGTAATTTTTAAAAATTGGTAAAAAAAAAATTTAAAAAAGTTCCAAAAAATTCTGAAAAAAATTCACTCTTATTTCTTGGACTATTCTAAGTATTTTATGCTTTATACACTTTTTTCATTGTTTTGAGTAAAAACCGGTTTTTCGACCGCATAAACAAAATTTCTATGTTCGAGTGGCCGGCCATATTTCGGTAAATTTTTGACCTAAGAAATTTTTTATTTATTTTTTTCATATTTTTTTAAAATATATTTTCAAATTTTGTTACGTGTAGCATAGAAATGAATGCATTGAATAAATAAAATTGTGATTTTTGTGTTCACTTCGCTAATACTTCCCTTTTTCAGAATTTTACTTCGCAACACTTTACTTTTTACAAAATTTCACTTCGCTCAAACTTTTCAAAACGACAGCACTGAATATCAGTCTATTGAAATTTTCATTAAAAACTTGGTTTGACTTAATCAATTCTTGTCTTAACTTTGAAGTTGTAAGCAATTGAAAATCAGTCATTCGATTTGTTTGTCTTCCATGCTAAGTCTATTAAATAGATATGTATCAACATATCGGCACGAAAATGCAAAAGGACGTAACAACATTGTTCGACATATCGCTAGAAATAAGAAAAATTATAGAAGTGCACTCTGCAATGAATTTGAGTTATTTTGTTGTAACGTCTTTTTGCATTAAAGTGACAATTTACAACCAAAAAGTCAATAGTAAAACTTAAAAAAAAATTTAGAAATAAAATAATAAAAAACCTTTTTTTATCACGTGCAGCACAGCCACCATTCCAATCCCTGCAGTGATGAAGAGCTGATGCCAATGATTTTATGATGCTATACTCACTAAGATCTTCTTTCGATTTTGAAAAAGTTTTAACCAAAGCATCTGCAAAGAAAAAAAATTAATTTCATTGGACACTGTTAAGAAATAACGTGACAACCCTAGAAAAATGTTTTTGACTAAAGGATGCAGTTCGATTTCAAATAGTAACATATACATATCTAAATATCATTGCATTTGTTCTTCAACCAGGAAAGAAAAACGTAATTATCTCAAAACATTTTTCAAGAAAGCTGCGCATTATTTCGTAAAAAAATTTTTAAGTATACGTACCCCTTGGGCTGCTTTGGTGCAGTTAAATTTAAGCGCCAGTTCGCAACTTAAAGCATAACGCAAATGCGCCGGCTGACGACCAACCCAATCAACGACAGCGAATTTACTTAATTTACTAGCAAGATGTATCAGAGCAACTGCAATCATCTCTGGTTCCCACTATAGACAGACGAAAGTGCTTAAGGAATCATTTACGAAATTCCATGCCATTTTCACCATTTTTTGAAGTTTCTGCTGATCGCCTTTGAAGCATTTCGCATATTTGAGCAAGAATGTGTATGGATGTCCCACCTGGAGATCGAATTTTATGGTTTGCAGCAGAATACGCTCCAAAGTCATAACTTCCTATAAGAGAATTAAAGAAAAATTTACCCAAATAATAATAAATTTAGTTTTCTACTAACGCACCTTCTTTGGATCTTCTCCGAATGAATAGAATTGCATGTCCGGTAAACGTCCACGTGCAGTCTTTATTATATCCCTGCATTTTTTTGGGCGTTTCCTCCACTTTGCCCGCCAAGAAGAGGCAACAGCATGCAATGACATAACGCGGAAAGCTCTTAAACGAATGAAACATATAAAAGCGGTGAAAGTACACCACTCCGATAGCAATGATTTTGCCTCCAAGGCATATTTCGGTGCCACAACTCATGATGAAGCGTGCGCCTTCTTTGTGACAGCGACGTTCCGTTTCCAATGTTATGTCATCCAATACAGATGGTGTGTCTTTCAACTTTTTTTTTGTCATAATACCAGCAAAGCATTGTCCCAATGTTGGCAGTGATACTTTGACTAGGATTTGGGGAGTTTTGTTGTTGCGGCGTCTGCTTCAGAATCTGGCTCAGTTGTTGTAGGTACACGCATTCCTTCTTGAGAAAATGATAACGCTATCGCTTAAATTGATTTATTTATTTAAAAGAACAAAAGCACTTACGATTATGTTTAATCCAAGATGCAAAATACTTTTTTCGAACTACATTTTATTAGAATTTTATTCACACACAAACCGAACAACAAATTATGTGTCAGGGCTGCCGATGGATGATTTGATTCCTAACACTATTTAGACAAGCGGTGGAGGGTAGAGTCGATGCAAGTCCCGGGATTGATTAAAACTATTTTTTTTATCAAAAATATGAAATTAAGATAAAAAAATTAGGTAAACATTATTTAATATTGTTGAACAAGCACCGATTTTGATCCAACTTTACTCATTTTGTTGGTAATTGAATTAAGAAAAAAATAAACACTTTAGATTTATGCAGTTTAAAAAAAAAAAAAAAAAAAAAAAGGAACACTTCTCAACAAAAATATTAGTTTTCGATGTATCTGTCGATTCTCAATCTGAATCTGGCATCAAAATCGGTCTATCACGTATGGTTTTTGAGATATCCTCAACTCAAAGTTGAAATATCACGATTTGTGAGGTTATATGGAGGACACTCGAAACTATTTTCTATTGAATGCGTCATATAGTACTATTTTGTGCCTTCAAAATGAGTTATAAATTCATGATACCATTCGAAATTATCGTAACTTTTTATAATAAAATCCTTTGATACTATATCATAGCTCATTTTGAAGACAAAAGCCGTGTTCCTTTTGACGCGTATATACAATTGTGTATATTTTTGAATTGCAATAACTCATGAACAGTGAGTCGCACAATAAAAACTCTAAGGAACTTTTTATGGAGAATCACGTTCTCTACAAAAACTTTTCATTTTATATTTAAAAAATTTATCTTTTAGGAGTTATTCTATAAAAACTGGTTAAGCGCCGATAAACGGCAAAAAATCACTTTATTTTAAATAACTTCTAAATAATTATTATTTATCTAAATATTATTTTTACAAAAGATCAAAATTATTTGTAGAGCATGTGGTTCTCCCTGAAAAAGACCCTTGTACTTTTTGTCGTACAACTCACCATTCATAAGTTATCGCAATTTGGAAATTACCACAATTTTATGTACGCGTCAAAAAACACGGCTAAAGAATAGAACGAGATGCTGAAAATTACTATTGTTGGTTAGAATTGTTCTATTTAAAAAAAAAAACCGCATAAATTTAAAGTGTTGGTCTTTTTCAATTTCGGGATTGCAATTTATAATCCCGATAATCTCGGGCTCGCCAAAAGGCTCAAAAATTGGCATCCCTAATACATATATATCGAACAAATTAAAATGGCATAGACTTGAAAAAAATGCTTAAAAAAAACTAGTCAAAATGTACGAAAATTTGCCATATTTCGAAAATCATGACTCGGATTTAAGAGTTTTGTAAACAAAATTTGTAGTGAATTAAAATACCATTCATTTGGCACCAATATTTTTAAATTCTATCAAGAGGTTCCGGTTTTCATAAAGCCATATCCCGATCTTCCGATTTCTGTATCTCCGTAAGTTTTTGGAAAACGGAACTAAGAGAAGTTGTTCGTCCCATGAATCTTACATTTTTTGGTGTTCTGCCGATTACCAACCACCACCACAAATAAAAATGGCAAAGGCCTAAGAATATTTTGAAACAAATGAGTTTTTTGGCACGAAAGGAAAATAAAAAATATGTAGCTGTGTTTTAGACGACATTTTATATATGCTCGTATAAGCACGTAGAAAAAAGAAAATTCACAATGGAGTCCCTGGTAAAAAAACTATGACAGCTGTCATGATCTTAAGTTCGTGTGGTAATAATCGTGGTACTAATAAAATGAAAGTGTTACTTTTTGAGAGCAATAAAAGCACTTAAAAAATTCAAGTTTTTAATAATATTTTATTAGAACAAACATTTTCCCCAGATTTACCGAAATTCGGCAACTTCTCGTTTTTCATTATGACAAGCGCATTAGGCGTTCATTAGGTAAATCTTAAGCCTGCCTAACTAGGCAATTGTTAGGCATTCCGAAACTAGGCAACTGTTCGTTTATCACTATGACCCCCACGTTAGGTTTTCGTTAGGCAAACGAAATTCGGCAACTGTTCGTTTAGCACTATGACCACCGCAGCAGATGTTTATTAGGCAAACTTAATTTGGGCAAACCCAAAGCCTACTTAACTAGGCAAGTAATAGGCATTCCTAATTTAGGCTAACCCCATTGCTTCCCAATTAGGGCCTAATGTATTTTTAGGCATGCCTAAGCAAATTTCTAGTGGGGTTGTTTGTTTTTTTGTACTCAATATTTTTTCTCGAAAACGGCTACAGCGATTTCAATGAAACTTGGAATAGTGTTAGATATTAGCATAAAATGAAGAATGAGCTAGGTTTGAACTTTGTAAATGCTCACCAGAGGGCGTGGCACTACCCTAGATTTTAAATTTGATTCAGTCATAACTCGCAAACCATACAAGATGTTTGGATGAAATTTGGTGAGCAGGTACGGCTTAATAATACCTTGTAACAAACAAAAAGTAGGCGGCATCGAAGAAGTGCCACGCCCATTTTTTAGCCCTTGAAAATTTTGATTCAATATTACTCAAAAACGATTCCAAAAATTTTAATGAAAATTTAGGAGATGTTACCTCTGCAAACAAACATTAATATGTGATACGCCGTTATATTGCGAAAACTCGTTGAAGGGCGTGGCACCACCCACAAAAATATAAAACGGTATAAAAAGAAAACTAATAAAGCAAATATTCTGAAATTAACTGTGACGAGCCTACTTGCTATAAGGCATCTCTGATCTGAAAGTGGGTGAAATATCGCCATTGCGCATAGAACCTCCCATACAAGCAAATTACGTTAAATGCTATTTCTCGGAAATGTTACAAGGTATTTCAATGAAATTTAGTATGTAGGTTTTGCTTATCAATGCCTTGTAATAAAAAAAAAGTGGGCGGTGTCGAAGAAGTGCCACGCCCCTTTTTTAACCATTGAAAATTTTGATTTAATATTACTCGAAAACGACTCCAACAATTTTAATGAAAATATAAGACATTTTACCCCTGAAAACAAGTATGAATATGTGATGTGCCGTTATATTAGGAAAACTCGTTGGAGAGCGTGGCACCGCCCACAAAAATATAAAACGCTATAAAAAGAAAACTACTTAAGCAATCTTTCTGAATTTAACTGTATGTAATCTCCTTGGTATTAAGCACCTATGACCTGCAAGTGGGCAAAATACCGCTATTTCTCGCAAATGGTACAACATATTTTGATGAAATTTGGTATGCGGATCTGGAAAATTAGTATCTAAAGCTTAACGAAAAGTGGACTTTGCTCAATAATTGCCACTCCCACTGTTTACGAAAATAAAAATTTTGGTTAATAACTCATCCACAAAAAAAAAAATGGAATGAACTTTTTATTTCGTATATGCAGTCTTGTGTACATTTGACGCTGAATCCGTCTTTATCAGCAGAACTGTCACTATACCTGCAGGATTTTGAAATATTCTTGCTTGATGTTCAAGAAAACGCTGTGTTCAGTCTTTCAGCGTATCTACAAGAAAATCCTATTTTAATAATGACGTCGAATAGCCACACTTTTCCTTATCAAAATATTCTTGCGGATTTTTCCAATAGGACTCTTATTTACCGAGTTATGATCCTTTGGAGATAAGATATTTCAGCCCCCATACAAAAAAAGAAATATTTTGGGTACGTGGAATATCCCATTTATTTATTTTGGGGTATTCTATTTCACGAAAAAAATTTGAGTTTTTGATATTTTTCTATACCATTCGATACTTTCCGAGTTTTTTCTTATTATTATTCTCATCGGTTAGTTTATCATTTTGAAAGCATGAACATTGGAGGTGAATTTCATAACAAAAAATAGCTACGAATAAAAACATCGACTAAAATAATAAGATCAGATTGTTGACCGATCGGTCTCCAGGTACTATTATTTTTAATCGTGATGTTATATAGAAAAATTTGCACCGACCTTCACAATCATCAGGTAAATCATAATCTTATGAAACAAAAGTATCAAATTTTTCTGGAACAGTCCTTACATGAGCATTTTTTGGGCATGCGCCTAAGTGCGTGATTCTGCACGTAATGCCCAATGCCCAAAATACATGCGTATTTTTCACGCGCTGAACGCATTTTTTTGTATGAAATTCATAGAACAATGTGAGAAATTGAAACACGCATGCCTTGCAGCAAAGAACTATATACGTATTATAAAGAACACTCTTCAGCGGAATTCGTGGGATTGTTTTTTTGATGCCTCTCTCTCTCTCACACAATATTTCCTCCAGAAAACTTTCGATTATCTTTCTTCAATTCAACCAACAAGTGTTGAATCAGAAAGATGCTTTTCGTGTGCAGGTGGACTTTTGACAAAACAACCTAATTCGAAATTGGAACTTTTCAGGAGAGCCTAAAAACTGATTAACTACTTTTCAATAATGTGGCTCAATTTCGTTGATGCATCGTTAAATCTCCTTTTTCCCTACAGTTTTACAAATCTTAAAGTGTCAGCTGGAGCTAAGTTCAAGTTTTGCGTGAACTATGGGGCACCCTTATATCTCTGGAACAAGAAATTATTGAGACATGTCGATTATATCAATAGAAGCGTATTTAAATTTTATATTTAGGACTAAAATCCTGGAGAATTGTCTTATCTCGACTTAGGTCAAAAGTCCACAGATATGTAATAAATTGAGATCTAAATTGGATGATAAGACAATAAATGATTTAATTTTCTTAAAATCATATTTTAATAATAGTAAAACTGATTAAAAGAAAAATTAATTTCAACACTTGCTAAAACTTTGATCTCACTATTTTACATAATTAAATATGTATGATATTTTATATATTTATTTAATTAAGCATATCGTAGAGTTAAAACTACAACTAGACATCTACATTTTTCATGTTTCGAGAAAAAAGAGTTTTACGTTTTTTGAAATTCGTTTTTTGTATGGGATTTTGCAGCTTTTTGCTTTTTATTCTTTATATTAAATTGGATGGAGACTACATTTCAAAAAGATGGGGCATAGATCCGCTTTTTCTGCATGTTCCTGTATACTTAACTCTAAACATCAATATATGTAGATGTCTAGTTGTAGTTTTAACCCGACGATTTAATGCTGCTAGATATATTTCTGGCCTAGGCAACATTAAGTGTTGCTAGGTGCAATCTGACATTTCCATTGGAAAGTTTGACATTTTTTAGCATAAACGTACTCAGAACGTTTTGACGAACGACCATCATTTGTGTTGTTTACAGTGACTTGAAAAAATCAATTTGGCAAAAAAATGGAATTAACTCGTGAACATTTTCTTGCGATCATTTTTCACAACTTACGACGTGGATTATCACGACAAAAGTGCATCGATGAACTTAAATCTTTGTATGGCGATGAAGCACTATTCTATAGCACTGTGAAAAACTGGTTTAATAAATTCAATCGTGGCCGACGCTCGCTCAAAGACGAATTCCGTGAAGGTCGTCCAAAAACGGCCGTTGTGCCTGAGAACATTGATGCCGTGCGTGAACTGATAATGCAAGATCGTCATGTGACATACCATGAGATAGAGGCATCTTTGGGCATTTGTTCCACTCCAATACATTCGATTTTGTATGAACACTTAGTTGTAAAAATCGTTTGTTCTCGTTGGATCCCGCACAATTTGACAATCGCTCAAAAATAGGCTCGTGTCGATTGGTGCATAGAATGTTGAAAAAATACGATCGAGGCGCTTCAAAAGACGTTTATCAGATCGTTACAGCTGGCGAATTATAGATCTATGCGTATGAGCCCGAAACAAACCAGCAATCGACCGTGTGGGTCTTCGAAGACGAGCCAAATCCAACGAAAGTTGTTCGTGGAAGAAGCACTTCGAAGCAAATGGTCGCCTGTTTCTTCGGCAAAACTGGTTATGTGGCGACTGTTCCACTTGAGCAACGTAGGACGGTCAATTTTGAGTGGTACACCACAATTTGTTTGCCTGAAGTCTTCGGAGAAATTCGAAAAAACGAACAAGAGAAGACGAATCATTGTTCACCATGACAATGCGAGCTCTCACACATCGGCTCAAACCAGCGCCTTTTTGACCGGTCAAAACGTCGAACGCCGTACAGCCCTGACTTGGCACCCAATGACTTTTTTTATTCCCACTTATAAAGAAAAAAATGCGTGGTCAACGATTTTTGTCGCCAGAAGATGCTGTTGAAGCGTTCAAAAACCATGTTTTGGAGGTGTCTCAATCGGAGTGGGAAAAGTGCTTCGACAATTGGTTTGAGCGCATGCAAAAGTGTATAAATCATGCTGGAGAATTCTTTGAAAATCAATTAAACCATTTTTGATGAAAAATATTCGCATTTTCATTGTTAGGCCAGAAATATATCTAGCAGCCCACGTACCTTTATGTTTGTTTTTGAAGTAAATAAGTATTTATGAATTTTTGTTTTTTAAAAAAGGCGTGAATTGCTTACTAAAATGTACCTATTTTAAGAAATTGTTCTTTTATATTTTTGACACTTTTAAAATGAGATATCTTTGTAGCGATGTAGTAGGGGTATATAAGACAAAATATTAGGAATTTTTAATACTAAATTCTGCTTTATTTAAAAAGAAAAAAAATGCATACAATTCCCGAAAAATCCCGGGATCCAGGGATTCAAATTTCTGATCCCGAAAATCCCGGGATTGCAAAAAGTTCACAAATTGGAATCCCTAGTGGATAGTAATCAGTAGAACACCAAAGAATATGTCCATTTGTTTAACATAAAATTAAATAAAAACATAAACAGAGATTTTTATTTTCTTTTATTGTGCTTTTATACTATGTTTACACCAAAGATTTATAACGCGATATACGGCTTTTTTGAGATTTAGCTCTATATCTTGCCATATATCGCGTGATTTACCATACAAAAATATATCTACTTCCAACGTGATTTAATTTATATCTTCGAATAAATCTGAGCAGGGCTACCGATTTTAGCTGTTTTCAAGCATCTGGCACCTCCAAACTTTGGTATTTTGTTGACATTTACTAAGTCATTTAACCGTTTGCTTTCGTCAGAAAAGCAAATAAAACGTAAGTTTTGTATTAATAATCATATATAACTCATTTATTATTGCTTTCTGTTTAGCTACACAAATGAAAATGGACACGCTCCTCAAGAAACCATTCAGCGAAGTTCGCCGCCAAGCTCCACAGGCAGTGGCAGTGGCAAAATTTACCTGAATTAGCCAGACAGCGAAAACTTCTTTTGTACCGTGGCTAATATCACATGACCGTTTTCATATGGAATAACAACAGGAACAAATTATTTGGGTTCAGAGAGATCCAACGCAAAACAGCCGGAAAATGACTCGTATACCCAAGCAAATTTCTTTGTATTAACAATTTCAAGTATATGACAATCCAGATGATAATGGTGCTCTTCGTTAGTTCTTCATCGTTTTGAAATAAAAATAGCTGTCCTTTGTTTTCAGCGTTTATTTATGAATTTTTTATCATGTAATAAACCATGAATTTGAACAAATTTTATATTAAATTCTAGGATTTTCGATATTAATACCGTTTACATCCTATTTATTAGTTCGTGCGCCTATTCTTAATGTTAATTGGTAGCAATTTGGGTAACCCAACGATTGCAATTCATCAGGACTCCACGAAGTTTCAAACTCTCAGACGGTTTTCAATAAAATTGAAATTTGTTTATTTTTTTACGAGCAAATACAATGTTCAATGTAAATAAAAATAAATGTCATTCACCAATTGGCATTTACTGTCAAAAATAAATCCCTTTCGGCCGGTGTAAACGGGTAGGATTTAGCAGCGAGATTTATTTATATCTTCACAGCTAAATCTTTGGTGTAAACATAGTATTATTATATTATATGCCAAAAACAAAGTGTTTCATTCAAAGTTGATATGAAAAATTTCAAAAATTTTTGAAATTTCAAACTTTTTCCTGCTATAACTCATTCAATTTTGTTCGGAGCATAATCATTGGCATACTTGTTAGAAGCGCCATTAATCACTCTTTGTAAAAATGGAAAAATAAAATCGATCGGACTTGGCGTCATAGAAATATATTGATGTATATGAAGCTATAACCTCGAAAATATAAATTATCGAAGAACTCGGGAACGGCCCCAAGGAGTTATTATATTTATTTATTATTTATTATTATTATATTGCTTAAACAATAAACAAATCAAAAGCACTAAAAAATTTTTGGCAAACTTTACGTTTTATGGTATAAAAACAAAATCCCACCTCGACCGTATAAATTTATTCACTGTAACAAAACTTCTAGGTTTTAACCCCCAGGCAGTCCACTGTAACGATTTTTTCCCATTTTTGGTGCTTAAAATGGGTATGTATGAACGCAGTTTTCCGGGCGCCATTTTCAATTTTCCGTTTTCCAACATCATATTTGGATTCAGCAACCTAGAGAACCCCCTGAATAGCATAATTTTTGAGAACAGTTTTATTGAATTTATCAAAGATCATAGGGGGTTCACGAGGGATTAAAAAAGTTTTGGAGAAAAGCCGCAAAAAAAGAATGTTCTGGTTTTGTTCTAAATTTTATTACGGACAAAATGAGCCTTATCCTTGTGTAAGTGTTTTTACCCAATTTGCCTGCACTATAAGGACACGTGTGTTCCGAAATTTTGGCTCATAAAGTTTGGGATGGATGGAACATCAAATTTAAATATATTTAGAGGTAATTTCAGTATAAGATTTCTACGAAATGATAGTAAAAGGGGAAATGGACGGGACAAAATTTATTTATTAATAAATCCATAGTTTACAAAAACATACTATGTATATATATAATGTAGTATTAGGATATCTCTTATTTGGGTAAAGTCAAAATTTTATGTCGCGCTCCGCCAGAATCGAAAGACTTTGAGAAAAAAATGAGATCCCCTAAACGACAGGTTTTTTTAAACGAATTAACCTGTGCCACGAAGACATTCAAATTTAAATGAAAATTAACATAGATTTTATATACTTCTTGTTTTAACTTGCTGGGAATCACATTGCCTGAAATATTTTTCGCCATCAAATGTGTATCTTTTTGTTTTCGGGTCGCTGAACACGATACAAGTCTCAAAATTAAATTTTGACAGCTGTCAACGGCTACACGTGTCGACACAAGCTACCGGTTTAACCTCCATTTCTCGGTGTTTTGATTTGAAATCAATTAAATTACCTACAAATGATACTCACGCCACTTTTTGGCTCATTTGTTAGTTTCGATGAAATAAATTGATTTCTGAAAAAAAGAGAATATTTTTCCGAAAAAAATTACAAAAATGTCTAAATCAACTGCAGATTTTTACAAGAAAAAAAAATTTTAAAAATCATTTTGTATTTTTATATCATAGTCTATAAATTTGTTAGGCAAATAAAATACTATTTAAGAAAATCGTTGGAAAAATGCAAAAGTTGTATACAATTCATTGATAAGTTACCAAAATGCGTTTTTCCCTATTTTTCCGTTTTTTTGTAATAAACTGTTCGAAAATTTGAAACTTTTTGTAAAAGAAATTAGAAAATCCAAAAAATTCTTAAAGAAGGCATTAAAAGGAAATACCCGTGCCTCGCCGTTTTTCTCTAGCACGTCAGATTTTTTTTTAATCGATTTTTGAAGTTTTTTAAACCACTGTACATGAAAAAACAGAAATAACGCATTCTTGTGTTAAATCGATGAATTTAACTATATGATCCTTACATCTGAGGTGTATCATGTCTTCAGCAAACTTATGCAGGATACTACGCGGAATATTTTTGTAGACAATTTTAACCCTCTCAAACCCCCACATGTAGGTCAAAATGACCTTCATGTGGGGGTCAAAATGACCCAAATGTGAGGGTTTTAGAGGGTTAAAATTGTAGGTAATTAAGTTACCTTTAATATGACATATTATTTGTTTAAATAAAAACATTGGTATTTGAGATATTTGTATTTTAATGGAACTATCTTTTTTTTTTGGTCCAAAAACCGAAAATGACCGATATCTCGAAAACGACACGAAATAAAAAAAAAAAATGCGATTTTCGGAATCAGCAGCCCATTTTCCATATAAAATGAGTAACGGCATTCGCTGGGAATTTTGGCTGTAAACTAGTGTAATTTGTTGCAAAATCTTTAAACGCGTTTTTCTCAGAACAGTGTTTTTTGAACTGGTACCCACGATTCCGGCTGTACCGATTTACTTCAATTTTTTTTAAATGTTTGTTATAGATTTGGCTATCTTGGGTACTAGAATCAATACTATCAAAAATATTTAACAATATTATTAACAAAAAACGAGGTTGAAAAAGACCAAAAAATTGAAAATTGCACTACTTGTTTATTTATCAATATTTTTTTCCAGTTCTAGTACCCAAGATAGCCATTTACATGTACTTTAAAATGCAATTTGTTTTCTGTGTTTCAGATGATCTGAAATCGAGAAATCGTGGGTACCACATCAAAACCGGCCTACTTCCGGTCGTCCATATCTTCACCGAAAGTCAACGAAAATTGAAATTTTTTTTTTTTTTTGCTAATTAAAATTTATATGAAAAAAAAAAATTGTTTCGCAAAAACGCTACTTCTACCTGACTACTCCCTTAATTATTGATTTTATTGCTTCAACTTTGTCCTATCCAATCGCTTTATTTTCCCGCATACACCGCACAGTGATGCGAT
Source organism: Calliopum simillimum (assembly GCA_951812925.1). Taxonomy (NCBI): domain Eukaryota; kingdom Metazoa; phylum Arthropoda; class Insecta; order Diptera; family Lauxaniidae; genus Calliopum; species Calliopum simillimum. The sequence continues at coordinate 82,075,215 of OX638372.1, read as the reverse complement.
TAGTACAAGCTAGACGGAAAAAACTCAAAATCGAATTTTTACATTCCGAATATGAAAAAATATCAGAAAATATATAATTAACTCATAAGTAATTTTTTACTTACCTCCGCTTTCTATATAAAATACCAAAAATCGTCAAAGTCGGCCTAAAAAATTATGTTTTCCAAATGTGTGTCCATGAAAATAGTTGCTATTTTCACAATTTTTTTTTAATACTTCCAAATATCGAAAAGAGTTGAAAATTGGCACACATTACGGGCAAAATATTTTTTATGGAAATGTTATAAATTTAAAACCAAATCTTTTAAAATGTTGGTGCTATAGAATAGAATTTAGGGAGATAAATGTATAAAAACGCCAAATTCTGCAAAACATTTCGGACAAAAAAAAAAAATGGTCACTCCATATTTCTGCCAAACTTTTTTTAAGCCCTGGGAATGCCAAAGTGCGCAAATTTACCTTTGACTTTTTTTCTTAATCTATATGATGGTACTAAATATTACTGTATTAATTAGGCTCTTACCGTATTGTCTGAAATATATATAATTTTATGTCGATGAGACTTTTTGTGTGGTTTAAATATTTGTAATATAACACACACTATTTTTACACTGAGAAAAAAAATAAATAAATACACGAAATTAAAAAAAAAAACCTATTTTAGTGAAGTGTAAATTAGTCTCAAAAACGAAGTGAGTATTATGTCTACCCTAAGCACTAGGAGTGCCTAAGTGCGCAAACTTGACATTTTATTTTCTTTTTTTTTTCAATCTATTTGATTGTCCTAAAAATGCTATTAAATTAAATATCAAATCCAGGTTCCGAATATTTTTTCTAAATATTATGAATGGTTTTTTGGTAATTTCATTACTTTGAGCTCTAATCCGGGTAACATGACAAACACAACACGTTATGGTTAATACACTGAGAAAAAAAATCAATTATAGAAACAAAAATTATAAAAAATAAGCGTAGTATAGTATAGTATAATAAGTATAGTATATAAGTATAAATAATAAAACTTATTATAAATGATATGAAGTATATGATATATATTGTTATTTATTTACATGGATATGAAATAAATCCTCAAAGTTTTTTTTTTAAATCCTTTGTTTATTGTTTTTGTTATTTTTTTTTATATAATAAAACTGAAATATATATTTGCGTCAGCAACAAAACAAAAGCTTATTTTATCATGTTATTATAAGTACTCTCGTAACCGAAAAAGTACTTTCTGAAGAGTAAAAAAGGTCCCCTCCAAAATTATCAAATATCATCACTGATACTTGCTAAGCTTTATTATTATATTGTATTAAAATTATTTATTATACTCATATTATTTATTATATTAATATTATTAGTGCCTTAAAAATCAAATATTACACTTCTACTTAAAGTTTCGTTATTGCATATTTTTTCGTTAGTTATGGTGCAATTTATATTTCAGTTGTATGGGAGGTACCACGCCCACTTGTCCAATCGTGCTGAAATTTTTTATAAATTTAAGAAACTACATAAAACCTATACACTTAAAATTTTGTAACCATAGATCGTTCCGTTTTTAAGATATAGCCCAAAATGTAAATAAGTTGTATGTGAGGTGCCACACCCACTTGTCCTAAAATTCTGAAATAATTTTTTTTGTACTTTCCCATACCTAAAACATAAAAAACTGCAAAAAAAATAGTTTTTTCCGTCTAACATGTACTAGTCGCATCACTGTGCACTGTGCACAGTGATGCGACTAGTACAAGCTAGACGGAAAAAACTCAAAATCGAATTTTTACATTCCGAATATGAAATAATATCAGAAAATATATAATTAACACATATGTAATTTTTTATTTACCTCCGCTTTCTACATAAAATACCAAAAATCGTCAAAGTCGGCCTAAAAAATGATGTTTTACAAATTTGTGTCCATGAAATTAGTTGCTATTTTCACAATTTTTTTTCAATACTTCCCAATATCGAAAAGAGTTGAAAATCGGCACACATTACGGCCAAGATATGTTTTATGGAAACATTATAAATTCAAAACCAAATCTTTTAAAATGTTGGTGCTATAGAATAGAATTTAGGGAGATAAATGTATAAAAACGCCAAATTCTGCAAAACATTTCGGACAAAAAAAAAAAATGGTCACTCCATATTTCTGCCAAACTTTTTTCATTTAATCAGTGTTATGTCTACTTTAAGCCCTGGGAATGCCTAAGTGCGCAAATTTACCTTTGACTTTTTTTCTTAATCTATGTGATGGTACTAAATATTACTGTATTAATTAGGCTCTGACCGTATTGTCTGAAATATAAATAATTTTAAGTCGATGAGATTTTTTGTGGGGTTTAGATATTTGTAATATAACACACAATATTTTTACACTGAGAAAAAAAAATAAATAAATACACGAAATAAAAAAAAAAAACCTATTTTAGTGAAGTGTAAATTACTCTCAAAAACGAAAAATTTGGTTAAATATTTTGGTAAATAAAAAAAAAAATGGTCACTTGATATTTTCACCAAACTTTTTTTTTTCAACTGAGTATTATGTCTACTCTAAGCACTAGGAGTGCCTAAGTGCGCAAATTTGACATTGGATTTTTTTTTATTTTTTTTTGATTGTCCTAAAAATGCTATTAATTTAAATTTCAAATCCAAGTTCCGAATATTTTTTCTAAATATAATGAATGGTTTTTGGGTAATTTCATTACTTTGAGCTGTAATCCGGGTAACATATTTAAAAACACAACACGTTATGTTAATACACAGTAAAAAAAATTTAATTATAGAAATAAAAATTAGAAAAAATAAACGTAGATAGCCCGAGAAAAGCAATAATTATTATTCTTTTGCACAATGGTAGACGGTAAGATAGCAAATCACCTTTCGTCTCATAAGTCAACACAGTCGTGTTATATGTGTGGTGCCAAGCCAAGTGAGATGAATGCTATACAAAATGTTAAAGAACCTCGACCAGAATTTTATTGTTATGGTTATCATCCCTTCACGACTGGATCAAAACGCTTGATTGTATATTGCATATTAGGTACAGGATGGATGTTAAAAAATGGTCAATTCGTGATAGCAAAGATAAATTATCCGTGGAAACTAGAAAAAAACAAATTCAACTTCGATTCAAAAAACAAATGGGTCTAGTTATAGATAAACCCAAGCCAGGTTATGGCTCTTCAAACGATGGAAATACTGCCCGACGATTTTTTAAAAAGTATGAACAAAGCTCTGCGATAACTGGAGTAGACGAGAAGCTTATAAAAAGATTTTATATAATTCTAAGCTGTATCTCTTCTGGTTATAATATAGATATTTCTGCCTTCGAAATTTATATAAATGAAACTAAGGCATTATATATACAACTTTATAGCTGGTATTTTATGCCGGTAACAGTTCATAAAATTTTCTCTGCCATGCTAAAGACATAATACAACAATGCATCGTTGGAATAGGGCAATTATCTGAAGAGGCACAAGAGGCTCGCAACAAAGACTGTAGGCGTTTTCGTTTGACAAACACACGTAAAAGCTCAAGGGTAAATACAAATACGGATTTAATGAATATGCTTCTTATCAGTTCGGATCCTTTGGTTGATTCCTACCGAGATCTCGCGAGAGCAGCCCCTAACAAATGTCCGCAAATTGCATCCGGACATATTAGTTTTTCTTGTTGTTGCTGAATCAGCAATGCTGATCCATCGGAAATAAGAGGAGTGCGCTCAAATAATGCTTCAAGTAGCGAAGAGTGGTCCGATCCCGATAGCAATTCTTTATCATCGTATTCAAGTTAAATGTTGTCCAGCTTATGTTGTAAAAAATATGAAAAAATAAACTATTAGTGCCTTAGAAATCAAATATTACACGTCTACTTTAAATTTCGTTATTGCAAATTTTTTCGTTAGTTATGATGCAAGATTTATTTCAGTTGTGTGGGAGGTACCACGCTGACTTGTCCAATAGTTCTCAAATTTTTTATAGATTTCAGAAACTACATAAGACCCTTACACTGCAAATTTTGTAACCGTAACTTATTTCGTTTTTAAGATGCAGCCCAAAATGTATTGTAGTTGTATGGGAGGTACCACGCCCACTTGTCCAATAGTACTGAAATTTTTTATAGATTTCAGAAACTACATAAGACCCATACACTGCAAATTTTGTAACCGTAACTTATTTCGTTCTTAAGATGCAGCCCAAAATGTATTGTAGTTGTATGGGAGGTACCACGCCCACTTGTCCAATAGTACTGAAATTTTTTATAGATTTCAGAAACTACATAAGACCCATACACTGCAAATTTTGTAACCGTAACTTATTCCGTTCTTAAGATGCAGCCCAAAATATATTGTAGTTGTATGGGAGGTACCACGCCCACTTGTCCAACCGTGCTCTAATTTTTTATAAATTTAAGAAACTACGTAAAACCTATACACTTAAAATTTTGTAACCATAGCACGTTTCGTTTTTAAGATATAGCGCAAAATGTAAATAAGTTGTATGGGAGGTGCCACACCCACTTGTCCAAAATTTTTGAAATATTTTTTTTTGTACTTTCCCATACCTAAAACATAAAAAACTGCAAAAAAAAATAGTTTTTTCCGTCTAGCATGTACTAATCGCATCACTGTGCGCTGTGTACTGCAGCTGCTGTATTAGGCGTTTTTCTTTTTTCGTTCGGAGTAGAGTCTGAGTTGTCAAAAAATAATCTGTGTTTCTTTTTTTGTTCAGAGCATCAGAGCATAATATTTGTGTTTCTTTTTTTGTTCAGAGTGAAATCAGAGCGCGCTCTATGAGCTCAGAATGAAACGACCGAGCATTCAGAGTAAAAGACGGAGCACATCAAAATTGGCATTTGAAAGTAGAAAAATAAAAAGATAAAATAAAAACAAACTTCATTTTGGACTGTGCTGGACATTTTGAAGTAAAATGAAATAAATTTAATAATTTATTTGGATTTTTTTGGCAGTTTAACCGGACTTCAATAGAAAAATGTGGAAGTGTGTTTCATAAATAAATCAGAGCGCTCTGAGCGTGCTCTGTTCAGGTTATACTCGACGTGCTCACGCTGTGCTCAGAGCTCTTCTCTGAACAAAAAAAGAAAAACGCCTATTGTAGTTACTTTCATATAAAGTAGTGCGTTCTAAAATGACAACTGTTTTCGAACACTGCCACTGCCGACGCGTTATTGGAGTTTGGGCTTAATAAACAAGATCTTTTTCTGTCTTGTCATTTTTTGAAAGTCTTGATTCAGATTGATGTTGCAATAGCGCTGGTCAAGCCAAGAGTAAGCGGTATCAATCGCGACTCTTGTGTAGAAACAGGTAGGCCCTAGTTGAACCATTACAATATTGAAGATCGTCCATGGTAAAGGAATGAATGGTATTTTCAGTTCTTATGTTTACCTCCCTATTCTTGCAATATGCTTAAGCTATTTTTTCTTCGAGATCATCAATGGACTTGAGCACGTGAGAATTTTTGACAATGATCTGATGCACAACGATTAGGCAGCGGCTGTTAGCCTTCCAGCAATTGTAAAATGGCTTTACGCGTTGGAAAATAGTGCAAATAGTTTGTTTCACTGACTCTACAGTGCGCAGTATAAAAAACTGCATTCTACATGAGAACAGAGTGCTTGATAAAGGAAAAACTACAATAAAAAAAATTTTCGACGCAACTAATTTCGTGGTAAATCAAGGAAAACCCAAAACTATCTGCTTTAAAATAGGCTAATTAGGTTAACCATAAGTAAGGCAAGCCTTGAGAGACCGAATTAACCATTACGATCTTCGGGACTATGACCTACAGGCCAAAACAATTCACAAGAATCTCTTTCTAAGTAAAAAAAAATCATCAAAGCCGCTTAGCTGCCGCTAAAAAGCATGTTGAAAAGGGCTTCAGAGTCAAAAATGCTTAATTTTGACTCGCCCGCAAATATAACGTTCTCCCAAATGCTAAAAACTTTTTTAAACATGCGCTTTAGCGTCAGCGAAACGGTTTTGCTGATTTTTTTTACTTAGAAAGAGGTTCTTGTGAATTGTTTTGGCCTGTAAATCACACGTTCGAAGAACTTAATGGATAATTCGGTACTTCAAGGATTGCATAACTTATGGTTAACCCAATTAGCCTATTTTGAAGCCGATAGTTTTGAGTTTTCCTTGATTTACCACGCAATTAGTTGCGTTGAAATTTTTGTTTAATGTAGTTTTTCCTTTATCAAGCACTTTGTTCTCATGTAGAATGCAGTTTCATACTCCGCACTGTTGAGTCAATGAAACAAACCATTTGCACTATTTTCCAATGCGAAAAGCCTTTTACAATTGGTGGAAGACTAACAGCCGCTGATTAATCGTTGTGCATCAGATCATTGTCAAAAAATACTCACGTGCTCAAGTCCATTGATGATCTCGAAGAAAAAATGGCTTAAGCATATTGCAAGAATAGGTAGGTAAACACAAGAACTGAAAATACCATCATTCCTTTACCATGGACGATCTTCAATATACTAAGAACTTTTTGGTTGTGAGATAAATTTTTGTAGCTCAGTTCTTTTTTTTAGAGCTGTGGGATGGGGCGGGGTATTTTCGTTATTTTTCTTCTGCACGTATTATGAAGGCTTCTTTGTGCGCAAATCTACATTTGAATTTTTAGAGCAATAAAACCATTAAATTTATTTAAATTGTTGAAATTATAAGCTCCTAAGCTTAAAAATTCTGCTTTTTTGTATCACAGATACCGCTGCTTACGGTACCTAAAATTATGAATTTTTTAAATTCTGAAATATGTCATAATATCGTTTCATGGTAAATTTTTTAACGGTTAAAAACGTTAAATTTTTTAAACGGTTGTAAAAAGAATTTGTAATGTACATAAGAAGGCAAAACTACGCTTGCACTGGATGTTGCTTTGTTAATGGCTTTTCAGTATTAATACATTTCGATCCCTTTACTGCCTAAATTTTTTTTCAATACATTCTCTCTTCTCTCATTAACACACTCTCCCTGATCTACACTAATTACTATAGTAATTATAATTACAAAAAAAAAATATTTAATAAAAAACTTAGTGTCTAATAAAAATTACTTTCTGTACAAAAGATCATTAATGTCGTTGTGCAATCAATAGCTTTCAAATAATGATAATAAATGAAAGAATATGAGATTTAAATAATTCCCTTACCATTGGTTATCTCGCTTTCAGTAATAGTGTGGATTATGTGAGCGTCCTTAATAGCAATGGGTTGTAAGGGGAAGTTATTGTATAATAAAGTTTTTTCAATTTGAGTTAAGCTGTTTCCAAAACCTCATTGTGCTTTGGAAAAAGCACTCCAAAATCAATGTCGATCTACATATAAAGATAAGTAATTTAAGCTTTTGAACAAATGTGGTAATGCAAATGTGAATGGTCATACCAGTCGTTGAGAAGCTGTACCTTATTGAGGCCACATTTAAAAAATTTGCGATAAGCTATTGCTTTCGGAATGGATTTGGTGAAGCCGGTAGTTGCTGAAAGATTGCCAACAAGAGTCAAATTCAGCTACTGTAAGGTTGTCATATTAAATTGCGCACGCCAAATTTTCAGCATTTACCTCTGGAACTATATATAAAGAATATTTATTTATAAACGATCAAATGTAAAAATATATATTTAATTTACCAATTTCGTTAGAATCCAACAATACAACATATCTTAACGCACTGGTAGAAGCGAGCTTAAAAAAGTGATTCAACATTCAACGAAGGCCTCACTTCGGCCTCGTTAGATCCACATTCATCTAAGCTTTCTGAAATCAACATCGGAACTTCTTTTTCCTGGTTAGGTGTTCCTTTATAGAAAGTTTCATTAATTCCAAAATGTTCCGAACAGAGAAAATTATCGTTTGTTTTCAATTGATGGTGTGTTTTAAGATGCTTTATATGTATATACTTTAATGTACAAGTATTTTCTATTACACAAAATACACTGCAATTGCATTTTACCTTTTACAATTATTGAAATTTGTTTATATTTTAATTATTAATTTGTCGGTATTTCACTTTTTACACTGTCTAAAACTTCACTCAACATACAACTGATTTTTTTTGTTAAAATAACGGGATTTAAGCAAAACACTTTGAAATGAATGTAAATTTACATAGAACGTGATTAAAATATTGATATCAGTGTAAACTTACATTGAAATTAATATAAAACTAGTAAGGGTGTAACCTTTGGCCTGGCCAAACATTAACTACCCTACACTGCAGTATTTTGCAAATTTTGCCCTCTTGTCTCGAAAAACGTTTTCAGTATAATGTTTTGAAGCTTTTGCTTATATGTGAGGTGCCACGCCCTCTTGTTCGAGTTCACCTAGTTTTTGCTCAGAGCGTGTATTTATAGTCCTTAGTATTTTAGTGAAATTTAGTTGGATTATCTCAAAATACTCTTTCAGTATAGCATTTTGAAGCTTTTGCTTACATGGAAGGTGCCACGCCCTTTTGCTCGAATTTGTCCAGTTTTTGCTCAGAGCTTGCGCTTACAATTTGTAGCATTTAAGTGTATTTTGATTGCATTGTCGTGAAGAATACTCCTAAAGTTGCATTTTGAATATATTTCTTGTATGGGCGGTAGGCAGTGTACTAAATTTCATTGTGTTATCTTGCTCAGTTTTCCCAAAAAATTTATTTTCACGCACACCCAGCCAGACAGATGGACATGGCTATATGGGTGATTCTCAGATAACTGTACTTTTTGTGTCCTCTGGCAATTTTACCTATACAGTAGGCTTTTTTTCACAAAAAATGACGCTATAAGTTAGAAACTATGTTTTTCTAATAGAGCGGATCAATTTTACCACCAAATAATTATTGGTCTACTGTGAAAGTTTGCAAATATACCCCAAATGTCACAAACGTGGCATGTCCTCCCCCTACTTTTTATAAACAAAACGATGAAAAACGACCAAAAAACGGAAATAGATTAGGAAACAAGTTACTACACATATTAAGTAAATACTTAAGGCTACAATATTCTGATCTCATCTGCAGTTTAAAACAATTTTTAGAGGGCACAATTTGGAATTGAAAACTGTCCCCTACTTTTGGAAAAAAAAAATTCTTGAAAGCATTATGCTACTACTGCATGGTACTACTGTTTCAGTCAATAGATTGCAATACATATGCATTAATTCTGATCACTATCCATCACCCAAAGGTCATCATGTCCAGATGCGTCCAAAAAGAAATCTGTTTGCGTTTTATAGGGCAGTTTATAAACAAAAACAGTTTTTTTTTTAAATTATGGTCACAAACGTGGCACTCGGCACTCCCAGGTAGTACATTTTATTTTATGCATGAAACAATTTTTTTGTAGGATTTGCATACATGACCCCAAATTCTTTCGGAAAAATCTTGAACTCAAAAGCGTGCTTTACAATGAGCGATAAACTACAAAAATGTCACAAACGTGGCGCATCAAAAATGTCACAAACGTGGTATCAGTCTGCAAAAAAACATATTTCGATATAAAGTTTGAGTATACAGACGTTTAGTTGAAGGCTATTAATTATGTTTGTAATACAAAAATTTTTCTAAACCATCAGAATCCTGAGTTATCCTTGCTCAAAAGTGAAAAAATCACTGTTTTGACATCTACATAAAGTTATAGAACAAAAACATCAAGTAAAATTAATTTTTGTCAATGGATTCAAACAGCCAAATTTATTGTCAATAAGACATAATTTACCGTTTTTCAATTGGATTCCCAGCTTCCGAGTTATAAGCGTTTAAAGTAAGGATATCTTTCGATAATATACAAAGGATTTTTCGAGACCGAAAAGTTACAAAAAAATCAAGTTTTATTATTTTAATCAACAACATATTTAATTACAAAATTTCGAGACCTTGCAGACCATAATCGCATGAAAAATTACAGTTCTATTCTAGATTTAGTGAAAAAGCCTACTATACTACTGCTTTGCAAATTAACAGAATCAAAATTTCATCTCCTCATTCACTAAATCTACAATAGACTCTTATTTTTTCATCCGATTTTAGTCTGCAAGGCCTAAAATTTTTGTGATAAAATATATTTTTGATAAAAATAATAAAACTTATGATTTTTGTTAATTTTTCGGTCCAGTAAATCCTTTGTGTGTTATTAAGAGATATCCTTTTTTTAAAGGTTTATAACTCGGAAACTGGGAATCCAATTGAAAAACGGTAAATTATGTCTTGTTGATAATAAATTCGGCTGTCTGAATCCATTGACAAAAATTAATTTTACTTGTTGCTGTTTTTGTTAAGTAGATGTCAGAACTGTGATTTTGTCACTTTTGAGCAAGGATAACTAATGATACTAATGTAATAGAAAAAAACCAAGATCAGATTCGTAATTAGGAGATCCTAATCCACCATAAACAGCTATAAAAACAGAGGACAGGAAACCATAGTTGATCTTTAGGGCGGTAGGGTATAAAAAAGATGGACCACCGGAGACATGACACTGTTGCAAAATTAGTCTTGAAGTATAAATTTGTCATTATATGCAATATATCTCTCATCAAAATGCTTCAAAAGCATCATTTTTCCATACTGTGGCTAAAATGTCACAAACGTGGCAATTTGGTCACAAACGTGTCAAAAAAATTTCTTAATTTCAAAGCCGTAAATTCACACTTGTAGTTGATTTACTTAAAAGGTGAGTTTTAAGAGTGTGTTTACACAAGATAGCATGAAGAAACTTGCAAAAATCCACAAAAATTATCTGCCAATTTTACAACTCGAAAAAGCACAGTTATCTAAGAATCACCCATATAGACTCAGGAGGTGACGCTGATCAAGAATATATATACTTTTCTATATCTGCCACGCCTCCTTCTCTGCGTTACAAACGTAATGACAAAGTTAATATAATAATAATTACATTGAATTGAGGTAAATTTCTTGATTTATGTAAAATACATTAATTTGAATGTAAATATAAATTGGAATCAATGTGAATTTACATTATATACATACTTAGTACGTTAAATCAAAGAAGCCTGCACTTGCAACTGCATTAATGTAAAATTCAAGAAAATCTAAAGGCAGGTAATATTTTACATTTCTATAACACACATTGAAACTAATGGAAGTTTATATCGAAATAATTTATTTTACATAAAATTTCATGAATGAATATTAATGTATTTTAGTTTTAACTATGAAGTCATTAATTTCTTACATCGATCCATCGTTTATTTTTTTTAATGTGTTTTGTTTTGATGCAACAGAAAATTTAAGAAATACATTGTCAGCCTACCCTTTTTTCTTGAAATCAATGCACAAAATTAATGTAAATGCTCAATGTTTTTTTTTATGTAGTTTTACATGAGTGTATCTGGTGTCGAATGCTGCATTCTATGGACATTTAACAAACAATCTACCAACAGAACCAAACAAATTAATTTGAGTTTCGTCAAACCACAGCAGATTTCAATAGTTTTAACAAAACTTGAGCTTGGTTGCGAAATTAATTAAAAAGGGTACTTTCTTGTACCTCTGCCGCACAACCCTGCTTCTCAAAGCTTGTTTCTTACAGTGCGGCTTGTAACTGGAGCTCTTGGAGTCAGCTTAAGGTCGGAAATGCATTTTTTTTTCGAATGCCCCACAAGAATGTTATCAATTTGTCTTGAAGTTTGGCGCTTTTTTTTCTTTTCTGGAAACTGATTTCAAAGCGTGAAAAAACATGGTCATAGAGCAATTCATTACAGTGGCTGATCCAGCATTGTCAAGAGGTGGGCCGATTGACTACATTTCTAGATAATAACAGAATGTTTTTTAACACTTTACATATAATTTAAAAAAAAATGTAATCACTTGGCTTGAGAGGGGGCCGATCGCCCATATCGCCTCCCCCCCCTTGGATCCGCCACTGATTCATTATAGCCACAATTTACTGTATGATTTTACCAGCTACCCTAGTTTCTTTATTATTTTCTCCTGTTCTTTGCAAAAATATACTCCTCGACTCATTTTGTATAAGGCTGTGATCATCTCACTTTTTTCCAAATTTGCAGTTGGGTTCTCTGATTTTTATAAAAATTCACAGAGATGTTCTAAGTGCTTAGCATGGAGACCTCTCATTATTAGTTTTGCGAAAAAAAAGCCATAAATTTTGCTTTAATCTATCAAATTGCACAGGCAAATATTTAACATTCTTTCACAACAATTAATAATACAAAACTTACCACTTTTAAATCAACAATTAGCTCTATAACATGTACCAAGCACTTAAAATCATGCTTTGTCCCTATAGCCCAGGAAAATAAGAATATTTCTGCGAAAAAATTCCAAGTGAATTTTTTCACCGGAATTATATTTATTTATGCATGGTTAATAATGTGTAAAAAATCCATTGTGCGCATAAAAAGTTATTCAGACTAAGTTCTTCTATGCAAACAATTCAAATCAATAAATAAATAAATAAAATTGATTTTTTAATTGAACTTTTAGTCATATATTTGCAAAGATCGATTTACATATAAATCTATCAATGCATTTTCTAACACATAATTATGACAAATCAAGGAACGGATTAAAAACACGGCTATAGTGACATATGTTTCGTCTTTCGCCACAAAGACTCATCAGACTATTTTTGTTGTAATTATAATTATATTTATTTCACTAAATTAATTATAATTGAAAAATTGCAAGTTGAACCAAGAACCTCCAGGTTGGTAGCAGAAGTCGTTACCACTGCACCAGCCTTGCCCGGCTGCAAAGCCGACTTGCCAGTTTTGTTTGTGTGTTAATACGTATTGACATATCATAATTGTTGTTTGTGTTATTTATTGATATTTGGTATAGTCGTGTTTTTAATCCGTTCCTTGATTTGTCATAATTATGTGTTAGAAAATGCATTGATAGATTTATATGTAAATCGATCTTTGCAAATATATGACTAAAAGTTCAATTAAAAATGCAATTTTCAATATATAAATGTCATTAAGTAACACACTTAAAAATTCTTAAATAAATAAATAAATAAAGGTCGCTAAAATCAGATTTTTGCAAATTTCTCGCTAACGTAGACTTTTACAGAAAAATTTTTCTCCACAATTTTTTTAACACAGGAAATTTCCTATGTAAAGATGTAAAAAATGTTTTCGTGTAGCTTATAGTTTAGGAGATAACCCAATTTAAAAAGTTGTGCACAGTTTTTATATGTAGGGGAAGATAACCGGTTGTGGGCCGGGTTTCGTTTTTTGCCCGTAACTTGCATTTAAGTATACATTTTTCGGTCTTGTTGGTACCAATGGAAAGCTAGAGGCAGTAGGTAACCAAAAAGAAACAATTTTTTTATAATTTTTCAACAAAAAATTTTTTTTAACAAATTTTGTAAAGAGCTTGTTTTTGGAGAAAAAAAATTTTATAACCGATTGTGGGCCACCCTGAAAAATCCACTTCAAATGCAAAATTATGAAAAAAAAAACCAGTAAAGAAATATGTATTATCAAAATTTATTTATTAATGAAGCCTCTAGTGGCGAAAAAATATCAAGAAAATGTGGCTTTTTCAAATTATTAATCATACTCATCGGATTCGCAATTTTTGCATGTATACTAGCTGTTTTTTATAGCAGCGCATTTCAAATGCACTAGCCGATCGCAGCCACCGTTGCATTTGATCGAATTGGCTGCAAATTGGTGCGGGAAACATTGATTTGCAATAATTTTCATGCAAAAAACATGGTGGCCCACAACCGGTAACGGCAGCCATCCCTTAAGTGACTGGCGAAATTCTCGTGGCGAAAAATTTTGAGCAAACTCGATATAAAATCGGAAAATTTAACGCAAATACTGCATAAAAACGCATAACACTCACCTCTTTGCAATATTTCACTTCGCTTTATCACACTCGCAAAATCTTCAGAAATTACTATATTGAAAATTTCTTTGTCAATTTTTTTTGTTTTGTTGTAGCTGCGGGTCAGATGCGTCCTTTCACTTCAGTGTTTGCACTAATACTGTCTATTGGCAATGTACACATAACCTTATACTCAGATCTGTCATATTTTATAAACGTCAAAAAATAGAAGGGGTGGCCCACAGCCGGTTTCCTTACCCTAAATGCTACGTATAAGTTCCTATTAAAATATCTTACTTTTAAAATTGCGAATACTCTTTAACGAGGAGTCGTACAAAAAAACTTAAAAAACCGTTCAAAAAATAATTGGATTCTGTATACAGTAGAGGTGTTTTAAGAATGTATGGAGATCCTTAGTTACAACATTTTGATACACGACACCCCTCAATATTGTGAGGTTGGAAAAAAAAATGAGTTTGGAAAAAAAATTTTGGGGGTGGGGTGAGGGTAAAGGTTGGCGCATCGAGGTCAAGGCTGGGAGAAAAAGAGAAAAAATGTACAAACAACCCTACAAATGCTTAGGGGTCACCTCTAGAGGGTTCAAATGTATGAGCGACCCATATTATTTTTTCTCCCCCAACATTTTTACCAAGCATACCTACCTCTTATCTCTAACCCCTAAGGGGGCTTCCATACAAAATTGACATTTTTAGGAAATCGACCCCCACCACTCCCAGGGTTCCCCTAGAAGGGTCAAATGTATGACTGGTCCCTAATATTTTTTTTCCCCAACATTTTTTCCCAACATACTTACCCTTTATCTCTGACTCTTTATGGGACTCCCATACAAAATAGATGGCATAGACATGAAAAATATGGAAAGGAAATCGTTAAATAGGCCCATAACTGCCTAGAAGTCACTCCTAGAGGAGTCAAATATATGACCGACCCCCATTAGCCCCCCTCCAAAATTTTTTCTCAGCATACCTACCCCCTATTTCCAATCTTTAAGGGGGCTCCCATACAAAGTTACTGTTTTTATATAAAATGCCCCCATTGCCCTAACTGGCACACGGGTACTCCTAGAAGGGTCAAATGTATGACCGACCCCCATTATTTTTTCGCGATCTATATTTTTTCCCCACATACTTACCTCCTATTTTCAACCCTGAAACGGGCTGCCAAACAATTTTTTTTTTTTATAAATTTTCCTAGAAATAACGGGGGTCGGTCATACATTTGACCCTTCTAAGGGTACCCATAGTCCAGTTAGGGTAGTTGGGGCAGTTTTTAAAAAAAACGTAACTTTGCATGGGAGCCCCCTTGAGGATTGGAAATAGGGGGTAGGTAAGCTGTGAAACTTTTGAGGGGGGATTAAGGGGGATCGGTCATATATTTTACTCCTCTAGGAGAGACTCCTGGGCAGTTATGGGCCTAATTGACGATTTCCTTTCTATATTTTTTATGTCTATGACGTCAGTTTTGTATGGGGGCCCCCTAAAGAGCTAGAGATAGAGGGTAAGTGAGGTGGGAAAAAATGTTGGGGAGGAAAAAATATTAGGGGCCGGTCATACATTTGACCCTACTAGGGGCACCCGGGTAGTGGTGGGGGTTGATTTCCTAAAAATGTAAATTTTGTATGGAAGCCCCCTTAGGGGTTAGAGATAAGAGGTAGGTATGCTTGGTAAAAATGTTGGGAAGAAAAAATAATGGGGGTCGGTAATACATTTGAACCCTCTAGAAGTGGCCCCTCTTGTAGGGCTGTAAGTAAATTGTTTCTGCTTTTCTCTCATCTTTGACCTATGTGCGCCAACCCTTACCCTCACCCCACCCCCAAAATTTTTTTTGCAAACTCATTTTTTTTTCAACCTCACAAAATTGAGTGGTGTCAAGTATCAAAATCCAAAATTCGTGCACTAAAACACATCTAGTATACAGTGTATTAAATTTTTTTTGGAGCCAATCATGGTCTAAAAGATATTCTTCAAAAACCGTTAAGGTTTCAAAAATACTGGTTTTTGAAGGATATCTCTGAAACGGTAAGTCATACGATAAAAAGCAATAACACCAGTTTTGTAGAGCATTACAAGATCTACAAAAAATAAGCGACATGTGTACACATTGAAGTAACCGTTTAAAAGTTATTCAATAAAAACCGGGATTTTGCCATTTAAAGGTTTTTTTTGATTATCTTCTAAACGGGTTTTTCAATGTGTACACATATGGCTTTTTTTTGTAGATCTTGTGATTCTCTACAAAATTGATGCTGTTGCTTTTTATCGTATGACCGTTTCAAAGATATCCTTCAAAAACCAGTATTTTCGAAACCTTAACGGTTTTTGAAGAATATCTCTTGGACCATGAGTCGCTCCAAAAAAAAATTGAGTATGACTTATACAGAATCCAATTATCTTTTGAACGGTTTTTTTAAATTTTTTTTGAACGACTCCTCGTTAAAGAGTATTCGCAATTTTAAAAGTAAGATATTTTAGTATGAACTTATACGTAGCATTTGCATATAAAAACTGTGTACAACTTTTTAAATTGGGTTATCTCCTAAACTATAAGCTACACGAAAAAAATTTTTTCACCTTTAAATAGGAAATTTCCTGTGTTACAAAATTGTGGAGACAAATTTTTATGTAAAAGTTTGCGTTAGCGAGACATTTGCAAACAACTGATTATAGCGACCTTTGAGCCTGAATAACTTTTTATGCGCACCATGGACTTCAATGGACTTTTTACACATTATTAACCATGCATAAATAAATATAATTCCGGTCAAAAAAATTCACTTGGAATTTTTTCGCACAGCAGCTCTTTTTTCGTCTTATTTTCCTGGGCTACTATTATTTTTTCCAGTCTCGAAACGAAAAGTAAACAATTTTTACAGTTTTTTTTTTCGAAATGGCAGTATTTGCTAATAAAATGGGATTACCGTTTTGCGGTCCCATTGTATAACATAACTTTACTGTGGATTCCACTAAAAACTGTCTGCAGAGGAAAATATTATTTCCGTTATAATAAGATGTGTGTCCCTATTATTTTTTCCAACACTGTTGGTATGTATATCCGTTCGTCTTTATTTTCATTATCTCTCTCTGAATCTTCGGCATACATACGTCAATGAATTTTGAGGTTTTTTGCTTTGAGAGGTGACAGCATCAGGTCATATTATTGAAGTGTGGCAAGTATTATATTGATTACCACCGTACTTTTTATTCTAAGGAAACAAATTTATGATTTATTTCTAGTACCTATTAAATTATGAGAAGCAACTGATAAGCTACGATTCTATGCATAATTTTTGTTATTTAAATGTTTTATTTTATAAGTAACAAACAAAAATATTTTGATCGAAAAATTTTTTTTAATGCAAATGGGCAAAGTCCATAAACGACGCAGACTTACAAAAAAAAAAAAAAAACAAAAGAAAGCTCCAGATCTTTACATTGACGTCATGTTAATTTTAAAAATCGAATACACTTAGAACAAACAATTGTGTGACACATAGTTGAACTCTCCGTTGATGGTTTTGATAACGTTAACGCATATGATTTGCGATTTGGCAAAACTCGAATCTTATTCAAATTGAGATTGAAATAGTGGGGTAGTCCAATAGGGGATTTTGGGATTTACTCGAGCGCGTCAGATTAAGATATGGGGATGCCTAGGACCCTTTTGAGTACATCTACCATATATTAGCTCTCTATATAGTGCCGCGCGTGTGGGGCAGTAAAAAAAAATCGATGGATGGATTTACTCGAGCTCGTCAGATTAAGGTATCGTAGGTTAATTACATGCTAAAAAGTGTGCATTTCACTAATCTGACGATTTAAGCGTGACGCTCACATTTTTTTTTTTTTTATTTTGAAGGAAATAATTCAAGGATAACGGAAATAAAATAATCTGCCTATTTCCACAAGCCGCAGTAACAAAAATCGCCACTGAAGTATAGCGCGCAGAAAACATTTTTTTTTCCATAAATCTTTGAGTTTAAATAAGGTTACCTTAGAAACTATACGGCTCTACCTCCCAAAACTAACGGTAAGTTTTATTTAATCTATTTACTGAAGATTTGCATACTAAGATGATAGTTTTTTTTTTCAATATAAATAGCAATTCGGGATCTTAAAAAAAAAACAAATTTTATTTTTCAAATTTACGAATTTTTGTCACTCTGTGGATTATAACTAACAAGTTTTATGGAATTGCAACTGCTTGATCATTTAAATAGTTAATATACGATTCTCTTGAGGTTCTGTGCTATTATCAGCCACCCCGTTCACACCACATTTTGAAGTACGATGAGTTTTTCAACGACTTTTCTGTATTCTTGCAAAGCACGGTGCTCCTATAGTAGGCATATACCATTTTGCAGCAAATAGTCAAATTAAGAAATCCCCTGAAAACTAGTTTAATAAGCTGTAACACTTACAAATCAAAGTCAAACTTTTTTTCGAAAAAAAAAAATCAATTGAGGGGGTTAGAAGCAAAGGCGTACAAGTGACAAATAGTAAATTTTGAGTAAAATAGAGTTAAAGTCAACGTTGCTTCATGAATTCCAGAATGAGTTAAAAAATAAAAAACTGCGCGTAAAATAATCTTTGAAGTATGCCTCATCTTGTGTACTTTTCAAAATGTTGCAGTGAAAGCCTACACCATTTTACTCAAATTTTTTTTTTAGTGAAAATTAAGTAAAGTTAGCACCGCGTAAAAACTAACATAGCAAAAGAAAAAATTTAAGTACCATAACTTTAAGGGGACATTCGCTTTTGTAATTGAAAACAAAAAAACACTTTTTAAAAATTTTATTATGAAAAAACTATTATATTTATTGACAAAATTTCTTTTGAACATTGTTAAGTATTGTCCAAAAAATATGAAAAAAATGTTATTTTTTTAATTTTTAGTTTCCCTTGGCTGCTGTAGAGGGCGTCATCCAAAAGTTACTTTTCAAACTGGTAGGAAATTTTTCTCCGAATCTGCACGAGGATTTTAAAAAACCAAAAAGCATTCGATTACTCATAAAAAATATTAAACAATAAACCTCTGAAAGTTTTAAAAAATACGCCCCCCTTTTTTTATGGGACATTTTTTGAGGTTAAGTCCCTCAATTTTTTCGCATTTTTCATAAATATTCATACAAAAACTTCAAAATATAAAAAAGTATGAATTTTAAAGGCTTATTGTATAGTTTTGGGTCTCAAGAATAAAATCAATTTTGAATTTTTCAAAAATCTGTTACAGGAAGTCTAAAATATTTCCTACCGTTTAAAAAGTAACTTTTGGATGGCGCCCTCTACAGCAGCTAAGGGAAACTAAAACTAATAAAAAAATTTTTTTTCATATTTCTTATACAGTGTTTAACAATGTCCAAAAGAAATTTTGTCAATAACTATAATAGTTTTTTCATAATAAAATTTTTAAAAAGTGTTTTTCTTTTCAATTACAAAAGCGAATGTCCCCTTAAGAATCCTTGGAAAATTTTCTGTTGAAGATATTTTTTTTAAATTTTTTAGACGAGCGCTTTTAAAAGTTATTAGTATTTTACAAAAAGCCTACCGCACCCCTCATTTTTTATTTAAAACAAAAATATTTTATTCAATATTTTGAAATATTTTGAAGCAAAGGGGTACAAGTTG
This sequence comes from Calliopum simillimum, assembly GCA_951812925.1. Classification (NCBI taxonomy): domain Eukaryota; kingdom Metazoa; phylum Arthropoda; class Insecta; order Diptera; family Lauxaniidae; genus Calliopum; species Calliopum simillimum. Next base: position 82,055,730 of record OX638372.1, on the reverse strand, counting down.
GAGGCTACATAGAGAACGCACGAAACTTTTCTGCTCTTTTATACAAACTGCAAAGCTATGAGCTCTTTAATATGACATCATGAAACACAAAAACGTTATGCCAAAACAAGTAATGCACTGAAGCTAAAAAGTTAGTGTGCCTAAAATTGTTGTAACGATGAAGGGAAAATTCATAGGTGACCACTTGATGGCTGATTTTAAAGACGAGGAATTGTACTAAATAATTCAGTTAGTATAAAAGAGCAGTAAACTTTCGTCCGTTCTCTATGCAGCCTCCAACATAGTTAAAAATCTTGTTTTTGTTCCTTTTTAAATTTTTAGGTTTTGATAATTCTTAGAAAAAAAAAGATATTGATATAATTTAAAAAGAGTTTTGTAGATAAAGATATGTACTTTAAACTAACATAACAGGTTTTATGACAAAGTATTACACTGTCTTGTGACATAACCTCAAAAGTAGGAAAAAATCACGGAAAATCTTATATTACGGTAATTTTTAGGTTAGGATATCTCAAAATTCTGAAGCGATAGAGCGATTTCGTTAACGGTTTTGAATTAAGAATCCAAAAATTAGTTCAAAATAACCAATCGTGTTCCTTTTTAGTTTTCGCATGTTATTTTTAACTTAGCTCAACTTTACCAAAAACGGAAAATTCGATTTAAAAAAAAGCGCCCGACGGATTTTCTTATTTTTTTTTTTTTTAATATGATTAGAAAAGTACACCGAACAAGAAAATATACGAATTTTCAGAGTGATGCAACTTGAGGGTTAAAAAAAGTTTTGACCACCCGTGTTCAGAAGCCAATGCGGCTAGGTTTAAAAATCTGAAATTGAGGAAATTTGTGTTTTTAATTTTGCTTTTTTTAAATACTTCTGAAATTATATCACAAAATGTTTAGAAGCTATTAGAAAAAGGGGTTTTTGACTAAGGAAAACATGAAGAATAGAGCAGACCCTTTTATAACCGAGAAGAATATTAATTATTCTACTAAAATTTGCAAAAATCAGAGAATATGAAAAATTGGACATATCCGCATTGGGTTCTGGGCGACTCATATGTCGAATAAGTAGCTTCCGAGAAAAAAAGTATAGAAGCTACCCCAGTCTCCACTACATAAAAATTGATTTAAATCGAGTTTTCGGGACAACGCGATATTATTGTTGTATTCATCTACCAAATTTCATCTAAACAACTCGTATACTTACATTACATAGGTCCGTTCGTTCAAAAAAACCTATATAAATATTTATAAAGTTTTCCCACAAAAAGCGTAAAAAAAATAAATAAAATTTCAAAAATAAATGAAAACAGAAACGTATTCCTTTTGCTTTGTGTTTACAAAAAATAGTTTAATGAAATTAAAAGAACGTGGTAGACCCAAAACCAACTGGAAAAGGTCGCTGGAAAAGGAAATCCAAGAATCGGGAAAGTCGTGGCAAGAGATCAAAGTCATCGCAAGGGATCGCATTAAATGGATATGTTTCATATTGAACCTATGCTCCTCCTAGGAGTTAAAGGAGAATACATACATACAACAGTTGCGCTTACTTTTATTTTTATATTTTTTTGCAGTCTTCAATTTTTAATTTTTTTGTGTTCTTTTTGGTGTTTTCTGTTACTCAGAGAAATTTGTGTTATTACTTTCTAAAAATTTTTAATATGACAGTCTTCTAGTTTTACCACTAGTATTCGACGAATGAACCTACTAATTTTGTATATTTCAATTAAAAATGGATTTTTATACCCTACACCACGGTATATTCACTTTGTCTTTCCGTTTGCAACGCAGAAAAAGAGGTGTGGCAGATATAGAAACGTATATATATTTTTGATCAGCGTCAACTGATGAGTCGATATAGCCATGTCCGTCTGTCTGGCTAGCTGGCTGGGTAGCTGGCTGTGCGTGGAAATATTTTTTACGAGAAAACTGAGTAAGATAATTCAATGAAATTTGGTACACTGCTTCCGTCGTCAAAGTTAGCTTGTGAGATTTAAAATTAGCGAAATCGGTTACCGGACACGCCCACCGCCCATACAAAAAATCTGTTCAAAATGCAACTTTGGGAGTTTTTTTCAAAACACACATAAATAGGGGAGAAGGGGGAGGTTTCGACACCCTAACAAGAAAGTCCTTATAGCTTCCAAATGAAATTGTACATCTTATTTTGAATACACATAGGCTATGCACTATTATGTGTGCTTCTTTTGTAAATTATCAAAAATTCGATATGTACCCTATTTTCGGAACTGTGACCAAAAAACCATAGTTAAAATAAATGACGAAACCTCCCATTTTTGGGGAGGCTTCGTCAGTCACATAAATTCTTGACTCCCTTGATTTTTTGAAACCTTAAACCTTTTGAATGAAGAGGGTAAAAGACGAATTGCTTCCGGTGATACAATGGGAGAACGAAAATCCGGGATGTCGTCTTCAATCGGGGCCATATCCAGCAAATCATTCAGATCAGGAAGGTCAGAGCCTTGAACGAGTTCGAGACATGATTCAGGCTGATTCTATATCCATTTGTACATCGGCATTAGTACCGAACTACATATCTTGTCAAAAATCAGATTCATGAAAAATAATTGAATCATTGTATAAATTTCAGTTGTCTTCCCATTTACACTTGACGAATCTTCCCTTAACCACTTGTTTCGAAATTTCCAAAATTTTGCAGTTATCTTTTATTTATTATGCAAACCTTAAATGTAGTATGAACAGTAATAATATATTTAAGTATCTGCTAAAAAAAACGGAAATTTTATTAAACAGTGGAAAAAATGTTTTGCCCCTGGGGTCTCATAAAGTTTTTCTGATATGTGTAGCAGTGATTTTTTTCATTTTATGGCTCTCAAGTGCTATAGGACAGGAGCAACATTTCATAATAAGATGGTTTTTTCATTAAAACTCAAAATTTCTTATAAAAGCTTTGAGGAGCCATAAAAAGGAAAAAATCACTGATACGGTGATACTGATTCGGTGAAATACGTGTATTTTTATTTTTCATAACCTATCAGAAAAACTTTATGAGACCCCAGGGGCATTTTTTGTGTTGCACTGTGTTATATTAACCGAGTATCACCAAAAAGCAACAAGCAAATATTGCATCAAATTGCTATAAAAACACAAAATCACGACTATCTACGCACACTAGCCGAATTGCGCAGAGAAATTTTTATGACAAGAGGGCGTCTTTTCCATATAAAGTTAGGATGTGGTCGAAATGGGTATCAATTTCCATTAATTTGATAACGCTGATTTTAAAAATGTTATAAATTGTACGCTATCTCTTACAGTTTTCAATTTATGTGAAAAAACTAAAATAAACTTTATGAAAATGAGATTTTGTTTGTTTGTGTAATTGTTCCCTATTGACTCAGAAACTAACTGACCGATTTGAAAGAAGTTTTCACAGTATGTTAGTATGAAAAAAGTCACGTCATTGGTTTAAAAAGTGGGCGTCATAACGCCTCCAAAAAATTAACTAATCATATCTCCGAAAATATTTGATGCAGATAAATGATATTTGGTAAATATGTAAAAATCATCAGATCAAATAATGTTCACTGGAAAAATGGGCAATCTGACAATATTTGACGCAGATAGATATGATTTGGAACATATGCAATGACAATTAAAACAAATAATTCTTTCTACAAAAGTGGGTGGTGCCACGCACCTCTGAATGATTCATCATATCTAAAAAACTACTTGACGCAGATAGCTAAAATCTGGTAGATATGCAATTAAAATATGAATTTTGCAGCGCATGTGGTAACATGAACCGGGTTTTAGTTACAGAACAAATTTCATGAGAACCAAATGCAAAATCAATTTCCATGCAAACTAAATTTGTCCATAGTAAGCAAATTTTTATGGGAAACAAATTTTCAGCAGTAAGCAAATACCAAATTTATTTCCATGAGAAATAAATTCTTGCAACTGTTGGTTACGTTGAGTGACACTATTTTGTACTAAGGTGACCATGCATGTTCAAGTGATCATATGTGACCATATGGATACTGAACATACTGCCCGCCTTGAATTAAAAAATTCAAATTATGTTTTCCTTTACCCGCTGTAAATTTATAGAATTTAAGAATCGCTGCAGAATTCATGTTGTTTACATCTATTCTTGTATAAGCATACACAATCTTCAAGATAAAAGTTTATTTTTGTAATTTAAGCTTTTGCTGAGCATGCAAAAATCTCTTGAATTGTAAAATTTGAAATGTAAAATCTCATTCTTGTTGAAACTTTCAAACTGTCAAATCGTATTAAATTAAAATTAAGATTAAATTGAATTTGAAACAATTGGATTTATCTTCCTATTTACTGAGTAAGTATCTGAAGTTATTGTCTTAAATTAGATTATTCTTCGCCTCTGTTGCAGGTACTTCAACACGCCGTATCTTGCAGTGAACGTCGTGGTCGTGGTGTAGGTTGCATAGGGACCAAAGATTTCAGTTGTTTAAATTTGTAGATGATTACAATTATTGTAATAGTAAGCATACAAATACCAGCCATTGTAGTGTAGCTTATGATGAGTATGTGTCCATGTGTTTTTTCTGCTGCGTGGGGTAGAGTAGATCTATTGATGATTGCGAGTTGTTTCTGAATTGATTCCAATTCGCTGAAGTTAGACAAAAATGCATTTATTTTCGTTGGAACTGTTTCGTACTGTTTTGAGAAGGGGGAGCTGTATCTTTCATACAAAAAATATATAAAATGCTATATCTCTGTACCTATGGGAGCTACACGGAGAAAAATATGTATCATAATTTTTACTTTATCGGCTAGTCGAAAAATTAAAGTAATCAACACTTAATTTCAAGTATAATTTACCTTACGTAAGAACTATTAGATGGGTCCGTAACGTCATATTTACAAATAAAATGTAGTTAAATAATAAAGGAATATTTACTACAAATTTCCTACATTTGACTTTATGTAAGGTAATATATACTTTCAGAAAAAAAATGTGTGACCATTTTGAATTTATAATTCTAGTCAAAATAACTTTATTTTTTTCACGCACAAAAATGAGTGTCATAATTGTCACCTTACTCGAGTAAGGTAAATATCATAAAAAAATAAAATCATTTTGACTTTTATAATTTTAGTAAAAATTTCTATTTTTGGACAGACATTTTCTTTATATACAAATTTTTTTGCTTCTACATCACATGCGTGAGCAGCGCAAAGGATATGTATCTGACTATCGTACGGAAGGGCCAGGGTTCGTACCCCAGCGACGCGTCGGTCAGCTAAGTTTTTTTTTTTTTGTTTTTTTTTTTTTTTTGTTGTTTGAACTATACAGTAAGGTAAATATCACGCCAATTTTTTCATAAAAATTACTAGCAAACATGCATTCTGAATTGTCTAAAAAATTAAGGTGAAATTTATATCGGTGTAAAGTTGTCACTATTCTGACTTGATATTCTGGTAAAATTTATGAGGAATAAAGTAGCAAGTACTATTTTTTTTCTCCGTGTATGATTACAAAAGTTGATACATGGATCTTTGAAAACCTTGGTTATTAGAAGAGAGGGACGATGGCGATGGATGGGACTTCGTACGTAAAGGCATCGGGAATGGGCGAACGAAGTCGCAACCAGGCCAGCTAGTTTTTTAATAAAAAATCTTCCGAATTTAAGCAGACTGTAAGCTTAAAATTGATAAATGTATAGTAAAACGTTGCAGAATGTAAAAAAATAAAAATAATTGTTTTTTTTCAAAAACTGCAACAGGAAAAAATTCATAAAAAAAAGTTCGCAAAAAAAGCAGCAAGAACTTTGAATTTCAATTAAGAATATATGGCCACATATTTATCATATTGGAAAATTACGAAAATCGGAAAATGTATATTTTTTCTTTTTTAATGTCAAAGTTTTCGAAATTTATCGATTTTGGCTTTTTGAGCTCAAGTTTTTTTCATACGATTTACAGTTTAGGAGATATCTTAATTCAAGCTTAGTCTAGCTCGCATTTCGATAACAGAGTATACTACGGACTATCGCCACATGCAAAAAGCGTCTATCCTTAAAAATCAGCCTGCAAAGCGTCTGTCTGTTATATTTTTATGCTCTGGGGCATTCGAGAGAACTATTCTGATTAACGACAGACACGATGAAATGACTTAACATAGTGATTATTTTTTTACATTTTTACAAAATTACAGTTGTTTTTTTCAGCGCTATCGGAATGGAACAAATGGTTTTATAACTTCTTATGATATTGTCATTACTAAAAACGTCATCTGCCTGACGATGGAGTCACATAATTTTTTTATGTCATAAAATTTCATAAAAAAATTAATAATCCAAAAACTCAGCCCGAAAAACGTATGTCGCTTGCACTTACCTTATGTTTTAAGCTTTCCCAATTTTTTAAAACAAGTCACAGACACGATGTTATTACATACCCACAGCACTTTTTTTACATTTTTGGAGAGACGCCGTTTTAAAAATCAGCCACAAATAAATGGTATAAATGGCTTATATTCAGGCATGTCGGGGAATCCGATTGATTTCAATCGGATTTCATTTGGGAGGCTTTTTGATGAAAACGGTGAGTCGAACGATAAAAGTATTAGAATCTCTTTTATGGAGAAAAACAGGTTCTACAAAAAAGTATTGATTTGCATTAACGTAAAAATAACCATTTAGAAAATATTCGATAAAATCAAATTTTTCGACTTTTTGTGGTTTTTTTAAGATTATTTCCTAAACGGTTGTTTTTTCGTTAATGCAAATCAATACTATTTGTAGAACTTGTTATTCTCCACAAAAGAGATTCTTATACTTTTTATCGTTCGACTCACCGTTTTCATCAAAAAGCCTCCCATATGAAATCCGATTGAAATCAATCGGATTTCACGACATGCCTGATTAATTAATTTACTCCAATCTTTACAAAAATGTAGTCTGTCTGACGGTGTTGTCACATAATTTTTTCGGCCACCAGCCCCCTAACTATAAAAAAGTCAAATTTTCAGAAGAAAAATACTTAAGAACGATTAAAAAACTGATAAAATAATATAAATCAATAGAAAAATATCAAAACAATTATTAATACCTTGTTGCAAAGCTTAATTGCTTTATCTCAGCCACATAACGCCGTTGCATCGATTCAATTAAGGCCCTGCACCGTTCTAAAGGAATGGCATATCACGCTTCTTTAGTTCTTTCGAATAACTTGTCAAATTTCGTAATGTTTTGCACATTGAGTGCAGTATTCACTTCATTCCACAGATGCTCGATTGGGCTTTAGTCCGTGCTTCAAGATACTTAATACAGAACAATGATGGAATTGTCTTTGTCTTGTTGAAATTTTCATATGACCAGCAAATTCTCTTCGACCCGTGGCAACATTACGTTCTGGAGTGTATCAACAAACTGGACTGTATCCATAGTACCTTCAATTTGGTGTATTGCCCAACTCCACGCCACTAAAAGCAACCCCAAATCATTATTGATCCGCCACCGTGCTTTATAGGCAAAGAAGCTTTGCAACAAGTTATTAATAATTTTTTCGATGATTTTCTACTGATTTCTAATTTTTTGCGATCAGTTTTTGAACTGTTTTTAAGTATTTTTCTTCTGAAAATTTATTGCAAAATTTTAATGGAAAAATCTTAGTGCCGAAACCATAATGCACATTAATCGACCCTTTTGCAGCGGGTAGATTCTAATGGATTAATATGGATAAAGAAAGTGTCCATTTGAATCTATTTGGAACCATACAATCCAGTTCAGTAAACCTCTGGATTGAATCCATTTTAGTCTATTTGAATCTAAGGTATTGTATGGATTGAAATGGATTTGAAAAATGGATTTGAAAAATTAAAAATCAACTTATATTCGAGCAATGTTTTCACTTTAAAAATGGCATTTACTTGAGGTTTATAAAACGCAGTAACAAAAAAGGTTTACATATAGAAAACTTAAATGATCGCAGTTGGATTAAAATGGATTAGACTGGATTGACATTGATCGCGCTTTTTTTCTAAGTGCATAATTGGATTGAAAAGGACCCAAATGGATTGGAGTTCGACTTTAATTTCAGTGAGGAATACATACTGTATAAATGTATATACAGGTTTGTTGGTAAATGAAACATCTACCAATGGTTTTTTTTGTATGTTTGATATGTTGGTTTAATAGATGGTGCATCTATTAAACCTGCGACGAATTAATAATCTGATTAATTCCGTTGAGTTATTTTTGATTAACTGACTTTATTAAAATTAAATTTATCGTATATATAGCTTATAAGTTAACAATTATAATTAAAAACAACAACAATAAAGTTAAGGTAAAAATTGCTGACAACAGCAATAAAATAAAAGCAAAAATTAAAATATGAATTTTGCAGCGCATGTGGTAACATGAACCGGGTTTTAGTTACAGAACAAATTTCATGAGAACCAAATGCAAAATCAATTTCCATGCAAACTAAATTTGTCCATAGTAAGCAAATTTTTATGGGAAACAAATTTTCAGCAGTAAGCAAATACCAAATTTATTTCCATGAGAAATAAATTCTTGCAACTGTTGGTTACGTTGAGTGACACTATTTTGTACTAAGGTGACCATGCATGTTCAAGTGATCATATGTGACCATATGGATACTGAACATACTGCCCGCCTTGAATTAAAAAATTCAAATTATGTTTTCCTTTACCCGCTGTAAATTTATAGAATTTAAGAATCGCTGCAGAATTCATGTTGTTTACATCTATTCTTGTATAAGCATACACAATCTTCAAGATAAAAGTTTATTTTTGTAATTTAAGCTTTTGCTGAGCATGCAAAAATCTCTTGAATTGTAAAATTTGAAATGTAAAATCTCATTCTTGTTGAAACTTTCAAACTGTCAAATCGTATTAAATTAAAATTAAGATTAAATTGAATTTGAAACAATTGGATTTATCTTCCTATTTACTGAGTAAGTATCTGAAGTTATTGTCTTAAATTAGATTATTCTTCGCCTCTGTTGCAGGTACTTCAACACGCCGTATCTTGCAGTGAACGTCGTGGTCGTGGTGTAGGTTGCATAGGGACCAAAGATTTCAGTTGTTTAAATTTGTAGATGATTACAATTATTGTAATAGTAAGCATACAAATACCAGCCATTGTAGTGTAGCTTATGATGAGTATGTGTCCATGTGTTTTTTCTGCTGCGTGGGGTAGAGTAGATCTATTGATGATTGCGAGTTGTTTCTGAATTGATTCCAATTCGCTGAAGTTAGACAAAAATGCATTTATTTTCGTTGGAACTGTTTCGTACTGTTTTGAGAAGGGGGAGCTGTATCTTTCATACAAAAAATATATAAAATGCTATATCTCTGTACCTATGGGAGCTATGATTACAAAAGTTGATACATGGATCTTTGAAAACCTTGGTTATTAGAAGAGAGGGACGATGGCGATGGATGGGACTTCGTACGTAAAGGCATCGGGAATGGGCGAACAAAGTCGCAACCAGGCCAGCTAGTTTTTTAATAAAAAATCTTCCGAATTTAAGCAGACTGTAAGCTTAAAATTGATAAATGTATAGTAAAACGTTGCAGAATGTAAAAAAATAAAAATAATTGTTTTTTTTTTCAAAAACTGCAACAGGAAAAAATTCATAAAAAAAAGTTCGCAAAAAAAGCAGCAAGAACTTTGAATTTCAATTAAGAATATATGGCCACATATTTATCATATTGGAAAATTACGAAAATCGGAAAATGTATATTTTTTCTTTTTTAATGTCAAAGTTTTCGAAATTTATCGATTTTGGCTTTTTGAGCTCAAGTTTTTTTCATACGATTTACAGTTTAGGAGATATCTTAATTCAAGCTTAGTCTAGCTCGCATTTCGATAACAGAGTATACTACGGACTATCGCCATATGCAAAAAGCGTCTATCCTTAAAAATCAGCCTGCAAAGCGTCTGTCTGTTATATTTTTATGCTCTGGGGCATTCGAGAGAACTATTCTGATTAACGACAGACACGATGATATGACTTAATATAGTGATTATTTTTTTACATTTTTACAAAATTACAGTTGTTTTTTTCAGCGCTATCGGAATGGAACAAATGGTTTTATAACTTCTTATGATATTGTCATTACAAAAAACGTCATCATAATTTTTTTATGTCATAAAATTTCATAAAAAAATTAATAATCCAAAAACTCAGCCCGAAAAACGTCTGTCGCTTACACTTACCTTATGTTTTAAGCTTTCCCAATTTTTTAAAACAAGTCACAGACACGATGTTATTACATACCCACAGCACTTTTTTTACATTTTTGGAGAGACGCCGTTTTAAAAATCAGCCACAAATAAATGGTATAAATGGCTTATATTCAGGCATGTCGGGGAATCCGATTGATTTCAATCGGATTTCATTTGGGAGGCTTTTTGATGAAAACGGTGAGTCGAACGATAAAAGTATTAGAATCTCTTTTATGGAGAAAAACAGGTTCTACAAAAAAGTATTGATTTGCATTAACGTAAAAATAACCATTTAGAAAATATTCGATAAAATCAAATTTTTCGACTTTTGTGGTTTTTTTAAGATTATTTCCTAAACGGTTGTTTTTTCGTTAATGCAAATCAATACTATTTGTAGAACTTGTTTTCTCCACAAAAGAGATTCTTATACTTTTTATCGTTCGACTCACCGTTTTCATCAAAAAGCCTCCCATATGAAATCCGATTGAATTCAATCGGATTTCACGACATGCCTGATTAATTAATTTACTCCAATCTTTACAAAAATGTAGTCTGTCTGACGGTGTTGTCACATAATTTTTTCGGCCACCAGCCCCCTAACTATAAAAAAGTCAAATTTTCAGAAGAAAAATACTTAAGAACGATTAAAAAACTGATAAAATAATATAAATCAATAGAAAAATATCAAAACAATTATTAATACCTTGTTGCAAAGCTTAATTGCTTTATCTCAGCCACATAACGCCGTTGCATCGATTCAATTAAGGCCCTGCACCGTTCTAAAGGAATGGCCTATCACGCTTCTTTAGTTCTTTCGAATAACTTGTCAAATTTCGTAATGTTTTGCACATTGAGTGCAGTATTCACTTCATTCCACAGATGCTCGATTGGGCTTTAGTCCGTGCTTCAAGATACTTAATACAGAACAATGATGGAATTGTCTTTGTCTTGTTGAAATTTTCATATGACCAGCAAATTCTCTTCGACCCGTGGCAACATTACGTTCTGGAGTGTATCAACAAACTGGACTGTATCCATAGTACCTTCAATTTGGTGTATTGCCCAACTCCACGCCACTAAAAGCAACCCCAAATCATTATTGATCCGCCACCGTGCTTTATAGGCAAAGAAGCTTTGCAACAAGTTATTAATAATTTTTTCGATGATTTTCTACTGATTTCTAATTTTTTGCGATCAGTTTTTGAACTGTTTTTAAGTATTTTTCTTCTGAAAATTTATTGTAAAATTTTAATGGAAAAATCTTAGTGCCGAAACCATAATGCACATTAATCGACCCTTTTGCAGCGGGTAGATTCTAATGGATTAATATGGATAAAGAAAGTGTCCATTTGAATCTATTTGGAACCATACAATCCAGTTCAGTAAACCTCTGGATTGAATCCATTTTAGTCTATTTGAATCTAAGGTATTGTATGGATTGAAATGGATTTGAAAAATGGATTTGAAAAATTAAAAATCAACTTATATTCGAGCAATGTTTTCACTTTAAAAATGGCATTTACTTGAGGTTTATAAAACGCAGTAACAAAAAAGGTTTACATATAGAAAACTTAAATGATTGCAGTTGGATTAAAATGGATTAGACTGGATTGACATTGATCGCGCTTTTTTTCTAAGTGCATACTTGGATTGAAAAGGACCCAAATGGATTGGAGTTCGACTTTAATTTCAGTGAGGAATACTACAATCCCAGGGACCCATGATATTGTTCATACCCAAATATTATCTCCTTGATGATCACAAATCAGCAGAGTCCAGTTATTGCCGGAAATCAGTATCACGTTTTTTTCCAAACTTGGATTGAAAAGGATTGTAGTTTTACTTTAATTCATCGCGGAGTGAGATTGGATCTTGCAATATTTCACGTCGTATTTATCGCTTACATCTGGTATACAATTCTGGATCAATATCTGGATCCAGAAAGATTGATAGACTGCGTCTATTTGCAACCTTTCCAATCTTTTTTAACAATCCATATTCCCTGGAATTAAATGGATTGATCCGATTTTCAATCCAAATCTATCCAAGAATTCTGGTGCACAATTCTGAATCAGAATAGATCTATTTGTTATACAAAAAAAAAAATTTTCGTGCCAAATTTTGTATGGAATGCCCCTCATATTCTTGATTAGCGTCACCTCTTGAGTTGATATAGCCATGTCCATCTGTCTGGATGTCTGTCTCTCCGTTGAACTTATTATATTTTTTGGGAGGAAGATAATTCGTTGAAATTTGGTACACTGCACTTTAGGTCAAAAGGCACACATACTTGGCCAAAAATCAATTTTTACAAGTGTTGCTATTGAATTTTTGTTGATGCAGTGTGACAGAGGATACTTAAAAAAAAAAACAAAATTTTTTTTTGTTTTGGGTAAAATTAATTTACCATTCTTCATCGATGTGTTAAAGTTGATGCGTTTGCATTTTACTGAGATAATGCAAAAAAGTCGTGATTTTAACTCTTTTTACAATTATTAAAAAGTGATTAAAATATTTTTTTTTTTTTTAAGAATTTTTAAGTGTGTTACTTAGACCCAATTTCACAGTGTGAGCTTAAGCCTAGTTTATCTGTTGAGTGTAGTTTAAGCAAGGACCCTTGCGGTCTATGTGTGGCAATATTGCCGCCACCCTAACCTAACCTAACGTAGTTTAAGCAAAAATTTCATTTTCACAGTCACTTGAAATTAAGGGCCGCTTAAGCGCCATTCAATCGACACTATAAATAGTTAGGGAGGCTTAAGCGGCATTTATGTCACTATTGACATTGTAAAAAAAAAAAAAATTTAAAAAAATATACAAAAATATTATTTCAAAATATTTTACAAAGCGGCTTTTAAGCGAAAAATCGCCTTTACATAGAACCAAATTGCGTCCAATATTTTCTGGCTCGAGTATAAAGTTATTGATGACAAAATTCAAGTGAAAAATATTTTACGATCTCGGTGGCGAATGTTAAAAAAGAAACTTTAGCAGCAACAATTAAAGACAATCTAACACAAGATTCAATAAATAATAGCATAATAAAGCATAATTAATTGGCATAATGTGATAAACTAATTTAATTATTTGTGTGAAACAAAATGCAACTAATAAAATATTACAAGCAAAAATGTCTTTTGCCTGAATAAATACAAATACAAAATATTGGTATTATCTTTGTTGTTAATAAATAGCAATAGTGATTTTAATAATGCAAAAATCAGTTTCGAAACAAAGATACTTCATCTACTGATTTCCATTTTCCAGGATGATGTTACATTCTTCTTTAAGACAAAATATCCATTCGTCATAAAGACAAAAGTTCATGCGATCCATGACCAGTTAACTCCAAATTAAATTGTATATTCCAATTTCAAGACCAATTTTTTTTTTGCAAGGCTAAATTGAAAATAGTGCAGTCGTTTGGAAAAATTCAATGTGTTTTCATTGCTGTTGGTGATATAGACTTAAGCTTCTTCCTAAATTTCTCGTCTTGCTCTGCTATATTTTGCCACAATCCAAAGCATTTTTAATTCTTAAGCTTTTACAAAGACGATCCTTGAACATCTAATGTTCTTATAAAGACAAGTCCACTCAGCATACCATTGACTGCAGGTGGAACTTCAGACCAATATTTTAAGATTCTGGACTGCTCGACCTTGGAATCTAAACATCGACGAAACGACCTTTCACAGACCTCGGGCGCCGATTCTACCGCGCCTTTTGGCAATTCAACGTATTTATACGCTTTTTGCAACTACTTTTCGCGTGATTTAGTTTCCACCATTGCCAAAACCAATATACATACATGCGAATCTTTCCAAAAGCGAAAATTCTTATTGGAAGTTTAATTTTTCTATTGTAAAAAATAAATTAAAAATAAACTATATTTTACGTCAAAGTTGTTTACTGTCAAATTTGATTACTTGTATTTTTGGTTTGAATCTATGCTAATGACAAATGTGAGCTAGTCAACTGTGAAATTGGAAATTATTTAAGGGCCGCTTAAGTGCCACTAACGGTTTAGCTAAGCTATAGCGTAAGCTCACACTGTGAAATTGGCCCTTAGTGACATTTATATATTAAAAATTAATTTTTAATTGAACTTTTAGTCATTGCAAAGATCGATTTACATATAAATCTATCAATGCATTTTCTAACACATAATTATGACAAATTAAGGAACGGATTAAAAACACGGCTATAGTGACATATGTTTCGTCTTTCGCAACAAAGACTCATCAGACTATTTTTGTTGTAATTATAATTATATTTATTTTACTAAATTAATTATTATTGAAAAATTGCAAGTTGAAAAACTTTTTGTGTTTTGGCCTGGGCGGGAGTTGAACCAGGGACCTCCCGATTGGTAGCACAAGTCGTTAACCAATGCACCAGCCTTGCCCGGCTAAGAAGCCGACTTTTGCCAGTTTTGTTTGTGTGTTAATACGTGAGCCTTGTGATGTCATAATTGTTGTTTGTGGTATAGCTATTAAAGGTCTGCACAGTTACCAAAAAATTACTTGTTTACGTACTCATTCAGTTTTCGGTTAGATTAGTTATGCGTACAATTTTTTTAAGCTAAACAGCTGCAAGTTAAAAAATGAAATAAAAAACCGAAATATGTGTACTAGGTAATTATCGGTTATATGTATTGGATAAGAAAGAGAGAATTTACTTATACGAAAAGGCGTTGCCAGAAGGTGGCAATTGTAAAATAAATTGTAAATAAAAAAATAAAGTTAACTTTTGGCTAAACATGTGCACCAATCGATGGAGAAAGGTCGAAAATAAATTTTGGACATGACCAGGGGTGTCCCCGACCCCTCTAAGTGACCGATTTGGGATCATTTTGGTGAACAAATTTTATTGCACCAATCGATGTGGAAAGGTCGAAAATAGATTTTGGACATGACTAGGGGCGTCTCCGATCCCTCTAAGTGACCGATTTGGGCCCATTTTTGTAAAAAATTTTATTGCACAAATCGATGGGGAAAGGTCGAAAATAGATTTCGGACATGACCAGGGGCGTCTCCGATCCCTCTAAGTGACCGATTTGGCCCCTTTTTGTAAAAAAAAATTTATTGCACCAATCGATCGGGAAAGGTCGAAAATAAATTTTCGACATGACCAGGGGCGTCTCCGATCCCTCTAAGTGACCGTTTTGGGCCCATTCTTGTAAAAAAATTTTATTGCACCAATCGATGGGGAAAGGTCGAAAATAGATTTTGGACATGACCAGGGGCGTCTCCGATCCCTCTAAGTGACCGTTTTGGGCCCATTTTTGTAAAAAAATTTAATTGCACCAATCGATGGGGAAAGGTCGAAAATAGATTTTGGACATGACCAGGGGCGTCTCCGATCCCTCTAAGTGACTGATTTGGGCCCATTTTTGTAAAAAAATTTTTTTGCACCAATCGATCGGGAAAGGTCGAAAATAAAAATTTTGGACATGACCAGAGGAGTCCCCGACCTTTCTAAAGGACTAAAACGGTCACTTGGAGGGGTCGGGGACTCTTCTTGTCATGTCCAAAATATATTTTCGACCTTTCCCCATCGATTGGTGCAATAAAATTTTTTTACAAAAATGGGCCCAAATCGGTCACTTAGAGGGATTGGAGACGCCCCTGGTCATGTCCAAAATCTATTTTCGACCTTTCCCCATCGATTGGTGCAATAAAATTTTTTTACAAAAATGGGCCCAAATCGGTCACTTAGAGGGATCGGAGACGCCCCTGGTCATGTTCAAAATTTATTTTCGACCTTTCCCCATCGATTGGTGCAATAACATTTTTTTACACCTTTTCCCATCAATTTTCGACCTTTCCCCATCAATTGGTGAAATATATTTTTTTTACAAAAATGGGCCCAAAACGGTCTTTTAAAGGGGTTGGGGACTACTCTGGTCATGTCCAAAATATATTTTCGACCTTTCCCCATCGATTGGTGCAATAAAATTTAAACAATGACAACCAAATTAAAAAAATAAATTTCTAATTTTGGCGTAATTGTCACAAGCTGGCAACTTTGCCTACAATCTCAATAGCTATAAAAAAAATAATTGTTATAATCGTTTACGCATATTATGCGTACAGCTAGTTATAGTTAAAAGAGATATGAATAACTAGGTAACTGAAGTACGTAGAAAAAAAAAACGATTGCATTTTTTAACGTAATCTATTGCTTTCGGTAACAGTTTTTTGGTTAATGATTTAACTGATGCAGACCTTTAATAGCTATTCCGTGTTTTACTATAGCCGTGTTTTTAATCCGTTCCTTAATTTGTCATAATTATGTGTTAGAAAATGCGTTGATAGATTTATGTGCAAATCGACAAAAAGTTCAATCAAAAATTAATTTTCAATATATAAATGTCATTAAGTAACACATTTAAAAATTCACTTGCCACCGACCAATCGGTATTGAATCTAATTCCAATAGAATAGCTATACCATATATCAATAAATAACACAAACAACAATCATGACATCACAAGCCTCACGTATTAACACACAAACAAAACTGGCAAAAGTCGACTTCGCAGCCGGGCAAGGCAGGTACATTGGTAAACGACTTGTGCTACCAACCGGGAGGTCCCTGGTTCAACTCCCGCCCAGGCCCAAACACAAAAACTTTTTCAACTTGCAATTTTTCAATTATAATTAATTTAGTTAAATAAATATTTGTAAGTACAACACAAATAGTCTGATGAGTCTTTGTGGCGAAAGACGAAACATATGTCACTATAGCCGTGTTTTTAATCCGTTCCTTAATTTGTCATAATTATGTGTTAGAAAATTCATTGATAGGTTTATATGTAAATCGATCTTTGCAATGACTAAAAGTTCAATTAAAAATAAATTTTCAATAAATTTTTTTCTTAAATAAAAATGGATAAAATTGATGATGTTATGTATAATGCAATGGAGTTCAAAACATTAAAATATATTTTGGTTTTCTGTAGAAAATCTAAAATTCAAATGAGACCCCAGACTCTTAATTTTTTTTTTAAATTTCGAACTTCGTGTAAGCTTTTAAAATTTTGTTAGGATTTGTTAATCTTAAGAAACCCGAAACTAGGTTTTATGGGATTTTAAGATGTCATCTTAAATCGGCCATAATTTTTAAAGGAAGTATCGTATGTCATCTATTAAGAGCTCATTTTGAAGAAACAGAATAGAACTACGAGATTCATTTGATAAAAAAAAATAATGAAAATTTGGTAGTTTGCATCTAACCTCAAAAACTGCTAAAATAGGAATTTTTCATTAGTTTGACCTCAAATATCTCCAAATCCTGAGGTGATGGGTCAATTCTGACCTCGGATTCGGATTCTACGCAAGAAGTTACTTCAGAAATGCTTAGAAACAAAACCTTGCTGGTTTGTGTTATTAACTTAGAAAATTTATTACGTACCATTTTTACCCGGTATCACAAGGGTTAAGATTTTTTTAGAATTGTTTTTTTAGTCTAGAGCAGTGGTCGGCAGAGGGTAAATATCAAAAATTTCTTACGCTCAAAAAAGAGGGAAATGACAAAATCTTCAAACACTGAATAAAATGCTTGCTTGCTTTGCTATGTTTACGCTAATACATGTTGCGCTGTAAGCCAATGTATATTACTTTGAATGATATCTTCTCTTCTTATACGAGATAAAATTGTATGTTTTTTTTTTTTTTGTTTCTTTGTACTTATTTCTGTGCCAATATTTTTTCTCGAAAACGGCTACAGCGATTTTAATGAAACTTGGAGCAGTGTTAGATATTAGCATACAATGAAGAATGAGCTAGGTTTGAACTTTGTAAATGCTCACCAGAGGGCGTGGCACAGCCTTAAATTTTATATTTGATTTAGTAATAACTCGTAAACCATACAAGGTATTTGGATGAAATATGGTGAGCGGGTACGGGTTAATAATACCTCGTAACGGACAAAAAGTGGGAGGGATCGAAGAAGTGCCACGCCCACTTTTCAGCCATTGAAAATTTTGATTCAATATTACTCGAAAACGACTCCAACAATTTTGATGAAAATTTAGGAGATGTTACCTCTGCAAACAGGAATTAATATGTGATATGCCGTTATATTGGGAAAACTCGTTGAAGGGCGTGGCACCGCCCACAAAAATATAAAACGGTATAAAAAGAAAACTAATAAAGCAAACATTCTGAAATTAACTGTGAGGTGCGTAATTGCTAAAAGGCATCTCTGTTCTGAAAGTGGGCGAAATATTGCCGCTGCGCGTGGAACCTCCCATACAAAATACGTTAAATGCTATTTATCGCAAATGTTACAAGATATTTTAATGAAATTTGGTATGTAGGTACTGCTTATTAATGCCTAATAATAACCGAAAAGTGGGCGGTATCGAAGAAGTACAATACCACGCCCCCTTTTTAACCGTTGAAAATTTTGATTCAATATTACTCGAAAACGACTCCAACAATTTTAATGAAAATTTAAGAGATTGTACCCTTGGAAACAAGTGTTAATATGTGATATGCTGTTATATTGGAAAAACTCGTTGAAGGGCGTGGCACCGCCCACAGAAATATAATACGCTTTAAAAAGAAAACTACTAAAGCAATCTTTCTGAATTTAACGTAAGGGAGTCTACTTGCTATTAGGCACCTACGACCTGAAAATGGGCAGAATATCGCCGGTGCGCGTGGAACCTCCCATACAAGTAAAACAAATAAAATGCTATTTCTCGCGAATGCTATAACGTATTTTGATGAAATTCGGTATGCGGATCTGGATCATGAGAATCTAAAGCATAACGAAAAGGGGACTTTGTTCAACAATTGCCACGACCACTTTTTACCAAAATAAAAATTTTAGTTAATAACTCAGGCACAAAAAAAAAAATGGAATGAACTTTTTATTTTTAATATGCAGTCTTATGTACTTTTTGACGCTGAATCCGTCTTCATCAGCAGAACTGTCATTATATCTGCAGGATTTTGAAATATGCTTGAAGTTGAACAAAACGCTGTGATCAGTCTTAACTGCGTGTCTACAAGAAAAGGTGAAATCCTTTTTCATTAATGGCGTTGAATAGCCACACTCTTCCTTATCAAAACATCCTTGTTTACTTTTCCAATAGGTCTTTTACTTTCCGAGGCAAGATTTTTTGAAGATAAGATATTTCAGCCCCCATACAAGAGACGAAATATTTTGGAAGCGTGCCATATTTATTTAATTTTTTGATATTGTGCTATTAGCTCAGGAAAATAAGACGAAAAAAGAGCTTCTGTGCGAAAAAATTCCCAGTGGAAGTTTTTCACCGGAATTGTCTTTATTTATGCATGATACACAAACTGTGAAAAGTCCATTGCAAAGTCGTGTGCGCATAAAAAGTTATTCGGGCTCAAAGGTCGCTAAAATCAGTTTTTTGCAAATATCTCGCTAATGCTAACTTTTACAGAAAAATGTTTGTCTCCAGTTTTGTAGCAACGGAAATTTCCTACAAAAGTACGTTAAAAGTATTTGTGTACAACTTCTAGTTTAGGAGATCACCCAATTTAAAAAGTTGTTAACAGCTATGATATGATATACTACCTATGAGTTCATATTAAAATATCCTACTTTTTAAATTGCAATAACTCTTCAATGAGAAGTTGTACAAACAAAATTAAAATGCCGTTTGAACGATAATTTAATCTTCTATATACCGTACAAAATTTTTTTTCGAACGGCTCATGACCTTAAAAATATTCTTGAATAACCGTTAAGGCTTCGAAATTACTGGTTTTTTAAGGATATCTGCAAATTGGTAAGTACTACGATAAAAAGTAATGGGACCAAATTTGTAGAAAATTACAAGATCTACAAAAAATAAGCGATATGTGTGCACATAGAAGTAACCGTTTAAAAGATATTCCAAAAAAAACCCTTAAAATGACAAAAAACCGGTTTCTATTGAATATCTTCTATACGGTTACTTCTATGTGTACACATATCGCTTATATTTTGTAGATCTTGTAATTCTCTACAAATTTGGTCCCATTACTTTTTATCGTAGTACTTACCAATTCGCAGATATCATTAAAAAACCAGTTATTTCGAAGCCTTAACGGTTATTCAAGAATATTTTTAAGGTCATGAGCCGTTCAAAAAAAAAATTTTGTACGGTATATAGAAAATTAAATTATCTTTCAAACAGCATTTTAGTTTTGTTTGTACAACTTCTCATTGAAGAGTTATTGCAATTTACAAAGTAAGATATTTTAATATGAACTCATAGGTATTATATCATATCATAGCTGTTAACAACTTTTTAAATTGGGTGATCTCCTAAACTAGAAGTCGTACGCAAATACTTTTAATGTGCTTTTGTAGGAAATTTGCTGTGCTACAAAACTGGAGACAAACATTTTTCTGTAAAAATTAGCATTAGCGAGATATTTGCAAAAAACTGATTTTAGCGACCTTTGAGCCCGAATAACTTTTTATGCGCACACGACTTTGCAATGGACTTTTCACAGTTTGTGTATCATGCATAAAGAAAGACAATTCCGGTGAAAAATTTCCACTGGGAATTTTTTCGCAGAAAATGTCTTATTTTCCTGGGCTATATACCATTCCACACTTTCCAAATTTTTTCTTATTATTATTCTCATCAGTTAATTTATCATTTTGAAAGCATGAACATTGGAGGTGAAAAAGTACGAATTCCATCACAAAAAATAGCTGTGAATAATAACATCGACTAAAATAATAAGATCAGATTGTTGACCGAGCAAGGATCGGTCTCCTGGTACTTTCTTTTAAATTGGATAAACATATTAAATTTAAGCCTAAAATGTATGAAAAGCGTTCTTTCTACCTCATTAAAAAAATGTCTCAAAAATTTTTGCAGTGCATACAGAAAATATGCAGCGAAAATATGCTCAACTGAACAAGTTCGAGAGGAAAGCATACGCTCTTCAAAATTCATCGGCATACTAGCATGCCGACCACTGTTCAAGAGTCAACATAAAAACCATGATAATATGGACGTTATAGATTTTGGGCAGAAAAATGTGCTTTTTGACCTATAGTGCACTGCCCAGAGATGGGCATAACTGGTTACCTTTGTAACTTGATACATTTTTGTTACTTGTTACTTTTGTATCAAGTATCAACATTTTTTTTAGTTACTTGTTACTTTTGTATGAGTATCAAAAAAAAATTTTGTTACTTGATACAAAAGTAACAAGTAACTAAAAAAATATTTTGTAATTGATACAAAAGTAACAAGTAACCAAAAAATGTTTGATACTTGTTACAAAAGTAGCAATATCACGAGTAACTATTGTTATTGATACATATATGTATAAATTAACACTTTTTAATGGTCCTGAAGACTGCCAACTGTTATTTATTTTTATTTTGGTTAAATGGAGCTTTTTTAAATTTAATTAAAAAAAAAAAAAAATTAGGTCTTGAAGTTCTTAGATAAGCTTTTTTAAAAATCCAACACATATTTTGAGGGTTGCCACCTGGTTATTTTCTGAAATTTTGCTAAAATCATACTTTTTGTGACTTAATTCAAATTTTTACTTTAGAAAACGCTCAGGGTTGCCACCTTATTTTTTTTGTAAATTTTGCTTAAGCCTTATATGTATTTAGAAAAAAAATTTAATTTTAGTCTTAAAACGCTTAGATAACACTAGTTTACAGCCAAAATTCCCAGCGAATGCCGTTACTCATTTTATATGGAAAATGGGCTGCTGATTCCGAAAATCGAATTTTTTTTTTTTTATTTCGTGTCGTTTTCGAGATATCGGTCATTTTCGGTTTTTGGACCAAAAAAAAAAAGATAGTTCCATTAAAATACAAATATCTCAAGAACCAATGTTTGTATTTAAACAAGTAATATGTCATATTAAAGGTAATTAAATTACCTACAAATGACATTCACATCACTTTTTGGTTAATTCGTTAGTTTCGATGAAATAAACTGATTTCTAAAAAAAAAATTTTTTTTTTCGAAAAAATTAAGAAAAAATCAAATTCAACTTCAAATTTATACAAGAAGACATAACTTTTTTATAATATTTTTTTTATTTGTATCATAAACTATATATTTGTGAAGAAAATAAGATATCATTTAAGAAAATCGATGGAAAAATGCAAAAGTTGTATACAATTCATTGATAAGTTACCAAAATGCGTTTTTCCCTATTTTTCCGTTTTTTTGTAATAAACTGTTCGTAAATTTGAAACTTTTTGTAAAAGAAATTAGAAAATCCAAAAAATTCTTAAAGAAGGCATTAAAAGGAAATACCCGTGCCTCGCCGTTTTTCTCTAGCACGTCAGATTTTTTTTTAATCGATTTTTGAAGTTTTTTAATCCACTGTACATGAAAAAACAGAAATAACGCATTCTTGTGTTAAATCGATGAATTTAACTATATGATCCTTACATCTGAGGTGTATTATGTGTTCAGTAAACTTATGCAGGATACTGCGAGGAATATTTTTGTAGAAAATTTTAACCCTCTAAAACCCTCACATGTGGGTCATTTTGACCCCCACATGAAGGTCATTTTGACCTACATGTGGGGGTTTGAGAGGGTTAAAATTGTCTACAAAAATATTCCGCGTAGTATCCTGCATAAGTTTGCTGAAGACATGATACACCTCAGATGTAAGGATCATATAGTTAAATTCATCGATTTAACACAAGAATGCGTTATTTCTGTTTTTTCATGTACAGTGGATGAATAAACTTCAAAAATCGACTAAAAAAAAATCTGACGTGCCAGAGAAAAACGGCGAGGCACGGGTATTTCCTTTTAATGCCTTCTTTAAGAATTTTTTGGATTTTCTAATTTCTTTTACAAAAAGTTTCAAATTTTCGAACAGTTTATTACAAAAAAACGGAAAAATAGGGAAAAACGCATTTTGGTAACTTATCAATGAATTGTATACAACTTTTACATTTTTCCATCGATTTTCTTAAATAGTATTTTATTTGCCTAACAAATTTATAGACTATGATATAAAAATACAAAATGATTTTTAAAATTTTTTTTTCTTGTAAAAATCTGCAGTTGATTTAGACATTTTTGTAATTTTTTCGGAAAAATATACTCTTTTTTTCAGAAATCAATTTATTTCATCGAAACTTACAAACCAGCCAAAAAGTGACGTGAGTATCATTTGTAGGTAATTTAATTACCTTTAATATGACATATCATTTGTTTGAATACAAACATTGGTTCTTGAGATATTTGTATTTAAGTGGAACTACCTTTTTTTTTTGGTCCAAAAACCGAAAATGACCGATATCTCGAAAACGACACAATAAAAAAAAAAAAATGCAATTTTCGGAATCAGCAGCCCATTTTCCATATAAAATGAGTAACGGCATTCGCTGGGAAAAAAAATTTTAATCATTTGTAAACTAGTGTAATCTTTTTAAAAATCCAGCACATTTTTGGGGTTGCCACCTGGTTTTTTTTTAAATCAAAATGTTTTTCCAAAAAAATACTCAAATCAACATTTTCTCTCTATAAATTAACATCTTGAGTCCAAAAACAGCGAAACAAAAATTCAGGGTTGCCATATTAGGGTTGCCAGACGTTTTTTCGCAAAATTGCCTTTCTTTGCTAACTTTCTTTATTGAAAAGTTATAGGATCGACTCAAAAACTAATAGTAAATTTTTAGGATTGCCATTTGTTTTTTTTTTTAAATAAAAATTTTCTTCCAAAAAATTCCTTAAAACAACATTTTCTCTCTATAAATTAACATCTTGAGTCCAAAAACAACGAAACAAAAGTTTAGGGTTGCCATATTAGGGTTGCCAGACGTTTTTTCGCAAAATTGCCTTTCTTTGTTAACTTTCTTTATTGAAAAGTTATAGGATCGACCCAAAAACCCATTGTAATTTTTTTAGGCTTGCCACCTGGTTTTTTTAATAAAATCAAAATTTTCTTCCAATAAATTCCTTAAATCAACATTTTCACTCTATAAATTGACACAGTGGGTCTAAAAATAACAGAACAATAACCAGGTGGGAACCCTAAAAATATATATGTTGGATTTTTTAAAAAGCTTATCTAAGAACTTCAAGATCTAAATTTTTTTTTTTTTTAATTAAATTTAAAAAAGTTCCATTTACCAAAATAAAAATATATAACAGTTGGCAGTCCTGAAAACCATTAAAAATGTTAATTTATACATATATGTATCAATAACAATAGTTACTCGTGATATTGTTACTTTTGTATCAAGTATCAACAATTTTTTTTTTGATAATGTTACAAAAGTAACAAGTAACCAAAAAATTTTTGATACTTGTTACAAAAGTAGCAATATCACGAGTAACTATTGTTATTGATACATATATGTATAAATTAACATTTTTAATGGTTTTCAGGACTGCCAACTGTTATATATTTTTATTTTGGTAAATGGAACTTTTTAAATTTAATTAAAAAAAAAAAAAAAAATTAGATCTTGAAGTTCTTAGATAAGCTTTTTTAAAAATCCAACATATATATTTTTAGGGTTCCCACCTGGTTATTTTCTGAAATTTTGCTAAAATCATACTTTTTGTGACTTAATTCAAATTTTTACTTTAGGACAGGCTCAGATAAATTTTTTAAAAATTATGCAAAAACTTTTAGGGTTGCCACCTGATAATTTTTTGTAAATTTTGCTTAAACCATATATGTATTTAAAAAAAAATGTAATTTTAGTCTTAAAACGCTTAGATAAAGATAAACTTTTTAAAAATCCAGCACATTTTTGGGGTTGCCACCTGCTTTTCTTTTAAATCAAAATGTTCTTCCAAAAAATTACTCAAATCAACATTTTCTCTCTATTAATTAACATCTTGAGTCCAAAAACAACGAAACAAAAATTTTGGGTTGCCATATTTTTTGTTCTGTTATTTTTAGACCCACTGTGTCAATTTATAGAGTGAAAATGTTGATTTAAGGAATTTATTGGAAGAAAATTTTGATTTTATTAAAAAACCAGTTGGCAAGCCTAAAAAAATTACAATGGGTTTTTGGGTCGATCCTATAACTTTTCAATAAAGAAAGTTAGCAAAGAAAGGCAATTTTGCGAAAAAACGTCTGGCAACCCTAATATGGCAACCCTGAATTTTTGTTTCGCTGTTTTTGGACTCAAGATGTTCAGTATCAGTAACAAAAAGTTACAATTTTGCCCATCTCTGGCACTGCCTCCGTCGTCAAAGCTAGCTCGTCTTATTGAAAATGAGCGAAATCGGTAAACGGACACGCCTACCACCATAAAAAAAATATATTCAAAATGCAACTTTAGGTGTATTTTCCACGACAATGCAAAATACATATAAATACTAAGGACGGACAAGAGTGTGTGGAACCTCCCATGTAAGCAAAAGTTTCAAAATGCGATACTGAAAACGTTTTTTGAGACTCCAAATAAAGTTTACTCAGACACTTAAAACAAAAAATTAGGCGAACTATATAAGCAAAAGTTTCAAAATGGTGAAAACGGTTTTTTGAGATAATCCAACCAAATTTCACTCAGACACTGAGAACATTAAGTGCAAGATCTAAGCAAAAGCTATGTGAATTCGGGCAAGATGGTCGTGGGTCTTTAATGCTTGGCAAGGCCAAAGCTAATACCCTTACTAGTTTTTTTCTAATAGTAGGTACTGGTTGAGAATAACCTACACGATTAAAAAAAAAATAAATAAATTTTCAGCCATTCAAAAGACATAATTTTTTTTTTTTATATTGCATTAACTACATCAATTTGATTTTTTTTTTTTTGGGAAGAGGAGGGATATTCTAGTGATTTTTCTTTTACATATTTAAAGTAAGCTTGTTTGTATACTCACTCAAAATTTTAAAAAATTACTCGTTGAAATAAGCTGTGAGCCTCCTCTACATGTAAAAAGTTTCAAAAGTAAATATAAGAATGTTTATCAAATATTTAATAAAAAATGTATTTCAATTGTATTCGTGTTTACATTGTCTTTGTACCAAATAATTCTTATGTATATAATATTTGACTTAAAATAAGCGAATAAATATGATTTTCTATCCTTAATATAAGATTTTTGCTTTTTATAGATAACATGTATTATATAAGGACGGTTTTATAGATATCATGTAGTGTATTAGGGCAGTTAATTTTAATTTAACATTTTTACCCTTTGTTTGAACATAAATTTCAAGTTTTTCCGTACAAGTCAAAAAAAAAAATTAATTTTTCATTTTCTACTTTATTCTCAACATTTACAATTATAATTTTTTTTGACATCTAATTTTCGTAGGTTTAAGCTAAGTAATGATCCAATTATTTACAGCGCTGCTATCCCTTGAAAGGTGGAAGGACTGTGTTAGGACCATTCTGGTCATAAAAAGGGTTGATTGATCTGTACTGAACTCCTCTTCCAAAAAAAACAAATTAGGGCTAGCTGGCTCACTCTGGCATTAACCTCGTCACATCTGTACAATAATAGAGTGCGTAAGGTTGAAAGATACAAATTGGGTTTCCTTCCTGGACTTTTGGAGAAAAAATCGTGGTTTCTGAACAAAGAAATATAAGTTTAACTTAAAATAAGGACAATCTTTTATTTAAAATAAATAGCACTTTTCAACACGAGTACCGCTGAATAAAATTCTGGTATGTATACCATAGTGTATAAAGATACATATTAAATAAACGTCTGTATTCCCTGTTTAAAACATACATACTTCATTGACAATTTTAAAGGTTCAATTTTCTTTCAAAATTTTCATAACTGTTTACTGTTGATCAGTTATAAATCAGTCGATCTAAAGAAATAGTCGAAGCCAGATTTTCATATCCAGTATAATTTTTTTTTTTTTTTGATTTTATGATATCATTTTCTTATTCCGTATTTGATCTGATCATATTTCTGTTTATCTCGACTCTTGACATCAGACGAAAAATCCTGACGAACCCGTCTGACAACCCTAAGGCTAAGGTTACATTGAATGCGACTTCGTACGGAAATTATGTCGTATGGCCAAAACAAGTTCCAATAAAAATAAGTTTAATTAATTTTTCAATATTCATCTCTTTGTATTAATCGTACGACTAATAAAAAGATAAGACGACTAATAAAAAGAGATGAATATTGAAAAATTATACTTATTTTTATTGGAACATATTTCGGTCGTACGACTTAATTTCCATACGAAGTAGTATCATGTATGTATACATTTCGTTGGTGCTCCAGATAGTTCATAGCAATGCCAAATTGAGATTGGACGAGGGAGCGTTGCACTTCTTATACAATAACAAACTTTAAATGCTATATTTTTGCACCTAACATATATAGAAATTAGTAAGATGAATATTATGTCTACCAAAGTGGGCAAATGAACCTGGAAGCGTTGTACCACCCATAGAAAAAACAAACTTTAAATGTTATACCTCTGCACCTATCGATACAAAACTTAATAAATGGATAGAAATGGATATATTGTATCTACCAAGCATATTGGTAGTAAAAAAAAGTGGGAAATTCGGAATGTCAGTTTGACTGATGACTCGGAAAACTGCTAGAAACAGTTATTTTTGGAAGTGCTAAACAAATAAGTACGTATACATGAGGGTGGGCCAATTTTCCAGTCGAGCTCGGTTAACCCCCAACGTGAAAGTACACTTAATTCTAAGAATAAACGCCCTCTACTATCAACTTTATTTTCCCATGAATTCAAAATGGTCGCGCTACACACGAAAAAATGTAAGTCAAATTGTCGTAAAAAAATGTGACAAATTACTCGTGGGCTCTTACTGAAAACTGAAAAACAAATTTTCTCCATATTTGAAAAAGTTAAGATCAAGTTACTAAATTTTTTAAAGAATGGATAGCAACAGTTTTAATTTGTACGTAAAAACTTACAACTTATATTTAAATCTATATAAATATAAAATTCTTAATGTAAAGGCGAAAAGAAGAACATATATGCCTTAAAGGAACCGATCTAATGCATATACATATATTATGTTATACATTTTATAGAAATAATTTAACCTTAATATTTATTTTGCTAATAATAATATTAAATACCTTTGTATATACTAAAGCTTATTTTTGTCTAAAAAAAAATATTCGTTTACTAATTTCTTTAGATTGTTTGTCCGGTAAATTCATTAAAATGTTTTATACGATGTCGAAAATTCAAAAATCAATTTTCATATAACCTACTAAATAAAACTATTTTCAAAATTTTTTTTAAAATTTTTAAAAAATAGGTCGAAAAACGGTTTTCGATGTAATTGTTAGGGTTGAATCCGAATCCAGCCTTGGAATCACTGTATCACGTATGGTTTTTGAGATATTCTAACCAGAAAGTTCAAAAGCACGATTTTTGATGTTATATAGAGGACGCAAGAAATTGTTTTGCTCTTTTCTACTAAATGTATTGCATAGAACTTTTTTCGTCTTCAAAAAAAGCTTAAATTGGTCTTAATTGATTTTTCTTTAAAAAGTTATGACCATTTGAAAATGACACGATGGAGTGAAAAATCGTATGTGTATTCTCGTAGACTTTTTGGTTTTGGTTTGTTGTGTTTTTTTCAAATGTACCATTTTTCGACTCCTTTTTAAAAAACAGTAAACAGCAAAATTTTAAAAATAGTTTTATTTAACAGTTTTTGCTCTAAAGAAAAAATAGTTTTCGACACCGTGTTTATTATATGTATGTAAATAATTCATTCTTTTCTGTACCTGTGGTTAAAAACAGATATTACGAGTACTAAATATATTTATCATTCGAAATATTCTTATCACACCAATAATATAAGCTAAGCAAATATCTTAAAAAGTGATATGTAATACATATGGAGTTAAATATTTATCCAAACTAAATTAACAGTAATCGCTATCAATTACTTATACCTTGGTACGTTATTAGAAATAAACAAATCGAGTCAGTTTTTGAATTTCTGCTATTTTGGAGGTATAGCAACATGATAATAGTAACTATCAGCTATTTCTACTTAACCATTGACCCACCCAATCGTTAAGCAAATTTGATTTGAATAAGTAATTAAAAACCCCTTAAAAATGTTCATGTCAGAAATTGAATTACTTATTCTATTCTTAATGATCTAGTATGACAGGATTTTATATATACTAACCTTAAAAATATTTCACTGGAAAAGATACGATTTAAATTGGGTTTTGAAGAAAGACTGGTACTTTCATCTGCTGTACCAAGTTTTATGGTTGAGAGTTACCTTGTACAATGTTTATTGCACTTTTAGGTTAGGATATTTTAGAATCCTGATGTGATCGAGCAATTATTTAATAAGAAACCTTTATGTTGGTCAATGTTATAAAAAAAAAATAACCCATTTATCGCACAGTGTAAATATGCAATCACTCTGTAGAAGTAACCGTTAGTGAAATATTTGCATAAGAAACTGATTTTTACGACCTTTGACCTTAAATAACTTATTAAGCTCTCATAGGATCACTGTGGACTTTTGATATTTTACTTGTAAAGGTGTATTTAAGACTTGTACCAATTTTCAGATCTATGCGAATTTTTGCAATTTATACACTCATCTTGTCTAATTGGAGAAAGTTTTCCTCTTATTTTATAATTATGGCTAAAATATGGATGGAGAATGAATATAAACTTACATTCTATAAAATAAAATAAAAACAGAAGTTTTCGCAAAAGCATTAAATAATTTTACATTTGGTTTTCAGAACGAATCTCAGCGTTTATTTCTATCAGAATTACAAACAGCCCTGTTGTTATTGTTTTTTGGTATGATTTCATCGGTATACTCCTTAGATTTTTAAAAATTCCAGGAAAAACTGAAAGAATTAAATATATTAAATTCAGTGGTTTTATTGTTGTAAAATTTTGTTGCTAAAATATTATTTATGTACAGTTGCATCATAACAACATTTTCTATAATTAAGGTTACTCATGGATATATGCAATGATAATGGTTAATGAGATTACTACATAAGAGCCAGCGCTTAAAAATGACTTTGGATTTCTAAAAGCTGGTTTTGTTACAGTTGGTTATAGTAATTGTGTACACATATAAACTGTCGATCAGTCAAGCGAACTGTAGAACAGGCGGGTGATATATGGTCTCAAACATGTCATGATTTCTAAATGCTGAAAATTTTTATACAGATTGTATAATATAAATAACAATTATGTCGGTCAGTCAGTTAAACGTTATAACAAGCCTGGTCAGCA
The DNA here is from genome assembly GCA_951812925.1 of Calliopum simillimum. Taxonomy (NCBI): domain Eukaryota; kingdom Metazoa; phylum Arthropoda; class Insecta; order Diptera; family Lauxaniidae; genus Calliopum; species Calliopum simillimum. Next base: position 82,025,312 of record OX638372.1, on the reverse strand, counting down.
GACCCGTGGAAGGTTAAATGCTTTTTTACTCAAGACGAAGGCATCTTGTGAAAAAAGTGTATATGGCAGCATGGGCAATTTGAACATGTTTTCTGGCCAAAAGTACAAAAATAAAGATATTGAGCTGAAATCTCGTGGAAATATTTCTAGGTGTGTAGAGAACATCATATTTTAAAATTGGTCAAATTGGACAACTGTCATGCCCCTTTTCCACCTCTTTTCAAAGAAATTATTATAAAACATTTTTTATTAAAATTTGGTATGGTATATTCATATTTTCTATGTAGGTATAACACAAATGAACATATATTAACAATAACAGTAAAATTACAGAAATCTAAAAGTATACTATATTAAAAACTAATTTTCTCAAACATGACATAAACTGAGCAAATTTAGAAACATAAGAAAACATTATAAATTTATGAGTAAAATACATATTAAAAGCTCGAAATTTTTTAATATATTCTCAAACTTTGCGTCTATTAACGTACAAATATCGTTACTTTCTGCTTCATCTTCATTTTTTATTAGTTTGCTTGAATTATCTTCCGTATTATTTTCAACGCAACTTAATAAATTTATGACTTCTAGAGCAAGTAGCGCTCGCTTTCGTTCTTTTATTCGTTTACTCAAAGAAATGATGGAAATGACGGGACTGAGGTATTTAAAGTTTTATGAAAAACGTCAGAAAGATTTATTGTTTTGTCACATTTGCGAGCGTGATGCAGTCTATCTAATCCAAAAATTTTATTCCACTCATCTTCGTCTTTTCCAAAGTATCCTACCGGAAGTACCATATTTTGAATAATTTCCTTAGAATGACTAAGGGCTTTGTGTCATCGGATACCAGGGATACTTTTTTTTATAATATCAGCAATCACAAAACAAAATTTTTCAAAGCATTGCAAATTTAGTAGATATTGACATGATATACGAGTGGTTTTTCCCCATTTTTCTTTCAAATGTTTGCAAAAGTCTTTAGACTTTTCACCTAAATATGTCACAAACGAGTTCGATCTATCACCTTTATTCAAGAGATCTGTCAAATGACTTAAAACTGCTGACTCTTTGTCTTCTTCGGCTCTCCAGATATCGAATAAGTCTGCATTTCGTATTGAGAAGTTGTCTGAGAAAAATGTCGATTATAAAAAAAGCGCATCATCAAAACTTAAATTTAAAAAAAAATTTACGATTTAAAGCTCACTGAAGAAAACGTAAATTTCTTTAAAACCACTATGCGAAAAAACAAATTTTTTCATATGAAGAGTAACTACTTTCTATTAGTTCCCGTTTTCATTTTTAATATTTTTAATTAACTTTGAATTAAGAGAAATATTCACTTTTAATACATGCGAATTTTTTGAGCGAGAACAATTAATTTTTTATTTTTTAAAATCGTTCAAGGAATACGTGAATTTTTTTTTTTTTTTAAAAAATGACGTTAAAAATTTTTCCAAAAAAAAAAAAAAACAAAAAAAATTTACACGTATTCCTTGGACGATTCTAAGAATTTTATGCCATGTACACTTTTTTCGTAAGATGCTTCCCTCTTGAGTAAAAAAAGCGTTTTGCCTTCCACTGGGCTGCTGACCAGCCTGGTTCTAAAGTTTAATTAACTGACCGACACACACAGGTGCCAATCGAAGTAAAAGCTGGCCAAAAATCATGAAATCGACTTGCGATTTTGATTATTTTTTCAGCTTAGTTTTGTAAAGAGAGCACCAGCGCATGATTTGGCGTTAGAAATATTACGTCATATCGAGTTGCCTCTCTTGTACCTTAACGCAAAGTCGTAGTTGGTGTAAACCATGTCAAAACGATCAAGAAATTTGTTCATGGAATCCGATTTAACTATTAATTGGCATAAGCAATAGCAGCATAGTGGGGAAAATTATTGCCAAATATTTTTTCAAAATTGAAAAAAATGGCGGAGACATGGGACTTTGAAATTTTTGGGTTAGCTTTATTTGAGAAGTTATAACTTTAGTTGCATTTATCCAATTCTCAATTTTATGGTGTCAAATAATTTGGACTGGTAAGTTACATCTGTATCTTTTTTTGCAAGAAAAATAAAAAATATCAAAAATGACGTATTTTGGGAAACTCAATTTAAAATTTTTTTTTCAGTGTTAACTATATAAAAAAAAAATTATTTTTGCTAATTTTTATTTTATAGCCTGTTTCAAGACAAATCATTTGACACCATAAAATTGAGAATTGGATAAATGCAACTAGCTTCTCAAAAAATCGATGTTTTCCGGTCGATGTCGCAGCTCTACCCCCCAGGTACACTTTTAGATCGTAGGTGGCTAATAGCAAGTAGACTCCCTACAGTTTAATTCAGAAAGATTGCTTTGGTAGTTTTCTTTTTATAGCGTATTCTATTTTTGTGGGCGGTGCCACGCCCTTTACGAGTTCTTCGAATATAACAGCATATCATATATTAATACCTGTTTTCACGGGTACAAACTCTTAAATTTTCATCAAAATTGTTGGAGTCGTTTTCGAGTAATATTGAATCGAAATTTTCAAGGGTTGAAAATTGGACGTGGCACTTATTCGATCCCGCCCACTTTTCGTTTGTTACAAGATATTGTTAAGCAAATTTAAAATTTAGAGCGGTGCCACGCCCCCTGGTGAGTATTTACAAAGTTCAAACCTGGCTCATTCTTCATTGTATGCTAATATCTAACATTATCCGAAGTTTCATTAAAATCACTGAAGCCGTTTTCGAGAAAAAGTTTTGCCCGTTCCAAACATACATAAGTACATAGGTACATAAGTACTAGAGTGCAGCACTTTTTCGAAATAATGGGAAAATTAAAGCTTGCATCAAAGATTATCTTTGTAGCAGGCCTTATAACAAAGACTGCATGCTTAGTTTTGGTCAAAACCCTCGAAAAGATGGCCCGCCCAGGGCTTGAATAAAGGTCTAAACGACAAAAATCATTGTTTTTTTCGCACTTTTTTTATTTTATCTCAAAAACCACGAAATTATTGGTAGTAATTCATCCCAAATCTTTAGAAAGGATAATTTTCTACATTTTTTGTTTTTTCCTCATTGCTCTAGAGTGAAGTTTGCCCTATGGAAATCCCGGAAGAAGTTAAAAATTTTAGATTAAAAAATCAGTTTTTTAGCTATAACTCAAGATAAAAGACACACACAAAAACTTTAGACCTCAATAAATGTGGGAAATCTCTTTTTCTTTAGTTTTGTTTTCAAATCTTTATTCCAAAAGTAAACGCTTTTCCGTTGGAGGCCGAAGTTTGTTAAAAATAATTGTGCCATGATGAAAAAGCGACCTTTTATTGTTTTGGTTTTAATATATACCCAAAATTTTGATTAGAAACTAATGAAAAAATTAAGAGCTTTTAAGCATAGTCTTCAGAATGGAAATCGGATTAAAATTGCGCGAGATATGATAATTCTTACATATACTTGGTATTTTTTGTAAAGTTATGATTTTGGGTATTTTTGTTTCACAGTGTATTTTGCATCCACAACTTAAGATTTTTTTGATGTGTATTACTTTACGTTAAAGGACGATAAACAGCGCAACTTTCAAGATCAAGAACGTCAAAATCGATTTGTGGTTTCCTTGCGAATTTCAGCCTGAAAATTTTGATTTTTTTCAATTTTTGTCAAATACGGCTTTTTTTGAGTATGAGCAATTGTATAGCCTAAATACCGTAAAAAATGTGTACTATTATGTCCCCAAAACTGTAGAAAATATATTTTGCTCCTGATAGTCATCTTTCCACAGCTAACAGTTTGTGCGCTAGAGGCCGATTTTCGTTAAAAAAAAACCGAATTTTTAGAAATTTTTATTTCGAAGCGACCTTTCGATGATTTGCTTGCAAATTTTCCAAAAATTTTTGTAAAGAATTTAAGATAGGGTTAAAAACTTTTAAACGTAATTTTTAGAATAGAAATCGGTTGAAACCCAAAATCATATCTGCACAATAAAAAAAAAAACTCTTGTATCTCTCTCTTATAACTCTTATAACTTGCGTAAATTCCAACCGATTTCTATTTTAAAGACCACGTTTGAAAGCTTTAAACTTTTTCTTAGGTTCCTTTCTAAAATTTTTGAAAAATTTGTAAGCAAACATATCAAAAGGTCGCTTCAAAATAAAAATTTCTAAATATTCGGTTTTTTTTTTTACGAAAATCGGCCTCTAGCGCACAAACTGTTAGCTGTGGAAATATGACTATCGGGAACAAAATATAGCAAAATAAATTTAATACAGTTTTTAAGATATAATAATACACATTTTTAACGGTATTTAGGGTATACAGTAGATCATACTCAAAAAAGCCGTATTTGACAAAAATTTTAAAAAATCCAAACTCTCAGGCTGAAATTCGCATAGAAACCACAAACCGATTTTGACATTCTTAGTCCTGAAAGTTACGCTGTTTATCGTCCTTTAACGTTAAGTAATACGCATAAAAAAATCTAAAGTTGTGGATGCAAAATACAAAGTGAAACAAAAATACCCAAAGTCATAACTTTACAAAAAATACCAAGTATGTAAGAAGTATCATATCTCGCGGAAATGTCGACCGCTTCCTACTTTAAAGACCATGTTTGAAAGCTCTTGACTTCTCATTAGTTTTTTGTTATAATTTTGGGTATGTTTCAAAACAAAAACATAAAAAGGTCGCTTCTTCATGATACACAAATGTTTTTAAGAAATGGCGCCCTCTAGCGGACAGACCTTTGGAATAAGTATTTGCAAGCAAAACTATAGCAAAGCAGATTTCCTACCTTTATTGGGATCCAAAAGTTTTGTGCGTCTCTTGAGTTTTGAGTTATGGCAAAATAACCGTTTTTTGAATCAAAAAATTTTAACTTCTTCCGGGACTTCCATAGGGCAAACTTCACTGTAGAGCAATGAGAAAAACACAAAAAATTTAGAAAATTAATCCCTTTCAAAGACTTGGGTACAATAACTACCAATAGCTCAGTAGTTTTAGAGATAAATTAAAAAAACTGTAAGAAAACACAGATTTTTGTCGCTTAGACCTTCATTCAAGCCTCGGGCGGGCCATCTTTTCGGGGGTTTTGATCAAAACAAAGTATGCAATCTTTGTTTTAAGACCTTCCTCTATTATAATTTTTAATGCACTCATTTTTTTTTTTTTTTTAATTTTGCGACACCTTAATAAGTACATACAATTTTATCTCGTACACAGTGGGGCTCTTTCTTTTTATACCGTATTATATTTTTGTAGGCGGTGCCACGCCTTTCAACGAGTTTTCCCAATATTACGGCATGTTACAGATTAATCCTAGTTTGCAGAGTTACCTCTAAATTTTCATCAAAATTGTTGGAGTCTTTTTCGAGTAATATTAAATCAAAATTTTCAAGGGTTAAAAAGTGGGCGTGGCACTTATTCAACCCCGCCCCCTTTTCTTCTGTTACAAAGTTTTATTGAGCAGTACCCGCCAACCAAATCCTCTCTTCTTATACGCACAGTGGGCTCCTACGTGTTTTGAGTTTGACTTTGTTAACGACAAAATCAGGGTATGGGGATGTGTTTGCTTACATTTCAGGATTATAAAACTGCTTCAAATAAAATCGGAGCTGATCGGTTTCGTAAGTTACAACCAATTACATGTTTTTTCTTTTATGCTGTGCAGTAAATAATAAATTAATTCTCTATGAAGGAAAAACTGATAAGCAACTCCTTATATTTTCCTCTACTCAACATTTGTTTCTAAAATGTCCGTTGCTTATCTCAACCTCCTAGCGGGCTCTCATGCAAATTTACCTTAAAATGTAAATGTAATGCCTTTTAAAATGATCATAGCTTTGTAATGGAAAATAATACGAGCTCATTTTATAACTCATTGTGAGGACTAAGAATAGTACTAAATAATGCAATTAATATAAAGTAGCATAACCATTTCATTCGTCCTATATTTAACCCCAAATATAGCCAAAAACCGATTTTTAGCCCTTTTTAAACTTTTAAGGTTAAGATATTTTGGAAAAACAAAAGATATTGATGTAATTCAAATTGAGTTTTGAAGAAAAAGAATGGGTCTTTCATCTTCTGTATCAGGTTTTATGACTTACAATTATCTGGTCTTATTATATAACATCAAAAATTACGAAAAATCGTCATTAATTTTTTTCTACGTTAGAATATCTCAAAAACTATACGCGATAGAGCAATTCTGCGACCGGATTCAGATTTAGAATCGGCAAATCCATTATAAATGACAATTATGCCTTAATTTCTTGTTCCTTTTAAAGGTTTTGGGCCAATTTGTAAAAAACGCATTTTTTTACAAATTGCAAAGAACTACCAATGGTTTGATTTCAGAACCCTGTTTTTTAGATTTCGTTAGTGCTTACGAGTAATTTTACATGATTTCATGTTGAATCCATGACATTTTGACTTAAACTTTTTTGTTACTGTACAGTAGAAAATAAAAAACCATGTAATTGGCTGCAACTTTCGAAACCGATCAGATCCGATTTTACTTAAAGCAGTTTTATAATCCTGAAATGAGTACGAACACATCCCTATACCACGATTTTGTCGTCAATAAAGTCAAACTCAAAACACGTAGGAGCCCACTGTGCGTATAAGAAGAGAGGATTTGGTTGGCGGGTACTGCTCAATAAAACTTTGTAACAGAAGAAAAGGGGGCGGGGTTGAATAAGTGCCACGCCCACTTTTTAACCTTTGAAAATTTTGATTTAATATTACTCGAAAAAGACTCCAACAATTTTCATGAAAATTTAGAGGTAACTCTGCAAACTAGGATTAATCTGTAACATGCCGTAATATTGGGAAAACTCGTTGAAAGGCGTGGCACCGCCTACAAAAATATAATACAGTATAAAAAGAAAACTACTAAAGCAACCTTTCTGAATTTAACTGTAGGGAGTCTACTTGCTATTACGTTAGGCACCTACGATCTAAAAGTGGACAAAATATCGCCGGTGCGCGTGAAACCTCCCATACAAGAAAAACACATTAAATGCTATTTCTCGTAAATGGCTCAATATATTTTGATGAAATTTGGTATGAAGGTCTGAATCATGAGTATCTAAAGCATAACGAAAAGTGAGTGTTGTTCAATAATTGCCCCGCCCACTTTTTACCAAAATAAAAATACAAATTACAGAGCCATAGAGCTACAAAAAAACTACCATCTACTACCACTATGGCGACAACTAGGCCTTATTGCCAAATGATTTTTCTATAATTGGTGAAAAAATTGGATACTCGTAGGTGCTCGTTTGCTTTCTATGATTGCTCACAGTGAGAGATTCTGCCAGTCTGGATGCTCTTAATCAAATTGCAGCCATAGTTTGAAAGATACCTTCTTTAAATTTAGTAATATGAAAAAATATTTTTTTTTTTTTTTTTTCCAAAAAATTAATTTTGGAAGGTAAAAAAGGTGTTCATTTGGTCACATTTTTTGTAGTTTAGTACTAAAATAGTAGTAAATTTAGTACTTTATATCAAATACGAAAAAAAATTATTTTCAGCTAATAGCCTAATTCAATACCTTTCCAAAAGTGGTCTTATTGGCAATTATTTGAGGAGAGTTTGTCACAATTTACCGATTTTTCCACTCTTTGCACCCTTCCACAAGCCACGAAAAAAGTCGCAAAATTTTGCCATTTCTAAAAGACTAGGCATGAAACAAAACCATGTACCAAACTTCAGCGAAATCGGAAGGGGTGTGGCAGATCTTGTTACGCTAGGCGTAATGCGAATGTCTGTATTGCATTTTGCATTTTTTTTTCTATTGTAGGTGCCACGCCCTCCTGTCCATGTTCGCCTAGTTTTTGCTCAAAGTTTTCATTTAATATTCTTAGTGTCTGAGTAAAATTTGGACGGATTTTCTAAAAAAATACTTTCGGTATTGCGATTTGAAACTTTTATTTATATGGGAGGTGCCACGCCCCCTTGTCCGAACTCAACTTATTTTTGCTCAAAAGTTGCACTTCCATCCTTAGTGCCTGAAAACTGATTTTCAAAAGTTTACGTTCAGAATTACATTTTTGACCAGCTTTTACTTCGATTGACACCAGTGTGCGACATAATTGTTTTTTATATACATTATATGTACAATCTGTATAACAATTTTCAGCGTTTAGAAATTAATTTGATCACTATCGAAATTATGACATGTTTGAGACCATACATCGGCCGCGTGTTTTACAGTTCGCTTGACTGACCGACAGTTAATGTGTGTACACAACTACTATAACCAACTGTATAAGGCTACATATTTTGAAGGATATAATAACCAGTAGTAATTAAATTCACAGTTTTATTCTATCAGGTCGAAAAATTCGTTTACAATCCGTTCTATTTTTTTAATCAGAAACAACGTAAACAGTTCTGTATACATATTAGACATTCTTTTGCGAATCGAACACTCTTAAAAAAATTATTGAGATTTATTTATTTAGACAATAATTACATTAGTACAATAAGAACAATATCTTTTGCTGTACAACAAATTTAAAGTGGTCAATTTAGATAATTTAATTTGTCAACGATATTAATATTAATAAATAATAATATAAAAAATATATAAAACAGTGTTACAAATTGTTAAAAAGCACGAATGAGGTGCCTGGATACCAATAAACATAATGGGGTTTATCGTGAATCAAGATTTCCGGGGAGTTTTCTTAAACTGCAATAGAGAATGCACGGCAGCCTGAGAAAATTCCCCGGGAATAACCCCCAATATAAAAATATAAATAATAATAACACAGGGCGACAAACACTTTTTTTATTCCTGCGGCCTTAGATTTGTGAGTAAATTTAGATTCATCCGATACCTAGGGTATAATTTATTTGTCAGGGTTGACTCTATCTAGTTCTCCAGATATCCTTGCTACAAAGTGCAAAAATAGCTGTTTTGAGGCATGTTTGAAGAAGTCTAACACTCTCAGCAAACATTGTAATTAATTTTTGTTAAAGGCAATAACAAGTCATAACCTTTCTCATTAAACCATACCTTTAAACTGTTCCAAAAAGATCCTTACTTTCCGAGTTATCACCGATTTCAACTCCATACCAGTAAAATAGCTTTTTTTGCTCTTTTGAGCAAGGATTTCTAAAGAACTAAAGTTAATTCAGACAAACAAACCATACCCTAAATATTTAGTAACCTCAGTGAATCGGAATTAACTCAAAATGCTACGCCCGCAAAAAAAAAAAAATAGTCCTTTATATGGAGTTGACATATGATTACTTCAATGATTGATTACTCGGAAAGTAAGGACCTAATCGGAAAAGTTAAAAGTAACATTTAATAAGGATGGATGATTGTGCCTTCATCGATTTCATTAACAAAAATGTATAAAAATATTTTGCGCACAAAATTAGCTTTGTTAGGGTGGAAAAAAGTGTTAACTATTGTTAACAAGAAAATTTCAGAGAGTAAGTAGAGTTTACTCTCAGAAAAACAAAAAAGTACAAAAACTCAAAATAGTTGAAAATTTTATAGAAATTAAGGGCGTAACTGCTTCGGAATACTTGTATTTTGAACATAAATTTTTTTTAATCAATGATAATAACAGTCATGTAATCGAACAAAATGTTTAAAAGGTTAATTATCAGGCCTGTTAAGGAATTCGAAAGATTTTAATTACTTTTCATTTCGAAAGTTTTTTGATGAAAACGATGAATTATACGATATTTGTAAACTAAAAAGTAACCAGCAAGGAGAATTTTTTACCGTTTTGCGCATTTTTAGGGATATACAAATACACAAATCCATATTCTTTATAGAGCATGTCATAACAAGAGATCTTGATACCTTTTATCGTGCGACTAGCCGTTTTCATCAGGATTTGACCTGCTGAGTATAAAATAGCTATACCAACAAAAATTGGCTGAACTGTGCTGCGTCAGTTATTGCATTTTTCTTTTTGGGCTTACTGCTTGCTGTGTTTTTTTTTTTTTATACTTAAACCAACGCTCAGGGGATAGCCCCTATAAATGCAATGCACCATGTTGATTTGCAGAAAAGGAAATGGGTTAGAGGGATGGGGGAAAAGAGGAGTAGTGTCGATGAACATTTTTCTTGAATCTACCGATGTCACAGCTGCCGGGAAAAACGCTCGCAGGGAGATTATTCCACAACTCGATCGTGCGACCAAAGAACGAATTATCACGATAGTGCGATGTTCTGTTAAACACCGTTGCAACGCAATAGGAATGGGCCTGATGAGACGCCCGAGTGCTGCGAGAAAATATACGAACTGACGGAACCAGCCCATAAATTTCTCTTGAGCGCATCCCATGATAATATCTATAAAAAAGGGTAACACACCCTACGTTACGACGGTGTTCAAGAGAGTAAATAGAAGATACAACAACCGCATCCCCAATCAACTTCATCGCACGACGTTGAACTCTGTCTAGCAGCTCCAAAGTAGTTTTTGGAGCCCCGGCCCAGATGTGCGAATTGTACTCTAGCTTACGTCTAATATAGGCGAAATAGACAGTCCGAGGAAAACAGGAGTGAAGTATTTCTTACAATTTATAGAGAAAAAATTATGATTTTAGCAACTTACTGAAAAAAAAATTTTTCATTTTATTAAACAAACCAGGTGGCAGCCACAAAAAATTTACTTTGGGGTTTTGGCTCGGTTCTATAACTTTCGATGAAGAAAGTTGACAAAGAAAGGCAATTTTGCAAAAAAACACCTGGCAACCCTAAATTTTTGTTTTGTTGTTTTTGGACCCAAGATGTCAATTGATAGAAAATGATGATTTAAGCAATGTCTTGAAAGAAAATTTTGATTTTGTTGAAAAAAAAAACCAGGTGGCAACCCTAAAAAATATGTTGGATTTTTTAAAAGTTTACCTAAGCGGTTTAAGGCTAAAATTAATTTTTTTTTTTGAAATGTATGGCTTAAGAAAATTTTACAAAAAAAAACCAGGTGTCAACTTTAATGTTTTTGTTTTCCTTTTGCTATTGCTTCGTTCTCTTTCGAAAAGCTAGCGGCAGCGAAGCAAACATTTTGAAATAATCGACTTCAACTGTAGCAGCAAGCGATCGGATTTCGTAAAAGAGCTTCGGCTCTGCTACTACTTATGAATTGAAAAAACAGCACAGCAGACAGTTCGATTTTAAATTCCTGCTTCGACTGTAGTGCTGTGCTGCGTATTTTTTCTATAAGCGCAGCACAGCAAATTAATAGGCTAAAAAATAGCTCAGCAAAATCACACCCTGGTTTTCATCAAAAAGGTTTCAAAACAAAAAGGAATTGAAATCCCACGGACTCTGAAATAGACCTGTATGTTTTGGATCCTTTTTACGAGAGAATTTTAAACTAGAATAAAAGTGTAATGTCAGTTAAATTTTTCACAGAGGCCATGTTATCTCAAAAAATCATAATATAAAAAAAAAACCAGAATACTTTTTTTAGTGCCTCTCATTCAATTATAAGATTTTTTATTTTTATTTTATTTATTTAAGTTTCATTTACTGAGCTGAATGCCCTTATAAATTACAATAATGATTTATTTATAATACAATTGAAAAATATAAACATTAAAACAAATGAGCGAGATTAAAAATTATAATTTCGTATAAAAACAGCTCACAAATAAGAGCCAGGTATCAGCCGGCTGGATCCGAAAGTAGTGGTTACAAACAAAGTGGTTCAAATAGTACCGGAACAAAGCATTATTGAAATATGCAATTTGAAAGAATACTCGCAAGAGTTTTCTTAAATTGCTTTTCTGAACTCTTTGCCCAGGAGCTATGGCACGGCAGAGAATGGTGCTCGCAAACCACCCTAGCGCTGGAAGCACGCTATACATTGCAACCACTATCTCGACGAAAGCGCGGGAAGGAGCGCTATGGCCACAGCGTTAGATGAAATGCTTTGTGGAACCTGATATGATGAATGTAGTGGTTACAAAAAAAAGAAAGTGGTTCAAATAGTACCGGAACAAAGCATTATTGAAACATGCAATTTGAGAGATACTCGCAAGTTTCCTTAAATTGCTATTGTAAACTCTTTAGCCAGGAACTATGGCACGGCAGAGAATGGTGCTCAAGAACCACCCTAGCACTAAAAGGACGCTATTCATTGCAACCACTATCTCGACGAAAAGCGCTGGAAGGAGCGGTATGGCCACAGCGTTAGATGATACGCTTTGTGGAAGCTGGTACGATGAATTGCCATCTAAATGAAATTAGTGGATGATGTAACGATGCATGTCAAAATAATCGTTGTATTTCTTGTCGGCTGAAAATGATACCGTAGCTAAGCAATGTAAAGAGTTGGCACAGTTATGGACTGTGGTTGCTGAAATTCAAAAGAACGCGGGCACAATGGACGCTTGGTTCTTAAAGAAAATAGCAAAGTAGCACTCTGTGACAAGCCGCTGCAATCTTACAGAATGATGTTTTCCAAGTAATCTATAATTTTTTTATTAATTTGATGAAAGGATTCATTAAAATCGATTACATAAAAAACCATGTTAAAACCATACTTAATAAGTATTCACTAATAATATCGCCTTCTATAAGCTTAAGTAAAAAACATATGTTAAGCATGGTTCTCCGATTTTTTAGAGTAGGTAAATTGATTAGCTTCAACCGATGTCTATACACGGTGCTCTTAAACAGTCGATAGGTTTTTTGGCTATGTGGAGAAAATCTGTGAATGGGGTTTCATTTGTATTAGTTTAGTGGTCTGAAAAATGCAAACCTCGAAATCGTAGCTGATCATCCCCGCGAAATATCGCAAAAATTCATATCCCATATAAAAAAAAAAAAAAAATCGGAAAAAAAACGCAACAAACAAATATAAAAATATTGAATGTATTCGATACATTATCTGAAAGCTCCAATTTTTTTCTTTAAAATCGCTTTTAAATTATATCAATAGCTTAATTTTTCTCTGAAATATCGTAGACTGAAATAATGACAAAACACGTTTTTTGCACTTTTTTAACTTTTTAGGTTAGGATATCTCCGAGAAAAATGAAGATATCGACATTGTTTGAATTAGGCTTAGAAGACTGATTAGAGCTTTCCATTTCTGCATCAGAATTTACGGATATACGTCCTGTTATATAGCTCCAAAACACAGCAATAAAACATAGCATCGGCTTTTTTTCCTTGTTTAGGGTAAGATATCTCAAAAACCGTATGAGATACAGAAATTCTAAGGCCGGATTTGGATTCAACATTGCAAAATACATTAAATATAGCTATTTTTATATTTGTTTGTTGCGTTTTTTTTCGATTTTTTTTTTTTTTATATGGGATTTTTGCGATATCTCGCGGGGATGATCAGCCACGGTTTCGGGGTTTGCATTTTTCAGACCACAAAACTAATACAAATGAAACCCCATTCACAGATTTTCTCCACATAGCCAAAAAACCTATCGACTGTTTAAGAGCACCGTGTATAAGGGGGCAAATTGATGCCAGGATCCCATGGAAGATTTCTTAAAGCAAATAAAAGAAACTGTTTTTGAACAGATTCAATAGAATTGATATGGCATTCATAATGAGGACTCCAAATAACAGAACCATACTCTAAAATGGGTCGTACGAGCGAGATGAATAATAACTTTGTTACGTAAGGATCAGAAAATTCTTTAGACCAACGTTTCATGAAACCGAGAACACTATTAGCTTTGCTTAGAATTTTAGAGATATGTAGATTAAAGCTTATTTTGGAATCCATGGTTACTCCTAGGTCTTCAAAGGATATAAGACGTTCCAGAATGCAATCATCAACTTTGTAGTTGTAAAGAATTAAAGGCCTACGTGAAAATGACATTAATTTGCATTTATTTAAATTTAAGGTCGTGCAATTAATTTTACACCAAGCAGTAAAATTATTAATATCATGTTGTAGGCAGAAAGAGTCAAATGCATTTTTGATAGGCTTAAAAAGTTTGACGTCGTCGGCATACATTAGCACGTAACTAGTATTTATGACGGATGGCATATCATTCATAAACAAAATAAATAATAATGGACCAATATGACTGCCCTGGGGAACTCCAGATGTAACGGGATATTCATTTGATTTTATTCCCTTAAATAAGACACATTGAGTTCTGTTACGTAAATAAGAACGAATCCATTCAAGCAGAAGACTTGGAAAACCAATCAATGAGAGTTTTAAAAGCAACAAATCATGATTAACAACATCGAAAGCTTTACTGAAATCGGTGTAAATAACATCAGTCTGATAGCCTTTATCAAAATTATTTATTGTGCAAGTAGAGAACTCCATCAAATTTGTTACAGTTGATCTAACTTGCAAAAAGCCATGTTGGTGAGGAGAAATGTAAGGATTAGAACTATGAGCAATTTGCAAAGTTAAAATGTGCTCGAAAAGTTTAGGCAATGCGCTTAATTTAGCAATCCCCCTATAATTAGATATCATAGATCTGCTACCAGATTTATGCAAAGAATTATAAAAGATGCCTTCCACACTTCAGGCAAAATGCCGCAAGTTAGAGATTTTTTGAATATTTCATAGATTGGGAAAGCGAGGACTTCACAGCAATTTTTAAGAACACAAGATGGAATACCATCGGGTCCTGCAGCAAATGAAATTTTAATTTTGCTTAATTTGCTAAGGACAATGTGTGGCATTCTTACCAGACCCGAAGGTACTGGAAAAGGATAGTCATTACAATTGTATGTGGACGATGAGTAAGTAGATTGAAAAAATTTTGCAAAAAGATTACAAATATTAAAATCATCATCGGATTCCTTCTCATCGTATTTCATTGCCGTTGGAAAGGCATTATTCTTTCGTTTTAGTTTAATGAAGCTCCAGAAAGACTTGGGATCGGATTTCAAATTTAGTTTTACCTTTTGTAGGTATGATTTATAGGCTGTATTGCATAATAATTGATACTTATTCCTTGCAGAACAATAATTGGTGTAGTCTGTAGATTTGGACGACATTTTGAACTTCCTGTAAAGTTTAGATTTTAAGTTTCTCAATTTACGTATTACATTAGTAAACCGGATTGGGCCAGAAGAAGCAGATTTAAAAAATGTTGGTACAGAATGTTCAAAACAACCGATAACAGCATTATTAAAGGCTAAGACTACATCATTAAGACTTTTAGCCGTAATGATGGCTTCATCAAGATGAAGAACAGAGTTCCAATCAATTACAGATAGCATCTCATTCAATAAAACATAATTAGTTTCTTGAAGTAAAAAGATTTATCGCCTGTGAAACTGTCTTTAATGCTACTAGTCACATGTACTTCTAATACAATTTCCAGGGAAGGATGGTAGGACACGCCTGTCCTGTGGGTGATTTGAATAAAATTTTTGAGTACCCCCATTTTTTTTTTACGGAATTCGGTTAAACATCGTATTTCGACATGTTTTCAATAAAAAATTTCAAAATCCTTAGAGCACTTCGGAAATGCTCGGCTAACGAACGATTTTCATGTTGCTTTAGCCAAAGCAAAAAAGGATAATTCTGAAAAATAGTTCCAAATGAATTTTTTTTTCTGGAATTTTATTCACTAATGCATAAAAAATAACGTGTGAAAAGTACATTGCAAAATCGTATGCCCAAAAAAAGTTATTCAAGGTCAAAAGTTGCGAAAATAAATTTTTTTCAATTATTTCGCTTACGGCTGCAATTACGAAAAAATAGTGGTTGACAGTTATTTGCCGAGTACACAGTTTTTAACCTCTATAATTTACTATGAAAAAGCCTCAAACATTTTTTTCCTATTACTCATGGTTTAGGAAGTATGTCAATTTAAAATGTTTTAAAACTTCGCGATATTTATATGTTGTACGTTTTAAATTGAGATAACTCTCGAACGACTAATCGCACAAAAAAAGTAAATATATACTTGTTTGTAGAAAATTATATTTCCTACAAACCATTCTCAGCTCTTTTTTTCGTAGGACCCATGGTTTAGGAGATATTTTTCACAAACTGTTCAAATTTTGAAAAACCAGTTTTTAAGGAAATCTTTGGAGCTGTTTTCGCTTGATAAAAACTAACGGTATCTATTTTATTAACACTTACATGATCTTCAAATAATATTTGATACGAAATAATTATCCAGAAATTTTTTTACTTAAAAAAAAAAAAAATTGGCAAAAACGTAAAAATTTCGAACATTCACGTCTTCAAATCTAATAAAAAATTCATAAAAACTAGACCAAAATTCATCATACTTCTTTCAAAGAAATTTTTTATTCAAAACTTAAAGAATTTACAAAAAATTCGCCATTTTTTCTTTTTTTTTTATGTAAAAAAATTTCTCGATAATTATTTCGTATCAAATATTATTTGAAGATCATGTAAATGTTAATAAAATAGATACCGTTAGTTTTTATCAACCGAAAACAGCTCCAGAGATTTCCTTAAAAACTAGTTTTTCAAAATTTGAACAGTTTGTGAAAAATATCTCCTAAACCATGGGTCCTACGAAAAAAAGAGCTGAGAATGGTTTGTAGGAAATATAATTTTCTACAAACAAGTATATATTTACTTTTTTTGTGCGATTAGTCGTTCGAGAGTTATCTCAATTTAAAACGTACAACATATAAATATCGCGAAGTTTTAAAACATTTTAAATTGACATACTTCCTAAACCATGAGTAATAGGAAAAAAATGTTTGAGGCTTTTTCGTAGTAAATTATAGAGGTTAAAAAACTGTGTACTCGGCAAATAACTGTCAACCACTATTTTTTCGTAATTGCAGCCGTAAGCGAAATAATTGAAAAAAATTTATTTTCGCAACTTTTGACCTTGAATAACTTTTTTTGGGCATACGATTTTGCAATATACTTTTCACACGTTATTTTTTATGCATTAGTGAATACAATTCCGGAAAAAAAATTCATTTGGAACTATTTTTCAGAATTATCCTTTTTTGCATCGGCTAAAGCAACATGGAAATCGATCGTTAGCCGAGCATTTCCGAAGTGCTCTAAGGATTTTGAAATTTTTTATTGAAAACATGTCGAAATACGATGTTTAACAGAATTCCGTAAAAAAAAAATGGGGTACTCGAAAATTTTATTCAAATGACCCACAGGACAGGCGTGTAGGAGTCTTCAGGCAACGCTAGAGGATCACAGCGTGATATACGAATAATATCACAATCATCAACAAAAATCAAATCTAACGTCCTAGATCTCAGATTCAGTACGTGATTTACTTGAAAAAGTCCCAAAGCAGATATAGAATTTAAAAAATCTGTTTCAAGCTGGTTGCCTGGCGATGGAAGCAACTTTATAGGATCCAAAGTATTGGAACTCCAAGAGATGTTTGGTAAATTAAAATCACCTGTAACCATTAAGTGAGCGTCATCTTTTAACTTATAATTTACAAGTTTTATTGCACTAGAATGTTTAATGTAAACATCATAGCTGGAGTGAGGTGGAATATATGAACAGGTTATATATAAGCTTAAGAGTTGAAATTTAACAAAAACACAACAGAATTCAATGTCTGAGAACTCATCCAAAAGGATTTCTTGGGAGAATAAGTTTGAGCAGACAGCGATTAAAACACCACCACCGCTAGAAGTATTATTTGAAATAGAATTTCTATCTTAACGATATATTATGAAGTTGCTTACAAAAACTTCAGCACTTAGCGTCCTGGGTTTTAGCCATGTTTCAGAGAAACAGATAACATGGTTTTCAAAACCACTACTGTTAATAAAGATGTTATTAAGCTTAGTATTTAAGCCCCTAACATTCTGATAAAGTATATTAAACTCATTTAGTTTTTTGAAGCAGAATTTTGAGTATTATTAGACAAAGTAAGACTTTTTGAGCTTACACTTTGTCGATTTGACCTATGCCGAGGAACGAACTCATGAACTACCACATTTTTAGGCCAAAACGAGGGATCAATCAACTTCTCAAATACATTGGGAGGCAAAGTTAAGCGAAACGAGGAAGTGACTCTTTCATAAGAAAATTTAAATTTAGACACTTTAACTTTTATATTAGGCAGTTTTAAATTGGTATTTATGTGGTGCAAAACATCTACCTCAGTAGTATCCGCTGCTAACCGAGAAATAAAAATAGATTTGATTGATGGTAAAGCTACCAGTTTTTTAGGAATAGCATCAGGAGCAACCGCATTTAACGTTGAGGACCCAGAAGGACTAACAGTAATTTGACCAGTAGCAACACCATTAATAGTTAAGGGATCAGAAGAAGGCCCAGTAGTTTGACCAGAATCCTTAACAACTTCGTTAAAAGGTACATCATTCTGAAATGATGAAGATGATTCAAGAGGTTGAGTATCAGATGAACCTGATTTAGGTAGAGATTCCACTGCAGAAGCAGCTGTAAAAGCATTGTTTGGAGCTTCTATCGCGTTATCTGGAGGTGGAGAAGAGTTAATCTCTTCAACTGAAATTACAGTAGGTGAATTTTTGTCAATTAAGTTGGTAGATGTAGGAGGAATATTTAAGTTTAAAGGCGTATTTAAGTTTAAAGGCGTAGCTTTAATATTGTTCAATGATGCACTGCATAGAACATTTGATGAGGTAGATTGCTCATCAATGCATTTGAACTCATTAAAAAATGTTACAAGCTGGTCAAAGCTCGCTTGCGTAGCAGAAAATTTCTTTTGAATTTCGGCAAGACCTCTACGAGTTGCTCTAAGTAATTTGCTCAACTCGACTGCAGCGAAGACCAATATTTTTTAAGATAATGTCCTGAATTCTACCGTTTATGCCAGCACATGAGAGATGAGCTACATTTTCGCATAGCCAGCAGGAAACAAAATGTTCAGTAATGGACTTTTTGCACTGTGGAACGCAACAGTTCATTTTGCGACAATCTATTGAACAAAATAACGTTTGAAATAAATCAATATAAAATAATTTGGAATCAAGTTAAAAATTCCCAAATTTAGGCAATTTATAAAAGGATCGGCAACACTGAAAGTACAGCACAAGTATTCTGCTACTTATCAACAGATGGCGCCAGTAATGCAAGTTGCTACTTGAAGTATGTTGGCAATACCCGATCAAAAAAAGTATATCAAAAATATATCAAAATGATATCAAAAATTTGTCAGTGACATACAAAATTTTGATAAAAAAAGGATATCACAGTGATATACGGAATGTAACGCTTTTTGTATATTACCATGATATCAAAAAAAGATATCAAAATGATATCAAAAAAAGATATCAAAATGATATCAAAAAAAGATATCAAAATGATATCAAACTAGTAAGGGTGTAAATTTTGGCCTGGCCAAAAAATAAATACCCTACACTGCAGTATTTTGAAAATTTTTCTTATATGGGAGGTGCCACGCCCTCTTGTCCGAGTACACCCAGTTTTTGTTCAAACTTGCATTTATAGTTTTTAGTGTCAGAGTGAAATTTGGTTGGATTATCTCAAAAAACTTTTTCAGTATAGCATTTTGAAACTTTTGCTTATATGGGAGGTGCCACGCACCCTTTTCCGATTTCACCTAATTTTTGCAGAGACTTTCATTTATAATTTTTAGTGCCTGAGTCAAATTTGGTTCGAATATCTCAAAAAAAACGCTTTCAGTATAGCGTTTTGAAGCTTTTGCTTATATGGGAGGTGCCACGCCCTCTTTTCCGAATTCGCTCAGTTTTTTATCAGAGCTTGCGCTTACAATTCGCAGTACTTATGAGTATTGTGGTTGCATTGTCGTGAAAAATATTCCTAAAATTGCATTTTGAATATATTTTTTGTATGGGCGGTAGAGTGCCCGTTGACCGATTTTGCTCATTTTCAATCCCCCTAACTAACTTTGACGACGGAGGCAGTGTACCAAATTTCATTGAATTATCTTGCTCAGTTTTCCCAAAAAGTGTATTTCAACACACAGCCAGCCACCCAGCCAGCCACCCAGCCAGCCTGCCAGCCCGACAGACGGACATGGCTATATCGACTCAGGAGGTGACGCTGATCAAGAATATATATACTTTTCTATACCTGCCACGCCTCCTTCTCTGCGTTACAAACGGAAGGACAAAGTGAATATACCCTGGGTGTAGGGTATAAAAATGATATCAAAATGATATCAAAAAAAGATATCAAAATGATATCAAAAAAAGATATCAAAATGATATCAAAAAAAGATATCAAAATGATATCAAAAAAAGATATCAAAATGATATCAAAAAAAGATATCAAAATGATATCAAAAAATGATATCAAAATGATATACAAAAATTGTATATCAATGATATACAAAATTTGTATATCATTTTGATATCCATTTCTGATACAAAATTGACATAACCAAATTTTGCAATATTGTATTTGATCGTCGGCAACAAGTTTTTAGAAATTGCCCGCATGCAGCAAATGAATGTCGGTGTCGGTTTTTTTTAACTCAATTATATTTTTGTGCTTTTTCACGAGTTTTATTAGAAAATTCACTTCTTACTAAAATTGGCTGCTCGTCCGTTTTCCATACTTTTGGTTTTCCCAACCACAGGCTGCATGCAGCAACTGAATGGAGCGTCGGGTTTTTTGCACTCAATTATATTTGTATTATATATAATAATTATATTTTCACTTTTTCTTCACTAAAATTGGCTGCGCGTTCGTCTTCCATAAAATTCACAAACCAAAGCGTTAAATTTGACATATCAGCAGCTGATAAATTTTTGATATCATTTTGATATACATTTCTGA
This sequence comes from Calliopum simillimum, assembly GCA_951812925.1. NCBI lineage: Eukaryota > Metazoa > Arthropoda > Insecta > Diptera > Lauxaniidae > Calliopum > Calliopum simillimum. The sequence continues at coordinate 82,004,633 of OX638372.1, read as the reverse complement.
TACAAAATTGACATGTTTTTCAATGATATCAAAAATATATCAAAATGATATACAAAAAATGGATATCAGCGGCTGATAAATTTTTGATATCATTTTGATATACATTTGTGATACAAAATTGACATGTTTTTCAATGATATCAAAAATATATCAAAATGATATACAAAAAATGGATATCAGCGGCTGATACATTTTTGATATCATTTTGATATACATTTCTGATACAATGACAAGAACTTGACAAATTTTTTTGATCGGGTACTTGATGCAGTGTCTTGGATAACAATGACAGCAGCAAAATTTCAGCACCAATACATATGCACCGACAGCAACTTAAAGAAATTATTTCGATTGAAACTTTGAGTATTAAGCACGATACGATTAAAATTTCACTTGATTTTATAAAAAGTCACAAGAAAATAATTAAGTTTATTATTTTACGCTAGAAGGACTAGGTAAAAACTAATTAAAGCAACTAAAACTTTGATTTAAACGGGAGCGAAAAATTTGCACGTAATAACAGCTTGACAGTTGACAAGTTTTATAGTGATAGTGCACCTTCTTAATTTATGACTCTGATATAAGTTTGGGCAAATTTCAAATTAACCAAATTAATTCATTAATGGAGACGGAGTTTAGAAAAATGTGCGCCAATGTAAAAGATGGAAGCGGGTCAAGCTGTTGCTTTATGCTTCAATTTTCAATGGCATGCAAACTAAATGAATTTGTGGCGTACGAGTCAAAAAAAATCTGAAATATTACTTAGCTTTTGGATAGTCTCTATAAAATAATACTGAAATGGTTAAAGGACCAACGCATCTTTTGAGTAGTTAATATTATTTTTGTGTCAGTAATTATTAAATCTGACACACTAATACCATTTCTTAAATCGGGTCAACCTCATCGACAACTATACATAAATGCATAGCAAAAAGCTCAATCTGTTGATCAATGTCTATATTAATACATACATATATTAAATATTGAAATTAGTCCATAAGTAAGTAAAAAATTGTAATTTTCAAAATATGTTTAAATAATTTCGATAGACCACCAGTTTGTTAATTTCATTGTTTTACCCTTGGTTTTATACACTCACGGTCAAAAAAAAGCCGATTTTAATTTTGTAGGATATTTTAAAATTACTGTGTAAATCAATATTTACGCTGATTTAACTGCCCTAAGTTAAATATTATTTAGTTTAACATTATTAAGTTTAACATTATTAAGTTTAACATTATTAAGTTTAACATTATTAATTATATTTGGGTTTTCTGGCACACTTTTCGTTTTAAAATGACCTAAACATTCTCAATTGAGGTTGGGGCTTTTGCCCGGCCATTTGCTTGACTTAATTGCCAAAAGGCCATTATATTTATTTGCCAATGCTAAAATAAATAGCCTGTTATTTTAAATTTATCGAAAAACTAAAGCAAAACATAATGATGAGTGGAACATAAGGCAATTTCCAACGATGACAAGGAGCAGAATCATCTTGAAATATGACTTGCTAAATGCTCGATTTTAATAATGTCAATATAAGCTTCGGAGTTAATATAATCTCTCCAACCCATTGGCTTGTCACCGACCCCTAGACCACCACATATGTAGCGCTTTGTACACATTGAAAGCTATATTTTTCATTTTTTTTTTTTTTTTTTTTTTTTGAGGCGTACCGTGCATCCCAAATCGGAACCGATGAGATTTGTTTCCACATTCCTTAAATTTTGCTGCTTGTATGCAGTTATATCAATTTTTTGGCTTTCGGTCAAAACTCTTTTTTTAAATATCTTTGTTTTAACGCCAACAGATAAGAAGTAAATGCATTATTTGACAACAATTTTTACTTATTAAGCCCAAACTCCAATAGCGCGTCGGCAATGGCAGTGGCTGTTTTCGAAGCAGTATTTTACTGCCAGTATTTGCTCTCACTGCCGATGTATCCACAATAGCGCGTCAGCAGTGGCTCTGGCAGTGTTTGAATTTAAACAGTTTTCGCGAATGAACTCATTATTTTATCTTTTAATTTTAACGCACAACTCACAATATAAATTTTAAAATGTCACAATTTTAAAAATTTTAACAAATGACATGTTTTTTCTCAAAATATTGAAGTTCGAAAAATTCGAAGATATTCAAATGAGAGGCAGTGGCAGTGAATTTAGAAATAGAGAAAAATTGCACAGCGCTGTGTACTGCCGCTGCTGTATTGTAGTTACTTTCATATAAAGTAGTGCGTTCTAAAATGACAACTGTTTTCGAACACTGCCATTGCCGACGCGCTATTGGAGTTTGGGCTTTAGTCATACTACATATTAACAATCATAAAAAAGGGCGAAGAACCAACTATTTTAGCAAAAAATCCTTGTCGGCTTTTTTTTGACCGTGAGTGTATTAAAATAAAACAAAAATCCATAATACTACAAATAAAACTGTCACGTAAAAATAGCATTTAATTAATAATTTCCTATACTATTCTCCTTAAGGCACAGAATTGCTGCTGCTCCAGAATTCTTGTTTTATGAACACCTTTTCAGCGAACCTTTAGGTCATTCAATTTGAACAAAGTGCAAAACATTTGAAAGTTAATTTCATAAGCTAAATATTGCTGTACAAAAGTTTCAAAACCATTCATTAAAATTTACAATGTTTAAACTTTTGAAACAGGTTTGAAATTTACAGCCCTATTCTATCACAGTCACAAAATTCAACATAGTCTCTATTGATACAATTGTCTCAATTGACAGATTTTTGTATTCTATAAAAAGCTTCATATCAAATCAAATCATTTGATATAAAATTTATGGCTATCTTAGAAGCAGGTCGCAAGCAAATTTTATGACAAAGTTTTTCAATCACTGTTAAACGGCAAAAAAATATCTGAGTTCGGACTATGTAATTATTATTCCTTGGTATATAGTAGGACCGCATTTACAAAATTTTTCCATAACATCTCAGTTTTCAGAAAAAAGGACAAATCCAAAATCACGATTTACATCCGCGCAAAAAATAATTAAAAAATTTTTAGCCGTCAGAATTTCAAAAAAAAAATGTCAAACGATGCAAAAAATAGCAAGAACTTCAAATCCGAAAAAAATTTTAGATTGGATAGGTTAGGTTAGATCCGGGAGATGAACATGTTGTCATCATTAACTTAGGCCTCGAGAAAGGGCACATTGTTTACCAGATACTAAGAGCTTTAGCAGAGAAAGTCTAAGAGAACCACTTGGATGTACATTAGGCCGGGTCAATTTGTTCGGGAGACAAAAAATTGGCAAAGGTATAGCAACAATTAAATTGCGTTGAAGTTTTGATGTACTACTTTAAAATACAATACAAAAAAATAAAAAATTCAAATCTCATAACTTTGTACATTTATTTATTTGCGTGCAGGATAAACTGAGGAGTGATTTTTCAAAAGGGCGTAAAACCACTTCCAACCTCGAACAAACCTAAGGATGCCATCGCCATTACCATGCTAAAATGCATCCTCTAGTCTAAAATTCATCACAAAAAATGCATTTGTCTAAGATAAAATCGTGATCAAAAGTCGCATTTCAGAACAAAAGGGCTTATTTCCATATAATTTCATAGAAATTTTTAGAGTTTGATACAAAAAGACGTATTTTGAATAGTGGCCAAAAAAACTTTTAATATTTTTTATATGCCCTAGGCTATATAGGTGCTTACATACCATGCCTATAGACATCAAAATAAACTTCCAAATGGTGAAATAAGAGTGATTTTGAAACAAAAGGGCTTATTTCCAAATGTTTTTTATTTTTTGCAATTACTGAAAATATGTTACAACAAAAATGTTAAGGGGATTAGAATCTTTGGTCAACTCACTGTAATACAGGAGACATTAAAAAAAAATATGTTATTGTAAACAGCCCATAAAAGTTTTTTCTCATTACTAATAAATTTGTTTAACATGGTTTTACGCCCTTTTGAAAAATAACTCCTCAACTAGTGTTTTAAATAAGGATTTTTTTTTTCTATTCACAAAGGTGATTTTTAAATTACAAAGATTACTCACACCTCCAGGGAAGATAGGGACAACCTCGACTTGGAGTCACTGAACATTTTTTAATGAGGTTTTGTTCGTTTACCTCTCCTGTGTTGAAAGTTATGAAAAATAAAATCCCGACTCCTCCTTCTTGCAAGGTTCAAGTCACTTTTTTCGAGTCAAGTTTTAATTACTAATATAGTGACCTCGAAGTCTTGGAAATGAAATTTTTTTGATGAGGTTTTGTTTGTTAATTTGTCCAGAGTTGGAAAATAAGAAAATTAAATCGGAATAGTTCCTTATTGCGAATTAACCGAGCTTAATCGCGTTTTTTCTTTGTATGTCTAAATTATTAATATTTAATCGACCGATCGATTGAAAACTTTGAGTGGAATAAGGTGAAAAAATTAATCAAAACAACACCTTCTTGCAACGAAATCGGCTTTAAACATCCTTTGTCTTCAAAAATTTAAATAAAACATACCGCTTTTAACTCGCAATAACTAAACTCACAGTTGTTTATTTTCAGGTTAGTATACAGAGGAATGTTCACGGTACACAATGGGGGTTATCGTGAATCAAGATTCCCGGGGAATTTCTTAAAACTGCAATAGAGAATGCACGGCAGTATGAGAAAATTCCCCGGGAATATTTATTCACGATAACCCCCAATATATATATACGTAGGATTTATACAAGACCGCATGAAATTTAATTATTAAAAGTGGAATGTTTAGCCTATAAGTAAAAAAGTTTACCTATTAAAAAGTTGTGATCTTTTTTGTAGTGCGGTCAGTTGGTAGTTTTACCTAGAAAGTTTTTGAGGTTTTTGAAACTGAGTTAATTTTTTAAATTGTGATAACACACGAATGGAGCGTCGCACAGTGCGAAATTTTCAGAGTCTAGCGGAACTTAATTCATATCTCAGCACATATAGCAGTTATAGTTATGAAACTTAATACTTGGATATATATTTAATTGGCAAAACACTATGCAAAAATTAAGGGGGATCAGACAAGGGGTTATTATACCCCCCATATATGAAAATGCTTAAAACGTTGTATTTCTGCTCCCATACCAGATATCGCTATGAAACTTGATAGATATAACCATTTTCTTATCAAAACATCATAAAAAATGAAGGGGGTAAGACAAGGGGTATTTGCTATTTCTTGCATTTTTATTCAGAAATGCTTCTGAATTTCGAGAGGATTCCCCCTACCTTTTTAGTATATTATAAACTAGCGTACGAATAGTTACCTTCAAACTATGGAGAGTGTCAGATGTTAGTGTTGGTGAGCCTATTTTTTCCAAAACAAAACCAACGATGGCGTCCGATGTCGGTTTTTCATGAAATTTCGGTGTTATATGAAATTTCCAAAGACATTCTGGAAAAGGTTTAGTTAAAAAGAAGATCGCAAAATATCGCAAAAGATGTTTTGTGTTTTCAGTAGAAAATAAACCTACCTTTCAAATTTTGTACGTTTCAAAATGGCAATTTGTGGTAACACCTTTTAAAGTATCCAATGAAGTTGGAAATGTAAATCTTATCCACTTCTTAAAAAGCACAATTTTCACAAACAAATCACATACGAGTAAGAAAAGATTTTGCAATTATTTGAATGCTAACAAGTGACAATTTTATTAAAAAATAAATGATAAAAATATCGCGGCCTACTGACTTACCGTTTGAATGTACCACTCTATTAACTTTAACAAATCGAAAAGCTTTTAATAGGCAAAAAGTATGATTGAATTAGTAATGCAAGTTTCAGGTGCATTTTGTAGTTGTTTGGCAGGGTTTTTCACCAAACTGAGTATGAGGTTTTTGAGGTGGGTTATTAAACTACTGAAATAATGAATAATCTTACGCATTTTATGTATTCCAAAAATTGAATAAAGTTCATTTGTATTAGTTTAGTGGTCTGAAAAATGCAAACCTCGAAATCGTAGCTGATCATCCCCGCGAAATATCGCAAAAATTCATATCCCATATAAAAAAAAAAAAAAAATCGGAAAAAAAACGCAACAAACAAATATAAAAATATTGAATGTATTCGATACATTATCTGAAAGCTCCAATTTTTTTCTTTAAAATCGCTTTTAAATTATATCAATAGCTTAATTTTTCTCTGAAATATCGTAGACTGAAATAATGACAAAACACGTTTTTTGCACTTTTTTAACTTTTTAGGTTAGGATATCTCCGAGAAAAATGAAGATATCGACATTGTTTGAATTAGGCTTAGAAGACTGATTAGAGCTTTCCATTTCTGCATCAGAATTTACGGATATACGTCCTGTTATATAGCTCCAAAACACAGCAATAAAACATAGCATCGGCTTTTTTTCCTTGTTTAGGGTAAGATATCTCAAAAACCGTATGAGATACAGAAATTCTAAGGCCGGATTTGGATTCAACATTGCAAAATACATTAAATATAGCTATTTTTATATTTGTTTGTTGCGTTTTTTTTCGATTTTTTTTTTTTTTATATGGGATTTTTGCGATATCTCGCGGGGATGATCAGCCACGGTTTCGGGGTTTGCATTTTTCAGACCACAAAACTAATACAAATGAAACCCCATTCACAGATTTTCTCCACATAGCCAAAAAACCTATCGACTGTTAAAGAGCACCGTGTATAAGGGGGCAAATTGATGCCAGGATCCCATGGAAGATTTCTTAAAGCAAATAAAAGAAACTGTTTTTGAACAGATTCAATAGAATTGATATGGCATTCATAATGAGGACTCCAAATAACAGAACCATACTCTAAAATGGGTCGTACGAGCGAGATGAATAATAACTTTGTTACGTAAGGATCAGAAAATTCTTTAGACCAACGTTTCATGAAACCGAGAACACTATTAGCTTTGCTTAGAATTTTAGAGATATGTAGATTAAAGCTTAGTTTGGAATCCATGGTTACTCCTAGGTCTTCAAAGGATATAAGACGTTCCAGAATGCAATCATCAACTTTGTAGTTGTAAAGAATTAAAGGCCTACGTGAAAATGACATTAATTTGCATTTATTTAAATTTAAGGTCGTGCAATTAATTTTACACCAAGCAGTAAAATTATTAATATCATGTTGTAGGCAGAAAGAGTCAAATGCATTTTTGATAGGCTTAAAAAGTTTGACGTCGTCGGCATACATTAGCACGTAACTAGTATTTATGACGGATGGCATATCATTCATAAACAAAATAAATAATAATGGACCAATATGACTGCCCTGGGGAACTCCAGATGTAACGGGATATTCATTTGATTTTATTCCCTTAAATAAGACACATTGAGTTCTGTTACGTAAATAAGAACGAATCCATTCAAGCAGAAGACTTGGAAAACCAATCAATGAGAGTTTTAAAAGCAACAAATCATGATTAACAACATCGAAAGCTTTACTGAAATCGGTGTAAATAACATCAGTCTGATAGCCTTTATCAAAATTATTTATTGTGCAAGTAGAGAACTCCATCAAATTTGTTACAGTTGATCTAACTTGCAAAAAGCCATGTTGGTGAGGAGAAATGTAAGGATTAGAACTATGAGCAATTTGCAAAGTTAAAATGTGCTCGAAAAGTTTAGGCAATGCGCTTAATTTAGCAATCCCCCTATAATTAGATATCATAGATCTGCTACCAGATTTATGCAAAGAATTATAAAAGATGCCTTCCACACTTCAGGCAAAATGCCGCAAGTTAGAGATTTTTTGAATATTTCATAGATTGGGAAAGCGAGGACTTCACAGCAATTTTTAAGAACACAAGATGGAATACCATCGGGTCCTGCAGCAAATGAAATTTTAATTTTGCTTAATTTGCTAAGGACAATGTGTGGCATTCTTACCAGACCCGAAGGTACTGGAAAAGGATAGTCATTACAATTGTATGTGGACGATGAGTAAGTAGATTGAAAAAATTTTGCAAAAAGATTACAAATATTAAAATCATCATCGGATTCCTTCTCATCGTATTTCATTGCCGTTGGAAAGGCATTATTCTTTCGTTTTAGTTTAATGAAGCTCCAGAAAGACTTGGGATCGGATTTCAAATTTAGTTTTACCTTTTGTAGGTATGATTTATAGGCTGTATTGCATAATAATTGATACTTATTCCTTGCAGAACAATAATTGGTGTAGTCTGTAGATTTGGACGACATTTTGAACTTCCTGTAAAGTTTAGATTTTAAGTTTCTCAATTTACGTATTACATTAGTAAACCAGATTGGGCCAGAAGAAGCAGATTTAAAAAATGTTGGTACAGAATGTTCAAAACAACCGATAACAGCATTATTAAAGGCTAAGACTACATCATTAAGACTTTTAGCCGTAATGATGGCTTCATCAAGATGAAGAACAGAGTTCCAATCAATTACAGATAGCATCTCATTCAATAAAACATAATTAGTTTCTTGAAGTAAAAAGATTTATCGCCTGTGAAACTGTCTTTAATGCTACTAGTCACATGTACTTCTAATACAATTTCCAGGGAAGGATGGTAGGACACGCCTGTCCTGTGGGTGATTTGAATAAAATTTTTGAGTACCCCCATTTTTTTTTACGGAATTCTGTTAAACATCGTATTTCGACATGTTTTCAATAAAAAATTTCAAAATCCTTAGAGCACTTCGGAAATGCTCGGCTAACGAACGATTTTCATGTTGCTTTAGCCAAAGCAAAAAAGGATAATTCTGAAAAATAGTTCCAAATGAATTTTTTTTTTCTGGAATTTTATTCACTAATGCATAAAAAATAACGTGTGAAAAGTACATTGCAAAATCGTATGCCCAAAAAAAGTTATTCAAGGTCAAAAGTTGCGAAAATAAATTTTTTTCAATTATTTCGCTTACGGCTGCAATTACGAAAAAATAGTGGTTGACAGTTATTTGCCGAGTACACAGTTTTTAACCTCTATAATTTACTATGAAAAAGCCTCAAACATTTTTTTCCTATTACTCATGGTTTAGGAAGTATGTCAATTTAAAATGTTTTAAAACTTCGCGATATTTATATGTTGTACGTTTTAAATTGAGATAACTCTCGAACGACTAATCGCACAAAAAAAGTACATATATACTTGTTTGTAGAAAATTATATTTCCTACAAACCATTCTCAGCTCTTTTTTTCGTAGGACCCATGGTTTAGGAGATATTTTTCACAAACTGTTCAAATTTTGAAAAACCAGTTTTTAAGGAAATCTTTGGAGCTGTTTTCGCTTGATAAAAACTAACGGTATCTATTTTATTAACACTTACATGATCTTCAAATAATATTTGATACGAAATAATTATCCAGAAATTTTTTTACTTAAAAAAAAAAACAATTGGCAAAAACGTAAAAATTTCGAACATTCACGTCTTCAAATCTAATAAAAAATTCATAAAAACTAGACCAAAATTCATCATACTTCTTTCAAAGAAATTTTTTATTCAAAACTTAAAGAATTTACAAAAAATTCGCCATTTTTTCTTTTTTTTTTATGTAAAAAAATTTCTCGATAATTATTTCGTATCAAATATTATTTGAAGATCATGTAAATGTTAATAAAATAGATACCGTTAGTTTTTATCAACCGAAAACAGCTCCAGAGATTTCCTTAAAAACTAGTTTTTCAAAATTTGAACAGTTTGTGAAAAATATCTCCTAAACCATGGGTCCTACGAAAAAAAGAGCTGAGAATGGTTTGTAGGAAATATAATTTTCTACAAACAAGTATATATTTACTTTTTTTGTGCGATTAGTCGTTCGAGAGTTATCTCAATTTAAAACGTACAACATATAAATATCGCGAAGTTTTAAAACATTTTAAATTGACATACTTCCTAAACCATGAGTAATAGGAAAAAAATGTTTGAGGCTTTTTCGTAGTAAATTATAGAGGTTAAAAAACTGTGTACTCGGCAAATAACTGTCAACCACTATTTTTTCGTAATTGCAGCCGTAAGCGAAATAATTGAAAAAAATTTATTTTCGCAACTTTTGACCTTGAATAACTTTTTTTGGGCATACGATTTTGCAATATACTTTTCACACGTTATTTTTTATGCATTAGTGAATACAATTCCGGAAAAAAAATTCATTTGGAACTATTTTTCAGAATTATCCTTTTTTGCTTCGGCTAAAGCAACATGGAAATCGATCGTTAGCCGAGCATTTCCGAAGTGCTCTAAGGATTTTGAAATTTTTTATTGAAAACATGTCGAAATACGATGTTTAACAGAATTCCGTAAAAAAAAAATGGGGTACTCGAAAATTTTATTCAAATGACCCACAGGACAGGCGTGTAGGAGTCTTCAGGCAACGCTAGAGGATCACAGCGTGATATACGAATAATATCACAATCATCAACAAAAATCAAATCTAACGTCCTAGATCTCAGATTCAGTACGTGATATACTTGAAAAAAACCCAAAGCAGATATAGAATTTAAAAAATCTGTTTCAAGCTGGTTGCCTGGCGATGGAAGCAACTTTATAGGATCCAAAGTATTGGAACTCCAAGAGATGTTTGGTAAATTAAAATCACCTGTAACCATTAAGTGAGCGTCATCTTTTAACTTATAATTTACAAGTTTTATTGCACTAGAATGTTTAATGTAAACATCATAGCTGGAGTGAGGTGGAATATATGAACAGGTTATATATAAGCTTAAGAGTTGAAATTTAACAAAAACACAACAGAATTCAATGTCTGAGAACTCATCCAAAAGGATTTCTTGGGAGAATAAGTTTGAGCAGACAGCGATTAAAACACCACCACCGCTAGAAGTATTATTTGAAATAGAATTTCTATCTTAACGATATATTATGAAGTTGCTTACAAAAACTTCAGCACTTAGCGTCCTGGGTTTTAGCCATGTTTCAGAGAAACAGATAACATGGTTTTCAAAACCACTACTGTTAATAAAGATGTTATTAAGCTTAGTATTTAAGCCCCTAACATTCTGATAAAGTATATTAAACTCATTTAGTTTTTTGAAGCAGAATTTTGAGTATTATTAGACAAAGTAAGACTTTTTGAGCTTACACTTTGTCGATTTGACTTATGCCGAGGAACGAACTCATGAACTACCACATTTTTAGGCCAAAACGAGGGATCAATCAACTTCTCAAATACATTGGGAGGCAAAGTTAAGCGAAACGAGGAAGTGACTCTTTCATAAGAAAATTTAAATTTAGACACTTTAACTTTTATATTAGGCAGTTTTAAATTGGTATTTATGTGGTGCAAAACATCTACCTCAGTAGTATCCGCTGCTAACCGAGAAATAAAAATAGATTTGATTGATGGTAAAGCTACCAGTTTTTTAGGAATAGCATCAGGAGCAACCGCATTTAACGTTGAGGACCCAGAAGGACTAACAGTAATTTGACCAGTAGCAACACCATTAATAGTTAAGGGATCAGAAGAAGGCCCAGTAGTTTGACCAGAATCCTTAACAACTTCGTTAAAAGGTACATCATTCTGAAATGATGAAGATGATTCAAGAGGTTGAGTATCAGATGAACCTGATTTAGGTAGAGATTCCACTGCAGAAGCAGCTGTAAAAGCATTGTTTGGAGCTTCTATCGCGTTATCTGGAGGTGGAGAAGAGTTAATCTCTTCAACTGAAATTACAGTAGGTGAATTTTTGTCAATTAAGTTGGTAGATGTAGGAGGAATATTTAAGTTTAAAGGCGTATTTAAGTTTAAAGGCGTAGCTTTAATATTGTTCAATGATGCACTGCATAGAACATTTGATGAGGTAGATTGCTCATCAATGCATTTGAACTCATTAAAAAATGTTACAAGCTGGTCAAAGCTCGCTTGCGTAGCAGAAAATTTCTTTTGAATTTCGGCAAGACCTCTACGAGTTGCTCTAAGTAATTTGCTCAACTCGACTGCAGCGAAGACCAATATTTTTTAAGATAATGTCCTGAATTCTACCGTTTATGCCAGCACATGAGAGATGAGCTACATTTTCGCATAGCCAGCAGGAAACAAAATGTTCAGTAATGGACTTTTTGCACTGTGGAACGCAACAGTTCATTTTGCGACAATCTATTGAACAAAATAACGTTTGAAATAAATCAATATAAAATAATTTGGAATCAAGTTAAAAATTCCCAAATTTAGGCAATTTATAAAAGGATCGGCAACACTGAAAGTACAGCACAAGTATTCTGCTACTTATCAACAGATGGCGCCAGTAATGCAAGTTGCTACTTGAAGTATGTTGGCAATACCCGATCAAAAAAAGTATATCAAAAATATATCAAAATGATATCAAAAATTTGTCAGTGACATACAAAATTTTGATAAAAAAAGGATATCACAGTGATATACGGAATGTAACGCTTTTTGTATATTACCATGATATCAAAAAAAGATATCAAAATGATATCAAAAAAAGATATCAAAATGATATCAAAAAAAGATATCAAAATGATATCAAACTAGTAAGGGTGTAAATTTTGGCCTGGCCAAAAAATAAATACCCTACACTGCAGTATTTTGAAAATTTTGCTTATATGGGAGGTGCCACGCCCTCTTGTCCGAGTACACCCAGTTTTTGTTCAAACTTGCATTTATAGTTTTTAGTGTCAGAGTGAAATTTAGTTGGATTATCTCAAAAAACTTTTTCAGTATAGCATTTTGAAACTTTTGCTTATATGGGAGGTGCCACGCACCCTTTTCCGATTTCACCTAATTTTTGCAGAGAGCTTTCATTTATAATTTTTAGTGCCTGAGTCAAATTTGGTTCGAATATCTCAAAAAAACGCTTTCAGTATAGCGTTTTGAAGCTTTTGCTTATATGGGAGGTGCCACGCCCTCTTTTCCGAATTCGCTCAGTTTTTTATCAGAGCTTGCGCTTACAATTCGCAGTACTTATGAGTATTGTGGTTGCATTGTCGTGAAAAATATTCCTAAAATTGCATTTTGAATATATTTTTTGTATGGGCGGTAGAGTGCCCGTTGACCGATTTTGCTCATTTTCAATCCCCCTAACTAACTTTGACGACGGAGGCAGTGTACCAAATTTCATTGAATTATCTTGCTCAGTTTTCCCAAAAAGTGTATTTCAACACACAGCCAGCCACCCAGCCAGCCACCCAGCCAGCCTGCCAGCCCGACAGACGGACATGGCTATATCGACTCAGGAGGTGACGCTGATCAAGAATATATATACTTTTCTATACCTGCCACGCCTCCTTCTCTGCGTTACAAACGGAAGGACAAAGTGAATATACCCTGGGTGTAGGGTATAAAAATGATATCAAAATGATATCAAAAAAAGATATCAAAATGATATCAAAAAAAGATATCAAAATGATATCAAAAAAAGATATCAAAATGATATCAAAAAATGATATCAAAATGATATACAAAAATTGTATATCAATGATATACAAAATTTGTATATCATTTTGATATCCATTTCTGATACAAAATTGACATAACCAAATTTTGCAATATTGTATTTGATCGTCGGCAACAAGTTTTTAGAAATTGCCCGCATGCAGCAAATGAATGTCGGTGTCGGTTTTTTTTAACTCAATTATATTTTTGTGCTTTTTCACGAGTTTTATTAGAAAATTCACTTCTTACTAAAATTGGCTGCTCGTCCGTTTTCCATACTTTTGGTTTTCCCAACCACAGGCTGCATGCAGCAACTGAATGGAGCGTCGGGTTTTTTGCACTCAATTATATTTGTATTATATATAATAATTATATTTTCACTTTTTCTTCACTAAAATTGGCTGCGCGTTCGTCTTCCATAAAATTCACAAACCAAAGCGTTAAATTTGACATATCAGCAGCTGATAAATTTTTGATATCATTTTGATATACATTTCTGATACAAAATTGATATCAGCGGCTGATAAATTTTTGATATCATTTTGATATACATTTCTGATACAAAATTGACATGTTTTTCAATGATATCAAAAATATATCAAAATGATATACAAAAAATGGATATCAGCGGCTGATAAATTTTTGATATCATTTTGATATGAGTCAAATTTTTTCAACTGAGCCATCTAAAACGGACTTTTCGAAATGTAAATTTTTTTCCTTCTTGTCGGGCACGTTTAAGGATCAGAAATTTTTTGGCGTTTAAATTTTTCAAAAATTTTAATTTTTCTATGTGCTGCGTACAGTAGAACTTTCGTGAGTTGTTTTCTTGCATTTGCTATAGCTCAGTAAATACGTAATGGAAATGATACGCGCACAAAATTTAATGGCGTCAAAATTTTTTAATTTTTTTTACTAATCAAAAATGCATTTTGAAATATGCAACTGCAAGATAACTGAACTTCTCATATGCTTTTAAAACAAAAACAACAAGGATATGATAGGGCAAACATACATTTACTTATCTACAAAAAAAATTTTTTGTGCAAACCATTACTGACAATGTTATGACTATTTGTTTAATGGCGCGCAGAAATTTTTTGTATAGAAAATGATATCTGAGTGCAACAAATTGAGAGAAAACAATTTCTAATGAGATCTCTTTAATTGTTTTGGTTAACTTATGGTCGTTGAATCCGAATTTGGCACCCAATTTTCTCCACCATCCGTGCTGTCTTTGATTTAAAATTCAAAAAACGCTATTTTTAAACATATGGTGCAGATCCAGGAGGTAGTTTATTTGACTTTTGTCAACGTTAACGGATTGCCATTATCTTCCTTATTATATCTTACCTTTGAACTTTTCCAATTAGATCATTACTTTCTGAGATATCATTCTATGAAAAAGAGGTATTTGACTGTATACAAATTGATTTTATTTAATGTATGTAAAGGATTAAATACAGTCAAGATAATTTTACTTCATTGAATGATATCTCGAAAAGTAATGATCTGATTGGAAAAGTTAAAAGGTAAGATATAATAAGGAAGATAATGGCTATCCGTTAACGTTGACAAAATTCAAATAAACTACCTCCTGGATCTGCACCATATGTTTAAAAATAGCGCTTTTTGAATTTTAAAGCAAAGACAGCTCGGATCATATACCTGATGGAGAAAATCGGGAGCCAAATTCGGATTTAGCGACCATAAATTAACCAAAACCATTATAGAGATCTCATTAATAATTGTTTTCTCTCAATTTGCTGCACTGAGATATCATATTCTATATAAAAAATTTCTGCGCGCCATTAAACAAATATTCATAACATTGTCAGTAATGGTTTGCACAAAAATTTTTTTTTGTAGATAAATAAATGAATGTTTGTCCTATCATACCCTTGTCGTTTTTGTTTTCAAATCATATGAGAAGTTCAGTTATCTTGCAATTGCATATTTCAAAATGCATTTTTAATTAGTAAAAAAATTAAAAAAAATTTTGACGCCACTAAATTTCGTGCGCGTAGCATTTACGGATATACTGAGAAAAAAAATTTTCAATTCCATTAAGTATTTACTGAGCAATAACAAATGCAAGAAAACAACTCACGAAAGTTCTACTGTACGCAGCACATAGAAAAATTAAAATTTTTGAAAAATTTAAACGCCAAAAAATTTCTGATCCTTAAACGTGCCCGATAAGGAGAAAAAAAATTTACATTTCGAAAAGTCCGTTTTAGATGGCTCAGTTGAAAAAATTTGACTCATATACATTTCTGATACAAAATTGACATGTTTTTCAATGATATCAAAAATATATCAAAATGATATACAAAAAATGGATATCAGCGGCTGATACATTTTTGATATCATTTTGATATACATTTCTGATACAATGACAAGAACTTAACAAATTTTTTTGATCGGGTACTTGATGCAGTGTCTTGGATAACAATGACAGCAGCAAAATTTCAGCACCAATACATATGCACCGACAGCAACTTAAAGAAATTATTTCGATTGAAACTTTGAGTATTAAGCACGATACGATTAAAATTTCACTTGATTTTATAAAAAGTCACAAGAAAATAATTAAGTTTATTATTTTACGCTAGAAGGACTAGGTAAAAACTAATTAAAGCAACTAAAACTTTGATTTAAACGGGAGCGAAAAATTTGCACGTAATAACAGCTTGACAGTTGACAAGTTTTATAGTGATAGTGCACCTTCTTAATTTATGACTCTGATATAAGTTTGGGCAAATTTCAAATTAACCAAATTAATTCATTAATGGAGACGGAGTTTAGAAAAATGTGCGCCAATGTAAAAGATGGAAGCGGGTCAAGCTGTTGCTTTATGCTTCAATTTTCAATGGCATGCAAACTAAATGAATTTGTGGCGTACGAGTCAAAAAAAATCTGAAATATTACTTAGCTTTTGGATAGTCTCTATAAAATAATACTGAAATGGTTAAAGGACCAACGCATCTTTTGAGTAGTTAATATTATTTTTGTGTCAGTAATTATTAAATCTGACACACTAATACCATTTCTTAAATCGGGTCAACCTCATCGACAACTATACATAAATGCATAGCAAAAAGCTCAATCTGTTGATCAATGTCTATATTAATACATACATATATTAAATATTGAAATTAGTCCATAAGTAAGTAAAAAATTGTAATTTTCAAAATATGTTTAAATAATTTCGATAGACCACCAGTTTGTTAATTTCATTGTTTTACCCTTGGTTTTATACACTCACGGTCAAAAAAAAGCCGATTTTAATTTTGTAGGATATTTTAAAATTACTGTGTAAATCAATATTTACGCTGATTTAACTGCCCTAAGTTAAATATTATTTAGTTTAACATTATTAAGTTTAACATTATTAAGTTTAACATTATTAATTATATTTGGGTTTTCTGGCACACTTTTCGTTTTAAAATGACCTAAACATTCTCAATTGAGGTTGGGGCTTTTGCCCGGCCATTTGCTTGACTTAATTGCCAAAAGGCCATTATATTTATTTGCCAATGCTAAAATAAATAGCCTGTTATTTTAAATTTATCGAAAAACTAAAGCAAAACATAATGATGAGTGGAACATAAGGCAATTTCCAACGATGACAAGGAGCAGAATAATCTTGAAATATGACTTGCTAAATGCTCGATTTTAATAATGTCAATATAAGCTTCGGAGTTAATATAATCTCTCCAACCCATTGGCTTGTCACCGACCCCTAGACCACCACATATGTAGCGCTTTGTACACATTGAAAGCTATATTTTTCATTTTTTTTTTTTTTTTTTTTTTTTTGAGGCGTACCGTGCATCCCAAATCGGAACCGATGAGATTTGTTTCCACATTCCTTAAATTTTGCTGCTTGTATGCAGTTATATCAATTTTTTGGCTTTCGGTCAAAACTCTTTTTTTAAATATCTTTGTTTTAACGCCAACAGATAAGAAGTAAATGCATTATTTGACAACAATTTTTACTTATTAAGCCCAAACTCCAATAGCGCGTCGGCAATGGCAGTGGCTGTTTTCGAAGCAGTATTTTACTGCCAGTATTTGCTCTCACTGCCGATGTATCCACAATAGCGCGTCAGCAGTGGCTCTGGCAGTGTTTGAATTTAAACAGTTTTCGCGAATGAACTCATTATTTTATCTTTTAATTTTAACGCACAACTCACAATATAAATTTTAAAATGTCACAATTTTAAAAATTTTAACAAATGACATGTTTTTTCTCAAAATATTGAAGTTCGAAAAATTCGAAGATATTCAAATGAGAGGCAGTGGCAGTGAATTTAGAAATAGAGAAAAATTGCACAGCGCTGTGTACTGCCGCTGCTGTATTGTAGTTACTTTCATATAAAGTAGTGCGTTCTAAAATGACAACTGTTTTCGAACACTGCCATTGCCGACGCGCTATTGGAGTTTGGGCTTTAGTCATACTACATATTAACAATCATAAAAAAGGGCGAAGAACCAACTATTTTAGCAAAAAATCCTTGTCGGCTTTTTTTTGACCGTGAGTGTATTAAAATAAAACAAAAATCCATAATACTACAAATAAAACTGTCACGTAAAAATAGCATTTAATTAATAATTTCCTATACTATTCTCCTTAAGGCACAGAATTGCTGCTGCTCCAGAATTCTTGTTTTATGAACACCTTTTCAGCGAACCTTTAGGTCATTCAATTTGAACAAAGTGCAAAACATTTGAAAGTTAATTTCATAAGCTAAATATTGCTGTACAAAAGTTTCAAAACCATTCATTAAAATTTACAATGTTTAAACTTTTGAAACAGGTTTGAAATTTACAGCCCTATTCTATCACAGTCACAAAATTCAACATAGTCTCTATTGATACAATTGTCTCAATTGACAGATTTTTGTATTCTATAAAAAGCTTCATATCAAATCAAATCATTTGATATAAAATTTATGGCTATCTTAGAAGCAGGTCGCAAGCAAATTTTATGACAAAGTTTTTCAATCACTGTTAAACGGCAAAAAAATATCTGAGTTCGGACTATGTAATTATTATTCCTTGGTATATAGTAGGACCGCATTTACAAAATTTTTCCATAACATCTCAGTTTTCAGAAAAAAGGACAAATCCAAAATCACGATTTACATCCGCGCAAAAAATAATTAAAAAATTTTTAGCCGTCAGAATTTCAAAAAAAAAATGTCAAACGATGCAAAAAATAGCAAGAACTTCAAATCCGAAAAAAATTTTAGATTGGATAGGTTAGGTTAGATCCGGGAGATGAACATGTTGTCATCATTAACTTAGGCCTCGAGAAAGGGCACATTGTTTACCAGATACTAAGAGCTTTAGCAGAGAAAGTCTAAGAGAACCACTTGGATGTACATTAGGCCGGGTCAATTTGTTCGGGAGACAAAAAATTGGCAAAGGTATAGCAACAATTAAATTGCGTTGAAGTTTTGATGTACTACTTTAAAATACAATACAAAAAAATAAAAAATTCAAATCTCATAACTTTGTACATTTATTTATTTGCGTGCAGGATAAACTGAGGAGTGATTTTTCAAAAGGGCGTAAAACCACTTCCAACCTCGAACAAACCTAAGGATGCCATCGCCATTACCATGCTAAAATGCATCCTCTAGTCTAAAATTCATCACAAAAAATGCATTTGTCTAAGATAAAATCGTAATCAAAAGTCGCATTTCAGAACAAAAGGGCTTATTTCCATATAATTTCATAGAAATTTTTAGAGTTTGATACAAAAAGACGTATTTTGAATAGTGGCCAAAAAAACTTTTAATATTTTTTATATGCCCTAGGCTATATAGGTGCTTACATACCATGCCTATAGACATCAAAATAAACTTCCAAATGGTGAAATAAGAGTGATTTTGAAACAAAAGGGCTTATTTCCAAATGTTTTTTATTTTTTGCAATAACTGAAAATATGTTACAACAAAAATGTTAAGGGGATTAGAATCTTTGGTCAACTCACTGTAATACAGGAGACATTAAAAAAAAATATGTTATTGTAAACAGCCCATAAAAGTTTTTTCTCATTACTAATAAATTTGTTTAACATGGTTTTACGCCCTTTTGAAAAATAACTCCTCAACTAGTGTTTTAAATAAGGATTTTTTTTTTCTATTCACAAAGGTGATTTTTAAATTACAAAGATTACTCACACCTCCAGGGAAGATAGGGACAACCTCGACTTGGAGTCACTGAACATTTTTTAATGAGGTTTTGTTCGTTTACCTCTCCTGTGTTGAAAGTTATGAAAAATAAAATCCCGACTCCTCCTTCTTGCAAGGTTCAAGTCACTTTTTTCGAGTCAAGTTTTAATTACTAATATAGTGACCTCGAAGTCTTGGAAATGAAATTTTTTTGATGAGGTTTTGTTTGTTAATTTGTCCAGAGTTGGAAAATAAGAAAATTAAATCGGAATAGTTCCTTATTGCGAATTAATCGAGCTTAATCGCGTTTTTTCTTTGTATGTCTAAATTATTAATATTTAATCGACCGATCGATTGAAAACTTTGAGTGGAATAAGGTGAAAAAATTAATCAAAACAACACCTTCTTGCAACGAAATCGGCTTTAAACATCCTTTGTCTTCAAAAATTTAAATAAAACATACCGCTTTTAACTCGCAATAACTAAACTCACAGTTGTTTATTTTCAGGTTAGTATACAGAGGAATGTTCACGGTACACAATGGGGGTTATCGTGAATCAAGATTCCCGGGGAATTTCTTAAAACTGCAATAGAGAATGCACGGCAGTATGAGAAAATTCCCCGGGAATATTTATTCACGATAACCCCCAATATATATATACGTAGGATTTATACAAGACCGCATGAAATTTAATTATTAAAAGTGGAATGTTTAGCCTATAAGTAAAAAAGTTTACCTATTAAAAAGTTGTGATCTTTTTTGTAGTGCGGTCAGTTGGTAGTTTTACCTAGAAAGTTTTTGAGGTTTTTGAAACTGAGTTAATTTTTTAAATTGTGATAACACACGAATGGAGCGTCGCACAGTTCGAAATTTTCAGAGTCTAGCGGAACTTAATTCATATCTCAGCACATATAGCAGTTATAGTTATGAAACTTAATACTTGGATATATATTTAATTGGCAAAACACTATGCAAAAATTAAGGGGGATCAGACAAGGGGTTATTATACCCCCCATATATGAAAATGCTTAAAACGTTGTATTTCTGCTCCCATACCAGATATCGCTATGAAACTTGATAGATATAACCATTTTCTTATCAAAACATCATAAAAAATGAAGGGGGTAAGACAAGGGGTATTTGCTATTTCTTGCATTTTTATTCAGAAATGCTTCTGAATTTCGAGAGGATTCCCCCTACCTTTTTAGTATATTATAAACTAGCGTACGAATAGTTACCTTCAAACTATGGAGAGTGTCAGATGTTAGTGTTGGTGAGCCTATTTTTTCCAAAACAAAACCAACGATGGCGTCCGATGTCGGTTTTTCATGAAATTTCGGTGTTATATGAAATTTCCAAAGACATTCTGGAAAAGGTTTAGTTAAAAAGAAGATCGCAAAATATCGCAAAAGATGTTTTGTGTTTTCAGTAGAAAATAAACCTACCTTTCAAATTTTGTACGTTTCAAAATGGCAATTTGTGGTAACACCTTTTAAAGTATCCAATGAAGTTGGAAATGTAAATCTTATCCACTTCTTAAAAAGCACAATTTTCACAAACAAATCACATACGAGTAAGAAAAGATTTTGCAATTATTTGAATGCTAACAAGTGACAATTTTATTAAAAAATAAATGATAAAAATATCGCGGCCTACTGACTTACCGTTTGAATGTACCACTCTATTAACTTTAACAAATCGAAAAGCTTTTAATAGGCAAAAAGTATGATTGAATTAGTAATGCAAGTTTCAGGTGCATTTTGTAGTTGTTTGGCAGGGTTTTTCACCAAACTGAGTATGAGGTTTTTGAGGTGGGTTATTAAACTACTGAAATAATGAATAATCTTACGCATTTTATGTATTCCAAAAATTGAATAAAGTTCCGCTAAACTTCCCAAATTTCGCACTGTGCGTCGCAGCAAAAAAATAAAAATACCAACTGATAGGGAATGGCTTGTTCTACAAACAGCATATTGCTTTTTTTTTTTTTTTTTGTACGACTTAAAGCTTCGGAGATATCTTTTGACAACCCAAATATTTAGAAAAAACTGTTTTTGTAAAATATTCCGAAACGATATTCCGTAGAAAAAATGTTGTCCTTGGATTTTGCAGAACATGCAATTCTCTATGAATGTCTCTACCCAGTGTGCCACACGGTTCAAATCATCGCTTTTTTATCCGTTACGGATCCGTTACTGATCCGTTGGCGGGAGAGATTCCCAAAAAAAAAACGAATCGTTTATTTTTTTGGAATTTCTCCCGCAAACGGATCAGTAACGGATCCGTAACGGGTAAAAAAGCGAAGATATGAACCGTCTGGCACACTGGGTACGAACAATTTTTTCATCGGACTTATGGTATATCGCGATTTGAAAATGAGCATTATTTTATGAAAAGTCATACGCAGTATGTCTCTTCGTTTTACCTTTTTTGGACAAAACACCGTAGTTTGCGTTGGAAACAACTACAATTACGTAGAAATTTACTAGAATTTTTTTCTAGAAGTACCTGTTACAGAGATAAAAATAGTAATTTTCAATGTGTTTTACGATTAGTGGAGTGCCTGGGATTTTTAACCTAGGATTTTTATTAGAGTGAATGAATTTATATAGTCGAGGTGGGATTTTTTTTGTATATACTATAAAAAGAAAAGTTTACCAGAAATTCAAAATAGTTAAAACATATTGAAAACTATTTTTTCTAAACTAATTTGGAGTCGCTGAACACGAAAAACCCACTTTTTTTATTCCTTTGGACCGTTCCCGAGTTATTCGGAAATTTCAATTTTCGAAGCTATAGCTTCATATACAGCTATGGAAAAAGAAATAGCACGATTGAGTTTATTTTTAAAAAAAATTTATTTTAGTAAGTTTGTTGGATTAATATGTTTGGATTATTGAAGTGATAAATTAATTTGGAGTCCATAGGCGGCTTAACAAAACCACTTACTTACATTATTTTCCTTCATTTAGCTCTGTTAAAGTCATTTAAGCTTTTGAACATGCAGAAACACCTGGAAACAGAAATAGCGCACTTGTGAAGTCCTGTGGAAAAGGAAAGCAACCATATTGAATAACCTGCTTAAAACAACTTGTAATTACTTACAACGTTAATATTTTGTGGTGTGGCCACGATTTTCGATTGTTTCGCGACATCTACGAGACAAGCTCTCCACAAGATTTTGGTATTTGCTCTTTAGAATGGAATACCAAGCTTCTCGAATTCCTGCCCAAAGAACTTACAAATTTTTATAGTTTTTCTGCAAAATTCTATTTTTCACATAATTCCGGCGGTTCTCTATTGGGTTTGAACCATGTCTTTCAGCTGGCCAGTCCATAACTTAGATTTCTTCAGCACCTTCCCAGTTTTGCACTAGTTTAGCTGAATGCTTTGGATCATTATCCTGCATAAAGATCCAACTAGCTGACATGGAATCAAATGAAAATGGCTCCATCGTATTCCGGAGTAAGCTTAAGTATCCGAATATGGTCCAATTTGCAATCACTTTCGATTAATCGTCCCACTCCATACCAAGAAAATGCTTTCTATATCATGACACATCTTCCACCGTGCTTAACGGGTATTTTGGTATACTTTGAGTTGAACTCTTAGCACTTCGAGCGATGCACAATTGTTTTCCCAACAGGTCCAATCTGATTAATTTTAGTTTCATCGCTCCAAATGCCAAGAATTCAACCCAAACTACACTATCAAAACCGTTAAGCGCGATTAAGGTAGTGTCATGGTATCGGACGCATTTTCTTGAATGGAGTGGGACCATTAATCAAAATCGATGGCAAATTGGACCAATACGGATTTGATGCAACCGTTTTCATTTGATTCCATGTCAGTTCATTGGATCTTTATGGAGGATAATGATCCAAAGCATTCAGCTAAATTAATGCAAAACTGAGTAGGGGCTGAAAAAATCTAAGTTTTGGACTAGCCAGCTCAAAGACCCGATCTTAACCCAATAGAGAACCTTCGGAATTATGTAAAAAATAGAATTTTGCAGAAAAACTATAAAAATATGGAAGAACTTTGGGCAGATATTCGAGAAGCTTGATATTCCATTCTAAAGAGCAAATACCAAAATCTTGTGGAGAGCTTGTCTCGTAGATGTCGCGAAACAATCGAAAATCGTGGCCACACCACAAAATATTAACGTTGTAAGTAATTACAAGTTGTTTTAAGCAGGTTATTCAATATGTTTGCTTTCCTTTTCCACAGGACTTCACAAGTGTGCTATTTTTGTTTCCAGGTGTTTTTGCATGTTCAAACGCTTAAATGACTTTAACAGAGATAAATGAAGGAAAATATTTTAAGTGGTTTTTTTAAGCCTATGGACTCCAAATTAATTTTTCACTTCTATAATCCACACACATTCATTCAACAAACTAACCGAAATAAATTTTCTTTAAAATAAACTCAATCGTGCTATTTCTTTTTCCATAGCTGTACATCAATATCTATCTATATATATAAAAGAAAGTCGTGTTAGTTACACTATTTATAACTCAAGAACGGCTTTACCGATATGGCTGAAAATTGGTGAGGAGGTAGCTTAGAGCCAGGAAACGGACATAGGATACTATTTATTCCGTTAGGGTGCATATTAAGGGTGGCCCTCATACAAAAATTTGTTTTAAATCGCTTTTTCTCAGAGACCGTTCATCCGATTGCGTTGAAGCATTAGGAATTGGTTGAACATGCCCGCGAAGATTTCTAAGAAAAAAAAAAAAAATTGTCAGGGTGCATATTAAAAATTTGTTAAATTGCATTTTCTCAGAGACTGCTTAAACGATTCACCTGAAATTTACACCAAATCATCCTTAAATTAAATTGCATAGCTTAGACTATGCACGAAGGTTTCCGAAGATCACCCGAAGGCTTCATAGTCAAAACGAAGAATATCTGGCACATCTGTGGCACACTACCAACAATCCTTAACTGCTATTTTTCTCTGACACCCGAAGGTTCTTGAAGGTTACCCGAAGGTTTTACAGTCAAAACGAAGAATATCGAAGTATTCGAGAGGGAAAAAGTCTTTAAAAAATTTTAATAAACAGTTTCCCGTGACACTCAAAGATTGCCGAAGGTCACCCGAAGGCTTCATAGCCAAAACGAAGAATATCTAGGCATATTAAAAGCAAGACATCTGTGGCGAACTATCAACAAGCCTTAGTTGATAATTTTTTGGAATAATCGAAGGTTCCCGAAGGTCACCCGATGGTTTCATAGTCAAAACGAAGAATATCTAAATGTACTACAAGAAAAGCATCTATGGCAAACTATCAACAAGCCTTAATTGATAATTTTGTGGAATAATCGAAGGTTCCCGAAGGTCATCCGATGGTTTCATAGTCAAAACGAAGAATATCTAAATGTACTACAAGAAAAGCATCTTTGGCGAACCATCAACAAGCCTTAATTGATGGATTCATGGGACACCCTAGCTAAGCTATTCGGAATTTTTAAGATGGTTTGAAACGAACTTAACTTTTCTTCAATAACAAAATGGGCGGAACATGCCCCTTTTCCATGCATTTCATGGTAAAAGGAATCAACATTGGTTTCGTAATCTTCCAAACGCTTATTTTTTACATTATTTTCAGTGAACATAATCAAGAGTAAGAGAGTAGCTTTTTTGAATTCATTACGATTGCAGTAATCGTAATTTCACATTTTTGAAAATTACGATTACTGTAATCGTAATCTTAGCTCGTTCGATGAACGATTACTGTAATCCTAATCGTCTTTTTTTGTTTTTAGGGATTACTGAAATCGTAATCCTATACGCAATCAATTACACATGTAATCCTTATCGCCCAGCTCCGATTTTAATACTCGTCAACACAATGTGAAGTTAACGCTGCGCTGTAGCTGAAGCTTGCGGCGTAGTACAAAGTTCGAACTTTTCAACTTTGTCGCTTGCTGCATGCTTTTTGACAGAAGAACAATGTTACCGAATAGATGAAAATAAATTTGTAAAAATTATTTAATGATTTAAAGATTAATTTAGCGCTAAATTCATTATAATTTCATAAAAAAGAGCAGCAAATAATATTATGAAAATAATTTTAAGTTTTAAAAGTTTAGGAAATTTTAAAATTTATGCAATTTTTATAACGAAATAAGATTGGCAACTCTATTCCATAAGCAGCAAACTTCTCCATTCTGTTCATAGAAATTCTCGAAGCGCTTCATCGTCTGCTACACTACATTTTGTACTGCAGCGGCATACTACAGCTTCATCACCCTGTTCAACGCTTAAAAGTAAATGTTTCTAAAGTTAAAACTATAAACATTTTGGGAATGCAAAAATAAAAATTCAAATCATTTAGGCATGTCGTGAAATCCGATTGATTTCAATCGGATTTCATTTGGGAGGCTTTTTGATGAAAACGGTGAGCCGAACGATAAAAAGTATAAGAATCTCTTTTGTGGAGAATAACAGGTTCTACAAATAGTATTGGAAATATTCTTAAAAAACCGCAAAAAGTCGAAAAATTTGATTTTATCGAATATTTTCTAAACGGTAATTTTTACGTTAATGCAAATCAATACTTTTTGTAGAACCTGTTTTTCTACACAAAAGAGATTCTTATACATTTTATCGTTCGACTCACCGTTTTCATCAAAAAGCCTCCCAAATGAAATCCGATTGAAATCAATCGGATTTCACGACATGCCAGATTGTTAGGTCTTGCTCTGCCGTAAAAATATATAAGGCTGCAACTTAAGTTACGGCCTTTTTAACTTTATTTCCCCATCGGATTAAGCAATTTTTCATCTATATTTTAGTCCAATCGCCAATTTTTTACGTTTTCCACTTCTCTTGCAAATTGCAAATAAAGAAATGTAAACATTACACCCTGTTTTCATATTTTTCAGAATTAAAGGCACTTCAGACTATCTGAGAAGTCATATGCGTTTCTTTATGTTTTTCTGTCTGATTTTTAATCTGACTGTCACATTTTTATTGTTTTTCATTTATGTTGTTGAAATTGTTTTAATTTTTTATTTATCAAACAACATTAAAAAATTTGAAAACTCATATGACTTCCCTTTTCAAATAGATTCAAATCTAATGCCAAAAAACTCATATGAGTTTTCTTCTGATAAATCATTTGTGTAATAAATTTACATTCACACTATCAGAGTTGCCATATTTGACAACTCATAAGAGTTTCTGTATGACTTCTCAGATAGTCTGAAGCGGCCTTTAAAATCATAAAAGGCAGCAACTCCATACAAAAAGATGAAAAATGAAATATATTTTATAAGAAAGAGAAGTTGCTGCCTTTTCTGAATAAAATTAAAATTTCGATTTTCTCAAAACTATGAAAAACGAGTTGCGTCTTTTTATAATTTTACGGCAGTGCTTTGAATTTGAAATACCATCCCAACAAACAAAAACTTTTGGAAAATAACTTATTATACGCTTATAGAAGCAAACATTTCGTTTGGAAATTAACTTGCTAAATTTTCGGAAATTCTAGAATTTTAATTATTCAATAATCGAAACTGGACCCTTCATAGCAAGCTTGTGAAAATCATTTGGAGCAAGCTCATTATAATGTTTTTATACAATATTTTCCAAATTTTTTTATTCAATATTTTTATATTGTTTTTTTAACTTTTCACTTAACATTTTGTAAGTGTTTATTAAATTCATTAAACAACATTTTCCATTTTTATATTTAATTAAAAAATAAAAAAAATGTATGTTTACTGAGGATCGAACCTATGACTTCCAAGTTATGAGTCAACAATCTTATCAACTGACCTAACGTGCCAGTTATAATTCGAATGCCTTGTGTTTTACTTATCTCGATAAGTCATTGAAAAAATAAAATAAAAATTTTTTCGAAAGTTTGGAAAACGATTGTAAAAACTTTTAGAAATAAAAATTTTACTAATTGTTGATTTTAACCTTGCAAAACAATTGTAAAAATTCTAAAATAAATAACATTTTCCAAACGTTTGAAAATTGGTTATGAAAACATTTGGTAACTTTCTCCAAGCGTTAAAATTGAAAAGATTATAAAATTATTTGTTGGGATAATACAAATTTGTCAGTGCACTACTACAACCTTGTTTGATACTGAAAATGTTAAAACATTTGTACTCGTCATCCGCCCCAGTAAAAACAAAACACTTGTCCAGTTTTCGTGTTCCATTCAGCAAGAAAAATTTTTGATCTTGGAGCAAAATCTAGACTTCCCAATGGAAAACGAAATCCTGTATATTTTTTTTTTACTAAACATATTCAAAACTTTTGATAAAGTTGTATCCAAAAGCATATCTGAAATCTCTTTGATAGGAAATTCCTTTTCGTGATTAAAACTACTTAAAAATACCATTTCAAATATTATCGCTTAACTGCACTTAAATCTAATAACACACATATGAAGAATCTCACCTTTTAGTGGCTATAAATTTATACATAATGTATTTAGAAGCAGTTGCATCACGTTCCACAAAAATGAACAGAGCATATCAGACTTGCCTAAAACTTTTTATTATTTCGCAGAAAGGCCTTTTGTCTCACCAGCTCCCGATCGCAAGTACCATTGGCGGATCGCTGTTGACAAACTCGGTCTGTTTTTAATATAAAACATTGAGTCTGTACCATGTTAAAAAATAATTTACCAATGGTTTTGGCATCCTCATCATTTGCCATTTTTAGACAGGTACGAAATCGTCTGTCACAATTGCAATGCGACAGCGTGTAAGGCCTGTAGTTGAATAGTTCATAGCGATTACTCATCCCGGGAATAAACATTTGACAATGGTCATGTTTCCGACAACATTTGTCAGCTGACGATGCGCCCCCGAGATGGTTATAGGTCCCGTTAGCGGTATTGCCGCGACCGCACCAACGGGTGTTCGGCGCAATCAACCAATTAGACAACTGACGTCGTTGACGTCGCTTCGAACTCAACGCACTGCTGTTATCGTCATGGACATCATATAATTGCATATCAATCGCCTGAACTTCGTCATCGTTTTTATCGTACGATTGGTGACGCCTTGGTTGCTGAAGAGACTGAAGCGAGACTGAATTATCTTGCAATTGGTTTCTGGGATAAACTAAATTGCTTTGCAGTTTTCCATAATTGTACGGATCCAAATATGCTGTCCAACTTTTAGAAAAAGTTGCAATTAATAAAATTAAGACCGTGTACACAAACATGCTTGCACTAGTCGATTTATAAAGTTATATTTAACTTTCCACTGATATATTGATATTTACAAGCACATATTTTATCAAAATCTGCCCTAAACACTGTTTAAAAATGATTCCTTATCGACGCGCACAATTTCACTTAATTAAGTCAACTAAACACTAACTAAATAGTGCAGTAAGTCAGAGCAAGAAACTCAATTGTAGAGCAGGGTTGCCAGAATTTTTTACCGCAAGGCGCACCAACTACATTGAAAAAGCGCAAGTTTTTTGGAAAAATCGCCCAATTTTATTTATGTTTTAAAAATAACTTTTTGTTAATGTTTTCTTTGTTTTAGATTTTGAATAAGGGTTGTTTGTATTCATTCAAAAAATTTGCATGCATCATATGTATTGCAAGCAACATTACAAGGTCTACAAGCTTTTAGCACTGGAAGTTTCCTACAAAATTACATAAAAAATATTTTCGTACGACTTATAGTTTAGGAGATCACCCATATCAACATATCTTCATATCTTACATTTTAAATTGCGATAACTATTCAAAAAGGAGTTGTGCAAACAAAATTAAAATACCGTTTAAAAAATAATTTAATTCTCTATATACCGTTCTAATTTTTTTTCGAGTTACTCATGGCCTAAAAAATATTTTTGAAAAACCGTTAAGATTTCGAAAATTCTGGTTTTTGAAGGATATCTCCGAATCGGTAAGTACTACGATAAAAAGTAATAGGCCCAATTTTGTAGAGAATCACAAGTTCTACAAAAAGTAGACGAAATGTAAAGATATGATAAGACCTGTTTTATGGAATATCTTCTAAACGGTTACTTCTATGTGTACACATATTGCTTAATTACTTTTGTAGATCTTGTGATTTTTTACAAAATTGGGCCTTTTACTTTTTGTCATATGACTCTTCGTTTCGGAAATATCCTTCAAAAACCAATATTTTCGAAGCCTTAACGGTTTTTCAAGAATATCCTTAAGGTCATGACGATTGCTTGATTTTTAAAATTTAAGATGGCGCAAAATTATAATGAAATCACATAGACTCAAATGATTGAAAATAACCCAATTTGCGACTTTTAGCCCAACGAAAAATTTAGCGTAAATGAATGCTGAAAATAGCCCAATCCGAGATAAGTAGCCCAATCTGGCAAGCCTGTTGTAGAGATAAAAAAAAAATAAAACGAACTGTCAGTTATCTAATCAAAAGGCCTTTCTACATTAACAATCTAACCATCAATATGCCAATGATGCCAAGTTCACTTTTTTTCATCAATCTGAGGATGATGATGAGAAACTGATAATGTAAACACTCATCAATCTCTATTAACAATCTGATCGCCGAAAAACAAAATTTTTTGACTTTCTGCTGTATTGATGACTTTATTGATGGGTAGGTTGACTGTGTAAACGCAATGAAAATTTTTCAGTACACTTTTCGTCAGTTAAGAAAAGATTTCATTGGGTGCACATCG
The DNA here is from genome assembly GCA_951812925.1 of Calliopum simillimum. NCBI lineage: Eukaryota > Metazoa > Arthropoda > Insecta > Diptera > Lauxaniidae > Calliopum > Calliopum simillimum. The sequence goes on along the minus strand of OX638372.1, from coordinate 81,974,418 downwards.
TGCGGAAATGAAAATGGCTTGCAAATTTGATTTGTTTTTACTCAAAAACGGATAGTTTAATGATTTTAGTTTTTGCTGAAGCTTAATGGGAGCTTGAAGAGAACCTTTTAATTTTATGACTGGGACAAAATCAATTTACTGAAACCTGTTTGTTATTATTTTTATCAAAGATTCTTATTTTTAACTTAAAAAAAACATTTCAATAAAAAAATTTTAATAAAAAGCCAAAGCCCATTTTTTTGGTGATAAAGTGGGTTTGGAAATGACAAATTGTTGCTGTGGATCCATTTAAATAAATTTATGGTGTATATTTTTATGTTTCCACTATTTTTTATTAATTTATTTCTGTTATTTCCATCAGCATATCAATTTCTATCATAAAAATTGTATCCGCTGTTGCTTTGTTTCCTCTTTAGCCCCTTTTACATTATCAGTGTAGCCATCAAACTGGCCATCAATATGTCATATCGAATTTGTGTTTACATGTTCAATAAACTGTCAATATTTAGTGTTGCTTTGTACGCCGAAGAGGAAACAAAGCAACAGCGGATGCAATTGTTATGATAGAAATTGATATGCTGATGGAAACAACAGAAATAAATTAATAAAAAATAGTGGAAATATCAAAATTTACACCATAAATTTATTAAAATGGGTCCACAGCAACAATTTGTCATTTCCGAACCCACTTTATCACCAAAAATATGGGTTTTGGCCGTTTATTAAAATTTTTTTATTGAAATCTTTTTTTTAAATAAAAACTAAGAATCTTTGATAAAAATAATAACAATCAGGTTTCAGTAAATTGATTTTGTCCCAGTCAAAAATTAAAAGGTTATCTTAAAGCTCCCATTAAGCTTCAGCGAAATCCAAAATCATTAAACTATCAGTTTTCGATTAAAAAAAAATCATATATGCAAGCCATTTTCATTTCCGCACGATGTGTACCTGTTGAAATCTTTTCTTAACTGACAAAAAGTGTACTGAAAAATTTTCATTGCGTTTACACTGTCAACCTACCCATCAATAAAGTCATCAATACAGCAGAAAGTCAAAAAATTTTGTTTTTCGGCTATCAGATTGTCAATACAGATTGATGAGTGTTTACATTAACAGTTTCTCATCAATCTGCATACATTCTCAGATTGATGAAAAAAAGTGAACTTGGCATCATTGGCATATTGATGGCTAGATTGTTAATGTAAAAGGGGCTTTTGGCGTACAAAGCAACACTAAATATTGACAGTTTATTGAACATGTATACACTAACTCGGTTTGACATATTGATGACCAGATTGATGGCTACACTGATAATGTAAAAGGGGCTAAATCAACGCTCTGCACAAATTTTTCATAATCATGTTTTATACCAAATTTGGCCGCGCATATTTTTCATAATTATATTTATACCAAATTTGGCTGCACATATTTTTCATAATCATATCGAGCCCTAACCGCCAAAAAGACTTAACTGACACGATATCGGTTTTTCGGTTTTTGATGAAAACCTATAATTTGTGTCCATACGCATCTTCTCTAAAAATTTCATAACTGTAAAAAGTACCGTTACGGAGTTATAGCGAAAGCAATAAAGACTTAACCGACATTCGAAGTATTTTGTTTATTTTTTTTGTGACTGCGAGTTGTTGGTTAAGTCTATTTTTCTTTTTGTGCCAAAAATAATTTCATTTCATTTATTTCATTTTATTTCAAAAAATAATATAACAAAATGCTACAAGATTATGTATCTTATGTAACAATGTACAATGTAACAAAAATGAAACTATAAATAATACTCAATTAGCTTATATAACAAAGTTGCAAATAATGTAATAAAAAGGAAAATTTATTAAAAATTCTTGATGAGGGGTAATAGTATATGTGACCACAAATGTTTTTTGGTACAAAAACTGAAGATCGGATGGGGAATCTGGAAAAGAAAAAAAGACAACTGACAAAACACTGAAAAATAGCAGTTATATTATAAATAGGTGAATGAAACTAGTTGCATCACATGTCTAACACAAAATATAGCTTACATACTAAATTTCACTGTAATAGCTATACTAAATTCACAGATATTTAAAAAACACCTTCTCCTGTAAAATTTACTTTTTGTCAGTTAAGTCTTCTTGGCGGTTAGGGCTCGATATTTTATACCAAATTTGACCAAAAGTTCCGTACACACTATCAAAATTTATGTGTAGTGAATTCGAAATTGTTTGGCATCACTAATTTTTGAATTCATAATAATTTTTAGTATTTGTTGACTTTTTCGTTACTTAATCAATTCTTATAATAGCTCCGTTCCAGAACGAAACAAAAGTTAGCTTTTCAGAAATGAAATTCCCAAACAAGCAAACAAACACGTCCTTAGTTAAAGATATTGTTAATTAACAATTTATTTAGCTTGCGCTAACGATTTTTGTACTCCCAAAATAATAACTAACAACATTTATGTTTTCAATAATTTTAACAAAAACATTGTTAAAAATTTTCAAAAATAAGACAACAATGAGAAATAAAAATAAATATGGAAAAAAAATATTGAAAGAAATTAAAAAATAGTAATCAAGATTTCGGTTTGGCCAAAGAATACATTGGCTTGGGGAGATAAACACTGGTAAGGTGAGCCTGGCAACCTGTGACCTATCAAAATCTGCCAACGGATAACGTACGTGCTGGCATGAGGTTCTACAGGAGCCAAGATAAGTTTTTCTTAATTTTCTAGGGATGCATATTATTTTTAATATATAGTACAAAATAAGGTCCCAAGGGATAGGGGTTGAGTAAAATTCTTTTTAGTGGTATTTATAATTTAGTAATCGGTTAAAAGCCATCCAATCACATCTTAAAACCGATAAATATCTTACGTTATATTAACAATATTACTTTTAAAGCTAAACAACACAAAAAATTTCATGTTTCATTTTAAAAAAAATTCAGTTAACTAACGATGTCAAACCAACGAAGTATATTTTTATCAAGATACACAGTTCGTTACAGATTACGACATGATGACGTACATGGTTAGATCTTGTTTTCTTTTCATGCCTTTTCTTCATTTATAGTTGCCGTTAAAAATTAAAAATACGTCGAAATAAAATCATAAATTATACTATGTTTACACCAACGATTTAGCTGTGAAGATATAAATAAATCTCGTTGCTAAATCCTACCCGTTTACACCGGCCGAGAGGGATTTATTTTTGACAGTAAATGCCAATTGGTAAATGGCATTTATTATTATTTACATTAAACATTGTATTTGCTCGTAAAAAAATAAACAAATTTCAATTTAATTAAAAACTTCGTGGAATCCTGATGGATTGCAATCGTTGGGTTACCCGAATTGCTACCAAGCAACATTAAAAATAACTACAAGAACTAATAAAAAGGATGTAAACGGTATTAATATCGAAAATCGTAGTATTTAATATAACATTTGTTCAAATTCATGGTTTATTACATGATAAAAAATTCATAAATAAACGCTGAAAACAAAGGACAGCTATTTTTATTTCAAAACGATAAAGAACTAACGAAGAGCACCATTATCATCTGGATTGTCATATACTTGAAATTGTTAATACAAAGAAATTTGCTTGGGTATACGAGTCATTTTCCGGCTGTTTTGCGTTGGATCTCTGTGAACCCAAATAATTTGATATCATGTGATATTAGCCACGGTACAAAAGAAGTTTTCGCTATCTGGCTTTTTTCATTCGGGTAAATTTTGCCACTGCCACTGCCTTGTGGAGCTTGGCGACGAACTTCGTTGAGTGGTTTCTTGATGAGCGTGTCCATTTCCATTTGTGTAGCTAAACAGAAAGCAATAATAAATGAGTTATACATGATTATTAATACAAAACTTACGTTTTATTTGCTTTTCTGACGAAAGTAAACAATTAAATGACATAGTTAATGTCAACAAAACTTCAAAATACCAAAGTTTGGAGGTGCCAGATGCTTGAAAATAGCTAAAATCGGTAGCCCTGCTCAGATTTATTCGAAGATATAAATTAAATCACGATGGAAGTAGATATATTTTTGTATGGTAAATCACGCGATATATGGCAAGACATAGAGCTAAATCTCAAAAAAGCCGTAAATCGCGTCATAAATCTTTGATGTAAACATAGTATTAAATACATTTGGTATCCATAGAGAAAGCGAAAGCGTTTTAATTGAACCTGGCAACACTTTTGGCCACACAAACACTATGAAAAAATCGTTTATTAGTATTGAATTCACGCATTAATTCCCTGCAAGAACGTATTAATTATATAACTCATTATTTATGTGTTATTGCTACTGAAAGTATTGGTTATAAATCTAAAAACTTTCAATTAGTTTGTACAGAGCGTTGGGACAAATCTAACTCATACTCTTCTATACGTGTGACTTTGTATTCCTTTCTGTCACATGTGTTGTTATTACTGTGAGTTACTATGATGGTCTCTTTCGCACTTATCATTTATAACCTGTATATAACCAATTAGATACCTTACGATTTTAGTTAGCAATATAGATTTTTAATGTCTTATAAAAAACTCTAACTGACAGTTATAATTAATATTTATTTATTTCTCATTTCAAAATCAGTACGTACGAGCATATAACAATAGTATAAAGTATATCTAAGTAATAATGCTGCATGATTCACCAATTCATAGCAGAACAACACTTCAATATTACGATTTTTAAGATCTTCTTAGTACGGTGAGGATTATGATAGTATGCGATTGGGTGCAGCCAAATAGTTAATGTCTTTTTGGTAACCAACTCTTTTGCAATAGTCTTCCAAAGAAACTAGGAACTATCATCTTTATCCCTTGAAGAATCAAAGCGAAATAATTTTGCAATGCTTTCTTTCTCATGAACATCATTTGAAATCGCCAATTCTTGGACTCATACTCTTCGGGTTGTTTAGTTGCATAGTTACATTTGAAATTTGTCTGCGTGAATTTTAAAATAGATAGTTAGACATTACGAGTGTTAAAAGGTCAAGAAGTGACAAAAATGGAACCCTGATCTTGCCTTGTTATCTGTCAAAAGACTAGAAAATTTTGACATTTTCGTAGTTAAAGAAGAAGCAGCATATGTTATCGCTACAACCAGGGTAATTCAACCATGCCGTATCTTAATTTTTGGTGAAATTCATCACAGCCACCAAAAAAACGTGGCTGGATGTTGTGGATTTTGTCAAACATCCCAAAAATTCTAAAGATTTTAAAGTTTTTTTTCAGAAATAGCGATTGCAACATCTGGCATCTCCTTTAAATAGGCTGTATTAATTGAAATCCAAAATTAAAACTTCCTCAAATATGGACAAATGGTCAAATGGTAATTTAAAAAGATATTTAATTGATGGCTTTCAATGTCACAACAATTTATTTATAAAAATTTATAAATAACAAAAAATACTTCGTTTGCTTACATCGATTAGTATTCAGCATGGACTTTTGAAGTCTTGTCATTCCACGAACCTCCTGCAACCCTGCAAAAATACTCCGCTTGCTAGTACCCTGAATTTTACATCCTCCTGCTACCCTGCCAAACATTAACGTCTCGCCATCCCCCTATTACGACCTCTTATAAGAATCATGTACGCATTTTCGCATAGTATGCTTTTTTTAGCTTTACGAATTATATTCGTACATGTGTATGTAAAACATGTACGCACACTTTTAGCATAAGTTTTACTATACAAGAACACTTTTCAAAAATAAAGTTATCATTTGATCGAACCAAGTTTGGTAGCAAAACCTAAGTTTTTTCTATTCAAATCAAAATTGTTATCCAAACTTGAAATCTGTACGCGAATTGATCCACAAGCGTGGTTCTGTAAAGCACCAAAGGCAACGTATCCCAATAAGCATTATTTTGAAGGTGGTGATTATGGTGAGGACAAGATAAGTTGCTGAGGCAAATGGTTTAAGTTTTTCCCATTATATAAAAGTACAGTGTTTTGTGTCTTTTTTAATAAAAACAAAATGTAAAATTGTACTTCTATTTACATTTATTAATTAGTACCTAATATAGACATAGGATTGAACTTTTTATTTCAAATAAGTACATATTTGCTAATTATGAAACTTTCATGAATTTTGCGCTGAATTAACTTTTAAATCATTAAATAATGTTAACAAATTTATTTTCATCAATTCTCATGCTTCTGTCAAAAAGCATGCAGCAAGCGACAAATTAGCAAATGTTGAACTTCGTACTACACCTTCAAGCTTCAGCGTAAACTTCACACTGTGTTGACGCGTATTAAAATATGTGTAGTAGGCCGGGTCAAATTTTTTTGCGTCAAAGAGTATAGCAACAAAAAAAAATCTATTCTAAGATACTTTGACCAAGAAACCAAGGGTCTAAAATCAATATCGAGCCACCGTAAATTGCGTTGAAGTTTTGATGTACTACTTTAAAACACAATACAAAAAAAGAAAAAATTCAAATACTTTTAACAATTTTACATAAACCAACAATAAAAAAATTTGAATTTTTTCTTTTTCTTATTGTATTTTAAAGTAGTACATCAAAAATGCAACGCAATTTACGGCGGCTCGTTATTGATTTTAGACCCATGGGTTCTTGGAACTTTCCATAATTTCCATAAAATTTTGACTCATATTTATATATTGTCTAGTCCTGAAAATCTTTCTTTTTCAAGCTAAGTATGATTTTGTTAGACCGCGTCATATATAAACAATAATTTAATCCATACTAAACTTATCATAATTCATACATTAATATATCAAAAATTACATTCGCACTCAGAAAGTTTGAAATGATATGTAAATGGAATCAAAAATTTTCTAACGTACGAGTGTTATAGAAGCGCAATAGTGATTTTCCCATTGCATCAGTCATATCTACGTGTATTCGAATTACATGAAAATCCAATATAAAATTGTGATAGTTTTCTAGCTAATAAAATAACTACTCTGTAAACGTGACCACTGACTTATTGAAATTTTTTGTTTTTTATTTCGATTGTCACAATTTTCAGTAGCCTCTGGGCTAGTACAAATTTTGACGCAACAATTTCACCTCATATATTTCAAAAATTGTATTTGGGACGTCAAAATTTGTATAGGTGAGTGAAATGTTTTCGATTGGCACAGGCCCTTTGACATTTTCAGAAATAACCAGTTTGCAATGCTGACTTTTTCCAAGACCGTAGACATTTTGCACAAGAAAAGCATATGGCAATGCTGAGTCTTTTCAATATCATTGACTACAACCAGTTTACAACGCTGACTTTTTACAAGACCGTAGACATTTTGCAAAAAAAAAAACATTTGGAAATGCTGTTTTGCCAATATCGTTAACATTTCTTTCCACTTACCACTGGATTTTGACATCTAAAATAAAAAAAAAAAAAACAAGCAATAGCAAATTGCATCTGATTCAAATTTGTAAAAATTAAGTTAATGTTTTGCTTTTTTAACTAAAAAATTATTTTTTAATGATTTGAGTGGATTTTCAAAATGGAAAGTTAGCATCAAAAAGTTCGAAAAAATAAATGAAGAAAAAAGTAGTTTTAGTAGAACCGGTACTAGTTGGAAACGCTTCGATGGCTACTAAAAATATTAGTGTCATATCAAAGTTATTTCAATAAGCTATAAAATTATGTGCTAAAGTTTTTAATTTGTCAAACGTTGTTTATAATTATTCATTTATATATTAGTATTCCCTAGCAAAAAGTTGCGGAGTAAATTTAAGCAATAAACGTGAAAAATCCCTCCCAAACTATTGCCGATTGCCTTATTTTTCGAGTGAATTTTCCCCTTCCATAAAATTTTTTTTTGCGATTGCAAACTAGGGAGTAAGAGAATAAATTCTTGAGAATATTTATTTACGATAAGGGCCATAGCCATCGGAAGATCAGGATTTAGCTTTATGAAAACCGGTATAAGTTCGGTACTCCTTGATGGATTTTAATAATATTGGTGTCATAAGGTACTTGAATTGGCTACAAAATTGGTGCACTAAAGTCTTAAATCCGATTCATTGTTTTGCAAATATGGCGTATTTTCGGTGCTATTGTAATATAAATTGCATGAAAATTTCTTTGGTTTACTTTTTTGTTTTCCTATATAAAAATATACTAATGAAAGAAATCTGATACAAATAAGATATCAAATGAAAGGAAATAATTAAGGCATTTATAATTTGTTTTTGGGAAAATAGTGCTTTAAAAAAAAACTGGTCAAAATTTTTTAAAATTTGTTATATTTCGAAAACCATGAATCGGACTAATTTTTTAATTTTGTAGCCAATTAAAATACCTTTCATATGACACCAATATTATTAAAATCCATTAAGGGGTTCCGATTTTACAGTTCCAGTTTTCATAAAGCTATATCTTGATCTTTCGATGGCTATATCTCCGTCAGTTTGGCGAATTTTGTAAATGGAATCAAGAAAAGTTATTAGTCCCAGGGATCTTAAATTTTCCGGTGTTCTACCGATTATCAACCAACCTGTATATTAAAAATAAAAGGTAAGTTTCATGAGTTAGGACGTTTGAATATAAAATATTCATTTTAAACGGAGTACAGTCCGACAAATTTATTTTAGCTTTAAAATGCTTTGAATGCATTTCGTAGAAGTTGCTCTCCATCGTCAGAAATCAAGACTAAAATTCTGTATCAGTGGGCAGTAGTTAACAAGAAAACATTTATCTATCCAAGTTTAGTGAGAATTTGTCTGTTTGTATAAAGTAGTGAAAGGAAACATTGACCTTTTTGTTTTTAGTTTTTTAAAATTTATTTAGAAAGAATCCACTGTAATTATTTAATTAATAAGAAAAAGAAATATTTAGTTAAAATTAAAGTAAAACTCGAACAATACAATTATGCACGACCCGTTCATAACGACGACCAAAACTCAACTCCACTGCTCTCTTCTTGGAGTTGCCAATGTCGATCTTTTTGCTGCTACTTTTTCTGCTACGCTTACAGCTCGGCCAATCCTGTAGATAAAGAGCGACCCCGCTCTGAGTCTGATGTGTCGTCATCTTCAAGTGGTAATGGACACCATAACTTAATTTTGTCAGAGGCGTAAACTGAAGAATAGTGTCGCTGCTTGCGTTGAGAACCAGGAAGATCGTCGATGGCGTATCGATCTTTACTCAGCACTTTCGTTATTACAAACGGTCCTTTATAACGTGGTTCCAATTTTCTGGAGTAACCGGTACTTGTTGGCTCGTTCTCAGCTAAAACCAAATCGCCGATGTTATATGTTGTAGGTTTTGAATGTCTGTTGTCATATCGTGTTTTTGCTTTTTCACGTTCTTGTTGTATCTTTATAGCTGCTGTTTGTCGCACTGCTTGCAAATCATTATCGTCGATTTCGCCAAAATCATCATGCAACGCCAATATAATTTTATTCTTGAGAATGTCTCGTGGTGTAAATCCAAATAAAAGTTCTTGCGGTGTTCGTTGTGTTGTTTTGTTTCGCATCGAATTTATGGTCCACTGTATATCTCGGAGTTTTTCATCCCATGTTTTTTCGTTATCAGTAGATGGCAATAACATTGACAAGATTGTTCTATTTGTACGCTCAGCGTGACCATTCGCTCGTGGGGTTCGGACTGCATTTTTAATGTGTTTAATACCGTTGTCGTTGCAATATTTTGTGAATTCACGTGAAGTAAATGATGTGCCGCGATCAGTAACGATCCGTTCCGGCATACCAACGTAGCTGCTTACCTCGTTTATTACGTCCAGTACAAATTTAGTTTTGGTGCTTTTTACAGCTCGTATTATAGTAAATTTTGTAAAAGGATGTGTTCATTACGATTTTTGCTTTTCGGGAACGGCCCCAGGCAGACCTTGAAACTTTTAAACTTTTATTCAAAAAGTTTTGCAATTACAAGTTTTTGAAAACTTTTATTATATGAAAGTTTATAAAAACTTTTATTTTTAATAGTTTTTAAAAACTTTTTCAAAAACTCTTTCAAAAAACTTTTATCCATAAAAGTTTTTGTATAAAAGTTTTTTGAAAAAGTTTTTAAAAACTTTTATTTTTAAAAGTTTTTTATAAAAGTTTTTCAAAAAACTTCTCATATAAAAGTTTTTTTTTGGAAAAAAACATGGCAAAAAAAAGAAATACCTTGAAAAAAATCCAGTGACTGAAGTATTACAAATTACACGCTTATCTATAGAGCTGAAAGATAAAATGCGACTGTTTGAGCCCATTTCGGTGAAAAAATTTATTGCACCAATCGAAGGGGATAGGCCGAAAATAGATTTTGGACAAGACCAGGGGTGGCCCCGACCCCTCTAAGTGACCGATTTGGGCCCATTTTGGTAAAAAAAATTTTATTGCACCAATCGATGAAGAAAGGTCGGAAATAGATTCTGGACATGACTCAAGGGTGTCCCCGACCCCTCTAAATAACCGTTTTGGAAGCCTTTTATAAAAAAAATTTTATTGCACCAATCTATTGGAAATTGTGGAACATACATTTTGGACATGACCAAATGTACCTCTGGCCACTCTTGTGACCGTTTATTGCCATATTTTTAAAATTTCGTTAGTGGACATTCAAATGACAAAAAATAGAGCATAACCTACTGCATCTGGCGCTGCTGTAGCTTTTGCTTTTATTTTTTGTTATTGAATATGTATGCACATTCTTATTTTCCTTAGACATACTCACATATGTATGTGCATAATGTTTTTCTACCTATGATCACTTGCAAATTCAGATTTTACCGAACTTGCATGCGAAGGAAAATAAGAATGTGCTTACATATTCAATAACAAAAAATAAAAGCAAAAGCAACAGCAGCGCTAGATGCAGTAGGTTATGCTCTATTTTTTTGTCATTTGAATGTCCACTAACGAAATTTTAAAAATATGGCAATAAACGGTCACAGGAGTAGCCGGAGGTACATTTGGTCATGTCCAAAATGTATGTTCCACATTTTCCCATCGATTGGTGCAATAAAATTTTTTCACCAAAATGGGCCCAAATCGGTCACTTAGAGGGGTCGGAGACACCTTTGGTCATGTCAAGAATCTATTTTCAACCTTTCCTCATCGATTAGTGCAATAAAATTTTTTCATCAAAATGGGCCCATCGATTGGTGCAATAAAAATTTTTCACCAAAATGGGCCCAAATAGGTCACATAGAGGGGTCGAGGTCTCCTCTGGTCATGTCCAAAATGTATTTTCAACCTTTCCACATCGATTGGTGCAATAAAATTTTTTTGACCAAAATGGGCCCAAATCGGTCACTTAGAGGGGTCGGGGACTCTTCTTGTCATGTCCAAAATGTATTTTCCACCTTTCCCCATCGATTGGTCCAATGAATTTTTTTTACAAAATTGGGCCGTAATTATACACAGGGGCTTTTTGCAAGGTATTTATTTCCCAAAAAAAAACTTTTATGTGACAGATTTTATCAAAAACTTTCATGAAAAACTTCTTGCTTAGAAGTTTTTACATAAAAGTTTTTGAAAAAACTTTTATATAAAAACTTTTATGGATGAAAGTTTTTAAAAACTTTTTCAAAAAACTTTTATAAAAAACTCTTTAAGGATAAAAGTTTTTAAAAACTTTTATTTTTAAAAGTTTTTTTTATAAGTTTTTTAAAACTTTTATTTCAAAAAGTTTAAAGTTTTTAAAAACTTTTATCCAAATGATTTAAAAGTTTTTAGTCTAAATAAACTTAAAAAAAAACTTTTAAAAAAGTTTATTTCAGGGTCTGGCCCTAGGTGATCCAAGTGTACTGTTTTGAATGGAATTGGTTCTGGTGAATCATAATGATAAACGCCTTCTTTTTGACCTCCAACTGATTTGTTGTAAGCGCATTCAACGCAATTTTTAATATACCCTTTTGCGAAATTTTTCATCCTAGAAAACCACATGTTTTGCTGGATCCGTTCAATCGTTTTATCAACACCTAAGTGTCCCGCGTTATCGTGGCAGTCATGTAAAACCTTATAACGTAAGGCCTTAGGAACCACCCAAAGTTTAGAGTTGTTCTTTGTTCGAAACAATCGTCCATTCTCCACCAAGTAATCTCCATCAGCGTTTTTCGGTTTCGTTAACAACTCGCTTATTAACGTTTGAATACCCTCATCTTGAAGCTGGATACAATGAAGCCAATCCTTTTCATTTAAATGAACTGCTCGTACACGCAAAGATACCTCCTCTGTTTCGAGGCTAGGTTCGTACGGCGCGCGACTGAGCGCATCCATATATGCCATTCGTTGGCCGGATCGGTGCTCAATCGTGATATCGAATTCTTGAATTTTAAGCCACCAGCGTGCGATCCTTGGGATCAGTTCTCGTTTTTGCATAGTGGTTTTAATCGCGCTGCAATCGGTGACTACGTTGACTTTCTTACCAAAAACATAATATTTCAGTCTTTCCAGGGTTTCTACAACAGCAAGTGTCTCAAGTTCGTAGCTATGGTAATTTTTCTCCAGGTCCGTTGTCGCTCTGCTAAAATATACAACTGCTTTCATGTCGTCACCTTCACGTTGTAGTAAAACGCCTGCAATACCACTGGAACTGGCGTCGGTGTGCACCTCATGCATAGCGTCTACTCGATAGCCAACCAAAACTGGTTTCGTCGTTAGTGCTGATTTCAACTGGATAAAAGCGTCTTCTTGTGCAGATTCCCATACAAATTTGATGTCTTTTCGTAACAAACGTCTCAATGGTTCGGAAATAACTGCATATCCAGGAACAAATTTCCTAAAAAATCCGCTCAACCCAAGAAACTGACGTACCTCTGTGACATTTGTAGGTCTTCTAAAATTTGCAACAGCTGCCGTCTTTGCTTCGCCTGGTGCAATCCCGTCCGGCGTTATTTCATGTCCTAAGAACTCTATATTTTGCCGTAAAAACTCGCATTTATTAATATTTAATGTTAGTTTAGCATCACGTAATGCTTTAAATACTCGTGCTAATTTCTCGTACATTTCTGGAATCGTGTTGCTACCAATAAGCATATCATCCATGTAGTGGATAAAATCGTCAGGTTTCGTGTTTTCCTTAAGTCTTGCCATTAAACGCTGGAATACCACTGTCGCGTTTTTAAGCCCAAAAGGCATTCGCTTGAATTCAAATAGGCCTTCAGTCGTCACAAACGCAGTGAATTTTTGACTTTGTGGTTCAATTGCTATCTGATAATAGCCACTATTCAAATATAAATTTGGTGTTGGAAAATTTTCCTTCAATATATGCTGATTTAAACGCCTATAATCCACGCACATACGATCGCCACCATTTTTCTTCCTAACAAGAACAATAGGGCTTGCGTACTCGGACGTTGATTTTTGAATGATATTGCTTTGCAAAAGCTCATCAATCATTTCCGCTACCACTTTTTTCTTCGGCTCTGGAACACGATACGGTTGTTGAACTATTGGTTTTTGTGTGTCTAATTCTATTGACATCGTAATTAAATCCGTTTTACCGATTTCATTAATGTCACTCGCGAAGACATCCGAAAAAGAGTTCACCAATTTTATTAAATCCGTTTTTATTGAATCGTTTTCAAATCCACATTTTATTAAATTTATATCAATATTTCGTTTAACAACCGTCGGTTCAACATTTTGTTTATTTTCAACTATAACCACACCGTTTTCAATTTTTATGCTCAAGTCACTTCGCGCACATACATCTTGACCAAACAATAAGTCAAAATCTAACATTTCATCGTTCACAATGTACAAATCTACTATCAACGGAATATTGTCAACAAGGATTTGTTGTTTCATTTTTCATTTGCATAACGAGCACCGCCACATATGCCATTTAATTTTAATGCACACTTTTCTCTTTCACTCGTTAACGATTGTGCCACTGAATATTTAACCATGCTGCATTCGCTACCTGTGTCAATTAGCGCGAAAAATGCATTTTGGCCGACAAAAACTTTCTTTAAAAATGGTCGTTCTTTAACACAAGCTCGCACGGAAGCACTTTTTTACCACAGTTTACAGGCTCATTTTTAGCATGCACTTTACCACAATCGATGCAACGTTGGCGACGTTGGGGCTTAGAACAATTGTTTGATAAATGTCTTTCTTCGTTGCAGTTATAGCACACATATTTTTTCTTAATATTCGCGGTTTTGTTTACATTATCAACACTTTTATTGTCATTTCTTTGTTTATAATCGTCATTCGTTTTCCCGTATTTATTCCGATTGTTTATAAATTCTTCGCATGTCTCTCTCATTTGTCGCATTGTCAAAAACCGAAGAGGAGCAATAGCTATTTGCAACTCTTTATTTTTCAACCCGTCTCGCGCATATTTTATTATAGCCGTCTCACTCAAACCAAATCGATGTCCTAATGCATTAATGCGAAAAAGATAATCAACCACTTTCTCATCGTGTTTACGTATAGAATTTGACATTTTGTAGCCGACATCTGCTTCGTCAGGGGTAGACCCAAACTCATGCGAAAGGCTTTCTGCAAACGCTGCCCAAGTTGAATGAAGATGCTGCGACGAATTCAACCACAACTTTGCAACACCCCGCATGCGGCCATATACTGCTAGCATTAAACATTTCTCCTCCCACTGATATGCAGCGAGAGCGCCGTTAAGTCGTTGAATAAACTGTTCAGCAGAGAGAGAGTTCTCATCTGTTGGATCGAATGTAGGAATTGTTTCCGCAATTTCCCCTACAGAATAACGCTGTGCAGGAAACAAGTGACGTGTTGTAGTTGTGTCGCTGACTGTTACAGGAGAAGTTTGTTGTTGCTGTCGTTCACTTTCGTTACTCGTTGATTCTTGTGTTTCAACATGTTCGCTATTCGTATTTTCAGCGGGTGATCTCGTTGCCGTTTGAAAAATCGTCTGCTGCTGCGTAACCGTTTGCTGCAGCAGAGGCATCATGCCATCAATGACCAAACGCAAACCTTCGATTTGTTCTTCCAACGAGGCACCTTCCTCGCATTCAACCTCTTCACTGCCTAACGCAGTTTCTAACCTTGACACCAACTCACTTTTTGTACCTGTCGTTGACAATTCTTTTTCGCGCAAGAGCGCTTTTATTTTTCCACAGGTTAAATCTGCGATCTTAACCATTTTCATCACCTTTTTTAGTTTTTTAAAATTTATTTAGAAAGAATCCACTGTAATTATTTAATTAATAAGAAAAAGAAATATTTAGTTAAAATTAAAGTAAAACTCGAACAATACAATTATGCACGACCCGTTCATAACGACGACCAAAACTCAACTCCACTGCTCTCTTCTTGGAGTTGCCAATGTCGATCTTTTTGCTGCTCCTTTTTCTGCTACGCTTACAGTAGGCTTCGTTAGCCTCTAATTGTCGATCATCGTGCACTTGTTTCAATAACATTAAGACCCAATTTCACAGTGTGAGCTTAAGCTTTAGCTTAGCTAAAACGTTAGTGTAGCTTAAGCTTCCCTTAAATAATTTTCAATTTTACAATTGACTATCTTACTTCTGTCATTAGCATAGATACAAACCAAAAATAAAGGTAAGCAAAGTTGATATTGAACAAATTTGACGTTAAATATTGCTTACAATTTGAAAAAAATTCAATAGCAAAAATTTAAGAATTTCGCAGTCGAAGCTGAAAAGAAGAAAATACGCAATGCCGTTTTGACTGTCGAAAGGAAAAAAGGAATGAAGGCAAAGAATGAAGCTGAACAACGTACCCTTGGATGTACTTTCGAAGCCAACGCTAAACCTTCAAAAATTTGTGTACGAAAATAGAAAATAAATACGTGTATAAAAATTGTCCTATTTATGTATCCTTTCCAATAAACTTTTCTAATTAACACTCTGAAATTTTCTATAAATTGTAAAATTCAAAGTTTAGTAAAGGCCGCTTTATACTATCCCACAAAGTATTGCAACATGTCAGAAAAAGTGTGATAGAATTTCATTGTACTGTCAATTTTGTATTAATGTGGGGAGGAATGTAAAATTTCATGTTTAGACTATAAATTTTTGTTTATATTTGCAAAGAAAATGGACAGAAAAAAAGTCATTGTGACCACTTTAATTTGCATTGCCAACGCTTAAAGAAAGATAAACAAAAGAATAACGATGCTTGTGGGCTCGTTATTACTTTTATTTTCTTATTTTTTTCTAAAACTTTTTTTTTACATTAAAAATGTATGATGGAATTAGAAATGTTTTAAAAATTCAAATGTATAAACAACTTTCAAAAAAATCAAAACGCTTTTTCATTAGATTGTTTTTCTCTAGTTTAAACTATCAAACATTGCTTGCAACATGTCAATTTGGACATGACTTTATACTTTGTGTGATAGTGTAAAGCGGCCTTAATATCGTTGTGGTGGTCCCATAGAAGATTCAATGTGCAGGGCACGAACGTTATGACAATTCTTTAACAGCGAAACCAAGAAATTAATTGATAAGTTGATAAGTCAATTGATCGGGTTTTATATTAACGTGTCCAATTGCAACTGACAAATATAATACTTTCTTCATCTGGAATTTGATTGTAGACCTAATTTCTTTAATTTTGTCCATCATAGTTTCCCAATGTGAGAAAAGGCCAAAAAACTTCCAAGCTTTCTTTAAATCGGGACCCAAGAGACGTGGAATCTGTTTTAACAAAAATTCGGAAGCCAAGAAAGAATATGATTTCGCCAGTTTCTTCCAAACTTTTTTGTTATCACCAAGTTTTTTCTATGCTTCCACATTGTAAGCTTTAGCTTCATCACAATCTTGTTAATTACTAAGAATACAGACCATTATCTTGGGACGGATGATGTGCTTCAGTTTATCGGTGCCAGAGATGCGTTTGTATCCAATCCTTTTGTTTAACGCTTTCCAAGAATCCAAGTTTCTTCTCGGTGAAGAAATTCAAAAAGCCATTATGCATTCACATACCACGTGAAACTTATGTTGGCCATGAATACATCTACTGATATATTTTTGTGATAACAAATTCGATTAGATTTGATTTTTATCTAAAACACAAAATATCTTTACAAAATATAATAAAAATTTTGTTTTCATTTAATTTATTTTTTGACAACGTCAGTTGTGACATAAACGCCGCTTAAACCACCCTACCTTTTGTCCACTGAATGGCACTTCAGCGGTCCTCAAATTCAAATTACTGTGAAAATGAAATTTCTGCTTAAACTACACTCAACAGATAAACTCCGCTTAAGCTCACACTGTGAAATTGATAGTATTCTTTTAACCTCTCTTCAATACTTCTCTTTGTTTGATGTTTGTGTTCCGGATAAATGTTTGCTTGTTAACTACTGCCCACTGAAACAGAATTTTAGTCGTGATTGCTGATGATGGAAAGCAATTTCTCAGAAACAAAATTCAATTCATGTCAAAAGAAATATAATGCTTAAATAAATGCATTCAAAATTAGTGTTTTTTAAATGTAATAAATGTTTTGTTTTTTTGAAACACGAACCAATCGAAAACATTTCACTCACCTACACAAATTTTGATGTCCCAAATACAATTTTTGAAATATATGAGGTGAAATTGTTGTGTCAAAATTTGTACTAGCCCAGAGGCTACTGAAAATTGTGACAATCGAAATAAAAAACAAAAAATTTAAAAAAGTCAGTGGGCACGTTTACAGAGCTAGAAAAACTATCACAATTTTATATTGGATTTTCATGTAATTCGAATACGCGTAGATATGACTGATGCAATGGGAGAAATTACTATTGCGCTTCTATAACACTCGTACGTTAGAAAATTTTTGATTCCATTTACATATCATTTCAAAATTTCTGATTGCGAATGTAATTTTTGATATATAAATGTATGAATTATGATAAGTTTTGTATGGATTAAATTATTGTTTATATATGACGCGGTCTAACAAAATCATACTAAGCTTGAAAAAGAAAGATTTTCAGGACTGGACAATATATAAATATGAGTCAAAATTTTATGTTGTGGGGTTTTTTCTTTTTGAACCAAACGCTATATACATTCCCATTCCCAACATAATGCAGACCCCACCAGGTGGAGGCAACTTAAGTGCCTCCAAATCAACCTCCACCGGGCAGCAGCAGCTTCCTACAGGCTCAGCGCCATGGTGGACGAAAAATGTCTGGCTTTCGTAGCCATCCAGGAGCCATGGGCTTCTAAAGGCCTCGTAAATGGCCTTTCGACAAAAACATGTAAGTTGGTCTACGATAGTAATGTCGACCGTCCGCGGGCGGCTATCTTAATCAATAAACACTATAAATTTCTTCCCATTTCAGAGCTCATCCAAAGGGACCTGGTGGCGGTGCAGGCAGAGGTGCCTAGTGCCAGAGGGAAGAAGAACATCGTCTTGGCGTCACTCTACCTTCCGGGCGACTCGGAGGAGGCGGTAACCAATGAGCTAAAGCAGCTCACGGAATACTGCCATAGTAAAAACCTCCAGAGGGTGGTGTGCTGCGACGCCAACGCGCACCACACGGTATGGGACAGCACAAACATAAACAAACGAGGTGAGTCCATCTTTGATTTCATTACTACAAAAAACTTAGTGGTAGCAAACAGGGGGAATGAACCCACATTTGTAAATGTCGTTAGGAGAGAAGTCTTAGATCTTACCCTATCTAGTACTTTTATTTCTAATAACATCTCTAACTGGAGAGTGCTGGATGAAGTCTCCTTGTCGGATCATCGTTACAGAAGCTTTGATCTGAAGGGAGATACAGAAGACACTTTTGCGGTTAGAGATGTTAAGAGAACCAACTGGTCTCTTTATACATTCCATTTAGAGCAAAACATTGAAAGCCTGAGTGGGAAAATAACTAACTCACAAGAATTAGATCACGTAGTTAACACAATCACAAAAAGTATCACTGATGCTTTCGAGAAAAGCTGCACACCAAAAGTTAAAAGACGTTATCGCAACGTCCCCTGGTGGAGCGGGGAGCTGGATAAGCTGCGGCTGAAAGCTCGACAACTCTTTAATTGGGCTAAATCCAACGGGGATTGGGCAGCGTATAGAATTGCCCTAACAGACTACAACAAGGAGCTGAGAAGGTCAAAAATGGCATCATGAAGAGAGTACTGTGAGGAGATTGAGTTACTCCCAACAGCTACAAGGCTCCAAAAGTCCTTTATAAAAGACCACTCAAACGGCCTTTCAACACTTAAAAGGGCAAATGGGGATTATACGGAAAGCCCGGAGGAAACTGGACAGCTATTACTGGACACACATTTCCCAGGCTGTGTTAGGTGCGAAGAGTCCTGCGAACCACCAACCAGAGATACAAAATTCCTGGTGGCTACTAGACGGAACTTCTCCTTAGCCCGTAAAATTTTTACTATTGAAAAAGTTAAATGGGCAGTCTCCACTTTTAACCCATTTAAATCTCTTGGGGCGGATAATATTCAACCTTGCCTATTGCAGAAAGGTATAGATATACTGGCACCTACTCTAACTAATATCTTTAGGCTAAGCCTAGAACTAGGAATAGTACCTGAAGATTGGTCTAAAGCCCGAGTTGCTTTTATTCCTAAAGCAGGCAAAAAGGCGGACCACACGCCCAAAGCCTATCGGCCTATAAGTCTAACCTCATTTCTTCTGAAAACAATGGAGAAAATTTTAGATCAGTATCTTAGAAGTGTGTACCTTGAGGCTGCACCTCTTCACCCTGAACAATATGCTTACCAATCGGGTAAATCGACTGAAACCGCCATACATAGCCTCACGACTAAAATCGAGAAGGCTTTAGGGGACAAGGAAGTAGCCCTCTGTTCATCTATTGACATACAGGGAGCTTTTGACAACACGACTTTTAAGTCAATTGAGGAATCACTGATCAGGAAGGGAATACCCGAAATGATCATTGATTGGGTCCTCAACATGCTTAAAAATAGGACAATCATCTATGAAGCGGGCACAGAAAGATTAACTGTAAGGACAACTAAATGTTGCCCCCAGGGAGGTGTACTGTCACACCTCTTATGGATTCTAGTCATCGACGAACTACTAGAAATTCTCGATGATCACAAATTCGATGTCCAGGGCTTTGCTGACGATCTGATTATTATGGTTAGAGGCAAGTTTGACTCTACCGTAACTGAACGAATGCAACTAGCTCTCAACTTAGCTCAAGGCTGGTGTCGAGAGAAAGGACTCGAGATTAACCCTAGTAAAACCACACTGGTGCCCTTTACCCGGAAGAGGAAGCTAAACCTGAAAGCTTTAAATCTGGGGAGAAAGGTACTAACGGTTTCCGAGGAGATGAAATATCTAGGAGTAATTCTAGATAAGAGTCTAACTTGGAATAGTCATCTATCATACATAACAAATAAAGCCTTAAGAATAACATATGCTTGTCAAAGGCTATATGGTAAAACATGGGACTACAGCCAAAAATTATGGCATGGTCCTATAAAACTATCACCGTACCAATGATTACTTATGCTGCATTAGCATGGTGGCCAAAGGTAGACGAAGTAGGGGCTCAGAATAAACTAAACAGGATCTTCAGAATAGCCTGCTTGGGTATTACAGGGGCATTAAAGACGTGCCCGACAGTAGCTCTAGGCATGCTTACGGGTCTCACCCCTCTTCACCTTATGGTTAAGAAAAAAGCAGCCTGTGCGGCCCTCAGACTACCTCATTTACAACAACTTAAAGAAGGCAATCTAACAGGGCATGTCAAGATCCTGGATATATTCTGGGACACACCATGCCGTTCGGTCTCCGACAAGATAAGTAAAAAATTTGTTTTCTCTAGAACATTCAAAGTGGTAATAAATGACCGCGCTGAATGGAAGAGGAAGGACATAAATGTAAAACAGGGCTCACAGGAACGGTTCTCTGACGGGTCCAAAATGGAAGATGGCAGCGCGGGAGCTGGAGTTGTGGGACCAAGATTCCAGAAAGCAGTTGCAATGGGAAAAACAGCTTCTATTTTTCAGGCGGAGGTCCACGCTTTAGAGTTGTGTGCTAGAGAATGTCTAAGAAGGGGCACTTCCGGCACCGACATATACATTTACTCGGACAGCCAAGCAACTCTAAAATCACTAATGGCTTTTTCAATGCACTCCAAGCTTGTCTGGGAGTGCTTTGAACTTCTTCAAGCCCTAGCCATGAGGAATGAAGTTACTCTAGTTTGGATACCAGGGCACGAGGGTCATGAAGGCAACGAAAGGGCAGACTGCTTGGCCAAGAGGGGCGCACTCAATACTTTCATAGGCCCAGAACCCTTCTGCGGAGTAAACAACAGTTTTAAAAATAACTTAATACGCGAACGGGAAAAGGAAAGCCTCTCCGATCACTGGAGAGCCAAAGAAGGTATGCGACAGGCGAAGAGGCTGATCGATCCAAAACAAGTTAAGGCTGAAGCTGTTCTAAATCTCAGCAGAAAAGATATAAAAACGTACAGTGAAATAATGACAGGTCACTGTAAACTTAATTATCACCTAAAAAAGATGGGTTTGGTAGACGATGACTCCTGTAGACTCTGCTTAGAAGACTTGGAAACAGCAGAGCATGTGCTATGTGCATGCCCTGCTGCGTTTAGACGCAGAATTAAGTATCTAGGAGCTGAGATTTTAGATCCAGGTGACATAGGTAAAATTAATCCCATGGCAGTAACAAGATTTATAGATTGTCTGGAACTGTTTTGATTAGGGAAAGAGGCTGTACAAAAGATCTTTTAGGTCGCAGTACAATCTAGAGCCTTTAAAATAATAATAACTGAATCAGTTTTTGCGACTTACTGTAGCCTGAATATTTCCGAACTTAAAAAGGAATTATTTTTTGTGAACTTTGGGGCTCAAAGTGCTATAACTTTGTCAATTTTAAAGAACTGAATCTCATTCGCTTAAGAGTTTAGTCATTCATAAAGCTTTGACCTTTGGCAAGATAAGTATGGTTTTGACTTCCAAAATTAAAGTTCAAAAATATGTATTGTTATAATCGGCTTCTTTATGTTACATTTAGTGAAAAATGCTGAGCTACAGCCGTACGAATAAAAACAAAAGAAATGTTTTTATGTATTTTTATTTTCAATATTTCGGCTTAATTTTTAAGCCATCATCAGGAAAAATCTACGAACAAAAACAGATAACTTTATAATTTTCTTAACAATATAAAAACAAATAACAATTTTACATACTTTTAACATTTTTCCACAACTCTTGTCGTGCAAGCAATGTCTTTCGTCCGTTGTCTAGCTATCGAATGATTTTATGTCTAACAAGAAGTTTTTAAATATGCGCGCAACCGTCGGTGTCTGTCTTGAAGTTAAGTCGTTTGTTTGTCGGTGTATTGATAATGTGTAGCATTTCTATTGTGTATCGTCTCATCATATATGTAATACTTCTATATTGCTACTGTAGCATATTTTTGTCAGCCAACATTTAAAAATGTAAGGCATATAAATTCTACTGCGCATGACTGATATTTGAAAATTGATATTAATGAAAACAGTAGCGGTTGATTTTTTTATAATTTTTTTACACTTCAATTTTGATTTTATTGGAATTTAAATTACGTTGTGCATATTCGAAAAAAATTTAAAAAAAAAAATTTTAAAATGTCGCGTTATTGCTATTTTTATTTAAAACCAAAAGATTCGTAGGATAATTGTAAATTGCATAAGTAAGTAAAGTTTTAATATGTATTATGCACTGCAGATCACCAAATTTTTGCAAATATTTTAAACAGGTTTCCAACAGATGAAACAGTGCCCTTAAAAATATTGGGGTCTTATTTTGTAACAAATTTATGGACTATCATATCCAATTGGGAAACTTTTTTGAAAGGTCCGATTTGCTTAACGACCGCAGGATCCAGCTTTGCAAAGCAATCATTAATATGTATATTGATACGCGATTATTTTATGAAACAAAATTTGGTCACAGAAAAAGAGTATGTTAGAAACAAATTTAACAAGTTAATTTTATTCAAAAATCAAAAATGTAAACATTTCTGTATAGAAATAAAATCATAAATTATTTAAAAAAAAAATAAAAATTTAACTTATAAGATTAAATATTGTGCTATTCCGCCACTGGACCCTTTTGGCATTTAAATTATTTTGTTTACAAATATTATAAAATATTTCTAAAAAACCAACACATACAAAACTAGCGCATGCGCAAAACAAATTATCAAATCAAGGTATGTCAATAATCATGTCTGACTTCAAATACATTGCGCAGGTAGGTTAGTAGCAATATAGAAGTATTAGATATATGCGTCTCATGTAATTTTGTTCTTGTTGTAAAATTTTTGTATTTTCGAAGTCAGGTGTATGTTGCTCTTTTATGCAATGTTGTGCAAGTGCGGTTTTGTCCTCAGTTTTTGATTTTAAGTCTGACTTGTGTGAAGATATTCTTGCTTTTAATTTTGATTTTGTTGTGCCAACATATACCTGTCCGCATACGTTGGTTCCGTCTCCATTACATGGTATTTGGTACACCAGATTAGATTTGTCCATGTCATGTATCTTACTCTTTGTGTTTGTGTAAATACTCTTTAAAATACTACTAACAATACATTAGAATTATTCTTAACACATAACAATAACAACAAAAAACTCCCCACACAATTAACAAAAACAATACAAAAATACAACAGGAATTATCAACAAAAATTATTAAATCAGTTAATAAGTTTTAAACACAAATTGTTAAAAGAAATTGAAATGCAAGTGACCGAGATAGAAAACACAATAAACAAATAAACTGACGTCACTGACTTTGAACATATACGAACAAATATCGAAGTTATGACGTCAAACGAAAGTCAACAGAACACGAACAGACAGCAGCAAAAATTAAACAAACTAAAAGAAGATCAAATACAGCAACTTAAAATCAACAACAACAACACTACTTGGTTTGTGAACAAAACAGAAGAAGTTTTTCCTAAGGAAACTCAGTGGCTGCTTGCGCATGGTCCAAAGTTCGCGCTGCCAATAGCAACAAAAAAACAGTTTCCACTGTTCAATATGATCGCAGAAGGCGGGGACTGTGTAAGAACGTTGAAAGATAAGCCCTTTTTACATTATCAGTGTAGCCATCAAACTGGCCATCAATAGCCCCTTTTACATTATCAGTGTAGCCATCAAACTGGCCATCAATATGTCATATCGAGTTTGTGTTTACATGTTCAATAAACCATCAATATTTAGTGTTGCTTTGTACGCCAAAGAGGAAACAAAGCAACAGCGGATGCAATTTTTATGATAGAAATTGATATGCTGATGGAAATAACAGAAAAAAATTAATTAAAAATAGAGGAAATATCAAAATTTACACCATAAATTTATTTAAATGGGTCCACAGCAACAATTTGTCATTTCCGAACCCACTTTATAACCAAAAATATGGGTTTTGGCCATTTATTAAAATTTTTTTATTGAAATCTTTTTTTTTAAATTAAAACTAAGAGTCCTTGATAAAAATAATAACAATCAGGTTTCAGTAAATTGATTTTGTCCCAGTCAAAAATTAAAAGGTTTTCTTAAAGCTCCCATTAAGCTTCAGCGAAAACCAAAATCATTAAACTATCCGTTTTTGATTAAAAAAAAAAATCATATATGCAAGCCATTTTCATTTCCGCACGATGTGTACCTGTTGAAATCTTTTCTTAACTGACAAAAAGTGTACTGAAAAATTTTCATTGCGTTTACACTGTCAACCTACCCATCAATAAAGTCATCAATACAGCAGAAAGTCAAAAAATTTTGTTTTTCGGCAATCAGATTGTCAATACAGATTGATGAGTGTTTACATTAACAGTTTCTCATCAATCTGCATACATTCTCAGATTGATGAAAAAAAGTGAACTTGGCATCATTGGCATATTGATGGCTAGATTGTTAATGTAAAAAGGCCTAATATGTCATATCGAGTTTGTGTTTACATGTTCAATAAACTATCAATATTTAGTGTTGCTTTGTTCGCCAAAGAGGAAACAAAGCAACAGCGGATGCAATTTTTATGATAGAAATTGAGGCGTTGCGTGCAATAACGCCCCAAGTCGAAAAATGGCATTTCGAGATAATTCAATTTAAAGTTTTTAAATGCTGATAAAAAGAACAAACCATCATTTAAACCTTGAAAAACAAATTTATTCAATTAAACCTAATAAAATGAGTAAATAATTACCGCTAACACATAATACTAACGCATATTGACAGAATTATCGAAGAAGGAAAAACTTAAATTATAGGGCGTTTTTGCATAAATCCATTTGACTATCACTAGAAAAAAACTGTACCGATTTTAATGATTTTTTTTTTTAAATGAGGGGAATGAAATATTCTTTCACCCCAATTATTTTTAAATGTGCGTTTTTGTTTATTTCTTTAAAATTTTAATTTTATAAAATGCATGCACACTTTGAATCTAAGTTTTGCACCTGGTAAATATTTTTTTGTAAACGGTTATAGAGGTTTTAACGAAATTTGTTACAATGTTTTATATTAGTATAATATTAAGACTGGGATAAATTCTAACCCTGTAGATACTCATAGAAAGACGTAGCAAATTCTTTAAAATTAGAATTTATTGCCAATATTTCGCAAATGGTGGATCAGTTTGGTAGACAAATGCTGATTATAAATAGCGAAATGTGGATGGGATGGCAAGAGTGTCACACCCACTTTTAAAGGCTTGAATATTTTGATTCAATATTACACAATAGCGGCGCTATGGATTTTAATGAATTTATAGAATATATAAATCAAAAAAAATTTTCGAATTCTTGTCTTTTTTTACTCTTTTGACTATAACTTATTTTAGATCAAAGATAGGAAAAGACAAAATTTAATAAAAAATAAGGAGATAAAGTTTCCTTTAAAATGCTTTATTGAAAAATTTCTTAGGCTACAAATTTGTCGAAATATGGTCACTCAAACATAGCAATATTTTTACCCAGCCGGAAAAATGGATTTAATTCAAAAGCAAGGTATCTTACGACAAAAAAGTATATTACGCGGAAAATGCTTGGAATCGTCCAAAAAATTTGGCTAAA
The DNA here is from genome assembly GCA_951812925.1 of Calliopum simillimum. Classification (NCBI taxonomy): domain Eukaryota; kingdom Metazoa; phylum Arthropoda; class Insecta; order Diptera; family Lauxaniidae; genus Calliopum; species Calliopum simillimum. Next base: position 81,948,444 of record OX638372.1, on the reverse strand, counting down.
AAAAAAAAAAAAATCTAAATAAAATCACACGTACTCTTTAGACAATTCTAAGCATTTATTGCCGTATATAATTTTTTCGCTCGGCACCATGGTTTTGAGTAAAAACCTTTTTTTACTACCGCGAACTGATTTATGCAAAAACGCCCCAAGTCGCACTACGCCCTTCTTGCACGCAACTCTTTAAACAGTATATGTATATTGCTCTACCACATTCTGTGATCGTAATTGGAAGTTGAAATTAAGTACACATATATTTGAGGACCCAAGCTTTTCAAAAAAGCGATGGGCGCAAAAACGCCCTAAGTCGACTTAGGGCGTTAATGCACGCAACGCCTCAATTGATATGCTGATGGAAATAACAGAAAAAAATTAATAAAAAATAGTGGAAATATCAAAATTTACACCATAAATTTATTTAAATGGGTCCACAGCAACAATTTGTCATTTCCGAACCCACTTTATAACCAAAAATATGGGTTTTGGCCATTTATTAAAATTTTTTTATTCAAATTTTTTTTTTTTTAAATTAAAACTAAGAGTCCTTGATAAAAATAATAACAATCAGGTTTCAGTAAATTGATTTTGTCCCAGTCAAAAATTAAAAGGTTCTCTTAAAGCTCCCATTAAGCTTCAGCGAAAACCAAAATCATTAAACTATCCGTTTTTGATTAAAAAAAAAATCATATATGCAAGCCATTTTCATTTCCTCACGATGTGTACCTGTTGAAATCTTTTCTTAACTGACAAAAAGTGTACTGAAAAATTTTCATTGTGCTTACACTGTCAACCTACCCATCAATAAAGTCATCAATACAGCAGAAAGTCAAAAAATTTTGTTTTTCGGCAATCAGATTGTCAATACAGATTGATGAGTGTTTACATTAACAGTTTCATTGATAAGTGTTTACATTAACAGTTTCTCATCAATCTGCATACATTCTCAGATTGATGAAAAAAAGTGAACTTGGCATCATTGGCATATTGATGGCTAGATTGTTAATGTAAAAAGGCCTAATGAGTTAAATGAAATGCAAATAATAATAATAATTGTGTCAAATTACTTTACTTTGGAAACCTGTCCGTGAAACAGGCAGCAGCAAACATCAACTGTCAAAGGCAATGCAACAAGAAAAAACTCCCAGGAAAGCGACGCCGCCAAAATCTGTCCACAGGTCTGCCGGTGGAACGGAGTCAGTATTATGTGAAGAGAATGATTCTAACTATTTAGATTCACGATATGAATGTGCCATCTGTATTCATTGGCTTAACGAACCGGTGCTAACCTCATGTGGCCATCGATTCTGTAAATCGTGCTTGAATTCTTGGCTTCGGACACACAACCAATGTTGTCCCTTAGACAATAAAGAATTGTCTGCCGATATAGATATCTTTCCGGACAACTACACGCGTCGTGAAATAGAACAAATTAAGTTCAAATGCCCGAATTCGCCACAAGGTTGTACCGTTGTAGCATCACCGATTGAAGTAGACAACCATTTGCCTTCATGTTTATACCGAAACATGCATGACGACAAATGTCCTTTTTCGACAATTCAGTGTGACTTTGTTGGGCGAGCCGAAACAAATGCATTGGAAGAGCATCTTAAGGATGATATTCCCCATCACATGCGGCTTCTACTGCAAGCCTTCCAGAAAACTGCATTAACCACATGGAATCCGCAAAAACTCACAAATGGTGGTGAAGCAAGTAATGATCACTCATCCTACAATACTGGATCTGGTTCAGTTTTGCCACCACCACCACCGCCACAGTATGCTAATGAAGCAGACGAACAGCTTGTCCAGGCCATGTACCAACGTATTGTTGTGTTGGAACAACGTTGCCGAGAGCAGGATGTAAAATTGGAAAACCTTACGAAGCAACTACTTGCCACAAGGCAACATATTGATCCACGATATAGCAACGGCATCATAATTTGGGAGATTCAGAACTTCAACGCTCTAGTGGAGCAATTGCGTAACAATTTAAACAACCAAGTATATTCACACGAATGCTACACCTCTCCTTACGGCTATAAATTCTGTGCTCGTCTTAATATACAACCTAAAAAGGATCATCTACTTAGTCTACATGTACATCTAATGCAATCTGAAAACGACTTTCATTTAGATTGGCCTTTTAAGGGGCGTATAAAGCTATGCATGATTCATCCACATGATGCCAATATCTCACAACACGACACTATCATGACAAAACCAGAAATTCTAGCTTTTCATCAGCCACGCGAACGTATAAGTACACGAGGTTTTGGGTTTGTCGAATATGCGAATATTGCTGATATGGTCCGTAAGGGGTTCTGTGAAGGCGATAGAATTGTTATTAAAATTCAAATAAACATTGTTTAATTAAGTGCACAACAAATGTCAAAAGGATGTTCGTTCAAAATATTTATAGAATAACATTTTTTATTAGGTATTCATAATGGTAAAGTAATAAAGTAAGACAAAAAAACATCACAAACATTTTTTTCTTTATTCATACCCAGTAGTTCTCAAATAGACAATTCGCCCAATATCACTAGCGAAGTGGCTAGCAAAACACGCACTAGTTCCTTTTTTGACCCCAGGTAATGCAAGCAGTCGTCAGTTCAATAATAAAATATAAAACGTGAGCGATAAAAACGTTTGAATTTCAAATTTTATTTGGAGAGACTTTTTCTATTTTCAAAATTTGAGTAATTTTATTTATAAAAAAAAAAGAAAATTTAGAAAAAAAAAAACAAAATTTTTTTCAATTCGTCGCCAGAGTTCTCTTTTGCCCCATACGCATATTCGTTAAAAAAGCAAAATCACATAACTTGTGTCGACACAAACACAAGTTATTTGCTTTTGTTTTTTTAACAAATATGCGTATGGGGCAAAAGAGAACTCAGACGACGAATTGTTTAAATACGAATATCACATAACTACGTCAATAAGCTTTACCCAACCAACAATTTTATAACCTTTTCAATTCTTAAGCTTGGGAAAAGTTAATTTTCAAATGTTTTCATAACCAATATTCAAACGTTTGGAAAATATTATTTTTTTATTATTTTTAAAATTGATTTGCAAGGTTAAAATCAACAATTGGAAAATTATTTATTTTCAAACGTTTCAATAACCGTTTTCCAAACATTCGAAAAATTTTTTATTTTATTTTTTCAATGACTTATCGAGCTAAGTAAAACACAAGGCATTTGATTCATAACTGGCACGTTAGGTCAGTTGATAAGATTGTCGACTCGTAACTTGGAGGTCATAGGTTCGATTCTCAGCAAACATAACTTTTTTTTATTTTTAATTAAATATAAAAATGTTTGGAAAACATTGTTTTATGAACATAATAAACACTAACAAAATGTTAATTGAAAAGTTAAAAAAACAATTTAAAAATATTGAACAAAAAAATCTGGAAAATATTGTATAAAAACATTTATAAAAAGCTTACTCCAAATGATTTTCACAATCTTGCTATGAAGGGTCCAGTTTCGATTATTAAATAATTAGAATTCAAGAATTTCCAAACACTTTGCAAGTTAATTTCCAAACGAAATGTTTGCTTCAATAAGCGTATAATAAGTTATTTTCCAAACGTTTTTGTTTGTTGGGTATAGACGAATGAGCTAAAGACTTCCCAACCAACAATTTTATAACCTTTTCAATTTTTAAGCTTGGGAAAAGTTAATTTTCAAATGTTTTCATAACCAATTTTCAAACGTTTGGAAAATATTATTTTTTTATTATTTTTAAAATTGATTTGCAAAGTTAAAATCAACAATTGGAAAATTATTTATTTTCAAACGTTTCAATAACCGTTTTCCAAACATTCGAAAAATTTTTTTTTTTTTATTTTTTCAATGACTTATCGAGCTAAGTAAAACACAAGGCGTTTGAATCATAATTGGCACGTTAGGTCAGTTGATAAGATTGTCGACTCATATCTTGGAGGTCATAGGTTCGATTCTCAGCAAACATAAATTATTTTTTATTTTTAATTAGATATAAAAATATTTGGAAAACGTTGTTTTATGAACATAATAAACACTAACAAAATGTTAATTGAAAAGTTAAAAAACAATTTAATGATATTGAATAAAAAAATCTGGAAAATATTGTATAAAAACATTTATAAAAAGCTTGCTCCAAATGAATTTCACAAGCTTGCCATAGCAGTTTCCATTATTAAATAATTAGAATTCAAGAATTTTATTCACAAACCGAACAACAAATTACATTCCTAACTCTATTTAGACAAGCGGTGGAGGGTAGAGTCGATGCAAATCCCGGGATTGATTAAAACTTTTTTTATCAAAAATATGAAATTAAGTTAAAAAAATTAGGTAAACATTATTTAATATTGTTGAACAAGCACCGATTTTGATCCGACATTACTCATTTGGTTGGTAATTGAATTTAGAAAAAAAGAAACACTTTATATTTATGCAGTTTAAAAAAAAAAAATAAAAAAAAAATAGGAACAATTCTCAACAAAAATATTAGTTTTCGATGTATCTGTCGATTCTCAATCTGAATCTGGTATCAAAATCGGTCTATCACGTATGATTTTTGAGATATCCTCAACTCAAAGTTGAAATATCACGATTTGTGAGGTTATATGGAGGACACTCGAAACTATTTTCTATTGAATTCGTCATATAGTACTATTTTGTGCCTTCAAAATGAGTTATAAATTCAAGATACCATTTGAAATCATCGTAACTTTTTATAAGAAAATCCTTTGATACTATATCATAGCTCATTTTGAAGATAAAAGCCGTGTTCCTTTTGACGCGTATATATTTTTAAATTGCAATAATTCATGAACAGTGAGTCGCACAATAAAAACTCTAAGGAACTTTTTTGTGGAGAATCACGTTCTCTACAAAAACTTTTCATTTTATATTTAAAAAATTTATCTTTTAGGAGTTATTCTATAAAAACTGGTTAAGCGCCGATAAACGGCAAAAAATTAATTTTTTTTAAATAACTTCTAAATAATTATTATTTATCTAAATATTATTTTTACAAAAGATCAAAATTATTTGTAGAGCATGTGGTTCTCCCTGAAAAAGACCCTTGGGCTTTTTATCGTTCGACTCACCATTCATAAGTTATCGCAATTTGGAAATTACCACAATTTTATATACGCGTCAAAAAAACACGGCTAAAGAATAGAACGAGATGTTGCATTTAATAGAAAATAATTTCGTGCATACTCCATACAACCTCAAAAATCATATTTTTTGAACTTTTAGTTAAGGACATCTCAAAAACCGTACGCGATAGACCGATTCAGATTCAGAACTGGTAAATGTAGTGAAAATTACTATTTTTGGTTAGAATTGTTCTATTTAAAAAAAAAAACCGCATAAATTTAACGTGTTGGTTTTTTTCAATATCGGGATTGCAATTTATAATCCCGAAAATCTCGGGATCGCCAAAAGGCTCAAAAATTGGCATCCCTAATACATATATGTATATCGAACAAATTAAAATGGCATAGACTTGAAAAAAAGGCTTCAAAAAAAAAAACTAGTCAAAATGTACGAAAATTTGCCATATTTCGAAAATCATGACTCGGAATTAAAACTTTTGTAAACCAAATTTGTAGTGAATTAAAATACCATTCATTTGGCACCAATATTTTTAAATTCTATCAAGAGGTCTTCCGATTTCTATATCTCCGTAAGTTTTTGGAAAACGGAACTAAGAGAAGTTGTTCTACCGATTACCAACCACCACCACAAATAAAAATGGCAAAGGCCTAAGAATATTTTGAAACAAATGAGTTTTTTGGCACGAAAGGAAAATAAAAAATATGTAGCTGTGTTTTAGACGACATTTTATATATGCACGTATAAGCACGTAGAAAAAAGAAAATTCACAATGGAGTCCCTGGCAAAAAAACTATGACAGCTGTCATGATCTTAGGTTCGTGTGGTAATAATCGTGTTACTAATAAAATGAAAATGTTACTTTTTGAGAGCAATAAAAGCACTTAAAAAATTCAAGTTTTTAATAATATTTTATCTTATAGAATAGAACAAACATTTTATTCGTACATTTACATATGTAATTTAATTGTGGAGCAGCTTTAAATGTTCTCATTAATATCGCATTAGTTTTTCCCCAGATTTACTGAAATTCGGCAACTTCTCGTTTTTCATTATGACAAGCGCATTAGGCGTTCATTAGGTAAATCTTAAGCCTGCCCAACTAGGCAAATGTTAGGCATTCCGAAACTAGGCAACTGTTCGTTTATCACTATGACCACCGCATTAGGCGTTCATTAGGCAAACCTAATTTAGGAATATCCTGAGCCTGCCTAACTAGGCAATTGTTAGGCATTCCGAAACTAGGCAACTGTTCGTTTATCACTATGACCCCCACGTTAGGTTTTCGTTAGGCAAACGAAATTCGGCGACTGTTCGTTTAGCACTATGACCACCGCATTAGGCGTTTATTAGGCACACTTAATTTGGGCAAACCCAAAGCCTACTTAACTAGGCAAGTAATAGGCATTCCTAATTTAGGCTAACCCCATTGCTTCCCAATTAGGGCCTAATGTATTTTTAGGCATGCCTAAGCGAATTTCTAGTCGGGTAATTATGGAGTAAATTAATACTCTTATTGACGCAGTAAGTAAAAATTCCCAACACTTAAGCCACTCAAGTAACTTTAATAAAACTGAACAGAAGAGGAAAAAATTTGTTTTATCATCGCAAATTCGGCGAAAATGCACAATGCCTTGCAAATTCCAAAAGGATTTTCTTTAAAAAAACCAATTTAGCCTTCATTAGAGGCGACTAATGAATTCGAGGGCAAAAGACTTCACCGACTTCACATTCTCGACCCAATAACAAAAATATCATTCTTAATAGATACTGGTGCAGAAATTTCTATCTTACCGAATTCTTTATATGAACAAACAATTCAATCAAATTCTTTTGGCTGGCCACAAACGGATTAAAAATTAATACATTTGGTAATAAACATCTTGCAATTAGTCTTGGTTTCACTAATAAAACTAATAAAACGAATTTAACTTTGTAGTCGCCAATGTTAACAGTGCAATAATAGGTGCAGATTTCCCAAATTTTTTTGGACTTGTTGACATTAAAAACAAATATCTTAGAGATGATCAAAATACAAATAAATCTATTGGATCAATAACTTTTTCTGAAAATGTATCTATTAAGCTTGTGAATGCTCAATCGCAATACATAGATGTATTAACAAAATATCCAGAACTTACTACTAGTTCTCTAAAAAAAACCTTACACAATACATCCGTTGAACATGAGATAATTACAAAAAGGTCTCCTATTCACTGTAAAGTTCGAAGATTAAATGCGTTAAAGTCAGCAAGCTGCGAAAAAAGAATTCAGTTCCTTATTGGAAAGGAATATAATAAGATCAAAAAGCAATTGGGCAAGTCCATTGCATATGGTCCAAAAATCAAATGAACAGTGGAGGCCATGTGGCGACCATAGGTTACTAAACGCTAATACTGTCCCAGACCGATATTCATTACCAGATATTTAAGATTTTAATGGAAATTTGTTTGGAAAAACTGTATTCTCAAAAATAGATCTTGTAAAAGCATTTCATCAAATTCCTATGAAAGAAAGTGATATTAAAAAAACTGCCATTATTACTCCATTTGGATTATTTTATTTTTATTTATTTTTTTTTTTTATTTATTTATTTACTAGCTTTTACCCGCGACTTCGTCTGCGCAGCATTTGTACTTCCAATAGCCTAGTTTTTCTCCAAACTTGCATCAATCTTCATAATATTTAAATAATTATAAAAATTTGAGTGAAATGGTAACATTCACAAACGAACATATCAAAATGTGAGGTATGAGATGCATTTATTTTACACTTTGCTTTTTATCAATTAAAAAATCGTTAATGAATTTTTTTAAATTTTTTATTTGTTTTTTATTTATGGGTAGAATAAAAAGTAAACATAATACTAACCCAAAAGCTATTAACAAATATTTATTTCCTATAAAATATTTTATTTTTTCTTAAGACCCTTGATTAAAATTCGTACAGTTGCTTCGATGAGGGTACCATACGGTTTTCTCCACTTATGTCCGCAATCTTGTAAATTTTTTGTAGTTAGTATTGATACCTTAGAGCGCTATAGTCCTGCCTCCACTTTTTGCCATTTTGAGATTTTTGCAGTTATGGTAGCGTTATGGACTTCTTTAACGAATGCAAAACTATGGGACTTCAAAATACCACTAAGACATCAAAATATTCTAGAATTAAAAAGAATCCTATATCCAATACTTAATTTTTTGAAGAGCGCAAATGTGCTATTTCTACTTTTTCCTACGTTTGGGCTATTTTTTTTATACCTCTCTTCACATCAAGTTTTGATCAAATTTTCTTATTTACTGATCCACATCAAATCTTATTACTTCTATAGCTCAAAGGTTTCCCTAAAGATAACATTAAATGTGTTCTACTTGTATGGGAGGTGCCACACTCACTTGTTTTTTTTTTTTTTGTAATGTCACGCCATTTTTCGAGTTAACGAACATAACGACATACCACATAAGAATCCTAGCTATTAGAAAGAGCCTTTTAATATTGAATAAAATGCTTCTAATTGTGAAAAAAGTGGGCGTGGAACTTCTCCAACCTCATTGCAAGGTATGGAGAGTCACCACCCCTCAGCCAAATTTTATCAAAATAACTTGTAAAGTTTGCCCAAATTTCACCAGATAAATTTTAAAATGTCCGCACAATTTTAAAAAACAAACCTCTAACTAATAAGGGACTATGGAAAATACGTTTAAAATAAAAAATGATGTTAAAATATACTAAAATCAAAATTATTACTTAAATCGTTATATTAAAATAGCTTTAGAATAGTCAGAGGTTACTAAAACAGGGCAAGCAAAATAGCAAAAGACGTTTTTTAAGACACTCGTCAATATCAATTTTCGAAATTTTTATACCCTATGTTACAAAAAAAAAAACTACTTCCCAGTCCACATGTGCATATGGCTTGCCAAACCATACCTACTATACTTGGGAAATTCTGTGATTTCTTTTCTCTAAATTTGTTCTGTACCTCCCTGTTTTTCGTGCAGGTGTAAAATTTATGTCCCGGTAGCTGATTGAAATCTGCCTTAATCTGTGTCGCCTGGTACTTTTAAAACTCTGTAGGTCTTCATCTTACTTTACTCTTTTAGTCTTTGCATAGTAGATTTTCAGCAATATGTCGTATTCTGAAGTGTCGGAATTTTGCATAAAAGTTACTTCACCTTTTTGCTTGACCTTGTTTGATGATCTCGGCAGTTATTTGAGTTGCGTGGCGTGCCCTAACAGCAATTAGATGGTCTTGCCCTTATGCCATTGCTTCTATAACACTCTTAAAATTTTATTCACTTACATATGTAGCTCATATATTTTTGGAACGAAAAAAGAAAGAAGAAGCGCATCTTCTTTATTTCCCAATGGAAGGGAAGAGGAAGCGCATCTCGTTCCTTTTATGGTGGAAAGGAAGGGGAAGCGCATCTTGTTCATACACTTGAGATGGATATGCCTATACAAAATGGAAGGGAGCATTCAGCACGAAAGATGCGCTTGTTTGCATGCAAAGATGCTTCAGCGCGGCTTGCCCTGCTGTTAAAACAGAAACACATATACGTTTTTGTTAATTTGTTTTTCAAATTTTATTTATTTTTCAAAATGTAAACAACATCAAAATCTACGCCATCTATGTGAATTGAGAATATACGTATTCAAGAAATTATTGATTTGCCATACAAACTTCCACCCCTCTTTTCATCCCTTTTAAGGCACATTTTAGATTTAGAAACTATCCTATGTCCATCCTAGGGTCTCTTATTATCTCCATACCAAATTTCATCGAAATTGGTTTGCCGGTTTAGGCGTGAAAAGGTAACAAACAAACAGAGTTACTTTCGTATTTATAATATTAGTATAGATTGTCTATGGTTACAAACCTTACAGACTAGCAATAAAAACATAACAATGTTACTATACAGAATAATAAGAAATAATTTAATTTTAATTTAATTTAATAATTTTATCACAATTGATTTAAAACTCTCCTTAGGCAATGCAAAATCAAGTAACTACTTCTATATAATTTATTTAAAGCAATGAGGGCTCTATTAATAGATTCATTAATAGCGTAATTGGATCTATGGCATTTAATATTAAAATAATCAGAATTCCGCAAGGTTCTATATGATACATTAAAAATAATGAGCCCTAGCAAATCCGAACAATCAATATAGCCATTAATCAAATCATAAATTATCAAAGTACTATGAAGAATTCGTCGAGTTCCAAGAGAGTTTAAATTGATTAGAAAACAGCGAGATTTGTATGAGGGAACAGGCTCAGTAAAAGGAATTAAACGCAGTGCAAATTTAATGAACTTTTTCTATATCCTTTCCAACCGAACAATATGAATATCGTAGTAAGGATTCCATATGAATGAAGCAAATTCAACATTGGATCTGACAAAGGACATATATAACTGTTTTAGAGTATATGGATTTAAAGAAGTAGAACTATTTCGTTCAATGAACGCTAGGAGTGAGTAAGCCTTAGGTAAAATTCTATTTATATGACAATTGAAATTGAAATTACAGTCAAAGTAAACACCGAGATCACGCATCTCATTAACCTTTACCAAAGCGAATATGAAAATACTATGGGCGAATAAATTTTAGCAACAGTCATATGATAGCATTTAGTAAGATTAAGAGGCAGCTTATTATTTAGAAACCACGAAGAAACATTATTTAAATCAAATTGAAGAATATGACAATCAGACAAATTTTTGATTTTGAAAAACACCTTTATATCATCAGCATATAAAGCAAATTTTGCAAATTGAAAACATGAAGAGATATCATTCATAAAAAGAACAAAAAGAAGTGGCCCAAGGACACTATCCTGTGGCACCCCTGATGTGACACGAAATGGACATGATTGCACATTCTCTATGACCACATAAGATATTTTATTGGAGAGATATGAATTTAACCAAGATAGAAAGTTCGAATGAAAACCAAGATATCTTAATTTAGCAATCAACAGATTACACAGGTTTACAAAAAAAAAAATGTCATGGCGTTTTGATCAGACTATGTGTTTCCTAGGGACTTTGACGTCCTGAATGCGAATCCGGGGTCCGTTTTTTTCCAGAAGGTCTGAGAAAAAAGATTTCAAGGTCATATGGAGGTCAAAATGGTTATGTGTCGTTTAGTGATAAATTCGCTAAAATTCTGAAACTAATTTTTTATCATTGAATTCTTAGCCCCTAAAAATATGTGATCAAAAACGGTCTCTCGGACCTAGTTTCGGAGATATAGCCATCGGAAGATCCGTATATATCTTCCATGAAAACCACTATAAGTTGGGAACCACTAGATGGATTTGGAAAATATTGATGTCATATGAAGGTATTTTGTTGTTGTTGTTGGTGCTTATGTTGTTGTTGTAATTTAAAAATTTCTCAATATTTCAAAAAGGTCATATCTCCAAAACTATGAATTCAATTTTTTAGGTTGTCAAAATACCTTTCATATGACACCAATATTTTTTAAATCCATCCAGGGGTTACCAACTTATAGCGGTTTCCATAGAAGATATATCCGGATCTTCCGATGGCTATATCTCTGAAACTAGGTCCGAGATACCCTTTTTGATCACATATTCTTTTTAAGGACTAAGAATTCAATGATAAAAAATTAGTTTCAGAATTTTAGCGAATTTATCACTAAACTACACACGAACCCCATTTCGACCTCCATATGACCTTAAAATCTTTTTTCTCAGACGTTCTGGAAAAAAACGGACTCCAGATTCGGATTCAGGATGTCAAAGTCCCTAGGAAACACATAGGCTGATCAAAACGCCATGACATTTTTTTTTTTTGTAAACCTGTGTTATGGGAGACCTTATCAAAAGCTTTAGATATATCTGAATAAATAACATCAACTTACGAATATTCTTCAAAAGCAGTGATACAAAATTTGGAAAATAAACTCAAGTTTGTAACGGCAGATCTACCAGGAACAAAGCCATGCTGATTTGGACATATCAAATTCTTGACAGCAAATAAAACTTTATCTCTCACCACTTTTTCAAAAATCTTAGACACATTAGTTATTTTGGAAATTGGTCTATAAATTTCAATATTATTTTTGTTACCTGATTTAAAGATAGGGGAAATAACAGATACCTTCCATCTATCAATAAAAACACCACCAGAAAGAGAATTATTGAAAATCAAAAGCAAAGGTTGAGAAATTGATTTAACACAATTTTTCAACAAATGTGAACTAAGGCCATCTAAATAAGCAGCATATCCCTCTTTCAATATAGTCTATGGACAGATTTAAGCCCCCAAAACTCAAGGAAGAGTCAAAACTATTACTGTTAGAATAGTTATGATAATCATTATAAGTGTCAAAGTTTGAAACAAAATAATTAGCAAACAACTCAACAGTATCTACCAAAGAATGTGAAACCTTTTCACAGTAAAACATAGAAGAAGGAATATAAGATGAACCTCTTTTCGACTAAACGTACCTCCAAAATGATTTCGGATCAGACGTTAAGCGGTTTTCAAGATTTAAAAGGTATTCTTTATACAAAAATTTGTCCAAGAAATCAAATTCTCGTTGGTAATGCAAGAATTTTTCTTTAAAATCAATGCACCCAGATGCTTAAATAAATTGGAATATTTATTGCGCAGATTTTTGAGCTTTTTTAAACCTTTAGTGTACCCCGGAAGCTTATGCTTTTTCTTTTTTAAGGGAATATTGTTAAAAACTTGTTAATTTAACGTATTCAAAAAAACAGCAAAACATTGAGTAATGTTAAGCCCAGTAAAAAGTTGATTCCAATCGATACCACTAATAAGATCATTAACGAGTTCAAAGTTACAACTCTTATAGTCATAAAAATATGTCTCTGAGCAATTATTTTTTAAGAAATTATAAAATTCAAACTCAAAAGAAATTGCTAAATGATGAATTGTAGCATCAGATATCGGACAATCACACTCGTATAACTTAAACTTCAGAGTCTTACTAACAAAGATTAAATCCAATAATTTGTTTAATTTATTAAAAATTGAATTTATCTGAGTGAGATCTAAGCTTAAAAGACTATCAATAAAATTAATTTCATGCACTTTATTAATGTTTAAAGGAACGAGCCCAAGATCATCATCAGAAGAGGGAGCCCAAACTAAATTACTTAAGTTAAAATCACCCACCACGCTGAAAAAATCATTACCACTGGCAGCAGCAAATAAAGCAACCACATTATCAACATGCTTGTCATAAAGTTCAGAAGAACTATTAGGGGGAATGTAAGACGCACATATAAAAATATTACCATTCGGCTGACGAACAACAACACAAAGTTGGTCAAGCAACCCATATAGAATATCAATATCACACGCAGATGCGCAAATATTATTCCGAATACAAATCAGAACACCCCCACCCCTAGAGCATCCTGTTTTTAGGAAACTGCGATCCTTCCGAAAAATTCTAAATTTAGATGCCTCCACAATTTCCTCATCATAAAAATCACCATTAAGCCATGTTTCAACAAAGATCAAGACATCATAATCAGAAACTGATATAAAGTTACGAATTGAAACTAATTTAGTGCGCATTCCAGATAAGTTTTGAAAATAAAACTTTAAAGCATTAGAAGGAGAAATGGAATTCTTTAACTCTTGGACTCCTCTGCCGTAAAAATATATAAGGCTGCAACTTAAGTTACGGCCTTTTTAACTTTATTTCCCCATCAGATTAAGCAATTTTTCATCTATATTTTAGTCCAATCGCCAATTTTTTACGTTTTCCACTTCTCTTGCAAATTGCAAATAAAGAAATGTAAATACTACACCCTGTTTTCATATTTTTCAGAATTAAAATCATAAAAGGCAGCAACTCCATACAAAAAGATGAAAAATGAAATATATTTTATAAGAAAGAGAAGTTGCTGCCTTTTCTGAATAAAATTAAAATTTCGATTTTCTCAAAACTATGAAAAACGAGTTGCGTCTTTTTATAATTTTACGGCAGTCCTGAGTCCCCTCTTTTTCTAAAAAAGAGAAAGGGCGCACAAAAACAGTTGAGGGCCTTACAGTTGGACTATACACTTTATCATAAAAAGCATCCGGAAAAGTTAATTTAAAATTAACCCATTTTATAGTATTCAAATCAGTATCTTTCTTAATTAATACAAAGCAAGAAAAATTATCCTTATTAATATTTGTCTTTGATGAAACATAATCAATAATATTTTCCGTAGTAACAGAAGGTTTAAAAGATGATATATGCAAGGATCTATTAGAAACAGCAACGTCAAGCTCATAGTTATCACAATGACCAACAACAAATTTTTTATTTCTATTCTTCTTACGATTTGTTGACCATTCAGTGCTTGTATTAGTAGGAAAAACAGCAACAGACGGAACCACAGCATCAACCTCAGACCCCACAATTAATGCATCAGCCACGACAGCAGTTGCAGTAGTTAGCGCAGCAGCATACGTAACAGCTGAATTCGTGCCAATTTTCAATGCATACGAAACAGAAACATTTGCGGGTTGTGTAGGCGAAATAGATTCAACATGTACAACGGGAATCAAACGATTAAATTCCACAGGATTGAGCACACCAGAAAACGCAGCTTGCACATCATTATTGATGATATTATCCGCATTTGCATTTTTAATATTGTCGTCAACAGCATTAGTATCAGACTCAGCAGCAGCAAGAGCAGTAGTAAGAGAGGTGACACAAGATTTCGTACAAATGTTCGATACATCAGGAACAGTAATATTATCAGATTGATGAGACGAACCCAGATCCAAATTATCAGCACCAGAATCACCAAGCAGAGTTCATCAGTTGAGATGACTGCATTTCCTCATGGGGTTTTGAAACATTCACGGCAGAGCCGGTGGCAGCACCAACCTCAGCAGCAGCATTAGCGGGAACAACAGCAGACAAAGACTGTGAAAAACCAACAGCTTGAGCATCAGCAGAGCGAGAGCGAGACCGAGTGCGAACTATATTTTCAACAGGTAAACCGGTTTTGGCAATTTTTTTTGATTTTCTATTATTTTTGTTTTTATGTCCGTTGTTCACATCACTCTTGTCATCTTTTTGATCATGTTTATCTCTAATTTCAACAATTTCTATTGTCAAATTATTAATTAGGTTTACGATATTTTCACCCACACAATTTACGCACTTGCTTGTGCACAAATCACAAATTAAAACATACGATATAGCGCTAGAAAAAAACACGTCCGTTCACAACGAGATCAGTCGGCAGACTCATATTTGAATATATACGTGTGCCGTTTGGACTTCGAAGTGCTGCGCAATCGATGCAACGTCTTGTAAATGAAGTGATTAACGGACTGGACTTTGTTTTTGCCTAATATGAAATAATGTGCTATGCCATATCCTGAAAAATGCGAATTTGGTAAAAGTGAACTAGAATTCTTAGGTTTTTTCATCAAGAGCAATGGAATTAAACCATCTCCAAAAAAAGTTGAAAAAAATGTAAATTGCAAGAAACCAGAAAATGCACATGAACTAAAAAGATTTCTTGGAATGGTAAATTTCTATTGATGTTTGATTCCCAAAGTTGCTGACCTACAAGAACCATTAAACATCTTTCAAAGAGGATCACCATCAAAACACAAAAAGCTTACGTGGAACGATACACAAATAAAAGCTTTGAAAACATTAAAATATCACTAGCAAATTGTACTTTCATTGGTCATCCTTCTAAAGATTGCAAACTTCGATTATTCGTTGATGCATCTAATTCTTCAATTGGAAGAGTGGTACAGCAAAATGTCAAAAACTCTTGGCAACCACTTAGTTTTTTCTCCAAAATGTTATCAGCAGCACAACGGAAATATAGCACTTATGACAGAGAGTTATTAGCAATATAAGAATCAATTAAACATTTTCGATACTTACTTGAGGGATCCGATCTCACAATTTATACGGATCACCAACCAATATCATTCGCTTTTACCAAGAAAATTTACAGTTTTTCTCCTAGACAATTTTGATATTTAGATTTTATTTCACAATTATCCACCAAAATTTAACACATAAAAGGAACAGAAAACGTAGTTTCAGATTTTTTATCAAGAATTAAACTGTCGAAATCTGTAGCGTGTGTCTGTCGCATTTGAAAAATTCATACATAGGTATAAACCATAAGCCGTATCTTAACCTAAGTAAGAGATACTAATTTGCCACAAAGAACAATGAACAGAAAAGTAGATTGATTCTTCATAACATCTCTGCACTCAAATTTGCATATGCCATGTTGTTGTTGTTATTGCCCAAAAATTTCTTTTATATGCTTAGTAGTTAAAAACTATGTTGAAAAAAAAACTGTGTGGTGTAAAAACAAAAAAACAAGCAAAGCAAAAAAAAAGTCTGCAAAAAAAATGTAAACAATGGGCGCAGCCATAACATGCGACGGTCAAATTGCAATGATCCGTGTACCTGTGCATTGCATTAGAAAGAATCAAAACAAAAGAGTTAAGAGTTTTTTTTGAGATCAGTTAGAACACACACTGAACTTATTGCTGCAGTCATATGCGCCTGATACCATGGTTGGCCAAAGATATGTTTCATTACGCTTTCGGTTCCAGATATTTTTTTGTAGATAATATTTCTGTAATTTGGGGTCAAAGACATCCTTGGTATGCAGAGGACATAAAAAAATATTTATGAAAAGTTTTAAAAAAGAAAAGAAAATTTCAATAAATAATTTCAAATACGGTTAGTTTATGCATAGGCAAAAATAATGTAACTCGCTATTTCTAACCTATTTATAAATAATTACAATGCATTAGCCTATGCATAAAAAATTTGAATTCCAAGACTCTTTTAGCTAAGGATATTAATCCCAAGAACTGTTACGATCACCCGATAGGCAATCACGTAATTTTCAGAACTGTCAACATCTTATCCCGACTGTTTTTGAAATAAAAAGGAAGGTGACGAAATACGTTCGATTGAAAGATTGAGTCAGTCAGTTTTTAGCAGCATTAATCGTCGGGCATTAACAATTTAAGTCGATTCGTTATTTTCTTTGAAATAGAATAAATAATATCGGGAAGTTGTTACGCGCGGTTCTATATCCTGTCACAAATGACATAAATTCAAAAATTTCGGTATTCAAAATAAATTGGAAAAATCGCATGAAATTGTTTGTCCGGCTAGTTCTATCTAAGGTTGTGTTTCTCCTATTATTAAGATCGCGTAATCATAGAAAAATTCATGCATATATGATAGATTGAAATCAGAAGCAAAATCAAACGCTGATTTCCTAAACGTCAAATACAAAAATTCAATTCAACTTAAAGTGGCTAGATCTTAAACCACTTGCGCGCACCTATCCCACCAATCCATGAGCAATTAAACGCGCTAAAATAAATAAAGAAATTGCTCTCTAACGCAGCCATGTACCCCCTTAACACTTACCCATTTCCTACCCCAGCATTCCTTTTAAATTAAAGAATTAATTTTCCATTTTAATTATTTTAATCAAAAATTTTTTTTTTTTAAATTTGTTACTTTCATGTTTAGTTTTTTTTTTTTGTAATTAATTGTTTTCCTGGCTTAGGATTCAATTCACAAACCTTAAAAAATAGAGACCTTAAAAAAACCAAACTTATCTCTAGTACGCGTACTATTATATAAGTATGAACTAAAAAAAATTATCAATATAGTAAGAAAAATGTAATGGAAAAATACAACGAATTCAAATTTGACAATAATATTCAAATGAATATATATAGATAAAAAAAAATCTTGAATACGTATATATAGGATACTTAAATTTTATAGCTGCTCCAGATGTCTCGGTTGCCGCTTTGCTTTTTTGCTGATTGTTGCTGGTGTCGCTGATGATGTTGTTGTTGTTGTGGCAGCATCGCTGTTGTTTTGTTTTCGTTTTGTTATTCACAAAATTTTTGTTTGGTTTTTCTTTTTTTTTTTTTGTTTTTTTTTTTTATATAAATTAGTGTATTTAGTTCTTTTCTTTTTTTAATAATTTTCTTTTATATAAATCAGTGTTTTTGTTTTTATTTCTATCTGTTTATTACTGTCTTTTATTATTTTTCTTTATTATTATGTATTGAACTGTCACTTTTATTATCTTTTCTGCTGCCACAATTCGATGCCTTTTCTGTTGTTGTTCTTCTTTTTACTTCCATTTTTGTTTTTGTTACATTTGGATTTGTATTGTTTGTGGTTTTGTAGGTTTCGTTTTCTTTTTTTTATATTCTTTGTTTTCACTTTTGTCACTTTTGGGTTTTTTTTTTTTGTAGTTTTGTTTTCTCGTCACATTCGGGTTTTATTAAGTCTTGTCCGGTATAAAATTTTTGCTCTTAATTGCTTATATGGTTTAATGTCACTAATCTTTTATTATTTTTTTTTTTGTAATTTCCACAAAGCATTGACTTATTGGGTGAAAATTTAGTACTGGCATTGCAACAGCTTTTTGGTGCTGAAAATAGAGCTTGTGCACGATGAAATGGCAAAGACATGTTACCGCTGACGTCCTAATCTGATAGCGCAGGCGGCGACGTAACCGTCAGGCATCGCAGCATTTTCTTTTGCCGTTGCTCTGCTACGTTGTTTGTCGCTTTGCGGCTAGCGAAGTCTTGCGCGCACGTTAACACCTTTTTGTCTTTTTTTTTTAGGTTATGTTAAAATAGCGTGTGCCACTTCAAGTTTTCCTGGTTTTTCTCTTATTTTTACAATTTACACATTTTATTTTGTATATTTTATGGCATACAGACAGTGCGTAGAGTGGTGATTATTTGCGCGTGTAAATATTTTTGAAAATTTATGTATATCATATAAAACAATTTTCAATGATTGCCATGGTATCTTTTATATAATTTTAATTTTTAGTACAAGAAATCCACTATCCTACATACATAATTTACACTTTTGCACTAAACTAATGTTTTCAAAAGTTTTTACACACACAAAACTCACGATATTTGTTTAATTAAAAGGTTTTATATTATTTAAATATATGTAAAATTGTTTTGATTTTTAATGGATTTCACTGCTTTTAGTATTCAAGTTTTGAAGCCATTTTATTTTTCTTAATTTTTTTCCGCACGCACAACCTTTTTCTCTCGTAACCGCAACTGACTGATGCAATAATTTTTCCGTTGTCTTTACCCAACGCCCGATCAAAAAAACTTGTCAAGTTCTTGTCATTGTATCAGAAATGTATATCAAAATGATATCAAAAATGTATCAGCCGCTGATATCCATTTTTTGTATATCATTTTGATATATTTTTGATATCATTGAATGACATGTCAATTTTGTATCAGAAATGTATATCAAAATGATATCAAAAATTTGTCAGCGGCTGATATCCATTTTTTGTATATCATTTTGATATATTTTTGATATCATTGAATGACATGTCAATTTTGTATCAGAAATGTATATCAAAATGATATCAAAAATTTGTCAGCGGCTGATATCCATTTTTTGTATATCATTTTGATATATTTTTGATATCATTGAATGACATGTCAATTTTGTATCAGAAATGTATATCAAAATGATATCAAAAATTTGTCAGCGGCTGATATCCATTTTGTATCAGAAATGTATAATATCAAAAATTTATCAGTTGCTGATATGTCAAATTTTACGTTTTCGTTTGTGGATTCTATGGAAAGATAACTTTAGAAGACAAACGCGCAGTCCATTTTAGTGTAAGAGAAGTGAATTTTCTACTGAAATTAGTGAAAAGCACACAAATATAATTGAGTGCAAAAAAACCGACACTCCCTTCAGTTGTTGTATGCAGCCTGTGGTTGGGAAAACAAAAGCTATGGAAAGCGGACGCGCAGCCGATTTTAGTAAGTGAATTTTCTCATGAAATAAGTGAAAAAGCACAAACATATAATTGAGTTTAAAAAACCGGCACTTCATTCATTTGCTGCATGCGGCCAATTTCTAAAAACTTGTTGCCGACGATCAAATACAATATTGCAAAATTTCAAAGACTCAAAGTTGGTTATGTCAATTTTGTATCAGAAATGGATATCAAAATGATATACAAATTTTGTATATCATTGATATACAATTTTTGTATATCATTTTGATATCTTTTTTTGATATCATTTTGATATCTTTTTTTGATATCATGGTGATATACAAAAAGCGTTACATTCCGTATATCACTGTGATATCCTTTTTTTATCAAAATCTTGTATGTCACTGACAAATTTTGGATATCATTTTGATATATTTTTGATATACTTTTTTTGATCGGGCGTTGCTAACTGACACTAACACACTCACAGTATTCGATACTGATCACCTCATATCCCAACGGTCACCATAAAAAAAAACATGAACAAAAAAAAATTGCAAAATTGCGCGCTTTTCAAAGTGCCATCATTCTAATGGACGAGAGTGAGACAAGAATAGTGTCGTTAAATATATCAAGTTTTCTGTGAGAGTGTTAGTGAAAGTGGCAATAAAGAATTTGCCGATGAATACAGGGTGTTCCACAATTTAGGTACGTGGTATAATTTGCAACTACCCCAGTTGACAAAATGTTTGAATGATGACATCCGAAACCCAGTCACCAAATTATTTGAAAAGCTATATCCGTAACAAAGGTAATCCGGCTTAATGTTACATCACCGACTGTTGTTGTTTTTTTTTTATTTTTTTTGCCAAAATAGTGCTCTGGGAATTAATTACAACAACAACAACAACCTCTGAGCGCATCTACTTTCGGAGATATAGCCATCGGAAGATCGGGATATATCTTTTATAAAAATCGGTATAAGTTGGGAACCCCTGGATGGATTTCAAAAATATTGGTGTCATATGAAAGGTATTTTATCAGGCTATATAACTGCCCCACAAAGTTTTTCAATTTAAGTGATTGTTTTCGAGATATGACAATTTTTCAAAATTTAACCCCATTTTTTTCGCAAAAAACCGTTATTTTTCCCAAAAAATGTGTTATTAACCTATAATTTTAATAACTAAATTAGGAAGCCTAATTTATTTCCTTTCATTTGATATACAACATGTGTCTGAAATTGTATCATTAATAACTTTTTATAGAAAAAAACAAAAATAGACCAAATCAATTTTCTTGAAATTAGGAACTTTAAACAACAACAATGCCAGAACAAACAACAACAACAGCAACAACTACAACAACAACAACAACAACTTGGATACTACAACAACAACAACAACAACAAAGAGGATCAGCTACTTATTATATTAAAAAAATTTTAAATTTTTATTAAAAATTGCGCGCGCAATTTGGCTAGCAAACTATGTGTTGGATATATTATAGACTGATCCGCGAAGCCGGTGTCGGATTTTTGTGAGTTTTAAATCCTGAGCTGCGGCCGCAGGCCGCCCAATTACCCCTACTCTTATGTAAAATTACTGTTGTTGTAGTAGTAGTAAAGTTGTTGTTGTCTGTTTTAGCATTGTTGTTGTTTAAAGATCCAAATTTGAAGAAAATTTATTTGTTCCATTTTTGTTTTTTTCTATAAAAATTTATTAATGATGCAATTTCAGATACATGTCGTACATCAAATGAAAGGAAATAAATTAGGCTTCCTAATTTAGTTATTAAAATTATAGGTTAATAACACATTTTTTTGGAAAAATTACGGTTTTTTGCAAAAAAAATGGGGTTAAATTTTGAAAAATTGTCATATCTCGAAAACTATCACTCAAATTGAAAAGCTTTGCAGGGCAATTATATAGCCCAGTAAAATACCTTTCATATGACACCAATATTTTTGAAATCCATCCAGGGGTTCCCAACTTATATCGATTTTTATAAAAGATATATCCCGATCTTCCGATGGCTATATCTCCGAAAGTAGATGCGCTCAGAGGTTGTTGTTGTAATTAATTCCCAGAGCCCTATTTGGGCAAAAAAAATAAAAAAAAAACAACAACAGTCGGTGATGTAAAATTGTTCCCAATAAAAACTTTTTAAAATTGCAAGTGCGCGAAGATTATTTACGCGAGATCGAGTGAACAAAAAAAATATAAAAATGTTTTACTAACTAAAATAAAATTTTTACAAAATAAAAAGAAAGACTTCAATGTGCCCAGCCGGAAAATTTTTACGTCTTCAAAAAAGACTTTTTCAAACTAAAATCAAACACATTTTGAAGAACATCATTTCCTCAAGTTTCATTACTTAAATTTTCCCACTAGTTTTCCCACAATTTTCCATCAAAATTTTCCGGCTGAAAAAAGTTGAAATATCTATAATTATGTTGTTTTTGAATAATTTTTAATAAAAGTTCTTGAGGAAATTGACTTTAAGCTTCTTTAAGTTTCCTCAAGTTTCTATATTTCACTCTTACTGCCAGTTTTTCCACAATTTTCCATCAAAGCTGAAAATGCTTTCCGGCTGAACACATGATTGTTATACTACTTATAACGTTACTATTATTCAAAATTTGCTGCAGCATCTACCCGTAAAAATAAATCCTGAATATCTCTAAGTTTCCTCGAGCAAACCCAATTTTCATCTCCATATAGTTTTCCCTCAATTTTCCATTAAAGTTTTCCACAATCAAGATATTCAGATAATCAAAGTTTTGCTGCTATTGCATACTTTTTGGGTGAACAGTAATACTATACCTATAACTTTGCTGTTGCATTTAATCTTAAAAATTAAATATTTTTAAAGAAAACTTAGGGAAATTAATTTTTAATTTCCTCAAAATAACTCATTTTCCTCTCTTCAAACTTTTCCCATAGTTTCTAATCGAACTTTTCTGGCTTAAGTTCATTGAATTTTTCATAACTTTGTTAATCATCAACATTATTATATGAAATTAAAATCGAAAATTTACTTTTTTTTCCTCAATCTATCTTAACTTACCACGCTTTTCTACTTCCCTCAGTTTTCCCACAATTTTCCACCAAAGTTTTCCGGCTGAAAAATCTTAAATCACGCATAACTTTGATTGTGTTAAATATTTTTGAAAGAAAATTCTTGAGGAAATCAATCTTCCATACACTTAAGCGTTTTGCATTTTCCGAATTTTAGGTCTCTTCTCAGGTTTTCCACAATTTTCAATCAAAATTTTCCGAGAGAAAAATATTCGGACAATCATGTTTTTTCAACTATTGCATACTTGTAGGCTAAAATGTTATAACAGTTTTTATTCCACTTACTTTATTTGTTAATAGGTATTTTTACAGAAAAACTTAAGAAAATAAGTTTTCCACCTTCTCAAAATAAGTTTTAAATTTTCCCTAAATAACTATATCATTTACCACTCTTCGAAGTTCACCCATAGTTTTTAATCGAATTTTTCTGCCTGAAATTCAGTAAATTTTTCATAACTTTGTTATTATTCAATATATTTTAATGAAAACAAAAGCAGTATTTAGTCTTTACTTTCCTTAAGTTTCCTCAAGTTACCACGCTTTTCTACTTTCCTCAGTTTTCCCACAATTTTCCACCAATAACAAAGTTATGAAAAATTTACTGAATTTCAGGCAGAAAAGTTCGATTAAAAACTACGGGTGAACTTCGAAGAGTGGAAAATGAAATAGTTATTTAGGGAAAATTGAAAACTTATTTTGAGAAGGTTGAAAACTTATTTAGAGAATGTTGAAAACTTATTTTCTTAAGTTTTTCTGTAAAAATACTTATTAACAAATAAAGTAAGTGGAATAAAAACTGTTATAACATTTTAGCCTACAAGTATGCAATAGTTGAAAAAACATGATTGTCCGAATATTTTTCTCTCGGAAAATTTTGATTGAAAATTGTGGAAAACCTGAGAAGAGACCTAAAATTCGGAAAATGCAAAACACTTAAGTGTATGGAAGATTGATTTCCTCAAGAATTTTCTTTCAAAAATATTTAACACAATCAAAGTTATGCGTGATTTAAGATTTTTCAGCCGGAAAACTTTGGTGGAAAATTGTGGGAAAACTGAGGGAAGTAGAAAAGCGTGGTAACTTGAGGAAACTTAAAGAAAGTACAGACTAAAGTCTGTTATGGTTTTCATTGATAAATATTGAATAATAACAAAGTTATGAGAAATTTACTGAATTTCAGGTAGAAAAGTTCGTTTGAAAATTATGGGAAAACTTCCCAGAGGAAAATAATATGCTTTGAGAAAATTGAAAACTTATTTAGAGAATGTTGAAAACTTATTTTCTTAAGTTTTTCTGTAAAAATATCTATTAACAAATAAAGTTAGTACAATAGAATAAAAACTGTTTTAAAATTTTAGCCTACAAGTATGCAATAGTTGCAAAAACTTGATTGTGTGAATATTTTTCTCTCGGAAAATTTTGATTGAAAATTGTGGGAAACCTGAGAAGAGAGGAAAAATTCGGAAAATGCAAAACACTTAAGTGTATGGAAGATTGATTTCCTCAAGAATTTTCTTTCAAAAATATTTAACACAATCAAAGTTATGCGTGATTTAAAAATTTTCAGCCGGAAAACTGGTGGAAAATTGTGGGAAAACTGAAAGAAGTAAAAAAGTGTGGTAACTTGAGGAAACTGAAAAAAAATAAGGGCTATTGTCTGCTTTTGTTTTTATAGAAAAATATTGAATAATAACAAAGTTATGAAAAATTTTAATGAATTTCAGGCAGAAAAATTCGATTAAAAACTATGGGTGAACTTCGAAGAGTGGTAAATGATATAGTTATTTAGGGAAAATTTAAAACTTATTTTGAGAAGGTGGAAAACTTATTTTCTTAAGTTTTTCTGTAAAAATACCTATTAACAAATAAAGTAAGTGGAATAAAAACTGTTATAACATTTTAGCCTACAAGTATGCAATAGTTGAAAAAACATGATTGTCCGAATATTTTTCTCTCGGAAAATTTTGATTGAAAATTGTGGAAAACCTGAGAAGAGAACTAAAATTCGGGAAATGCAAAACACTTAAGTGTATGGAAGATTGATTTCCTCAAGAATTTTCTTTCAAAAATATTTAACACAATCAAAGTTATGCGTGATTTAAGATTTTTCAGCCGGAAAACTTTGGTGGAAAATTGTGGGAAAACTGAGGGAAGTAGAAAAGCGTGGTAACTTGAGGAAACTTAAAGAAAGTAAAGACTAAAATCTGCTTTTGTTTTCATTGAAATATATTTAATAATAACAAAGTTATGAAAAATTTAATGAATTTCATGTGGAAAAGTTCGTTTGAAAACTATGGAAAAACTTCCCTGAGGAAAATGATATGCTTTGAGAAAATTTAAAACTTATTTAGACAATGTTGAAAACTTATTTTCTTAAGTTTTTCTGTAAAAATATCTATTAACAAATAAAGTTAGTGGAATAAAAACTGTTATAACATTTTAGCCTACAAGTATGCAATAGTTGCGAAAACTTGATTGTGTGAATATTTTTCACTCGGAAAATTTTGATTGAAAATTGTAGGAAACCTGAGAAGAGAGGAAAAATTCGGAAAATGCAAAACACTTAAGAGTATGGAAGATTGATTTCCTCAAGAATTTTCTTTCAAAAATATTTAGCACTATCAAAGTTATGCTTGATTTAAGATTTTTCAGCCGGAAAACTTTGGTGGAAAATTGTGGGAAAACTGAGGAAAGTAGAAAAGCGTGGTAACTTGAGGAAACTTAAGGAAAGTAAAGACTAAAGTCTGCTTTTGTTTTCATTGAAATATATTGAATAATAACAAAGTTATGAGAAATTTACTGAATTTCAGGTGGAAAAGTTCGTTTGAAAATGATGGGAAAACTTCCCAGAGGAAAATGATATGCTTTGAGAAAATTGAAAACTTATTTAGAGAATGTTGAAAACTTATTTTCTTAAGTTTTTCTGTAAAAATATCTATTAACAAATAAAGTTAGTGGAATAAAAACTGTTATAACATTTTAGACTACAAGTATGCAATAGTTGCAAAAACTTGATTGTGGGAATATTTTTTTCTCGGAAAATTTTGATTGAAATTTGTGGGAAACCTGAGAAGAGAGGTAAAATTCGGAAAATGCAAAACACTTAAATGTATGAAAGATTGATTTCCTCAAGAATTTTCTTTTAAAAATATTTTACACAATAAAAGATATGCGTGAATTAAAATTTTTCAGCCGGAAAACTTTGGTGGAAAATTGTGGGAAAACTGAGGAAATTAGAAAAGCATGGTAACTTGAGAAAATTTGAGGATGTTGTATAGTAACTTACTTCAGTAATTTTATGATAAACTGTGCAATAATAACAACACTATAAACGGTTAAAACTTTATGTGCCCAGCCGGAAAGTGTTTTTCCTTTATGGGAAAATTATGGAAAATCCAAAGGTAAAATAACAATCGGAAAGCTTGAGGAAACTTGAGGATATTAAAAGGTTATTTCCTCAAGTGTTTTTATGGACGAAAGTCTTTTCGTAACGATATTATAGCAAGTTGTATGTTTTTCAGCCGGAAAACTTTAATGGAAAATTGTGGAAAAACTATTAAGAAAAGAAAAATAAAAAACCTTTAAATATCTTGAGGAAATCAAGTTCTTCAAAGTTACATGCGATTTTTTGCGAAAGAACTTTTTCTTGGTATATTTTAAAATTTCCGGCTGAGCACATGTTGATAAGAAATAGTGTTCACATAAGCTAAAGATCTGCTAAGGACAATTAGACGAAAAAAATGTATGCCTACCTGTTTCAAAGTGAAACAAAAATGATTTAAATTAAAACGAAATAAGAAAAAATTATATTTTCTGACGTAAAAAGAACGCAGTAAAAAGGCTCAAAATACGTGTAGTTTTCATATGGGATTAAATTGTACAAAGAGAAATGCAGCTAAAGACGAATCCTGCATAAAAAGCAGAAAACAAAGATCCTGACCAGGACCTGAGAGGATCCTGTATTTTTTCCCTGGATTAAATGAGTACCAGCTAAGTGGCTTTGTTATGAAAATAATGTATTTCTATCGTATATTTTGTATAAAAATTAAAAATGAAAGTAAAAATAATTTAAAAGGATTTATTTAAAAAAAAAAAAATAAAAAATAACAATAAAATTAGGAAAATTTAATAAAAAAATTAAAACTAGAAAATTTTTGATAAGATTAAAGAAAAATTAAATAGGAATAAGAATTTGTTAATATCGTAAACTAAGAAAATCGTATTTAATATTTTTTTTGTAGTACAGTTTTTCTTAATGTAAAATTTATACAACCTTTAGGAATTTGTTTTTTTTTTTTTTTTTGAGTATTAAGATTAAAATTTTTATTGGCCCTATGCTCCTCCTAGGAGTTAAAGGAGAATACATACATACATAAGATTAAAATTTTTGAAAACCCCATTTGAAAGGAATAAGGATATTTCAAAATTAAATCATATATAAGTTTTTTTTATTGAAGTCCTTATAAAATGGTACAAAATTTCGGTTGTATAGGTTAATTTAATGTTTTTGAAATCGTTTAGAAAAAGAAATAATTTCTAGCTTTTGTTTATATTTAAGTATTAGAATTAAATATTTTTTTTCTCTTTGTTCTTTTTGTTGAGATTATTGTTATTGTTTGTTCTTAATTTTTTTGCTTTGTTAAAAATTAATACTTTTGATTATAAAGTTTATTTTTTTTTGATTTTATTTTAAGAAATGTCATGCGAATTAATATATGATAAAGAAAAAATATCGAAATCCTAATTTAAGAAAATTTAAATTTTTTAATAAAATTGTAAAGTAAAATTTACTCAGTTAAACGAATTTCGTCATCTTTCTTTTTAATTGGAAATTTACGGATTTTGGTAGTTCTAGGGTGATCGTATGTGCGTGATAAAAAAAAGCTTAAAATTTAGGGTGTTATGCAAAAAAAAATATGTATAGTTTTTTTTTCTTTGAAAAATGATATATTTGCTTTGTTTTGATTTTAAGTGAAGACGTGTATGAAATCGTCCAAAAATGTTTTGAGGATTCATTTATTTATTTTTGTGGCTATTATTTTCGGTTTAATTTTTTTAATTTTTGTGGTTTTTAAAAAAATGAGCATGAGTGGCTAAAGACTCGTTTTGGGGGAACTGCGGGGATAATAAAAGAGTAATGATGCTGCGATAAAAGACCAATTTGTAGAGGTTTACGTGCCTGACATATTAGTCCAAAATTTAGGGTGGTTCAAAAAAATAAAATTAGCCACCATGGTAGGGAGGGTACGCGAAAAGGGTATGACATCGGCCCTGAACAAAATAAAACTTTTGCATGTGATTACCGCCATAGTTTTTTTTTGTGATTTGTCTGTTTTAAAGGTGTCCGTTGGTACAAGATTTTTTTTATTGTCCGTCCTACGATCGAAAGTGTCAAAGGGCGAACAACTACGCCCATGCACTTACTGAGCTTGCTATGACGGACAGACACTTCCGATACGATAACTAAGGGGTCGGTAACAAATCACAAGTGAACTTCTTATGGATATATCTAACTTTCAAGAAAACGATACAGAACTTTTAAATTTACTTAACGACAAAACTACATCATTGGTTTTTGACCAAATTAATTTAGTAAAATCTGAAATCAAAATTTGGTGCGATATTTCCACAGGAAGAATTCGTCCATTTGTTCCTAGCTTAATGAGAAGACAAGTTTTTCAAAATTTTCATTGCATAACTCACTCAGGTGTTCGAACTACATTAAAATTAATAAAAGACAAATTTGTTTGGCCAGAAATTAATAAAGATTTAACAAATTGGACTCGTTCCTGTAAAATTTGTCAAACTTCAAAAATAACTCGCCATTGTATCAAACCTATAGGAGAATATCCATTAACACAGCGATTTGATCACATCAACATTGACATAATTGGTCCACTACCGCCATCTGATGGATATAAATATTGTTTAACGTGCATAGATCGTTTTTCCATATGGCCAGAAGTTATTTTCTTAAAAGATAAAGCAGAAACAGTCGCTAAACGATTTTATATGCAGTGGATTCGTCGATTTGGTGTACCGTTAAGAATTACCACAGATCAAGGAAAGCAATTTGAATCCTATTTATTTAACGAGCTTTCTAAATTTATTGGTTCAAAGTATATAAGAACAACTTCCTATCGTCCAAAATCAAATGGAATAATTGAAAGTTTCCATATAACTCTAAAAACAGCTATTAAAAGCAAGCAGACTGAAAATTGGACTGAGGTTATTCCTAGTATACTTCTGGGGCTCAGATCTTGCGTGAAAGAAGACATAAGTGAATCCTCATGCAACATTGTATACGGGAGCTCAATACGTTTACCAGGAGAATTTTTAACACATTCCCATTTTAAAACTCAAAATGAATTTGTGCAGAATATAGTTAAAAACATTCAAAAAATCAAACCTACAAATGCTAGACCACATTATTCAAATAAGTGTTTTATTTTCAAAGGACTATCCAGATGTACTCACGTATTTATCCGAGAAGATGGAATAATGAAGCCTCTTCAAGCTCCTTATAAAGGACCATACAAAGTACTATCAAGACACAATGATTATTTTAAAGTTTTAGTAAATCAAGAAGAAAAAAATATTTCAATCAATCGACTTAAGCCAGCCATTATACTAAATATTAATTAAATACATATTGTAATACGTACCTTTAATTTTTTTTTTGTAAGGAAGGGGAGTATTGTGGCTCCAGAACCTTAAATTGTATTGCACAAAAATAGAAAAAAACAAAATAAGTTTTTCTAATCAAAAAATTAAAATTTTATAATACTTTTTCTTTTACATCAGAAAGAATAAAAATAAATTTGTTTTAAAAAAATATGAGATAGTTTTATTCCTGCACACTAAAGACTGCATCTGGACTTTGAGATTGCCAATCCAACTTCTATATGCGATTTTCTTTTTTACAGGATTTTCGTCAGATTCCTAAGCCTTTGGGTGATTGTGGCTATTGACACATCAACTCCCTTACGGATCAATTTTTGCTTTGCTTCCCTCAAACTAAGCGTTGGATTTTTGATGAACAGTTGCCGTTTCGCTTTTTCGAGGTATTTATTTTGCCACCTGTTTAACACTTATTTTTGGCCCTTTAAGATGGCTTACAACTTCAAAACGCTTTTTAAAAGCGGAACTCATTTTTAGATCATGGTTTAATTATAAAACATCAAATGTCACTGTGAAAACAAACATAACGCGCAACCAACAATTGGATACATAAAATATTTTATACAGAAAAAAATATTTGAAAAAAATAGTTAAACACACTGCACGTCCGCGCGAAATGCGTTTTCTATAGGATTTTGATGAGAGGTATCTCATTTTCTTCAGGAACTTACGCTGATGTCAAATTTGAAAGAATTTTTAAAATCCCAACGACAGTTTTTTTTTTTAAGTCGGGTAAAGTGATTTTTCAGTACAAAATTTTTGACCATATTTTTTTAAAGACCAAAATTTTGAAAACAGAAGCCTAAGAAAAAAATGTAAGCCGCAAACTTTATTCTACAGATTTTTCCCTATCATTTGATATTAAGAACATAAAAATGTAACTGCCGTAGAAAAAGTTATAACCTTTTAAAAATGAGAGTGTTTTTTTGGTAGTTTGCACACTAAAATCTATATATGCCAGGTAGGAAAAAATTTAAATCGAACTGTTGTGAACTAAAAAAAGGTGTCAAATTACTCCTGAGCACTTACTAAATAAGACAAAAAAGTTTTGAAAAAAAGTTCATCGACTACTGTTTGAAAAAGGTCGAAAAACGGTACATTTGTTAAAAAGCACAACAAAACAAAACAAAAATAGTAATTTTCGATGATTTTATTGGTGGTGAATTTGAATCTGGTCCCAGAACTGCTTTATCACGTATAGTTACCGTACCGTTTTTCGACCTTTTTCAAACAGTAGTCGATGAACTTTTTTTCAAAACGTTTTTGTCTTATTTAGTAAGTGCTCAGGAGTAATTTGACACCTTTTTTAGTTCACAACAGTTCGATTTAATTTTTTCCTACCTGGCATATATAGATTTTAGTGTGCTAACTACCAAAAAAAACACTCTCATTTTCAAAAGGTTATAACTTTTTCTACGGCAGTTACATTTTTATGTTCTTAATATCAAATAATAGGGAAAAATCTGTAGAATAAAGTTTGCGGCTTACATTTTTTTCTTAGGCCTCTGTTTTCAAAATTTTGGTCTTTAAAAAAAAATGGTCAAAAATTTTGTACTGAAAAATCACTTTACCCGACTTAAAAAAAAACTGTCGTTGGGATTTCAAAAATTCTTTCAAATTTGACATCAGCGTAAGTTCCTGAAGAAAATGAGATACCTCCCATCAAAATCCTATAGAAAAAAGTTTTTTGCCTTAAATCGCGCGGATGTGCACTGTATTTATGTTTATCGATAAGATTAAGCAGATTTATTTGATTCATCTAGTAATTACTAACACAAAAATGGTATTACATAGAAAATCCGTTGATTCTTTGACGTTTTCGGTATTATTTATAAAATTATTGGGTGTACAACTTAAAAACCGGAATTTTTTAGCGAAATTTGATGCTTTATTGTGGAAAAATGTTACAATATATTTTATTCAAAGTATTGTCCATTGGAAGCTACAACATTTCCCCATCTTTCAGGCAATTTATGAATTCCATCCCAAAAAAATTGCGCCGGCTTGGCGGCCAAAAATGAATCTATCCAATTTTCGATATCTTGAACTTAAGTGAAGCGTATTCCTGATAGGGCATTCTGCATCGATCGGAACAAATGGTAGTCTGATGGTGCAAGGTCTGGGCTATAAGGCGGGTGAGGCAAAATTTGTATAGATTTCCCATCCGTTGTTTTCCAGGTAATTTTTGACTGGGGCAGCAATATGTGGCCGAGCGTTATCGTGGTGGAAAATGATTGACTCATGTCTGGTCGCATACGTTGGCCGCTCTGCCTGGATTTTCTGCTTCAATTGGATCAATTGTTGACGATAGAATTGAGCATTAATGGTTTGGCCACCTGGCAACAGCTCATAATGGATCACACCTAGCTGGTCTTGACCAGGACGTTCTTTGTCTTCGACATCAAAATAACCACTTTTAAACCACTCACGACAGCTTGATTCAGCTGGAGCATAGTCCCCATAAACTTCTACAAGAATGCAATGACTTTCGGCAGCTGTTTTCTTTGCAAAAAAATGACCCACTAGAACCCCCCCGCAAATGCTGTCTTTTTCTCCAATTTTCGAAGCTATTCATCGTGAAAAATAATAATGATGCACACAAGATAAAATTGTTTTGTTGACTGATTTTGACAGCTGTCAAATTTACCTTCAAAATGACGTATATATAAAGTTCGAGCTTTCACGATATTTGTTAGTACGGACATCCACCGTCAAATTCCGGTTTTTAAGTTGTACACCCAATATTTAAAAACTATGTCCTATTCTAGATTCTTTTGATATCACAAATCCATTCAGTCTTTCACGGTCCTTCGTTATAATTCGTTTTATCAATTCGAAATTTGTAATACTATTCTAATTGAATGAGTGGGACTTAAGAAACTAATGTTTTTTTTTTTTTTTTTTTTGGATCTGTGGAATCAATTTAATTGACGTTTACTTTTTATTCAAGTTTAAATTCTCTGGTTAAGTTTTAAGACATCTTGTTAGTATAGCTATGCTATTATCATTGACTGAAAAAAAAAATTATTTTAATAATACTAATTTAATTTTTTAAGAAATTTTCAACAATATTCTGTTTTGTACTATTTTTTGTGTAGCTGGGAGAAAATTTTACTTGTTCTTTGAAATTTTGTTGTATGCGAACGCAGGAAAATAAAGTTTCTATTAGGATTTTTACAATTTTTTTAATTATTGGCGGTGAGATCTTTTTCACTAATTTTTTAATATTTAATGTTATGACTTCATAGTTTTAATATCAACAAATGTTTTTCGCACGACTATTTGATTTGGTAGCATAAAAAAGGAAGGATGTGCCGTAATTCCATATTAAAACAAATTATGTGGATATCAACTGTATTCATAATTTATATTCATAAGCCATATAACTACGAAATCGGTTTTGATGTTTGATGCTGTTTCATATGCGAATAAAGTCCTGCGTACTGTGCATATGATTTATTGCAAATTTCGCATGTATATGTCTTTATATCTAAATGTATTTTTGAGTGTGTTTTTAAATCACTTTTTCGTTTGAAATTCGATCCACATGTATGGCACGAAAAGGGTCTTTCGTCCCTATGTGCTACTTCATGATCGCGTAGCCGTTGGTTTTCGAAAAAACTTTTGTCACATGATTTGCATTTATAGGGTCTTTCATTCTTGTGGCGTCGACGATGTGCTAACAAACGATAGGGGTGTGCATATTTTTTGTCACACTCATCGCATTCGTACGGTTTTTCACCAGTATGAGAACGAATATGCATTCTAAGTTCAGGAGATGAAGTAAAGCTTTTTCCACAAAGCGTACATCTATGAGGTTTTATACCTAAATGTCGTTTTATATGTTCTGAAAGGTTACTTCTGTCCTTAAAAGTAGCAGCACAATATTCACATACGTGTAGTTTGTTTTCGATTTGCTTTGATTTTTTATTTGTTGACTGCTGTTTCTTTTTTTTAATTGACTGGAAAGAAATCCATTCTTCTTCTTCATCCTTAAATGAACCGTCGTTACTCTCTTGTGTAATGTCTTCAACCTTCAACAACTCATCTATAGTGTTATTATCCACATGTTGATCCTGAAACAACAAATATGCTTTTAAAATTAAAATAAATTTAAGAAGCAAACGAAACACGAATTTTGAAGATAAGCTATAAATTAATCTTTTATGATTTCTTCTTAAAAAGTGATGACCATTTGAAAATGACACCATGGAGAGTAAAATCATATGAGAGTCCACAAATGATTTTTAACTTTCATGTATCATTTTAAAGTGGTCATAACTTTTTAAGAAAGGATCATACAAAACCAAGTCGCAACAAACTTTTCAACTGTCATAAAAATTTGCATCGAAAAACACTAGAATATATCTAGAAACTTATGGAGCAATCGCGTATGGGAGGGAAACATTTTTGTTTTAAAATTTAAATTATTGAACTCAAAATCCATATATTTGTACCGCTTAAATCGAATCTGTAATTTATTTCTCTATAATTTTCGTAATTTTGGAGACATGGGCCATTCCATTTTCTTTATATTCCACCTTGTATGGACAATATCTTCAAATAGGTTAGGGTGGCGGTGATTGCGTAGAGCAAAAACCTCACACAGACCGACTACGTCCATAGCGTTAAGTGAATTTTTTTCATCGGATTATCTTTATTTATGCATGGTTAATAAAAAGTGAAAAGTTAATTGCGAAATCATGTGCGCATTAGAAGTTATTCAGGCTCGAGGGCTGCAAAAATAATTTTTTTGCAAATATCTCGCTTACGCTTACTTCTACAGAAAATTTTCAGTTTCCAAAGAAATTCCTACAAAAATATATAAGGATTGTTTTCGTACGACTTATAGTTTGGTGGATACACCAATTTAAAAAGTTGAGTATGTACATTTATGATATAAATTTTACGTATGAATCGCATTATAAAATGTGTCACTTTTTAAATTGCGATTGCTCTTCAACGAAGAATCGAACAAAAAAAAAAAAACTGGCCTGGCCAAACATTAAATTTTGCTTGTAAGGGAGGTGCCATGCTTTTGCTCCGAGCTTGGATTTACAGTTCTAAGTGTCTGAGTGAAATTTAATTTATCTCAAAAAACGTTTTCAGTATAGAGTTTTAAAGCTTTTGCTTTTGCCACGCCCACTTGTCCGAGTTCATCTAGTTTTTGCTTAGAGCGTATATTTATAGTCTTTAGTGTTTGGGCAAAATTTGATAGGATTATCTCAAATAACGTTTTCAGTAAAGCATTTTGAAACTTTTGCTTATGTGGGAGGTGCCACGCCCTCTACTCCGAATGCAGAGCTTGCACTTACTGTTCTTATTGTTTTAGTGAAATTTGGTTGGATTATCTCAAATAACGTTTTCAGTACAGCATTTTGAAACTTTTGCTTGTGTGTCACACCCTCTTGGCCGAGTTCGCCAAGTTATTTGTCAGATCTTGCATTTACTGTTCTTAGTGTTTTAGTGAAATTTGGTTGGATTATCTCAAATAACGTTTTCAGTATAACATTTTGAAACTTTTGCTTATATGGGAGGTGCTACGCTCTCTAGTCCGAATTCGCCTAGCTTTTGCTCAGAGCTTAAACTTACCGTCCCTAGTATTTACGTGTGTTTTGCGTTATCGCAAATAACACAATCCTGCGTTTTTGAAAAAGTTAAAAAAGTATGAAATGAGAGTAGGTGATTAGCTACCAACAATGAAAATACATACATTGATGGTTGGAGCTTACTGTTCAGTGTTTTTGAAAAAAAAAAAAAATTAGCATAATATCGATGACTCACAACTCACAATATGTGTTCGTCTCAATTGTTTTAAAAAAAATTTAAATAACGAAATATATAAAAATATATTTGAACTAGTAAGGGTGTTACCTTTGGCCTGGCCAAACATTCAATACCCTACACAGCAGTATTTTGAAAGTTTTGCTTACATGGGAGGTGCTACGCCCTCTTGTCCAAATTCACCCAGTTTTTTCTCAGAGTTTGAATGTATAGTTCTTAGCATTTGAGTGAAATTTAGTTGGATTATCTCAAAAAATGTTTACAGTATAGCGTTTTGAACCTTTTGCTTATTTGGGAGGTGCCTCGCCCTCTTGTCCAAATTCACCCAGTTTTTTCTCAGAGTTTGAATGTATAGTTCTTAGCATTTGAGTGAAATTTAGTTGGATTATCTCAAAAAATGTTTACAGTATAGCGTTTTGAACCTTTTGCTTATATGGGAGGTGCCTCGCCCTCTTTTCCAAATTCACCCAGTTTTTTCTCAGTGTTTGAATTTATTGTTTTTAGCATTTGAGTAAAATTTAGTTTGATTATCTCAAAAAACGCTTTCAGTATAGCGTTTTGAAGTTTTTGCTTATATGGGAGGTGCCACGCCCTCTTGTCCGAATTCTCCTAGTTTTTGTTCAGAGCTTGCGCTTACAATTCGTAGTATTTATGTGTATTTTGGTTGCATTATCGTGAAAAAAACTCAAAAAGTTGCATTTCGAATATATTTTTTGTATGGGCGGTAGGCGTGTCCGTTGACCGATTTCGCTCATTTTCAATCCCCCGAGCTAACTTTGACGCCTGAGGGCTGTGCACCAAATTTCATTGAATTATCTTGCTTAGTTTTCTCAAAAAGTGTATTTCCACACACAGCCAGCCACCCAGCCAGACAGACGGACATGGCTATATCGACTCAGGAGGTGACGCTGATCAAGAATATATACACCTTTCTATATCTGCCACGCCTCCTTCTCTGCGTTACAAACGGAATGACAAAGTGAATATACCCTGGGTGTAGGGTATAAAAAAGTGAAAATAGTGTCGTGATTTGGTAAACGCCAAAAAAGTGTCATTGAAATGATAGATGACTCATCCAAGTAAAAGGTGTAAACGTGGTTCTGCGATTATCAAGATGTTTTGATTTTAGGCTGGTTAACCAGGCAAGTGAGAATAGGGTATTAGAATATAGACTGCGGACTTAATGTGTGAATATGAGAAATTATAACGAAAAATTGATATTAAAAAACTTAAAGGGATTATCGGAAGGTATTTTTTTTTTTTTTTTTTCAAAATATCTGATGTAAAATCTCTTAACAAAAGGACGTTACAACATTTTAAATTTTTTCAAAGTCGTTGAATAAATCACTCGACTTTGAAGTTAAAAAAGAGCTTTTACTTCTATTGCAATGCAAGTAATTTGTATTGAAAAATTTTATATGTACTAATTATCGCCACCTTAAAACTACAACTAGGTAACTCCAATTTTCTAGTTTTGAGATAATTAAATTTAAATATTATTGAAAATTGAAATTTACACTGATTTTCGACTTTTTTGTTAAGTTTTTTTCTTATACCTTTGCAATGCGGCCACTTTGGAGAACTCTGGTACGACAGGATTGTGCACCAAGCCATGAAGACTATCTTAGGGTACTTATCCCAAAAACCATAATTTTTAATTTGCTCCAAAAATACTGGCATCACTGCGTCTAATCTATGCTAAAATTTAAATAAAGTATGCTTGCAAATTCTATACGATGTCAGAAATGCGTCTGATGAGGAATTGACTTGTTATAGTCAATTTTGACTTGTGGTGGGTGCCGAAACTAGTAACGGTAACCAGCCTTCCGATACATTTTTTTGCTTTTTTTATTTATGTGTATTATTGCCTTGTTTTTTGTGTTTTTATTGGTGTTTTACTCAAAAACACTGAACAGTAAGCGCCAACCATCAATGTATTTTCATTGTTGGTAGCTAATAATGTAAATCATTATCTGTTCCAAAAACAATAAAAACTAGTAAGGGTGTAACCTTTGGCCTGGCAAAACATTAAATACCCTACACTGCAGTATTTTGAAAATTTTGCTTATATGGGAGGTGCCAC
The DNA here is from genome assembly GCA_951812925.1 of Calliopum simillimum. Classification (NCBI taxonomy): domain Eukaryota; kingdom Metazoa; phylum Arthropoda; class Insecta; order Diptera; family Lauxaniidae; genus Calliopum; species Calliopum simillimum. The sequence continues at coordinate 81,910,888 of OX638372.1, read as the reverse complement.
GCCCTCTTGTCCGAGTTCACCCAGTTTTTGCTCAGAGCTTGCATCTTTAGTTCTTAGTGCCTGAGTGAAATTTGGTTGGATTATCTCAAAAAACGTTTTCAGTATAGCGATTTGATGCTTTTGCTTACATAGGAGGTGCCACGCCCTTTTGTCCGAGATCATCTAGTTTAAGCTTAGAACGTGCATTTATAGTCTTTAGTATTTGAGTGAAATTTGTTTGGATTATCTCAAAAATAAAAAAATTAATTTTTTCCCAAAAATTTGAATGCTGCGACGAAACGTATGTTTTAGCCGATTTTACGCTGCTTCCAGGCCAAAAATTTTACATTGTAGACTCGCGGGGGAATTTGGACGAAAAGCTTAAGTCAAAAAAGCAGTCAAAATTTCCTCGTAAGTTCTAGGTTTGGCAAGCAAACTGCAGTTGTGGCAAAAGGAGCAATTCTTTTTTAACCACTGGAACAGTAAACTCCGAATTCTATATTAAGGAATGCTTGGAAAAAAGACTTTAGCCTTTCGTACGAAAGCATGAAGTTTCCATTTTGTTTTGGCCAGACTTAGCATCTTGTCATTATAGTAAAATGGCCTTGCAGGAGTACTCAAGAAATAATGTGATTTTGGTGCCTCGTGAAGCAAATCCTCCAAATAGTCCAGAAATCTGGTCAATTGAAAGATTCTGGGCTTTGGTCAAAAAGAAGATAAAGGCAACAAACAAGTTGCCAAGGATGCTAAAAATTTTCGAGAAAAGTTGTGTTCAGCAGCTAGAGAGCTAGAAATAATACCATAAAATCCTTAATGGAAGGAGTGTCAGAAAAGTTACAAAAAAATTTGTAAAAATATTTTTAAAATTCTAGATACGTTATAAAAATTGTAATTGTATCGTATACACCCTGTATACGAGTTTTTCTCAGAGAATCAACAAAATGTATTTTCATATTTGTATAACGTATCAGTATTATTTGAGCTATTGTGAAGGAAAGTTGTGATTTTTATAGTGCTTTTTGTGTGCTGAGAATAAATGTGGTTTTTTGGACAAAGTTCTTTTTCCACAATAATTGTTGTGTTTTATTCCGCTGGCTATCGAAGGTTTAAACATTGGTCATTCGAGCGGATAAATAAAAAAAAAAAAGTTTTCTTAATTTAAACTGGCGGAGTGCAAAATTTCTGGAAGTAAATTCCAGAAAATTCGTTGAATATTGTGAAATTCTATTGTGCATGTATGCGTAGCGTCATATTTAATTTCATATATTAAATATGTATATGTGAGCTTGGCATGAGAGGAATTGTTAATGAGAAGACCGTTGTACAGAAGAGAACATCTGACTGAGCGGAGAGAAGGGGAAGTATACTGGCGCTTTGATGTCAGAAAAAATGAACGAGCAAATGCGATTGCGACATTCGATGTTTTAGTTAATAATAAATATTAACTAGATTTCTGCAAAATGCATAAAACAATAATAATTTGTGAGTATTATATTTTATAAAGTGCTATTGTGAGTGTTTAATTGAAGTTACTGCGAGTGCCTTGAGCAATGTCGACGACAGTGTGGCGTCAATGTGAGAAATTTTGCGGCTTTTTTGTTTTGATTTGTTTGCCTTTTTTGCGATCTATTTTTTGCGTTTATGCTAAGAACTGTGAAGTGTAGAGCTAGGGCATAGTGCGTGATAATAATTTTGTAAAGAGTTTACAATTTTATAATAGATTCTGTGACAAATATTGTGCATTTAGTTTTTGATAAATAATAACAAAAGCGACATGAGCAGTTTGCTTTGAGTGCGTGTGTGCGTTTTGCTTGCGGCATCATAGTTTGAGAGAAATTGAGAGTGCGTGTACTGTTTTTCGTATGCGTAAAAGCGCTTTTATTTTTTTATTTTATTTTCTCTTTCTTTTGCGGCTTATGTGTAGAACAGAAAGTAGAGAAACGCAGGCAAATGTGAGGTAGCGTCTTTTCGTGCGTTTTTTTGTTTTATACAAATACATTGTTTGTTTATTAGGTTGTATGAAATTGATCAAATGCGTTGATCATGTTTCTGTTACAGTGAGGCAGCGGCTTCATATGCGTTTTTCACACTCACAGATTCTTAGCAAGTAGTAACATGCATGTTATGAAAATAGGTAGAGCATATTGGTCATTTTTGGGTATCGACACCGATATTCAAAGAGAGTAAATTGTGCAAGAGCAAGATGACCAAGAGCAAAGGTACCAAGAGCTATAGTGCAAATTAGTTCATGTCAAATTGATATGGGCTTGTGTGTGCAATAAAAGTATAAATAATAAGACGTTTCAAAGAGCGAAACGCAATAGAGCAAGAGATTTTGTATCGTATATGATGCGAACTCAAATGAGTTTGTGTGCGAGGCAAAGGCAATCACTCACAGTGGCACTTAGGCACAAAATATTACAAAAAACTCACAATGATGGTAAAGGTTTTGGCGCTTTATATAAAATTAAAGGAATAGGATAAATTTATACAGGCATTATTTTTCCTTTTTATTATTTTTATTATTCTTATATTATATATCCAAACTAGCTTTTACCCGCGACTTCGTCTGCGCAGCATTTGTACTTCCAATAGCCTAGTTTTTCTCCAAACTTGCATCAATCTTCATAATATTTAAATAATTATAAAAATTTGAGTGAAATGGTAACATTCACAAACGAACATATCAAAATGTGAGGTATGAGATGCATTTATTTTACACTTTGCTTTTTATCAATTAAAAAATCGTTAATGAATTTTTTTAAATTTTTTATTTGTTTTTTATTTATGGGTAGAATAAAAAGTAAACATAATACTAACCCAAAAGCTATTAACAAATAGGCGAGGAGCCGGCAATACTAAAAGTGCCGTCATCGCGGATTCTGAAATTTTTAATGCAGAATGGTAGTTTACACTAAGACGAATAAGAAAAACTTGGTCAGCATGGCTGTATTCTGGCAGAAACATTTTTAAATGATTTTTGAATTATTAAATTTTCGGAATGTTTTGCCGTCATCGCGGATTTTGATCAATCTTAATATTAATCGATGGTAAATTTCATAACCATTCAGAAAAAATCCGGCCGACCAAATTTTTTTTGCCGAAAATGACCGGCAGACCTATTTTAATGGTGCGGCAGTGGGTACTTCCGCCAGTTTCTAAGCTCGCATATCAAGATGTTTTTAAATTTGACATTAAAACACGTTAATTAAAAAAAAAAAAAACAAATTTCGGTGATAACAGAGAAATTGTACCCACCATTAAAATAGGTCTGCCGGTCATTTTCGGCAAAAAAAATTGGTCGGCCGGATTTTTTCTGAATGGTTATTAAAATTTACCATCGATTAATATTAAGATTGATCAAAATCCGCGATGACGGCAAAACATTTCGAAAATTTAATAATTCAAAAACCATTTAAAAATATTTCTGCCAGGCTACAACCATGCTGACCAAGCTTTTCTTATTCGTCTTAGTGTAAACTATCATTCTGCATTAAAAATTTCAGAATCCGCGATGACGGCACTTTTAGTATTGCCGGCTCCCGGACTAAAATATTTATTTCCTATAAAATATTTTATTTTTTCTTAAGACCCTTGATTAAAATTCGTACAGTTGCTTCGATGAGGGTACCATACGGTTTTCTCCACTTATGTCCGCAATCTTGTAAATTTTTTGTAGTTAGTATTGATACCTTAGAGCGCTATAGTCCTGCCTCCACTTTTTGCCATTTTGAGATTTTTGCAGTTATGGTAGCGTTATGGACTTCTTTAACGAATGCAAAACTATGGGACTTCAAAATACCACTAAGACATCAAAATATTCTAGAATTAAAAAGAATCCTATATCCAATACTTAATTTTTTGAAGAGCGCAAATGTGCTATTTCTACTTTTTCCTACGTTTGGGCTATTTTTTTTATACCTCTCTTCACATCAAGTTTTGATCAAATTTTCTTATTTACTGATCCACATCAAATCTTATTACTTCTATAGCTCAAAGGTTTCCCTAAAGATAACATTAAATGTGTTCTACTTGTATGGGAGGTGACACACTCACATGTTTTTTTTTTTTTGTAATGTCACGCCATTTTTCGAGTTAACGAACATAACGACATACCACATAAGAATCCTAGCTATTAGAAAGAGCCTTTTAATATTGAATAAAATGCTTCTAATTGTGAAAAAAGTGGGCGTGGAACTTCTCCAACCTCATTGCAAGGTATGGAGAGTCACCACCCCTCAGCCAAATTTTATCAAAATAACTTGTAAAGTTTGCCCAAATTTCACCAGATAAATTTTAAAATGTCCGCACAATTTTAAAAAACAAACCTCTAACTAATAAGGGACTATGGAAAATACGTTTAAAATAAAAAATGATGTTAAAATATACTAAAATCAAAATTATTACTTAAATCGTTATATTAAAATAGCTTTAGAATAGTCAGAGGTTACTAAAACAGGGCAAGCAAAATAGCAAAAGACGTTTTTTAAGACACTCGTCAATATCAATTTTCGAAATTTTTATACCCTATGTTACAAAAAAAAAAACTACTTCCCAGTCCACATGTGCATATGGCTTGCCAAACCATACCTACTATACTTGGGAAATTCTGTGATTTCTTTTCTCTAAATTTGTTCTGTACCTCCCTGTTTTTCGTGCAGGTGTAAAATTTATGTCCCGGTAGCTGATTGAAATCTGCCTTAATCTGTGTCGCCTGGTACTTTTAAAACTCTGTAGGTCTTCATCTTACTTTACTCTTTTAGTCTTTGCATAGTAGATTTTCAGCAATATGTCGTATTCTGAAGTGTCGGAATTTTGCATAAAAGTTACTTCACCTTTTTGCTTGACCTTGTTTGATGATCTCGGCAGTTATTTGAGTTGCGTGGCGTGCCCTAACAGCAATTAGATGGTCTTGCCCTTATGCCATTGCTTCTATAACACTCTTAAAATTTTATTCACTTACATATGTAGCTCATATATTTTTGGAACGAAAAAAGAAAGAAGAAGCGCATCTTCTTTATTTCCCAATGGAAGGGAAGAGGAAGCGCATCTCGTTCCTTTTATGGTGGAAAGGAAGGGGAAGCGCATCTTGTTCATACACTTGAGATGGATATGCCTATACAAAATGGAAGGGAGCATTCAGCACGAAAGATGCGCTTGTTTGCATGCAAAGATGCTTCAGCGCGGCTTGCCCTGCTGTTAAAACAGAAACACATATACGTTTTTGTTAATTTGTTTTTCAAATTTTATTTATTTTTCAAAATGTAAACAACATCAAAATCTACGCCATCTATGTGAATTGAGAATATACGTATTCAAGAAATTATTGATTTGCCATACAAACTTCCACCCCTCTTTTCATCCCTTTTAAGGCACATTTTAGATTTAGAAACTATCCTATGTCCATCCTAGGGTCTCTTATTATCTCCATACCAAATTTCATCGAAATTGGTTTGCCGGTTTAGGCGTGAAAAGGTAACAAACAAACAGAGTTACTTTCGTATTTATAATATTAGTATAGATAGATAAGGGCATCAACTAAATTTTCAACAAAGGTAATCGATTGTTCGAGAAACTTTTTCTGCGTTAACACAAATTAAGAGAGCGCTTTCAGCTCAATAGTTACTACATATGGTGAATATTGCATTGGGAAATGGTGATAGTGAGAGACAGCGCGTCAATGGGAGCATAACAGAGCGGCAGGCTTTGTTATAACTAGAGAGAGCAGAATCCTTAAGGGCAATTCGCTGCATGTAATGTGTGAGATCAATCGAGAAATTTGCCAAATGCGCGCAGTGCTGCGGAGAAAACTATAGCCAGTATGTGCCGTGGAGCTGCACAACAGTGTGCTTTGTCTGCACAAATCTTTAGAGAAAGGTGTTGCTAACATGCAGCTTACAACCAAACAAAAAATTAGTCAAATATCTGGCTAAGGGATGGATCTAAAAACCAAAATTTTCTAAAATGAACGCCATTTAAAACAAAAAGAAATAGGCATGATGCTAAAATGTACTCCGAGTGTTACAATAATTGTTTAAATTTATTATTTTTTATAAATGTATTTATTTATTATTTTTCTTCTTCTGATAGTAAAGATAGAACGGTCAGAGCGATGAGTTTGCACGATGAGAATGGAGCTACGGTTTTATTATCGCATTTCGAGAAATTATTTTTGAGCAAGAGCAAATACAGGAGGCGAATATGGCTTCTGTTGAGTGCACTAATAATGGACATTTAGATGAGATATTGCTGCGGCTTTGGCAACTAGATCAAGTTGCTGAGCTAAAACATTTTAGATCAGAAGAAGAAGAACAAATATCCAAAGACAATTTTTGTAAACATATTCTAGAGATAGTTTAGGGCTTTTTACAGTAGCGATTTCTTTAAAAAAGAATAATTGAATATTTAAATGGTTAAATTTTTTAAGAGAAGCGATTGAAGAAGGATTGTGCATTGAAACAAAATACTTATATTGCTTTTATGAAAATATGACGAGCTTAAGCATTTGAGAAAAGACACTGGTAGAGCAGAGCAAGGTAATTTACTATATTATGTTCCTCATTATTGCGTCATGAAATAAAATTTAGAGTGGTCTTTGTTGTAAACGGTTCGACTGAAACAGGCGTGCCTTTGAATCAAAGCAATTGTTTGATAAGATAGAGAAAAACCTTTTTCATTTAATTATGCGTTTTAGAAGGCATACAATTGCGATTTATGCTGATATTAAGATAATGTTAAGGTCGACGCATTGCATAAATATTGGTTAACAGTTATGATATATGGTATGACATCATCTACACAGAGCGCAGTAGGAGCTTTGATTCAATATGCAAGAGGGGCCGAAGAGGAATTCTTTTTGGCTAATGATATAATACAGCAAGATTTTTAAATGCATGATTGTGCAATGGGTGCACATACGGAGAAATATGCGCTTACTTTAGTAAGGGATATGCTCATTGCCTTTTTTTGAAAAGCGGTGATTTTGAGCTTTTTATATGGAAAATTAGTAGATATTAAGCAAAATCTTTATTATGAGATAGAATAGCGCTGGAGAAAGAATTTGCTATTTTGAAAATTTCATAATTATCAGGTGGATTGCGGGCACAAAGGTGCAGATACATGGTTTTCCGATGCATCATATATGGTGCAGTGATTTATGTGACAATGGAGCAAAGCATATAAGTTTTAGCGAATTTTTATGTATCAAAAGCGCGTGTAACACTGTAGGTAATGGAAACAGTGTCAAGATTAGTGTGTTTGCCGCAAGATTGTTGGTTCAACTTCTGACCAAAGTTCTGGAGGAAATAGGCTGGGCAGGTTGTGAATACTTCCTGCTGTGCGATTCACAAGTGGTACCTTATCAGAAATTATGAGCAACAGTAAGATTCACCAAATATTCATAGCTCGGATAATTTATAGAGCCGAGGTTTGTCTTCAAAAGAGATAGTCGATCATGAAAAGTATTTGTATGCTCCAAAAGAGTGGAGTAAATTTTAGAATTTCTGGTCAGAAAGTATGTGTGCTCAGCATTATATTAAAATATGATCATATACATGCAAATATATATTCCAGCAATCGGCTGGGCTGTCAGATTGGAGAATGTTATAGATATTTTAGCATTTGTGCTAAAATTTATCGATGGAGCCAGGCATAAAGCTAATGAGTGACAGTCGTAGCGCAATGGGAAACAGGTGCCTGCCCTTTGAGAGATGAGAAAAGAATAATTGAAGTTCTGTTGAAATAAGAAAAGAGAAAGACTTTGCGAAATTAATACCTGTGCTAAAGGAAAGAAGACATGTGCAGCATGGGAACTCAATTGAGTTTCATTTTTAAATAATAAGAGTGGGCAGCAGATAAGCAGGGCTGATGTGCCTAATGAGATAAGGCATTCGATGAGAGTTAAAAATGGTTCGCATATTTTTGATTATTGGCAATCTTCATAGAGCGACAATGCATGGTGCTGTGCAAGTACTAATGCAATTTGTGAGACAGAAGTTTTGGAGAACACGATTATGGAGCAAAATGTAATTTGTGCGCGATATTTTGCAAAATGAGAGAAAAATTAATGTCTGCATTGCAAGAAGATAATACAGTAAGAATTGGTAAACCTTTCTTACATACAGGTTTAGATAATGATTGTAAATTTTGTCCTTAAATGGTTGTTTAAGTAGGTGGTATTTAATAAAAAATGTTAGGTAGCTAATGTTGCTTGTTTAAAGACACGAGCAGTGTACATTAATACTATGACAGATTTAACTTATTTATCTTTTATTGCTTGCTATGAGCGTTTTATTTGCAGACAAAGGCGTTGTGAGCGAATTTGCAGCGATAATGGTACATCTTTTGTTGGTGCGAATAAAGAGCTGAAAATGGTGTGTGAGAAGTGTCAAGGGCGAGAAGTGTATTATCACTTAAGCATCAAGAGCGAAATATTTCCCCCAGCACAATGGTCTCTGGGAAGGATCTATATCAGTTGTGATGCAAACGCCAAATCGATTAAAGTGACCCGTGCAGAAAATCTGTATTTTGTCTGTCAAAACTGCAGACGAGCCATTTGAGCAAATTAATTGAGATGGGCATCATTATTAAAAACCTGCTGGTTTTTGCGGGCACTGTATCGTATACACCCTGTATATGAGTTTTTCTAAGAGAATCAACAAAATGTATTTTCATATTTGTATAACGTATCAGTATTATTTGAGCTATTGTGAAGGAAAGTTGTGATTTTTATAGTGCTTTTTGTGTGCTGAGAATAAATGTGGTTTTTTGGACAAAGTTCTTTTTCCACAATAATTGTTGTGTTTTATTCCGCTGGCTATCGAAGGTTTAAACAGTAATAAAATGGCGGTTCAAGAATGAGTCTAACTTTTAAAATCGGACTACTAGTTCCAGAGATTTTTTGAATTTTGTATCGGACAATTTTATCGAACGAACGCAGTCCTTAGTTTGCTAGCCAAATTGCGCGCAGCGTATGCAACATTTTTTAGCTTGCGCTGCAAAACTAAATTAATCATGCGTTATCAAGCCCCCGAAGGAAAGAACTTCACTGTATTTCGCGTACGCAAGTTTTCCGAAAATTTTTTACGCGTGCGCTTGAGCTTTCGCGTACGCGCGTCCCAACGAATAGCCAGTCCCTATATATATATACGCTTTTTTAACGTTTAATCAATATCAATCATGTAAATGCACAAGTTTTTTACATTAATCTACGCTAATTTGGTTGACCCTTAGATTGTCTCCAATTTATAAGAATTAGAAGGTCCTATTCCACCAAAAACATCTATAATAATTAAGGTCGGAAGGCTATGGTTGGATTAAAGAAAAATGCACCACCACAAATCCTGGCAACATCCTCTTTTTTGTTACTTGGGGTCTTATCTAGAAGAATCTGAGCACAGTTTTTGGTACTCATATTTTGGATACTCAACTCCGTCTCGCGACCGTTAAGTCCAAAAAAACATTCACTTTACACAGTTCAAGAAATTATAATTACCTTTTAAAATTCCACTTACCCCTACTTTTATGTAAAATTACTGTTGTAGTAGTTGTACTGCACTTCCTAATATGCACTATAGCGTACGCAACATTTCGCGCACGCTAAATTAATCATGCGTAACGAAGCTGCGCCCCGGGGGAAAAAACTTCACTGAATTTCGCGTACGCGAGTTTTGCGAAAGCTTTTTTCGCGTACGCTAATTGAGCTTTCGCGTACGCGAGTCCCCCCGAATAGACAGACTCTTAATTAAATTGCATTAACGTGCTTTCTACATGCTTGTCGCCATCAAAGTGAAAACAAAATCGTAAATATCTTGCAAAAGTTTTATGGCTTTTGCTATTTTCAAAGTTCGAATTGATATACATTAAAAAATTCAGAATCGTGGAAAAAAACGTGAAAAAAAAATTTATATGGCATGATAAAAACCTCATACATTTTAAAAAAAAACGTGATACATGAAATGCCATTTAAAAAACCTGATACATTGAAATTCCACTAAAAATGTTGCTATGAAAAAAACCTGATGCATTTTATAAAAAACGTGATACATGAAATGCCGCTAAAAAAATATGCAACAACTGATCACGTTCTCTTTCATATTCAATTGCATCAATCGCTACGGCACACAATGGGAGATTGTGGCCATAAATAGGTAAAATTTGAAAGTGCTATGGATTAAAAAAAATTGTACGCCAATCGTCAGATAATACTTAGGAACGAAAAAAAAAACTATAAAAGTTTTAAAATTTTGTTTTGATTTAGCAACACAGTGAGCCCAAATTTGGACTTTAAACAGAAAAAATGCTCTACAGAACTTTTAAAATTAGGAACTGCTGGATAAACGCTCTAGTTAATTTGTTTTAAGTCCGATCCACTAATGTAGCATATCGTTAGAAAGTATATTGTTCCTACTTTATTAAAAATATATTTTTTTTTTTTTTTTGCCGATTTTATGTGAATTATAGTGATTTTTCAAATATTTAAAAAAAAAATGGTAAAATGGAAAAATTGCAAGCTTTGACATTAAAAAAAAAAATACATTTTCTGATTTTCATTATTTTTCAATATAATATGTGGCCAAGTATGCTTAATCGATATGCAAAGTCGATACTGCCTTTTTTGAGAACTTTTTTTTTTATAAACTTTTTCATATTGTGGTTTTTGATGGGACAAAATAAGTTGACTTTTTTGGAACGCTATTTTTAATTCGTTTGCATCGAAATAAATCAAGATAGCATTTTGTCAAAAAGTACAAGCATTTAGCTTTTAAAAAAACATTTGTTTGAGTTTTTATGTATGATAGGTGAATTATGGTGATTTTTCGAAAATTTAAGTTCAAAAACCCAAAATCGATAAATTTTACAAACTATGACATTAAAAAAAAAAATTCATTTTCTGATTTTCATTATTTTTCAATATAATATGTGGCTTAATCGAAATGCAAAGTCCCTACTGCCTTTTTTGAGAACTTTTTTTCTATGAATTTTTTCCTGTAGCAGTTTTTGAGAAAAAAAATATGTTTATTTCTTTACATTCTGCAACGTTTTACAATATATTTATCAATTTTAAGCTTACAGCCTTCTTAAATTCCAAAAAAAAAAAAATTGTTAAGAGAAGGGTGACAGGTAAGGGGTATATTTCCTCCTTTTAATCCCCCTTGGAACTCACCCTTTCTTAAAATAAGCCAAGAGCATATTGAATTTAGTAATAAATGATTTCTATCAGAAAACGTACAAAAATTCCGACTCAATACTTCAATTATAAACTAAATTTTTTATTTTTTTTGGTAACCTTTGTTTTTTGTTGGATAACTTGGTAGGTCATATAAAATCAAATTGACTTTCAGTCAACTTCGTTATAATATTGGTTGTGGTGCTGATGGCTAACGTACGCATCTATCACACAATGCATTGCAATCCACACGAAAGGTTTCCCAGTCAAATTTTTACAAATAGTAAAAACAATAACATTTTTTTTTCTAATACATAATTTTTAAAAAAAAAAAAAAAAAAAAAATTGCTAATTTTTAATATGGTACAGTAGAAAATGAAATTAAAAAAAGCCAAAACCGAAAAATTTTCTATGACTATGTTTTTTTTACCTATGCATTTTGCCTAATGTAAATCATTATCTGTTCAAAACAACAAAAATTAAAAAAAATGCATGGGTGAGTATGCTTTAACGAATTTTTTTTTGTAAACTTTGTTATTTGATAATTTGGTAAAAGGTCATTCAATAACAAATTGATTTTCAGTCAACTTTTTTTTTTTTTTTTTTTTTTATTAATTAACAAAGTCCTCAGACGGATAAAATTCCGTGTATGAGAGGATGCATAAACTTAATAAACAAAGTTATGAAATTAAATAAATTAATTTTACATTTTTTCTACATTTGGAAATAGCAAGTTATTATCACATGTGATTTTATCACCTTAAATTTTTTAAATACAAATTTAATTTTATTTTGAAAGTATTAAAATTACTACAATTTTTTAAATCTTCCGGTAGTCTATTAAAGAGCATTATAGCGCTATGCTTTAAGCTATGTAATTGCTTTGTTGTTCTGGCTTTAGGTACTTCGAGGTAATGTTTCTGACGCGTATTATGTTGATGTATTCCGTGCCTTTGTATGAGAATCGTTTTTGTTTTCATCAAGCTGTTTTTGATTTTGTATATGGGCACGGCCACCGTTGGGAACGTTACGTTCGCACGCACATTTTTGCCCATATCTCTTTGAAAAATAATCAAACATCATGATATCTTAAATGCATGTAATAAAGCTCCCTAAGGCCAAAACTTTGTAGGAACAAAGTTTTTGTCTATCGCTCATGGCTTAGAAGTTATAAGAGTTTAAGTGCCGTTGGGAACGTTATTTTTTTTTTCAACAATTTTTGAGGTCAGTGCACATTTTCTAAAAAGTCTGCGAATCTAGTAATGTATTTTTCCGAACATCTTTTATAATATCAAGATAAAGGATCAAAGCTAAGATTGGAATGGTAATTTTGGTGAAAAAAATGTTATTGGTGGACTTACAGACATTAAAGCAACGTTGGTTTCGTCACGCAAAAGCGTTGGGAACGTTACGCATACGAATTTCTATAAATAAAGCGTAGGCAAATACAGCCAAACAGTCCAAACATCCATAAAGATGAAAATATGTGAATATTTCATTCCTTGGAAGGTTTCCATTTACACTACATTACAAATTTTTTGTTCCAAGACCTAGATACATATTTTTTTTGAAATTACGATTTCTCCCAAAAGGATAAAGCTATCTACATGAAACTTGGTACAGATAATACTGAGAGCCATTTTCTGAACAGGATTAAAATTGAGCGTGATCGGTTAATGTCCACGCCTACCTCCCATATATGCTAGTTAAAACGTTGTATGGGAAGTAGGCGTGGAGATTAACCGATCACGTTAAATTTTAGTCTCAGGCAGCTTAGTAATATTGTCGTTATCTGTACCAAACTTTATGCATCTAGCTAAATTCTTTTGGCCACCAGTCTGGGTTCAACAAAAAAAATGAAATCGAAAATAAATTTTTTTCTGTTTTTTTCAGATTTTTATGTTGAGCCCTGACAGGTGGCCGAACGGATTAAGCTAGATGCATGAAATTTGGTACATGTAACAAGAATATTACTAGGTTGTTTCGGAAGCTTCAAAAAGCCTGTAAAGAACGAAATATTTGTGATATCCTATGCACTTGGATAGATCTCAAAATAGCAATTAACGTGATTTATGTCCATAACTTCATCTTCAATCCAACAGTTCTTATTAATTGATTAAAATTATTGTAACGAATTTCTATCCCTTTCAACACAGCGTGGATTCAGAAGAAATTTTAGTGCAAAAATATAACTTATGATTTTTGATTAAAAAATGTTGGGAACGTTACACATATTTAGTGGCTATGTTCACCATGGTAGACACTTTATTTAAGTAATTTTAAAATGGATTCAGAAATTAGACTGAAAATACTCGAAAAAGGTGATTGCATTTTAATATTTTACCCACTAACTTCCGCTACAAGAAACTTCTTAAAATATTTCGTTGGGAACGTCACGTTTTTTATTGCGGTAGAATTCATCGCCAACAAATATGCATAAGCAACTGGTTTTCCTTCAAAATATCAATGTTAATCCTTAATTTCAAATATTTTCTTTCTGCGGATATCAAAATTGCATTGATACAATAAAAATAAAGCAAATTTTTACCTTCTTTTCGGGACTTGTTTTTTTGGCATTTTTTTTTCTTTTCACAAGCAAGAGTAAGTTTTTATGAAAAAAGCACCCCTTAAATCAACTTATATACTTGAAAATAGTATTTTTGGACAGCATTAGATGTAAACTTATGAAATATGGGCAAATGAGTGGGAGATTTAAAGAAAAAAAAAAAGTTGTATAGCTTCGTCTTACGTGGCCGTGCCCATATGTATTTGCATTTTTCTGCATAAATTAGCTGGTTGATATCCATTTGCTTTGTGTCTTTATATAACTCTCTTGTTGGAGTTAAAGAGTTTTTGTTGAATAGAATTTTTATAGATTTGTTCATTAATCTTCCAATCTGCTCGATTTGAAATTTGCTGCATTGGCTCCAACTGCATATGTTGTAACGTATTTTGGATAAAATATGACCGGAATATATTAATTTTGCTGCATTTTTGTTAATTCTGCCAATTCTTTTAATCGCCATTATAATTGGTAAAATAGCGTGTTTCAAACCTTTTATATGTTGTTCATAGTTAAGTTTTTCATCTATTACCATCCCCAGATATTTTGTAGATTCTACCCTTTGTACTTCAGTGTTGTTGATTTTCAAATTTATATTTAAATTAGTATTGTTTGTTCGAAGAACAAGGAAGTTCGTTTTTTGTATATTAATGCTGAGACCATTTCCGCATGTCCAATCGTAGTAAATTTTCATATCATGATTCATATTCTCCTCCAATTCTCTTTCTGTTTTTGCTGTCGTAATAAAATTTGTGTCATCGGCGTAAATATTGTATGTTGATTTAAATTTGCATTTTTTAATGTTAGTTATATAGAGTAAATACAGCCTTGGTCCAAGTATCGAACCTTGTGGTACTCCAATTTTACATGAAAGCTCATCACTTATTTCACCATTTAATTTAACTCTATGAGGTCTATTTTTCAAATAACTCTCCATCAATTTGTTTGATACTCCTCGGATGCCCATGTCATGCAATACAATTAATAATTTTTTATGTGCAACAAGATCAAATGCCTTAGACAAGTCTATAAATGTAGCAGCCACTAATTTTTTTTCATCTAGAGCATCATATATTTTTTCCATTGTAGCTGATATTGCTGACTCTGTACCACTTTTTGCCAAAAAACCAAATTGATTGCGATCAAAGCCTATGGTAGAATTAATAAAAACTTCTATTCTGCTGTCGATTGCCTTCTCAAATACTTTGCTTAGAGCATTAAGCACAGAAATAGGTCTATAGTTTTCACAAATGTCTTCAGATTGATGTTGCTTGTGGTGCTGATGGCTAATGCAATGAAAGTTTCTAGTGCGGACTATTTTTTCTGATAGTTTTTATGAAAATAATAAATAAAATGTTTAAAGGGCGTGACAACGCCTACTTTTTTAGTGGACATTATTTGTCATAATATCTTTAACATATTTGCTAAACATCAATCTGCATTGAAGATTTTCGGAGATATTGATAAGTTAATTTTTTGGTAGGCGTGGCACTGCCCATTTTTCTAGTGCGGATTATTTGTTTTGATGGTTTTTTCATATGTACCAAATAATATCTATCTTCGTCAAATATTTTAAGAAATATGATAAATTTATTTTTTTTTTGAGGGCGTGGTACCGCCCATTTGTCCGGTGAACATTATTTGTCCTTATGATTTTTACACATTTACCAAACCTCATTTATCTGCGTCAGAGTTTCGGTGATATGATTAGTCAATTTTTTGGGGGGCGTGGCACCACCCACTTTTTTAGTATATAGCTTAGCCTTTTTTGTACTAGCATAATATAAAAACTTCTTTAAAATCGGTTACTTAGTTTCCGAGTTAATAAGGGACAAATACACAAACAAACAAAATCTAGTTTTTATAAAGTAGATTTTCGTTTATTTCTCATAACTTGAAAACTATAAAAAATAGCGCAAAATTTTTAACATTTTTGAAATCCGCGGGGTCAAGTTATTGAAAATTGATACCCATTTTGAAAAAAAATTCGGACCACGCCCCAACTTTGTATGGGAGGTAGGCGTTTCCGTCGGCGGATTTTGTTCATATTCACAGATTTTTATTATTTTAATGCAAAAAAACATCTGTACCAAATTTCAATAGCCTAGCTCTGTTATTACTATATATGACCGCCGTTCCATACAAACCCTCCCATTGTGCGGCAGTCCAAAAAAACATTCACTTTACATATTTCAGGAAATTATAATTACCTTTTGAAATTCTAAGGCGAATTTATCTATTTTAATGTCTACAAATTCCTGATCATCCTCTTGCTCCTTTTTAATCAAGTGACCTTTTGAATTCGTATTTGTCGGTTCCTCCGCTACGTCATCCCCAGGCAAAATCAAATGATACTCGAAAATATGCCGCAAGAACATTTCTACATTTTGTATTTCCATTTCACAATAACAGCATCTAAAACAAATTTCCTTGCTGTTTACAAATAGAACTTCGCCACACTTTAGACGCAGAGATTCATCTTCATTATCTTCGAGAAAATCAACTATATCCTCCGCATCTTCGTTAATTTCACACATTTTTGTAGCAATTAATTTTATACCATAAATAGTTTAATTAAAAATTTTGCATTTATATCCGATATGTTCAGAAGGTAAAATTTACTCGATGAAGTGTGAATCAGTGATGTCGTTTGTACTCCTATAGGAGTATTTTACTCCTATTTGAGCAAGCGTACTCCTATACTCCCCTAAACCATTTTTGTGCTCATTTTCAAAGCCCGTGGAGGTGAATAGTATCAGATGTGTTGCAGTACCCAGCCACAAAAGAGCACAAAAATTGGATAGTTTCGTTTGGCTCGATTCACAAATAGGTCTAAAAAATGGAGCAAAGTTGCTTTGCAAATATTCCCAAGACAAGACATGGGTTCAAAATTTCATTTCAACGTTGTGATGAGTTTGAAAAATCAACCTGACATCTTTAAGGCTGGCAAAATTTTGAGTACCAATAATAATGTAATCAAAGCGTGTGAGCTCCAAACAATAATGTTTTTAATTCAGCATAACTTGCTATTTTCGTTGATAACCGACCTAACAGTCTTAAGAAAAAAGGTAGCAAACGATTCAGATACATCCAAAAATTTGCAATACGCGAAAACAAAAACGGTCACTGAATTGATTTTGGGAGATGGTTTGGATGAACTGACCCAAATTTTGAGATCGCTGAAGTTTCGCTGATTATTGATGAAACAACACATGTTAGTTCAGAGAAATATTTAGTTTTATTGGTTCGCTACTTCGAATTTTCTCAAGGAAAAGTAAGAGACCGGTTTTTGGGTTTAATTCAACTTAAAAATGTCACTCTCCGCATTTATATTCCGTAGAAGTACCAAAACAGATTCCTCATCATTAAGAAGCACTGGCATGATTGATATCATCATATATATTCTGTCAGCTTGTAAGAAATCGTACATGTTATCATAGTACTCCCCATTAGCACAAAATACTCCCCAAAAATCTAAAAATGAGTACCGAGATTTTTTTTGAAACGACATCACTGGTGTGAATCAAGTTTGCGACAATTAAGGGTTCGATATGTAGAAGACAGCGCGTGTACTGTTACATAGAACGCGTAAACGCGTTTTCGAATAAACTCAGAATGGTCTTTATTATATAGGCAGACTTGCTCCTGCAATTGGCTTATACGTTTTTCCTTCATTTTGATTTTTTTTTCTTTTTTAATTAATTTTTCAAATGCGAAAATTATTTATAAATAAATAAACAAAAGAAACGAAATGTCAAACGCAAATGATGCGTTCGAAAAGTTGAAAGTTGGCCAGCTCTAAGCATTGAACACCGCGCGAGTTATAATATAACTTCACTGTACTAGTTATAATATGATTTCACTGTAATGATACATTTGAACTTTTGTTGTTGTTTCAATCGTTTATTTCTTTTGTTCTTTTTTGCTTTAGCAACGACAACTGTTGCTTCTTAACGCTAGTCACCAAGTGCCGGCTATCGAACAGAACTCGGCTTAGCTTGGCTCTTATCTTTACTTAAGATCTAATATAAATGAATGTTATATTTGTGCAATGTCAGCACAACGCCACAGTGGAATGGACAGAATCGCCTCGCTTAGAAAAAGATGATTCGGTGCATTCCACTGTCTGGCTTTTTAGTGTCTTCTTTTTCTGAGTTATGTATGTGTATAACTTCTCCTTTTTCTTCGTTATTCACATACATAACTCTTCCCGGGCTAGTTTTAGGATTCTCCTGAATCCTTTTATTTAAAATTTTTATTTTTATATTCTTCTTTTTCAACAGCCAAATGCCTATTATTAGGACAATTATAAATATCACAATTGTTGTAATACTAATTCCATATGTAGTTTTCTTATGGAATTTTAATTCCTCAATTGCTTTAAGATTTTCGATATGTTCTATGGCTACTCTTTCGATTGACAATTTGGCCTCGTACCTTTGTTCTAGCATCCGCACCGGGTATACATATCTCTCTTCAAATTCAACTTTATTGTTTGAATATTTCTGCCTTAATACCTCAATTTTACAATCTGTGAAGCTTATAATGTAATTTTTATTTAATACAATATTTCTGTGGTCGCAATTATGAACCAACGATACATTTTTAGCATTTTTTATAATAATAGTGTCAGCACTTATGTCCTGAATTTCAGTAGCGTTACTTTACTGAAATGTACATTCATTCTTAAAAATACAATTGTTACTTGTTTTAAGTTTCTTTAATAAAGTGTTTTCCTGGTATACATAATTTTTGGAGTCAATAGTGATAATTGTTTCATCTTTTATTGTAATTTGTAAATTTTCTTTATTTGGCATAGGAGTGATTAATTTTAGTTCTGTTTTTACATATGTTTTTGGTATTTGAATCGCGAATACAATAGAATCATTTTTATACGAGAGTAATCCTACTCTAGCCAATTTCAATTTGTAAAAATCTATATCAAAATAGTTTATTTCCTCTTTTGATAACATTTTCGGGTGAATTAAATTATGTTTTGCCGATGCAATGTTGTCTTGAACATCTTTTATTTTATCTTCAATATTATTAGGTTTTTGGTTTCAATACTTACGAAACAGCAATTATTAACCGATTAAATAAGATAAATGCGAGAGTTTAAATTCATGTGTTCTTTATTGAACGATATACAAAACCGGAAGAAGAAAGAGATAATGTAAAAACGTCAAAGTAAAATACAGGAATGGCAATACGAATAAAGAGAATGGCATTGCCAATATAAATTAAATTCAAATAGTACTTTATATCCAACACCCTCTCTTAAAGTATGTATAGTAATTCATTAACATAAGTAAGATATAATTTAATTTTGTATTATAGTTACGCCGAGTTTTCTTATGCAATCGTCATGCTTCTTTATAGTTAATCCCTTGGTTAGTACATCAGCTGGCATTTGATCGGTTGACATATATTCGATGGAAATATCTCCAGCTTCAGCACTGTCCCGGATGAAGTTATGTCTGATGTCGATGTGCTTGGTTCGTGAATGGTACCCAAAACTACGAATCAGTTTCTGAGCACTCTGATTGTCGTTGAAGAGGTTTACACAATTGCAGAGCACACCGATGTTGTTAAAAATTCCCTTAAGAAACAATGCTTCTTTTGTTGCTTCACTTATAGCGAGGTACTCAGATTCGGTACTTGATAAAGCAACTGTGCGCTGTTTTCGGGCTTCCCAGGATATTGCGGCACCTGCCAGAATAAAAGCGTATCCTGAGTAAGAACGCCTTCCGTTGAGATCTGCTCCCCAACCTGCGTCAACAACGCCGTAGACTTCTTCGTTGCTTCGTTGATATAATAAGCCGCTATTGATGCTGCCTTTTAAGTATCTTAGCACACGTTTAGCAGCTTGCCAATGTTCGCTGTCAAAGTTTGAATTAAATTGACTCAAAAAATTTACTGCATACGAAATATCTGGTCGCGTTGATACTGCCAGATACATCAAGGCTCCAATAAGTTGTTGGTACGGATATTTCTTCATTTTTTCGTCGTTTGCTGTGGCTGGCTTGGTTAACTTAATGTTTATCTCTATTGGTGTTTGCACTGACTTGCAATCCTCCATCTTGAATCTCTTTAAAATTGTTTTGATGTATTCTGATTGTGAAAGGAATACTGTACCATGTTTAAGATTCTGTTGGAATCGGATTCCCAAGCATGAATCGACCGGACCCAAATCTTTCATCTCAAAATTTTCAGAAAGAGATGCTTTTACCTTTTTCAAGTAATTTACGTTATTCGATGCTAAAAGCAAGTCATCAACATATATTGTGAGAAGCAAAATGTTATCATTTTCGCGCTTAATGAAGAGGCAGGGATCTTGTTCAACTGCTTCCAGACCTAGTTCTGATAATTTAGTAGTGAGTTTGCGATACCACTGCAAACCAGATTGTCGTAGCCCATATAGTGCCTTTTTAAGCAAGCATACAGGATTTTTATACTTTTTCAAATCTTTAAGCCACTTACTTGCAGTTTTCCTGATTTTTCCGTTGCTTAATATGTTTGCTTTTGACTGGATGGATTCACCTGAAATCAGCTTTCGTAGTGTATCCTCTAGGAACTCTGGAATCTCCATGTAGACGGTCTCTTCGAGCTCTCCGTTCAGGTATGCCGTCACCACATCCATTTGATGTATCTGCAAATTCATTTTTGCAGCCAATGCTGCCAGAATCCTTATGGATGTATACCGAGCCACTGGTGAAAATGTGTGGTTATAATCTTCGCCAGGACGCTGCGCATATCCTTTGGCAACTAAACGCGCCTTTTTTAAGCCGTCGCATTTTGTACGTAATACGAAGCGGTTGCCAATCACCTTTCTTTCTGTAGGGCGCTCAACTATGTCCCACGTTTCATTTTTTATTTGAGCTAGATACTCGTTTTCTAACGCTTTACGCCACAAATCAGCATTTTGGTCGTTCATAGCTTCGTTGAGAGACAATGGATCTTCTCCTATTATGTGACACGCTATTTCACACTTTTCGTATTCATCTTCGCTTTCCTGGTCACGCAAATCTTGTCGTTTATTTTTAGCTTGACTTCTGGTTGTCACTCCTCGATGCGTTGCCTGTTCAGTTTCTGCTTCTTCAGCCTCAACTTCAATTCCAGCTTCATTTTCAATTTCAGCTTCCCCTTCGTCAGCTTCAGGTTCAGCATTTTCAGTTTTTGCAGCTCTACTTTACGTATTTTCGTTTTTATTTTCATCGAAAAATATTGTGATTTCTTCACGCGAGTTTTTCTTCACATTATTTTTCGGAAAGTTTTTATTTTCGATAATTTTGAATGTATCTTTATATTCATTGTCAAATCCGGATTCATTTAAAAATGCCACAGCCGGTATGCTTTTGAAATGTCCGAGTAACCAACAAGCACACACTGTTCCGAACGCGATTGAAATTTGCCTTTTTCGGTCTTAATTAACGCGTACGCTTTCGTACCAAAAATTTTCATATGAGTTAGCGATGGTTTTTTACCTAGCCATATTTTGTATGGTATTTCACCATTTATTGATTTGGTTGGCGCGCGATTCCGAATATAACATGCAGCGTTTACTGCCTCCGCCCAAAAACTTACGGGCGCACCTGCTTGCCGCATCATACACCTAGCCATTTCAATAAGTGTCCTGTTTTTGCGTTCAGCTACGCCATTTTGCTGCGGTGTATGAGGCACAGTCAGGCGTCTTTTTATACCACATTCCGTCAAATATTCTTCGAATTCGCGATTACAATATTCAGTCCCATTATCGGTTTGCAATGTCTTTATTTTCTGTCCCGTTTGATTTTCTACAAAGTTTTTATATTTTTTAAAAGCACTTAAAACTTCAGTTTTATTCTTTAAACAGTATACCTCGCACCAACGTGACTTATCATCAATAAACGTTGCTAAATATTTTGCCCCTCCGAGAGATTCGTTTCTCATGGGACCACATAGATCACTGTGTACGATTTCAAGAACTTCACTGCATCTTTGTCCGTCTGATTTTGGGAAACACGAGCGGGTTTGTTTCTCACGAATACAAATTTCACATTGCGACATTTTGTCATTGGATTTAAAATTTATGCCATATGCCATGTCATTCTTCACAATACATTTTAAATCATGTTCATTTAAATGTCCCATTTTATAATGCCATGAGTCTAAATTTTCAGTTTTTATTTCAGAAATATTTGCACAATTATCAATGTCCTGAATAAAATATAAATTGCCTATTCTGTTTGCCGTACAAACCACTTCTTTTCTTTCATTTATTACAACAGCGTCCTTTTTGCGAAAATGCACTTCATAGTTGTTATCTGTAATTTTTGCGATAGACAACAAATTTGTACGCAGATCTGATACGTAACACACATCTTTCACTTTTATATTTTCTTCACCTTTTTTGTTTCTGACATTTATTTGCATATTTCCTACACCGGTTATTATTGTTGATTGCTTGTTTGCGAGTTGCAATGTCTTTTGCATTTTTGAAAAATTTTCGAATTTTTCAACTGCAGCACTCATGTGTGCTGTACACCCGCTATCAAGACACCATTCACCACTTTTTGCTGTAAAAGCTTGTTCTTTTGTAATACCACTAAATGCATTTTGATTATCGTCATTTACACAACGCGCACTTGCTTTTTGCTTATATTTGCAATTTCTGGCATAATGTCCAGTTTTACCACAATTAAAACACGCACTCGATTTTCTGTTGTTTTTGTTTTCGTTATTACTTTCGTTTGTGTTCAAATTTTGATTTTTGTTTTGATCGTGTTTCTTATTCGTATTCCAATTAGAATTTGCTCGTTGGTATTTGTTCACGTACATTGCGTTGTCAGCTTCTTTATTATTTCCTCTATGTTCACTTTCCTCAAATATTTTTACTCTTAGCGTCTCGGGTGACGGAAGTTCGTCTCTTGTTTCCAACGCGCACCGAAATGTTGCGAAAGAATCGGGTAAACTGTATAATAACAAAATAGCGAGTAATTCGTCACCAATCGGCACATTTATCTCTTTCAGTCTTTCAACAGCGTCAAAAAAGTCGTTAAGATGATCACACACTTTATCTCCCTCTCTCATACGTGACACTGCTATTCTTTTTAACAATGCAGCTTTTCTTGCTGGCCCTTTAGACTGATATTCCGCTTCCAATTTTAACCACATTTCCCGCGATGTGTTACAATTTGCAATGAGGCTGAGCTCCGTTGCTTTTATGCACAATATAATATCGGCGCATGCTTTTTGATCATTTGTGATCCAAGTTGCTGCTTCCCCTGCGTCTGTCGGACGTTGCTTTGTGCCATCAACATATTGCCACAGGTCACCTTTAATGAGCACTGCTCGCATTTGTAGCCTCCACATTACGTAATTCTCAGAATTTAATGGCTCAATTTTAACTGCCGTATTTGCCATTTCTATTAATTTATGTCTTACGCGTTTTTACTACGATGTCTTTTCGACGTATCAATTTTCTTGAAGTGTTGCTTTTTTCAAGCCTTCACACACGCGTGCACATGAACGATTTTTTAATTTGCACTTTTAAAAATTCACAGAGTTATTTTCAAGTTTTAATTTTCACTGGGCATTGCCTGGGCCCATAACCTATTAGGTTTTTGGTTTCAATACTTACGAAACAGCAATTATTAACCGATTAAATAAGATCAACGCGAGAGTTTAAATTCAAGTGTTCTTTATTGAACGATATACAAAACCGGAAGAAGAAAGAGATAATGTAAAAACGTCAAAGTAAAATACAGGAATGGCAATACGAATAAAGAGAATGGCATTGCCAATATAAATTAAATTCAAATAGTACTTTATATCCAACAAATATACCTCAACTTGGCCATATAACTGTTAAATAGCATTTGCTTTGTTAATTGTTTGCTTCTATTGTGTCTATTTCATTTAACAGAAATTCTTTATTATTTATCTCATTATTCATTATATCTTCTTTAATCTGCTCAATAAGGTTACTTAATTGCTTAGGTCTAACGCAATATTTACTTCCCTCACTATTTCTACTGGACCTAAGTGCACCATGGTATATCCTGCATCCTCAATAATGGGTGTCACATGAAGTCTCCCATTTATTATATTCGCCGACGCGATTAACAAAATAGTCGTTATTAACATCTGAAATTGGTTAAAAAAAAAAATAAAAAAATTGTATTGAAATGTTAAAAAAAAAAATGTTGTATATTCTTTATTGTTCCATGTTATCCCCCATTCTGGCTATGGTACTAAATCTGTCATCATCCTCACCATCTTCTAAAATTTGTATTCCTGCCAATTTAATAGGTTCTTTTATATTTGTGTGGTGTACCCCGTCAAGTGAGCTGATTGTAAAATATGGCTCGTCCTTATGACGCACCCTTTTATAGTTCTTAATTGGTCCTATTTCCCTTTGTTCATCATATTCTTCCCTGTCTCTATTTCTTTTATCTATTGTTTTATTTTTGGAAGCTGTTAATCTATTGTATAGGACTTCAGGTGAGATTTTATCTCTTGCCACCCTCGGTGTGCATTTGATGGTCGAATGATATCTCTCATTATAGTTTCCTATAACGGTATGCATTTTCATCTCTGTTGTAAGGTTTGGATCTTCGATTCCTGTTAGTTTCTCCAACAGGGTCGACTGTAACCTTTCAACATCAGCATTTCCGGTATGGCTGTTTGGTTTAGTGAGGTGGACCTGTACTCCTTCAGTCTGTAAGTAATTTAATAATTGTTCCGCTCTAAACTCATTATCCATTATAATTTTAGTGGGTTTGCCAAATTTTGAAAAATGTTCCATCATTATTGATTTTTTTACTTGCCAGTTTCTATCTATGATTCTATATGCCGCTGCAAACTTTGTGAGTTTATCTAAAACTGTTACAAATGAATGCTTTTTGAAATGAAAAATGTCCAAATGGATAATTTCGTTTTTTTCTTTTGGGGTTTCTGAAATTTGGAATTTTGGCTTAATTGGTTTCCTATCGTACTTGATTACTTGACATTTTTGGCAATTGTTTATTATCAATTGAATATGATTTTTGAACTTTGGGTAATATATTTTATCTTTGAGAGTGTTATAAGTCTCACTAATCCCACTATGCATCGTTTCATTTGTGTGATATAGTGAAATTTGCTTATGAAGCTCTTCTTCTTCCGTTATTTCTGAAGCTCTTTTTGTACACTTTACAAATTTAATTTGGCTATCAGTTTCAAATAACGAAATTAACATTTCTTGAATTTTATTATAATCAGACTCGGAGACTTCCGAAAAAATTCCAACAAATCCTTTTTTTATGTACCTTTTGAAGATATCCTTAATAACATTCTCACTTTCCATTGGATTAATTTCCAAAATTTTTCTATTGTGGAGTGTTTGCATTTCTGCTCTTGGACTGTAGGTTATTATTATTTGAATTTTATATCTGTTTACGATATCTTCTTTAATGGGAAAATGTTCAAACAATTCTTCGTCTGCAGAATGTACTGTTTCACTGTCATTAACTGACAGCAAAAAATTAGACTGGGATTCGTTATTAGGTTGATTCAATGCTAACACTGGAATGCTATGGTTTTTATCTTTACCATATTCTATAGTAATTTCACCAACTGTCCTTTCCCTTATGTCTTTTTCGTCCGTCAGTACAAAATTTGACTCGTTATCATTATTTTCATTAATTTTTGGCGAGTTCTCAATTCTACTGAGGAAGTCTGCTACAACGTTATCTTTGCCGTTCAGGTACTCGATAACATAGTTATATTCTTGCAGTTTTAAAAGCCACCTTTGATGGCGTTGAGAAAATTCTTTTCCCTTGTATTTGTTATTCAAATACTTAATAGGGCAATGATCCGTTATTATTTTGAATTTACTTCCATAAATATATGGTCTGAAGTAAGTTACTGCATGGATGATTGCCAAGAACTCTTTATCAGTTGTAGCATATTTTTGCTCGTGATTATTGAGCGTTCTAGAAATGAAACAAACTGGCTGACCTTGCTGAGCCAAAACTGCTCCAATCGCAAAATCACTAGCATCACAAGTTATTGTGAATTCTTTGTCATATTCTGGGAATTTTAAGATTGGGTGGGACGATATTAATAGTTTTAAGTATTCGAAACTTGAAATATATTGCGGATCGTTTGGATTTATTTTATATCCTTTTTTTAAATATTTTATCATCGGATAGGCAATCTTTGAATAATCTCGAATGAATTTCCTATAGTAGCCTGTGGCTCCTAAAAATCCCTTTAGTTGCCTTTCTGTTTTCGGAAGGGGCAAATTTTGTATGGCTAGAATTTTGTCTGAATTAGGCTTAATACCATCCTTCGTCAAAATGTGGCCCAAAAATTGCGTTTCTTTTGTAATGGTAGGGGTTTAGAGCACTCAGTGCCAATTTATTTCACTGGGAAATCAGGAGCCGGGCGGGACCCATTAATTGAGCTAGCAAAGCAGTCGGCTGGGGAGATTCGTGGCAACCAATTTCTACCAGAACCCACTACAACTTTTTTTATAGAGTCCCTGAGTCGTCCTTAAGAAAATAATCAAAACCAGAAACTAAAGAAACTAAACGTGGTTTAAAAAGATCATATTCAATCAAACCAAAAGCCGAAACCCGATATGATCAGCAATAAATAAACTAAATAAAAAACAAGCAAAGGTATCTAACAAATGTCAGAGTATCGCATAGATGGTGACGCGATAATTGTGTCTATACCCTCCCTTCCATGATTCTATGGATCCAAAAGGCTTCCTAAAAATCCCTAAACACATAAATTTATTCAATCTACCCCATTACCCAAGGAAAATTCGAAATTTACTCCATTATTCAAGCTTATTTATTCATTTGTAAGAAATTTTAATTAATATCATAAATTTTAACATTACAGGTTTAATCAAGGCCTGAGCCGTTAAATAATACCGTCAGGAACTTAAATATTATTATGAAAAATCATATTCACAAGCGTATTAACTAAAATAAAACTTATCCTCAACGAAACCCCATGGATTTATATTTGAAAATAATGTTTTTCTAAATATATATATTTTCCTATTAAAATTCGAAAACCCTGTATAGCAGGTATACTATTTTATATTCCTCCCTTAATTAAAGCGCTTAATAAATTTAGTATGTCTTATTATAGAAAAATACGAAAAACCATTTTTTTATGTGCAAGCAGAAAAAAACAATATTTGAACATCAAATAGAAATAGAGTGGACAGATCAAAACAAAAATAAGAAAAAAAACAGAAATACATTCGAGCAAGACAAGCTTAGCTGCAGCTGAATTAATAGAGAAACCATAAAGAATATGAGCGATCTTTATATTGCTCTCACCTTTGTGAGCTTATATTTGCGTTGTGCATAAAGTCTACACAACTCTTGAGTGAAACCGCACTCACTGTTGCGAATTGCAAATGCTCATGTAGAGTTTTATTACATGAATTGCATTTTGAATTTGCCAATGTATTTACATTATTTTTTTATTTATTTTTGTTTTCTTCTGTTTTTAACTATTTTTAAGGTACTATAAAGGTAGTACTCTATATATTTAAATTAAAGAAATAGTTGCCAGAATTTACTTTATTTTACCTTTTAGGCAGAGACCAAAGAATTTCATTTTTACTCACTGTTTCACATGCAGCTAACTCCACCGATGAAGGCCTTCATTTGTGTTGTGCTGTTGATTTCGATTTCAGAGGTGCTAAATTTGAGCGTTTATATGTATGTATGGGTTAAAGATATTTTTGTGCAGGATATCACACTTTGGGGGTGAAAATATCTTTACTCAAAGGATATTAAGAACTTTAAACTGAATTTTAAATTGCATTAAATATTGCTGGCAAGTATTTTAAACACTTTTTTTTTTTTTATAAATTAATTTTTAAAATATACATTTTTTAACCTGTTGTAATTTTTTAAATCACCCTTTTCCTATGCGCTCTAATTTCTAACTTGTTTTTTTTATATATATACTAATCTTTCTAACAGTTCATTTTTTCCATTTGTTTTCTTTTAGATTTATGTCTTATATATTTTCGCGCGTTTTCTAGTATAATTTTTTTTTTTTGTTCTTCTTTCAGACTGATTTTTTTGACTAATTATATTTTCTTTTCTTTCTTAACTAAATTTTATTGACTTTAAGCCTTTTTCTTTAATTTTCACTAATTAAGCAGTTTTCTATTTCTTTTCCATAGTCTTTTTTTTTTTATATATTATTTTATAGCTTCTTTTTGTTTTTCACAGTTTTCACCACTTATAACTTGTATATATGTTTTTGTTCCTGCATACACCATGACCCGTAGACACTGAAACCGACGCACTAGATGATCACGACTGACTCTTTTGGTTTTCTTGTTTTGTAACCAGACGTACAGAGAATACTAAAATTAACAAATTTAGCACAATTTGCGGAGATTATGGTCATGCAGAAATTGGTGATGGATGCTATAGGTGATGTCTGATAGGGTGTCCGTGACAACTTTGCCCTCCAGTGTAGGAATAATAATTTTGTATTATTTTTGCGCGTCGATCGGATTTTATATACTGATTCTTAACCATGCGCTTGAAATTTCTCTTTTCCTTCTGCCACCTAGCACTTTGTTCCAAATGCTACAGATTATTTGCAATCAATTCTATTTTGAACAAAAAATCAAAGAGAAAAAGGGAATTTTTTTAAAAAATATTGCGTGCAGCAATCAAATTACCACAATTGGTAAGAAAGTTCTTTGTAAAATTACATAACATTTTATGGATTACTAGAAACTTACTCAATTCTATCAAATCGGCAGCTCGAAGGAAAAGGAAGTTATCGCTAAGATTCGGACATTTTCCCTTTATTATATTTGAAGGAATGGTTCAGAAGTACTAAAATGCATGTAGTGCCAACATAAACAGAATGGTTTATGCCTATACTGAAAGAATATTTGTTCTTTTAAGGGGATTTCTCACTATAAAAACTTAATATTTATTTTTAGAATTTCTAGAAAGGTTTTCTCTAATTTATTTGATAAAAAGAAATTGTTTTTATCAACGAAAAATTTCTTAATTTATTTCTAAACAGATCGAGTAATGAAAATCTTAAAACTAAAAAAAAAAAATTTTTGGTTGGATGACGAAGGCAAACATTACAAAACCAGATAATTGAAAGATTTCTAAGCTGGCAATTAGATGGAAGTATAATACAAATTTTATGAAATAATATGCTGTGCATGGTATTTTCCTACTACATTACCCTCTAAATCTTCAAGAATATAGTAACAATTTCCGACTTTTTCACGAACAATGGATGGAATATATACATTGCTCGATTTTGCATTAAATCGTTTTTCCATATTACTTTGTGCAAAACTTTTCCGAAATACTTTTTGGCCGATTTCAAAACTTACAGGCCGAGACCTCAAGTTGTATTGAGTGACATTTGTGTCGTATGCTTTTTTAATGTGTTTCTGCAGATCTTCTCGTAGTAATGCTAGTTGATCATCACGACTCAAAAAACATTCTGACTCTTCTAAAACTTTTAATTGTCTTAGCAATTTGTAAGTCGAACCGTGTGTAACCATATCAAGTCCATAGAGGGCATGATACGGCGAATAACCTATTGACTGGTGTATCGAATTTCTCAAGGCACAACTTATACTGCTTAGATTTGCATCCCATCGAGTTTGATCACTTTTTAGGTACGCTCTTATTGCAGCAATAATTGATCTATTTACGCGTTCAGACGCGTTGGCCTGGGGCGAATACAGAGCTGTATAAGTGTGTTGAATACCTAATTTATTAAAAAGCGTGTTTAACTCTTTAGCTTTAAATTGTGAGCCATTGTCGCTTACAATACACTCAGGTACCCCATAACAGTGCAATATATTTTTTAGCAAAAACTCTTCTATGGCAACAGCTGTAAATTTTTTCATGGGGCAAAGCCAATGAAATTTCGACAGGTGATCTACTACTATTAATAGCCCTATAAATCCTTGTTTGCTTCTCGGATAAGGTCCTAACAGATCTATGTACAACCTTTGAAAAGGACGACAAGACTCTGCTTGATTTCCCATTGGGGGTCTTAAAATTTTATTGGGGGCTTTTGTACACTTACATACCTCACAATTCGAAACATAATCCCTTACATCTTTAACCATGCCTGGCCAATAAAAATTTCTACGAAGTAAATTTACGGTTTTGTGGATACCACCATGAGCAGCAATTACACTGTCATGTGAGCGTGCAAGAACTTCTGGTCTAAGTTTTTCCGGAATCCAAAGTTTCCATGATAAAGCTGCTTGTTCAGCATCACCTGTTGCATGCTCTTTTCGAAAATATACAAATTTTTCCACTACCTTCAAATCTGGCAATTTACTTGGATCTCGAGTGATTTTAGTTTTCAACAGTTCATAGTCAGGGTCAAAGAAATGTTCTGAATCCAAATTTACTTCTGGCCCAATCTCTTGTATCGCCTCGACTTGATCGATTGGAATACGCGACAAAGCATCGGGTACAACATTCTCTTTGCCCTTTCTATGGCTAATAGTGAATTTATACGCTTGAAGTTTTAGTGCCCAGCGAGCAAGTCTACCACTCAGATTTGGCTGACGCATTAGCCATACTAAGCTAGAATGGTCTGTTATAATTTCAAACTCTTGCATCTCTATATAACAGCGAAATCTTTCGATTGCTTCTAACGCAGCAAGGCATTCGCGTTCCGTAACGCTATAGTTCCTTTGGGCTGCAGAAAGCTTTTTTGACATAAAGGCGATTGGCTTTTCTGCCCCTTCATTTGACAACTGGACTAAAACAGCACCTATGCCGTAATCACTCGCATCGCAATGAATAAAAAACTTTTTAGAAAAATCAGGATTGGACAATACTGGAGCAGAAGTTAACAAAGATTTAAGTTTTTCGAAAGCTCTTTGTGCATCTTCTGTCCAAAGAAATTTCTTTTTAGTGGATAAAACCTCGGTAATGCTAAAGGTGACGTCAGAAAAATTTTCTATAAAGCGTCTATACCATCCAGCAAGACCAAGAAATCCTCGGACTTCTTTCAAATTTTTTGGTACGGGCCAAGACAGTATAGAATTTATTTTTTCGGGGTCTACAGAAATACCTCCTTCACCTATCACATAACCTAAGTAATTAACTTTGGTCACACAAAATTTACTTTTGTTTATATTCAACGTTAAGTTGGCTTTTTTAAATTGGTCAGCAATACGCACTAAAATAGACAGATGTGTAGGAAAGTTATCGGATACAATGCATAAGTCGTCTAGGTAACCAAACACGCAGTGTTTCAAATCTGCAGGGATAAGCTCGTCCATAAGGCGGCACATAGTTTGGGGTGCATTGCAGAGCCCGAATGGCATAACCTTAAATTGATATAGGGGCCTGCCTGGCACAGTAAAAGCCGTAAGAGGTTTGGATTTTTCGGATAAGCCAATTTGCCAGTATGCGTCCTTTAAATCAATTTTTGAGATTAAGTTAGCCTTAGGAAGTCGTGCGAAGATACCCTCAATACTTTGTAAAGGATAGGCATCCTTTTTGGTAACGTCGTTCAATTTTCTGGCATCTAAACATAGACGCACCTTGCCAGGTTTTACAACAAGCCGCATTGGCGAACTCCAAGCGCTACTAGAAGGTTCGATAACGCCTAGGCTCAACATGCGATCTACTTCTTTAAACATTAGCCTCTCTACTGCCGGTGACACAGGATAATATCGCTGCTTAACGGGTTTTGCCTCACCTACATCTATATCGTGCTCGATTAGCTTAGTGTGTCCGAGACCTTGAATTTCGTAACTAGGAAACAAAGCTTTGACTACACTTAACTGTTGTTTTTGCATTGGGGTTAAAGGATAAAAATTTTCAGAAAAATCAGAATTTGCCGAAGTATGTAAATTTTCTATATTATTGGACAATGATGATATAACACCTGGTGCCAGATCAAAAATCTTCCAAAAATCTATTCCTAGAATTAACCTTTGAGATAATGAAGGAATAATGTAAAGTTTTAAGGTTTGAATTTCATTTTTATATTTAATATCTACATCTATAGAACCTAAAACAGGATGTAAGTTACCATCAGCTGTTTTAACTGAAGATTGAATTTTTCGAAAATTAGGCCACTTTGAAAAATTTTCTTTTGCTAAAGAGGAACCGACACAACTAATATTTGCTCCGGTGTCTAACAATCCAAGTTCAGTAAAATCAAGAAATTTTACTTCAGCGTAACAACGAGAGTCTTGGTTATTGCAAACAACCGAAGAAACTAACATTTTTCGAGTTTTCCTAAGGGCCTGCCAAAATCTACGCAATCTCAGTGTGGATCTTTTGCCGCGAAATTTATCGTTATTGAGAAATTCAGGATAATTTTTAAAAATTTCTTTTTTAATTTCATTGTATTTCCTCAATCTTAAATGGTAAGGTACTAAAGGATAAATGATTTTATTTTCATCTAGAATTTTACTTCGTTTTAAAATGTGATGAAACTGACTTGACTCTTCATTTTGAGAGTTAGATTTTGCAATAATTTGCTCTGGTAACTCAGCCAAATTATTTGGATTTGGTAACTTTAGGTATTCGGTTGCGATCGGTTGTTGCCGAAAGCAACCCTCTGGGAGTTTTCCAATTTTCTACGAGAACAAGTTGTACACTGCGGCTTATAAATGCCTGAGAGACCACAACCATAACAGAATATTTTCCGTTCTTCAAGACAATCCTGCCAATGATGTCCATCTCCTTCACAGTTCCAGCATTTGGCAATACGAACTGCTTCTACGGTAAAATCTGTTGAATCTAAATCTGAGTGTTCTAATTCGTGGGAAATTTCTTGAATTTCTGAAATATTACGCCTAAAGGGAACATTAGTTTGAAAATTTCGTGTTGTATTATTGCGGCGAAATGCTTCATCCGAAAGGAGATTTTCTCGCATTTGACACAATTTTCGAAGTTGTGTAATTGAATGTATGGGAACATACAACAACTCATGACGTACGTCTGGACGCAAATTACGAGTAATTATTTCGATTAACTCGTTTTCCTCAATAGGAGTATGAAGTCTATCCGTCATGGACGTAATAGCTTCGTAAAATGTCTCAAAATTTTCTGGCTTTTGCTTTCTATTTCTTATATCTTCACGAACATCAAAGCTGGACCTATAATCTTTAAACTCATGCCTTAACGAATCGCAAAACTCTCCCCATTCAATACCATTTTCACCTACCGATTTATGGTATCGCCAATAAAATCTGTTAGCTTTACCCGTTAATACAATCGGAAGATTTTTACAAATCGAATTAACATCCCCATTTAAAGTTTCAGTGGTGAGCGAACGTATACGATAGATGAATTCCTCAACACTAAGTCCATTTGAAGAACCATCAAACTTTACATTCCAGTTCTGAATAATATTTGTGACTTTTTCGGGACTTATTGAAAAGTTACGATTTAAATTTTGATTCGCTAAATTTACGCTTGGATTATTTCGTGGTTCATTGTTAACAATTGAATTTCTGTTAGCATTTCCTACCGGGTTGTTATTAATATTTAAATTTGCAAACATTCGTTGAACGCTATCACTGATCATCTGAGAAATTAAATTATAATCAACTGGATTTTGAACATTATTTCCATTAAAACTATTAGGCCTTTGATTACGTTCACCTTGATTTTCAGAGCTGCTACGATTAGCAGGATTACCAGAACTTGGTACAAAATTATCCAAATTAATAGGTAAAAGACTTTCTCGACTATGATGGGTATCAGTTTGATTATTTCTTGTTACCTGCTCATTGTTTTGATTAGGTAACAAAACATGTGAAGACTCTTCGAATAATCTGCGATTTGCATAACGAGTGTTGTAATGTCTTCTAACAGCACCTCAACTTCGACCACTACCTCGGTTACTGCGATGGCTTAAATTTCCAACAGAACTTGTATTTTGCCTATTTTCATTAGTAAATTCAAGATTAATTGGTACTAAATCTACAGTCTGACAACGCCGACGACAATTTGGACATTCGCTTGCATCCGTCAACCAATGTTCAATACATATTTTATGAAAAACATGATTGCATAATGTAATACAACAATCTTTTCCATCTGGCATTTCCAGTAAACAAATAGTGCATGTGGATCCAGACGTAACAGCTGAAAGTGCTGCTGGAATATCCTCACTACTATGCCTCACTGCCATATTAATAAATAAATTAAATTTTCTTCCGACTAAAGCGCAATTAAAAAAAATAAAAATTTTCCCAAAAATTTGTTTGGTTAGAAGATTTTTTGTTAAATGTTATGTATTTATATGGTAATTTTTCCTTGTTGTTGGTAATGTTTTTGGGTACGTTTGAATAAAATTTAAAAAATATATTTTTCGTTTCATTCCTGACATTCATAAGATACAGGAGAAAAAATAAGGTTATGGAAACTAAAGTTTTGGTTAAATGATAGATAAGCCTATACTGCTTTATATTTTCGTTCATAACATGTAAAAATTCATGATCGGACAAACAAAAGCTACCGATAATCAAAAAGATTTGAGCATTTGCTTGTAGTTCCAATATCAAGAACTAAAGCAGAAACCTTTAAACTTTGTCCATGCAATAACTCAAAACGAGCAAGTTTGAATAAACACTATCAGTATTGCTTCTAAAAATATAAAAAGTAATAACTGA
Source organism: Calliopum simillimum (assembly GCA_951812925.1). NCBI lineage: Eukaryota > Metazoa > Arthropoda > Insecta > Diptera > Lauxaniidae > Calliopum > Calliopum simillimum. The sequence continues at coordinate 81,876,529 of OX638372.1, read as the reverse complement.
GAGCCAGTGGTCGAAAATTTCAGGTCTCTATAGCCTAAAACTCGAATTTCCTACAAAGATCAGCTATTTGTTTTACACCACTCACCAATGCCAACAGCATTCCCAAACTTGACAAAAAAAAAATGTAACTCTAACAAACTAGTAAAAAATTTAAACAGTTGCGTCAAAATGAGGCAATTGATAACCGTTTTGGGGAACAAAACTTTCACATAATCTCACTTCCTATGGAAGCTCGAAGATCCAAAAATCTTGTATGCCCCACGTTGGGCGCCAATTATTGTAATGGTAGGGGTTTAGAGCACTCAGTGCCAATTTATTTCACTGGGAAATCAGGAGCCGGGCGGGACCCTTTAATTGAGCTAGCAAAGCAGTCGGCTGGGGAGATTCGTGGCAACCAATTTCTACCAGAACCCACTACAACTTTTTTTATAGAGTCCCTGAGTCGTCCTTAAGAAAATAATCAAAACCAGAAACTAAAGAAACTAAACGTGGTTAAAAAAGATCATATTCAATCAAACCAAAAGCCGAAACCCGATATGATCAGCAATAAATAAACTAAATAAAAAACAAGCAAAGGTATCTAACAAATGTCAGAGTATTGCATAGATGGTGACGCGATAATTGTGTCTATACCCTCCCTTCCATGATTCTATGGATCCAAAAGGCTTCCTAAAAATCCCTAAACACATAAATTTATTCAATCTACCCCATTACCCAAGGAAAATTCGAAATTTACTCCATTATTCAAGCTTATTTATTCATTTGTAAGAAATTTTAATTAATATCATAAATTTTAACATTACAGGTTTAATCAAGGCCTGAGCCGTTAAATAATACCGTCAGGAACTTAAATATTATTATGAAAAATCATATTTACAAGCGTATTAACTAAAATAAAACTTATCCTCAACGAAACCCCATGGATTTATATTTGAAAATAATGTTTTTCTAAATATATATATTTTCCTATTAAAATTCGAAAACCCTGTATAGCAGGTATACTATTTTATATTCCTCCCTTAATTAAAGCGCTTAATAAATTTAGTATGTCTTATTATAGAAAAATACGAAAAACCATTTTTTTATGTGCAAGCAGAAAAAAACAATATTTGAACATCAAATAGAAATAGAGTGGACAGATCAAAACAAAAATAAGAAAAAAAACAGAAATACATTCGAGCAAGACAAGCTTAGCTGCAGCTGAATTAATAGAGAAACCATAAAGAATATGAGTGATCTTTATATTGCTCTCACCTTTGTGAGCTTATATTTGCGTTGTGCATAAAGTCTACACAACTCTTGAGTGAAACCGCACTCACTGTTGCGAATTGCAAATGCTCATGTAGAGTTTTATTACATGAATTGCATTTTGAATTGGCCAATGTATTTACATTATTTTTTTATTTATTTTTGTTTTCTTCTGTTTTTAACTATTTTTAAGGTACTATAAAGGTAGTACTCTATATATTTAAATTAAAGAAATAGTTGCCAGAATTTATTTTATTTTACCTTTTAGGCAGAGACCAAAGAATTTCATTTTTACTCACTGTTTCACATGCAGCTAACTCCACCGATGAAGGCCTTCATTTGTGTTGTGCTGTTGATTTCGATTTCAGGGGTGCTAAATTTGAGCGTTTATATGTATGTATGGGTTAAAGATATTTTTGTGCAGGATATCACACTTTGGGGGTGAAAATATCTTTACTCAAAGGATATTAAGAACTTTAAACTGAATTTTAAATTGCATTAAATATTGCTGGCAAGTATTTTAAACACTTTTTTTTTTTATAAATTAATTTTTAAAATATACATTTTTTAACCTGTTGTAATTTTTTAAATCACCCTTTTCCTATGCGCTCTAATTTCTAACTTGTTTTTTTTATATATATACTAATCTTTCTAACAGTTCATTTTTTTCCATTTGTTTTCTTTTAGATTTATGTCTTATATATTTTCGCGCGTTTTCTAGTATAATTTTTTTTTTGTTCTTCTTTCAGACTGATTTTTTTGACTAATTATATTTTCTTTTCTTTCTTAACTAAATTTTATTGACTTTAAGCCTTTTTCTTTAATTTTCACTAATTAAGCAGTTTTCTATTTCTTTTCCATAGTCTTTTTTTTTATATATTATTTTATAGCTTCTTTTTGTTTTTCACAGTTTTCACCACTTATAACTTGTATATATGTTTTTGTTCCTGCATACACCATGACCCGTAGACACTGAAACCGACGCACTAGATGATCACGACTGACTCTTTTGGTTTTCTTGTTTTGTAACCAGACGTACAGAGAATACTAAAATTAACAAATTTAGCACAATTTGCGGAGATTATGGTCATGCAGAAATTGGTGATGGATGCTTTAGGTGATGTCTGATAGGGTGTCCGTGACAACTTTGCCCTCCAGTGTAGGAATAATAATTTTGTATTATTTTTGCGCGTCGATCGGATTTTATTTACTGCATGTAGTGCCAACATAAACAGAATGGTTTATGCCTATACTGAAAGAATATTTGTTCTTTTAAGGGGGTTTCTCACTATAAAAACTTAATATTTATTTTTAGAATTTCTAGAAAGGTTTTCTCTAATTTATTTGATAAAAAGAAATTGTTTTTATCAACGAAAAATTTCTTAATTTATTTCTAAACAGATCGAGTAATGAAAATCTTAAAACTAAAAAAAAAAAATTTTTGGTTGGATGACGAAGGCAAACATTACACTTTCCGTAAAAAACTACACTTATCCGCTTGAATTTTAAGATTGTGTTCTTGCAATCTAGAGAAAATTATTTTTAGTGAAGCTATATGTTCTTCTAAGGAAGTAGAAAAAATCAAAATATCGTCGAGATAAACTACACAAATACGATTGATGTAGTCTCTTAAGATCTCGTTCATCATTCTCTGGAAAGTGGCGGGGGCATTTTTCAGCCCAAAAGGCATCCTGACATACTCGTACAGGCCTGCCGGAGTAACAAATGCCGTCTTCTCTATGTCCTGCTCAGCCATTAATATCTGGTGATAGCTTTTCGCTAAATCTATAGTGCTAAAGTACTGAGCTTTGCTTAATTTGTCTAGGATGCTATCGATATTTGGCAGGGGATATTTATCATCGATCGTCAATTGATTTAGTCTCCTATAGTCTACCACTAACCTATATTTCTGTAGACCTGAATTATCTTTCTTCTTTGGTACTATAAGAATAGGTGAACTGTACCTGCTCTTACTTTTCCTAATAATCCCTTGTGTCTCTAATTCCAAAATTTGTCTCCGCACTTCCTCCTCGTGTTTGGGGGGTAATCTGTAAATTTTTGAGTTTATTTTTTGATTTGTTACGGTTTTTATTTGGTGAACTACTGCTTTTGTAGTAGTTAAGGTGTCTCCCTCTTTGTATATTAATTTTTTATATTTTTTCAGTACCGTTTCCATAGCCGCTTTTTCTTGCATATTGAGATGATCCAGTTGAATATTCTCTGCTGCGGCTGCCTCTAATGAGCAAACCTGTTCTTGTAATATTCTTGCATGAAATGGAAGTTTAATTCCACTGTTCAGCTCAATATGCATGTTTTTTATATCAATTAATTTTACATTTTTTAAAATGAAATCAATGCCCAATAAGAGGTCATATGGTTTGTCAAAATCAACCATTAGCCAACTCATCTGAGCATTTTGCGGGAAACCAAATTCTGCGGGACACGTCGTTTTAACCTTTTTAGTATTTCCCCTCATATTTCCATTTAGTGTGCTAATTACCGTACTGTTTTCTTCTAATATTGGTAAATCAAAATTTTTAAAACTTTGTTTTTTCATTATACTTATGGTAGAACCAGGGTCTACCAAGGTGCACCACTTTTTCTTGAAAAGTGTGAGTGTGATTAAAATTTTGTTTGTATCAACCGAGGCTAGTTTATAAAAAACTCCTCGTTCGTATTGGTTTCTTCCGACGCACCTTCCCTACTTAAAGCGTCGACTTCCATTGGTGTTGGTTTGTTTGAATTTCTAGACTGCTGGGTATAAGTGTTTTGCCTATAATTCCTGTTAGAGTTCCCATTGTTCTGTGTCGAAACATTTCCAGATGAATAAGGTCTGTTATTATTTGTATTTGACGAATTTCTTGAACTATTAGGCCGGTAATTTTGCTGGCCTGAATTATTAGCACGAAACTGTGATGAAGAACCTTGAAATTTATTGTTATTGGTATTGTTTCTATTTGGTTTCGATGTTTGAAATGTATTAGAACTATTTTCATTAAATCTCCCATCAAATCTTCCATTAAATTTTCTTGACCCTGAATTATTCGTGTTGTTTTGGACATATTTCTGTTTTTTGATGAAGGGATTGAGGTTACCTTCGTCCAATCCAATAAAATTGTAAATAAAATTTGTAATTTCTGTTAGTGAAATTGTGGTTCTAATGGCATAGGCAAATGTACCCGAGGCTAATTGTTTTACCCTTTGAATTAGCATTCCAGAAAATATTTCCTTCATATAGGGACCATTTTCAGATAGTGCACAATATTCCATTATTAAATCTGTAAGATCTTTGACCCTTTTACTTAACTCTTCAATGCTACATACTTTTAAGGAATTTATTTCTTGCGTTATTTGCATTTGGTCCTTCGTCGGTCTGTAGTGTTGTTTTAATCTATTTTTGCATTCTTCCCAATTTTGTGGATTTGTTAATTGTAATAAGTTTTTAGCTGACCCTAAAATTTTAAGATCGTAGATAACCTGGAAAACTGCCTCTTCCTGCCCTACATTATCTAATAATATTCTTTCAATGCCACTAATAAATGCTGGTAATTTTTTTGAACTTCCTTCGAAGGCACTTAAATACTTTAAGTCTTTTTCTATTTTCTGTCTTAAAGTTTGTCCATTTCTATTTTGACCCATTAAATTTGTAAGAGCTATTACGCATTGTTCTATCGATCTAAGCTGTGCATCTGGCATTTTGATTTCTTAATTTTTTTTTCTTAATTTCTTAATTTATTTTTTTTTTTTTTTGTGACTTGGTGACAAAATATTTGATTTACTATTAGCAAACAGAAAATTTTAATTAGAATTTCATTTTTTTTTTTTTAACAATTTAGTAATTTATGTATATTTTTTTTTCAAAATTTTAGTATACACAAAAAAAAAACTCACATTTATATATATAACTTGTCTGAACTGCTGCCACTGCAAATAAGTATATACACCTGTCGTGACCCTTGTTGTTGCTTGCTTTATTTCAATGAGTTACTTTTTCCCCTCGTTGGCGACACCTCGGCGTGGTGTGCAGAACTTCAATTTATCTGAAATTTTGTTTTAGTTTAGGAGTTATTTCTCTCTCCCTCGTTGGCGACACCTCGGCTTGGTGTGTAGAACTTCTCAAATTTAGTTTTAGTTTAAATTCATTAATTTGATGTTTTATATTTTTTTTTAGTAGAATTAAAATTTTCTTATTATTTTCTCTTTTTTTTTAAATTATTTTCTTTCACGTAGATTTTAGTTCCGCGACTGCGCCAGTTATAATATAACTTCACTGTACTAGTTATAATATGATTTCACTGTAATGATACATTTGAACTTTTGTTGTTGTTTCAATCGTTTATTTCTTTTGTTCTTTTTTGCTTTAGCAACGACAACTGTTGCTTCTTAACGCTAGTCACCAAGTGCCGGCTATCGAACAGAACTCGGCTTAGCTTGGCTCTTATCTTTACTTAAGATCTAATATAAATGAATATTATATTTGTGCAATGTCAGCACAACGCCACAGTGGAATGGACAGAATCGCCTCGCTTAGAAAAAGCTGATTCGGTGCATTCCACTGTCTGGCTTTTTAGTGTCTTCTTTTTCTGAGTTATGTATGTGTATAACTTCTCCTTTTTCTTCGTTATTCACATACATAACTCGCGTGCGTTGTTCGCTTTTCCGTATAGGTGCGTTTTCGGGGCAAGTGGGCTTAAAGTGGGCTTAAATGTGCTAACTGTGGTCGAACAAAACGCTGCATTGTGAATAGCACTTTCGAAAATTATCTTCTTCTTTATTAACAGCTGACATTTGTTTATGTTATGGTTTTTTTTTTTTTTGGTTAACTTTGAATAAAATTAAATAGTTTTCTAAAAATACAGAAAAATGAATAGTTTGAACAAAGCCACATTACGTTTTTTCAATATCGCCGCCAGTACCAAGGCAAATTCGCTGAAAAACGTTTTCGGTAAACGCAACCTTACAGCATTTGGCACATGTCGAAAAATCCAAGAATATTAGGATAATGAACATGCTACGGTTTTAAATGTTCAAAAGCCAAGCTTAGCTGCGGTTGTGGTATTAAACATCACATTCACACCAAGGGTGAACGCGAAGTGGTTGAGTTTTTAACTGAAAAAATTGTCGCAGAGCGTAAGGCACAAAAAGCCAAAGCTGTGCCAGCTGCTTTCGATGGATTCACTGTTAAATTGCAAGGCGCTGATGTAGAGCCGTTGTTGTCGTCAGTTTCAACGTAAATCATACAGTTGACACTGAGGAAGAACCCGAAATTGATCCAAATGCTGATAAACCCGAATGGGTGAAATGCGTAGCAAGCCACAATTTCCTACAAGGAACACCACAGGAAGGCGAACATAATGACCAAAAATTTGTTGAAAGGTGTATTTTTGAAAGCGAGTGGAATGATATGGTATACGCTGTTGCTGTTGCCGGAGATGTTCTCGATGGTTGCCTATATGATTTACTTATGAATTTACTTGAAGAGAAGGGTATCAGCAATGAATTTGTTGAAAAATTATCTGACCACTTTGCGGCAATGTACCACCGGGTATTGATCAATATGAAGAAGGTCGCTGCTTTGGTTTTGGTAAGAGTTTATCATCAGCACATTTCGAAAAAGTACGTCATGATCAGGAACGTTTTGAAGAAATTGTAGATGATTTTAATGGACAAACGTCCAGTTCAGCGACACGTGACAAGTTGGCACAACAATGGCAGAAACTACTGAAGTGCAGAGATAAATTTTGGCCTGATGAGGAACTACAACGACGAGCACCAAATTGAGGAAAACACTTAAGTGCATTAAATGTGCATATACCAGAAGCCGGTTATGGCAGTCGTACGCATACGATAATTTTATTAGATGACAAGAATAAATTGTATCTTCATGAGGAGGCAATGGCTGGAGTCAATCCAGATGATAAGTGGACAACGACTCATATTCAGGTCTGTTCTGTAATCCTCGAGGTTTCAATTACTTTTCACTTAGGAGGTTTTTTGGATGAAAATGGTGAGTCACAAAGTATAAGAATCTTTCTTGTGGAGAATTACAGGTTCTACAAATAATGTTCATTTGTATTTATTAAAAAGTAAATATTCGATAAAGTCGAATTTTTCGACTTTTTGCAGTTTTTTAAGAATGTTTCCTAAACGGTTACTTTTTCGTTAATGCAAGTCAATGTTATTTGTAGAATCTGTAATTTTGCACAAAAGATTCTAATACTTTTTATCGTGTGACTCACCATTTTCATCAAAAATCCTCCTAAATGAAAAGTAATTGAAACCACACGGATTACGGAACAGGCCTGATTGAGAAGCAATACTTTGACGATTTAAATAAACTGTAAATGCGTTATTCATCGTATACAAAGACGAGTTCAACTTTTATATGCAAAAATAAATGTATTCAGCAATTTTCTCAGGCCATTTACAGCCAGAAGTTATTTTAATATTTTTAATGTGTTTAACGTTCTAAATAACTATAAACTTTTAAAAAATATGAATTATTTAGTTTACATAGAAATTATGAACTTTATTTTATACAGTAATTAATTTAACACGCCTTGCTTTCAAACTGTTTTTTTACAAGCTTTTTACAATATAACATTGACTTTAGATTTCAAAAAGAAACCCGCAATCATTTCATTTTTTATAAGATTTTTGTATCTTGTTCTTCACATCTTTGAATGCTCCTTTGCGTGAATTTTTAACAGCGCTTTTAAACGCACGTGAATTTTTGGTACGTGAACTATATAGCAAATTAAAAAAGATTTCATTACTAAGATTATGATTTTGAATTGTCTCAATTTATTTTTTCCGTTTATTGAAGGAATTTCTACTCAATGGTATGTTAGTGTATGGATCTACTTTGCCTTTCTTTTTCATATCACCCTTTGCCTTTTTCGATGAGTAGTAGTAGTGAACCTGTATATGCTGATTTGCCCGATTTAGCTGTATAACCCGATTTCATAGAAACTGTATCACTGGCCCCAACAGGTCGATGTATACCCTTGCCACCAGCAGTACAACGCGAGGTAGAAGTTTTACCAGAGTGCATGCTAGCAGCATCGTTAGCTGTACTTTTGCGATTTAGGGCGTTGAGTTTCACTTCTTCACCTTAAATTGTTTAGAAATTTAACTTTGAATTTGCGTTATTTGTATTTAATATACGAATTACCATCACTTGAATCCTCTTCCATGCCACGTTTGACTACTGGTTTTGTTTCCATAGCATCATCGCTATCATTATCATCGCTACTGCTATCACCACCATCGCTACCAATGCCACGCAACGCTTTTTCACTTATAATCAGTATTCCATCTTGTGCAGTTTTAAAGACACGACTAAAAGAAAACGCGTATAACTTCGCTAGTTTGAAAGAGCACAAGAGCAGCAGTGACATCAAATATTGCATGATATTCAAAGATTCCTGGCGCTGTATCGTTTAGTTGATTTTCAGCGCTTTCAAGGAGTTCTTTTAAAACATCTGCTGGCGTCTTACCCAAGTACAACTGCAAGAATAAAAAGGTTTTAAATTTTTTATACAAAATAGAAATAATTTGTGTTACTTTAATAACTTCCAAGGATTTTTTACGTAAATCAGCCTTATACGTGCCATTAGGTTATTGGAAAACTTTCCTGAAGCCTCGTGTATTTCCGTCTCTTCATTGTTTATTAACTCAATGAGTTCATCAACAATTTGTGCATGAAAATCTGGATTATTATCCAGCGCATTTTCTAATGTTGGTGCAATTAATCCAAAATTAATTAATTAATTAATCTAATGCTAGTGGTAGTATGACATCTTTGAAAAATTTAAATGTGTACCAGAAGCACCCTCACGTAGTAATTGAAGTAGCCAGGATTTTTCCAGCATTACTTCACCCTTTGCATTAGTGAGTGATATCGTTTTGACCACAGGCTCAGGGTCCGTAGATTTAATAACTGCAATTGAATGTTCAATTTGCATGCGTAGAGCGCTTTGGGTATCGTACCGTTTAGCAAGCGTAGCTAGTGATGGTGCCAAATCAATACTTTAAAATTTATCAATAACTTTCGTTTTTTTTTACCTGAAATATTCACCACATACTTCGAATACAATGGAAAAAGTTAAATTACATAGTTTGCCACATCACCAAAGGGTGCATACAAAACTTTGTTAATTTAGGAAATAATGCGAGCTACTAGCGCACGATATTGATCAGCCAACTGTTGTGTTGCGCATGCATTCGTAAAGCAACTCCTTAATGCAATTGGAAGCGCTGAAATGATCTCAACACGATCAGACATCCATAGATCAGTTGCACAAACATCAATGAGCCGTGGTAATGCATTTACACACAAATTCAAATCAAGACTGACCAAATGTATGTGCCCCTCTTTTAGTACGGTTATCCAAGCAAGTGTTTGACGCACATTGGAACGATCAGGTCGATATTCGTGTATAGCTGCAAGCAGTTTTGCACATAGTGCCATTTAAATTTTCAGTGCGTGAGACGAAAAGCGAATTCAACACTTGAAAGCAATTGGTGCGTATTAGCACATTTGCTGCTGTCATAATAGAAAGTAAACTCTCACATACATTGAGTGTATCTTCAGTACGAAAACCACTCAGCGTATCTTTTAGAAGTGTAATCGTATGCAATACAGTAGTCTGTGAACTTGCTAAATCTTCAGACTTAAATTGCTTTAAACAGTACTTCGTAATACGTTCACTAGCAGGATGAGATTTAATTTTTATTTGATTTCCATTAGTACTGGTTGCTGCAGATGCCTCATTGTCATCACCATTTTCATCATTGGAGTAGGAAGTTGTCATAAATGAACTGACATGTACTATGGACATAATTGCATGTTGTGCTGCTTTGCGTATCTATGTATATTAAAAGAATTTAGTAAGTACATAATTGAAAAATTAATCAAAAACTACCTACTTTTGGTTTTAAATACGTCGTAAATAAGAGTGTCGGATCAATATACTGCCAAGTTGAGCTATAACTCCAGGTTGCATAGTCTTGCACGCAACAACACTGACAGGCAGCCAATGATGTATTTAATGACCGAATGATTTGTTGTCTCCATAAAACGCTGCAACGACACACCAGCAATAATATCCTGCTCCTCAGTGCTTGCCTCTATTTGTTGCATTAATAAAATAAAATATTCTGTAGCTGATTCTGTACCGCCACGTTCTTTTATTATTTCCGTCAGCGCTGTTAATATGGCCAAAATTTCCTTATGCAAATCTGAAGAAGCTCTAAAGCCGACGAGCAATTTTTTAAAGCTCATATTGGTACAAGTGCTGTAGTTGGATGCAAATGTTTTGAAAGTCTTAAATGTGCCGAGTTGTGTTTCGGACATATCCTCATCAGCATCATCATCCATATTGAAAGATTGCAAGCTTCCTGCGATGTCATTTACTATCGCTTCGGCGTTGTACATTTGACGCTGTTCATGTTTTTGCACCGCTTGCAATGTTAAGCCAGTTGCATCTGCATCTCCTGCCACTATAATTTATAAATTACTGCATTTTTTTTTTTACTGAATAAAGCAATTTTCTTACGCATATTCAAATTTGGTTGAAAGAAACGTGACTTTGCCTTCATCCGATGTTTCATCTGCTCTGGATTTGAAGTTGACGATAGGCCCCGTCCCCAGCTTTTACCTTTGGTATGACGCTTAGGTTTTGAGCGAATTTTAGCCTTACACTTTTTTAATATTTTTTAATAAAAAAAAAAACAATACAAATGTCAACAATACACAAATGTCAACAATAGATAACAAAGGCGAAGTCACAATAGGAAAAAACCTATTATAAAACGAAGTCAAACGGCTACAATATTTAGCCGCGGAACTTACCACTTTAATTTAACGTGCATTAGCTTAGCGCTGTTGTTGTTGCTTTCCCATACATTTATCGTAAAGTGCTAAAGAAAGTCCAGATAGATGCCCAAAAAAACTCACCTTATGTATCACTCTTCATAAGGAGCTATGTTTTAAAATCAACTGTTAAAGCTTATAATGCGCGCGCTGCCTTCTATGTATCGGAGCCTTTAGGCCATTTTACATTATCAGTGTAGCCATCAATATGCCAATGATGCCAAGTTCACTTTTTTTCATCAATCTGAGAATGTATGCAGATTGATGAGAAACTGATAATAGGTACGTTTTTTTGGGCATCTATCTGGACTTTCGTTACATGTGTTTACATGTGTTTAACCTTTGCAAGTGTACAAGGTTAACACAAACCCTCGTGTCTTTTATTAAAGGTTATTTTCCATTTGTGTTTAACTTTTGAAATTGCTCAAGGTTAACACAAGCACCCGCGTTTTTCTTAACTCATAGCCTTTGAGTTTGTTCAAGGATAAATCAAATTACATATTTTTGAGAATATTTCAATACCGTTAAGGGTTATATAAAATACCCTACACCATTTTACGAAATTTTCGTACATTGTATAACATTTGTTGCTACAATCTATTTCGTAATTTTTGATCAGGGCAGTTTTTTGACATTATACCCCAAATTCTTTCGTGATATTTTTAACTCAAGTTCGCTAATGCTAAGCGGTTTTGTGATTTTATTGTAACAATATTTGAATCATTTGCATCACTAACTCAAAAAGTTTTTCGTAATTGTTTGCTAAATTGCTAAACTTATTATCATTCAGAAAATCGGTTATTTTAAAATTTTCCATAAATACGTGAAGAAGGACAATCCAATAAAAGGTTTTTTGAATGCGCGCATGGACCAAATGTTTGGCCGGGGACCAAAATTAATAGCTTTCGCTAGATATAAAAATAATTGAGTGATTCCTTTTTGGGTACATATACCATGCACCTGACCACGATCTGGTGTTAGTTATCCCAAGGCGAACTCCATTGATGGGCTGCATTAGCGTTGACACTGTTGCTCCTGCGGACTATGAGTCGCTATAAATTTCCGGGAATCTGCTACTGCTAAGATGCTCCTTCGCAGGGAAGCGATGAGAATGTGAATTGCTTTTTAAGCAACGAATAGTTCTTCCGCGACAATAATGACAACTCAAAACTTAACTTTAACCTCAGTACTTTCAAAGGTCATGGAAAGCTTAGTGAATCACCATCTCATGGGTTATTTAGAAAAAAATAGTTTACTTAAACAAATTAAAAGCTTTTGGTGTTGGTGATACTTTTTTAAAATGGATACAATGCTTCCTTAGTAACCGATCAATACAGGTTATGCTTGATGGTTATACTTCTAATCCATTTTCAACAAACGCTGGAGTACCTCAAGGATCAGTCCTTTCACCAACTCTTTTTTTAATATTTATAAACGACCTTCTCTCGGTTACCCGCAATCCTATTCACTCATTTGCAGATGACAACACTTTAGACTTTGCCTATTTTTTACCAACACCTCGTTTAGGACTCCAGGTTGTTGAGTCTCAACGTCAGCAATTGTCAATTCAACTAAACTCTGACATCGAAAAAATAATCAACTGGGGTACCGCAAATCGTGTTGTATTTAATGCGATAAAAACGCAGTGTTGTCTGCTTTCCCTTAAGCGGGATCTAACCCTACCCAAACTTAAAATGAAAGAATTAGATATTAAAGAATCAAAAAGTTTGACTATGCTTGGCATGAACATCAGCGCTGGGTGGTTACTCTGTAATTCGAATGCGATAGCAAACATCTTCGCATTCGAGTTTGTGCTACTGTGTAATTCGAATTTCGCATTTCATATTTCAATTATCGCATTCACGTATTTCCCTTTTTCCCTTTTCGGATTTTTCAAACTTTCTAATTCAAATGCGATTGTCAAAAACGTTCGAATTTCGGATTTTTCTTGCGACAGCTAAAAAGCAATCGCATATAGTTGGAACAAATCCAAAACATTAATAACGGCTAACAATGTAAGTTATTTTTTGTAAAATTTTTTTAAATGTTCATTTATAGTAATGATGTGCTCCACATTTGTTTATTGGCAGGAGTTCACAAAAGTAAGCCAAGAGCCAGTTTGAGCAAATAGTTGAGTTCATGGTAGCTCACCCCGATTTAGCGAAGGGGCACCTGAAAACTGCAGATGCAAGACAATCTGCTAACAATTTATGGAAAAGACTAACTCAGCAGTTAAACTCCGATGGGCCCTCAATGCGAGATATGACTGCATGGAAAAAAGTAAGCTACAATAAAAACTAGTTGAGGTGTAACCTTTGGCCTGGCCAAAAAATAAGTACCCCATTATGAAAATCGTGATTATATGGGGTGTGAAACGACTTGTCCGAATTCGCTTATCGCTCAGAGCTTGCATTTACTTTCCTTAGAAGTATCAAAGTGAAATTTGGTTGGATTATCTCTAACAGCGCTTCGAGTGTAGCAGTTTGAAGCTTTTGTAGCTATATGCATTTTGGTGCGCTGAGTCCGAATCAAGATTTCAAGATATCCTTGCTTGAAATTGCAGAAAGCGCTGTTTTCAGACGCAGTTCCCGGAAAAAGAAAAGTTCCAAGTTTTTAATGACATAGAATAGCCATAATCTTCATTCAAACTTTTCCGATTGGACTCTTACTTTGCAAGATATCACACTTCGAAGTAAACGCATCGCAACGCCCATAGAAAGGACTACAGTGTATTTATAGCGTAAAACCGATTTAACACATAAACATAATAGCCGTGTTTCTTTTGACGCGTACATACAATTGTGGTAATTTTCAAATTGCGATAACTTATGAACGGTGAGTCGTACGATAAAAAGTCCAAGGGTCTTTTTCAGAGAGAACCACATGCTCTACAAATAATTTTAATTTTTTTGTAAAAAAAAGTAATTAGAAGTTATTTAATAAAAAGTATTTTTTGCTGTTTATCGGCGCTTAACCAGTTTTTATAGAATAACTCCTAAAAGGTAAATTTTTTGACAATAAGGTGAAATTTTTCTGTAGAGAACTTGATTCTCCATAAAAAAGTTCCTCAGAGTTTTTAATGTGCGACTCACTGTTCATGAGTTATCGCTATTTAAAAATAACCACAATTGTATATACGCGTCAAAAGAAATACGACTTCTATGTCTTTCGCAGAGATCTTTTGACAGATAACGTGTAATTTGTGTTAAGTTTACGTTAACATTTGAGAAAAAAAAAAATGGAAGGAATGTTTGTCTTGTAAAACAATAAAGACTACCCAGCTAAACTAAATATTGTTACGAAATTTCCTGTCTCTATGAGTTCGATCACTGTATTGTGTAGCAATCAAAAACACACACTTTATTTAGTTATAAAATGGTTTATTTAAATCACAAATGTTTATTTTCACACGGTACAATTGTTTATTTCACTATTTGTTACATTCAAAATCTAATATTACAATTAGCACTTTATTTACTTTCACTGGCACTGTGTGTACAACTCTTTCCCTTTATTGCTTAAAATCAACTGCGTTGCAACTCTCAGTAACAGCTCCTTTTATACCCGGATGAACGTTCTAGAATTGCATTAGAGAAACATCTGGCAACATCTCATTGATTCTTTCGGCTAATAGTTTCTTGACAAAACTTGGCATCACTGTCAAGTACTTTCGTGACGTCACTGGTTTTATCTCGAAATGGCGCACAGTAGTCTAGAATGCTATTCTATCTGGTCATAACTCTTTTCTGGTTATTTTTTATAAAAAAAAATAGCAGTTTCTATGTTATTTGTATCATGACAAAATTGTGATTAAGGGGGCTTTTGAGGTTGCTGATTTTGAATTCGGCATCATATTTTTTGTAAACAAAATGGCGGATCCAAAATGGCGGACAATTTTCTAAAAACTTGATTATATCACGACAAAATTGAGGCTAAAGGGGTTTTTGAAGTCGCTGATTACGAATTCGGTATCATCTTTTTTGTAAACAAAATGGCGGATCCAAAATGGCGGACAGCTTTCTAAAAAGTTGATTATATCACGACAAAATTGTGGTTAAAGGGGTTTTTGAGGTAGCTGATTATGAATTCGGTATCATCTTTTTTGTAAACAAAATGGCGGATCCAAAATGGCGGACAATTTTCTAAAAAATTGATTATATCACGACAAAATTGTGGTTAAAGGGGTTTTTGAGGTCGCTGATTACGAATTCGGTATCATATTTTTTGTAAACAAAATGGCGGATCCAAAATGGCGGATCCAAAATGGCGGACAATTTTCTAAAGAGTTGATTATATTACGACAAAATTGTGGCTAAACGGGTTTTTGAAGTCGCTGATAACGAATTCGGTATCATCTTTTTTGTAAACAAAATGGCGGATCCAAAATGGCGGACAACTTTCTAAAAAGTTGATTATATCACGACAAAATTGTGGTTAAAGGGGTTTTTGAGGTCGCTGATTACGAATTCGGTATCATATTTTTTGTAAACAAAATGGCGGATCCAAAATGGCGGACAATTTTCTAAAAAGTTGATTATATTACGACAAAATTGTGGCTAAACGGGTTTTTGAGGTCGCTGATTACGAATTCGGTAATAACAAAATCACTGCCGAATTGAAAAAACTCGCTCGTTTTTTGATTGCAAGACAAAGTAATTGCCTACTTAACATGATTTAACGCAATGCAATTTTGCCTAAGTTTTTAAATTAGCAACAAAAATAGTAAATAGATATTTGTTACTGATAATATCTCAGATATAAGACATAATTTTTGTACTTGAAATATTCGCGAAGTTATGGCAATTTAAAATGTTGGTCCCTTATGGAGGCAGGTATGTCCTTGACCCAAAAAACGCCCATTTTCACCAAATGACTTAATGCTATCAATACTAACTCAGATATTAAATATTATTGTTGTATCTGAAATATTCACAAAGTTATGGCGATTTCAAGATTTTCGTTATATAGGAGGTGGGCGTGTCCTTAACCCGATCACGTTCAATTTCACAAAGTGACCTAATGCTATCTATACTAACTCAGACATTTAATATTATTTTTGTACTTGAAATATTTACGAAGTTATAGTGATTTTAAATTTTTGGTTATATAGGAGGCGGGCGTGTCCTTGACCCGAACACGCCAATTTTCAACAAATAAATAGATGCTGCTAATACTATATCAGAAATAGAATTTTATTGTTTTACCTCAAACACTTTGGTTGTTATTAGTTTTACGAAACTGGAGCGTTGCAAGAATACAGAAAAGTCGCTGAAGAAAAACTCACCGCAGTCCATGAAGGGGAGTGATAAGGGAATCAGATAAATGCGTAGAACCTTTAAAAAACCTGATGTTACACACTTAAATGATTAAGTTGTTGCAACTCCATGAAACATATTAGTTATAGTCCACAGAGTGTAAAATTCGTAAATTTGCGAAATGAAATTAGAGATTTTTTGTGATGATCCGGATATCCTTTTTGTATTAAAAAAAGCTATTTTCTAAGTATGCAAATCTTTAGCAAATAGATCAAATTATTCTCAGAATAAGTTTCATGAGGTAAGACCACTTAATTTAAAAGATACACTCATTTAAACTTTCACATATTTTAAAAGATTTTTGGAAAAAATTAATATTTTCTGAATTCATCAAGTTTAAGCCGCGAAAACTCAGAAATGGTATTATTTCTTGGTATTCTGGTACTAGATATTTAACTTTAAATTTGTGCTAAAATAATATAACTTTTAACACACAAATTTTCGGAGTTATGACCGGCTAGCGCTCTCTTATAGACCACTGTGTGGCGTGAAGTTTCTTTTCATGTGTTATTTTTTGTCACACTGCCCTCTTAATCTTGTTCGTCCCGAACAAGAGATTCACTGTCGCCTCCATATGGCGTTAGCCTTTCAATGTGTACTACTTTTAATTTACCTTTGTTACCGGGGTATTTTTGGATTCGATACACAACATCGTTTATCCTTGTGACGATCCGGTAAGGTCCCTCCCAGTGAGTCTGTAATTTAGGGGACAAGCCTCGTTTTCGTTGTGGGTTGTGTAGCAGCACTAATTGACCTTCTTTGAACCCTTCAGTATTTGCTCGCAGATCATATCGAGCTTTCATCTTGTCGCTAGCCAATTGAGTACGTCTCCTGATAAGCTCGTGTATGTCAGCCAGTTCTTCTCTTTTTCGCGACATGTAATCGTCAGCAGGCGTCGTTTCTGAGACAACGCTTACTCCGTACTTCAAATCTGCTGGAAGCCTTAAGTCCGTACCAAAAATGGCTTTTGCTGGCGTGACTGTAGTGGTATCGTGTATCGACGAACGATAAGCCATTAGAAACATTGGTAGACGCTCATCCCAATCTTTTTGTCCTTTGTCGACAACCTTTTTTAGATGCTCCTCTAGAGTACGGTTGAACCTTTCGACCATGCCATCGGACTGAGGATGCAATGCTGTGGTACGTGTCTTCTGTATTCCAAGCAAGCCACAAACCTCCTTAAAAAGTGCCGACTCAAAATTTCGTCCTTGGTCGGAATGTAAGTCAAGTGGAGCTCCATATCGACAAATCCAATTTTTGATGAAAATGTCTGCCTCTGTTTTTGCTTCTTGATTGGGAATGGGATATACTTCTGGCCACTTACTGAAGTAATCAATTACCACAAGGATGTATTTATTTCCTGCATTGCTGATTGGAAAAGGTCCAGCTATATCCATGGCTATCCTATCAAAGGGAGCTCCAACGTTATACTGATGCATTTTCCCGCGAGTTCGTCGCCTTGGTCCTTTAGCTATTGCGCATTGGTCACAACGGTGGATCCAGTCAGCAACTGTTTCTTGGCATCCTACCCAGTAAAACCGCTTCTTTATTTTCTCTGTGGTTTTTGTTATACCCAGATGTCCACCACTCGATCCATTGTGATAATCCTCGATTATCTCCTTAAATTTTGCCTTTGGAATAACCAGCAGATTCGATATAGGCAACCATCATGCAACTCCAAACTTTGCCATTGCGCCCAGTAAGCTTTACAGATTTGGCTTTCACTTGAGATTTCTTGCCACGTCGGTTTCCTACCCAGCTCCTTATACTTAATTATTGTTGCTAAATCTGTATCACTGCGCTGGTCCCGTTGTATCTCCTCATTTGTCCACTTTTCTTCAGGCAAAACGTTCAAAAGGCGCACATCAATCGTTCCAGCTTTATTTTCCGTTCTTGAACAATGGCCGCATTCAATTTTACATGGACGACGGGAAAGTGCATCTGCATTTCCATGCTGGCTTCCTTTGCGATGTTCTATGGTGAAATCATAGCTCTGCAAGCGTTCTATCCACCGTGCGATTTGGCCTTCAGGATCCTTGAATTGAAGTAGCCACCTTAATGCCACATGGTCTGTCCTCAGGAGAAAGTGCTGTCCATACAAGAACTTATGGAAGTGTTTAACGCATTCCATTACAGCCAGTAACTCTGTTCGATTAACGCAATAGTTCCTCTCAGGTTTCGACAGAATTTTGCTGAAATATGAGACGACTTTTTCTTGTCCATTGATGACTTGGGACAAAACTCCTCCAATACCATAGCCACTCGCATCGGTGTCCAATACAAATTTTTCGCCGGGCATTGGGTACGCGAGTACTGGCGCTGTAGACAATAATTCTTTCAGCTTTTGGAATGCAGTTTCCTGTGTGCTACTCCATTCAAATTTCCGATTTTTCTGTGTCAGCTCATGTAGAATGCCTGTGACGTTTGCGAAACCAGGAACAAAACGTCTGTAGTAAGTGCATAGGCCCAGGAAGCTTCGCAACTCATGAAGATTAGATGGTCGTGGCCAATTTTTGACAGCTTTTATTTTATCCTCATCTGTGTGTATTCCTTCTGACGTTACCTTGTGTCCCAAATATTTGACTTCACGCTAAAAAAGTGAGCACTTTTTCGCATTTAATTTTAGTCCAGCTGCCTCCAAGCGCTCAAATACTTCCTCCAGATTTTTCAAGTGGTCATCAAAATCTTTTCCCATGATGATTATGTCATCGAGATACACTAAACAGGTCCTCCAATGCAGTCCTTTGAGAACTCGTTCCATTAATCGCTCGAACGTAGCTGGAGCGTTACAAAGACAAAACGGCATGACGTTAAACTGCCACAGACCATTCCCAACACTGAATGCAGTTTTCTCCTTGTCTTTGTCATCTATTTCCACCTGCCAATATCCACTTTGTAAGTCCAGGGTGGAAAACCATGTTGCTCCAGATAACGTATCCAGTGTACCATCGATTCTGGGTAACGGGTAGCTGTCTTTTTTGGTGACGTCATTCAATTGCCTGTAATCCACACAGAATCGCATACTTCCGTCCTTTTTCTTGACAAGCACGACCGGTGAACTCCACGGGCTTTCCGATGGTGCAATGACATTTTCTTGCGCCATTTCCTCTATAAGGCCTGTCACTTCTTCTCTCTTAGCGAGTGCTAGCCTCCTTGGAGGTTGACGAATTGGCTGAAAATTACCTGTATCAATGCGATGTTTAACCACTGATGTTCGGCCATTATTTTCTCCTTTGGACGCAAATATCCGCCAATGCTTTTGCAGAAACTTTTTTGCTTTATTTTTGTTCTGGGCAGACAAATCCTTCGTCCATTCTTTCGTCAATACTTCCAAGGCCGATGTTTTTGTTAAAGTTGCACCTTTTGTGTCCTGCTGGTCAATTTCACAATTTATAACAGCCGTAACTTTCTCACAATGCGCTATTAGTTCACCTTTTTGCATCCATTTCGGCTGATTTGTTGGATTCAAAATTCGAACCGGTATTTTGTTGTCCACTCTTGGTTTTACTAGGGTCTTTCCAATGATCAGGTCTTTCTTTACGTTTTTCTTATCTGCTTCCACTAACCACAGATGGCTTGTCCCACAGTCTTCACTTGTTGTAGCCCAAATAATTTCTTCAGTGTTGG
This sequence comes from Calliopum simillimum, assembly GCA_951812925.1. Lineage (NCBI taxonomy): Eukaryota > Metazoa > Arthropoda > Insecta > Diptera > Lauxaniidae > Calliopum > Calliopum simillimum. Next base: position 81,856,462 of record OX638372.1, on the reverse strand, counting down.
GCTCAATTCGACAGCGCTCACTTATGTATACTTTTGCGATTTTTAAATTCTGTCCAAAGCCAATGTCCAAAGGCAACTCCACATTGGCATACCTTAACGTCTTTTTCTTAAGGTCTAAAGTGAACCCGTGTCGAATCATGAAGTCCACGCCAATAATAACCTCATCGGTGATGTTTGCAACAATAAAATCATGTTGCACAGTTTTGTTGCCGATAAGAATACTCGCTGTAACTTTTCCTACTATTTGCGCAATTTCTCCTGTCGCTGTTCTCAATTGGATCCCATTTAATGGCGTAACTCGTCGTCTATCAAATAAATCACTCCTCACAATTGTATGCGATGCGACCGTATCCAAAGTCAGCTCACATGTTCTTTCGTTGATTTTTCCACCGATGGTAAGGCTGTTGGAATTCCGGCAGAGCTTCGAAACTAAGACTATGGGGCAATCATAAGTGGGAGTCAGCTCACGCCCCGCTGTACTGACTCTCTTTAGTTTAACGACTGCTCTTCGTTACCATTTTCGCCATCGTTCACTTTATTTTCAATTTTTCTTCTTGGTGAACGTGATGCAGCTCGTTTGCGACGTGATCGGCAGTCTCGTGCCATGTGTCCCTGCTTACCACAATTATAGCACTTTCCACTGAAGCTACTGCTGGCCAACGATGAATTTTTATTTTCAGCCTCCACCTCCATCCGTCGAGTTTTCAATGTTGGGCGGCATGTCAATGCAATCGTCTCTTGAGTGAGGGCAACCGTTACTGTTTCATTAAATGTTGCCTTCGGGCTCCTCATTGTTTCGCGTTTCGTCTCAGAGTCCCTTATGCCGTCAATAAACGCCTCTATTTTGAATTTCTCAGCTACGACACTTAACTCGTCAGGATAGGAAAGGTGTGCCAATCGTTCAATATCCACAGCATACTCCTGCAAGGACTCACCAGATTTCTGGATACGACTTTTCAACTCCAGTCTGTGGATCTGTTTCATGTGGTCACTGCCATATTTTCGCTGTAAGGCATCCATCACCGCCTTGTAATTTTGCTGCAGCTGCGCCTTTTAAAGCGACGATAAGCGCTGCTGCTGCGCTATCGTTATCCCAAAGGTTATGAGTGGATGTTGTTTCGAATTGGAGCTTGAAAACACTGAATGGCGTTGTTCCATCGTATGTGGGTGCCTTAAGCCTCACTGCGCTGATTTCTCGCATCACTTGCGTTAATGGTTCGTTTATTTCCAACTGTTGAATCCTTTTATTAACGCTTTCAAGATTAGTTTCAACTTTTTCCTTGAAGGATTCAACATCATCTCGTAACTCAGTCAGTTTTGCATCAAGGCCATTCACTATTTTTCCAACCTCTGTTCGAACAGCCTCAATATTTTGATTCATTGTGAGCATCTGCGCCGCGTTCTGACTTAACCTCTGATCAATTTGCAGTGCATTTTGATTTATGCTCTGATCAATTTCTTCCCGAACCGCCTGGAAATTTTTATTCATCTGCAACGCGTTCTGATTTATTGTCTGCGTCATTGCCATTAACATTTGCTCGAACTTTGACATATCCACAACTTCATCACTTGCCGCTGGTCCAGAAGCTTTCTCTACTTTCGATGTCTCTTCTGTTGAACTATCTGCAAAGTCAAACTCATCAATATTCACACCATCTTCTTCAAAAGCAATCCGCAATCGCTGCTGCAGTTCCACTTTTCTGCCAGCCGTTTGTAAATTCCGCGCTTTTCCAACTCGCTTTTAAGTTGGCCAATGATTAGATCTTCAAACTTAACCATTTTTTTTTTCTTTCTTTTTTTTTGCAAATTCTTCTTACACAATCCCACTTCTGACACCAATTGTTACGAAATTTCCTGTCCCTATGACGATAAAATCAACTGCGTTGCAACTCTCATGAACAGCTCCTTTTATACCCGGATGAACGTTCTAGAATTGCATTAGAGAAACATCTGGCAACATCTCATTGATTCTTTCGGCTAATAGTTTCTTGACAAAACTTGGCATCACTGTCAAGTACTTTCGTGACGTCACTGGTTTTATCTCGAAATGGCGTGAAGTTTCTTTTCATGTGTTATTTTTCGTCACAATATGATTGAAAAAGACCATCTTTATGAATCAACGTTAGTATGTTCTAATCAAATAAGTTTAATTGCTACACTTAGAAGAAGCCGTGGGTGGTATGACAACGGTAATCGATGTGGGCTGTCAGGATTTTTCCAACTTAGAAGTCAATAATGAACTTAATAATGACTTGAATATAGAAACATATGAAATGGATGATGACAGCACTACCGAAACCACCGTCATATTGGAAACCGAAGCACCACTTCAATTACGGAACCGTAACAAAAAAGAAAGCAGAGAAAGTCTTTTTACAACGGCAAATTGATAATCAAATAAATTATCAGAAGGATTCGACACAAATTCTAAAGAAAATAAATAAAAATCTTGGAAATTTTGTAGAAGAAAAAAAAAGCAAATACACTAAAGGAAAAAAATATAGATTGTCTAAAGATAAATTCGAACTCAAAAAAAAATAAAAATATAGGTTGGCCAAAGACAAATTTGAATTTAAAAAAAAACTAGCGAAGGACAAATTTGAGTACGTCCAAAAGTTAAATTTGGAAAATACTAATATAAAATTTGAAAAATTAAAAATTAAAAAAGATATGTGCTAAATGTACAATTGTCATCATAACCATAAAAGATATAAATTTGTTATTTTTTTAATGTTATGGAATAATTTGTTTTAAATTTAATAATAAATATTGAACTGCTTAATTTTCATTTAGCTTCTCTTCTTATACGAGCTTAAATTTTTCTCGAAAACGGATGTAGCGATTTTAATGAAACTTCGGATAATGTTAGCTATTAGCATACAATGAAGATTGAGCTAGGTTTGAACTTTGTAAATACTCACCAAGAGGCGTGGCATCGCCCTAATAAAGCAATCATTCTGGAATTGAACTATACATTCTGAAAGTGGGCAAAACATTGCTGGTGCGCGTGGAACCTCCCGTACAAGTAAAACACATTAAATGCCATTTCTCCTAAATTGTACAACATATTTAGATGAAATATGGTACGAGGGTCTGAATCATGAGTATCTAAAGCATAACGGAAAGTCGGCGTTGTTCAATAAGTGCCAAGCCCACTTTTTAACAAAATAAAAATTTTGGTTAATAACTCAGGCACAAAAAAAAATAGAAATATGAAATAAAGTACGTTTCATTATTTCCACATAGTCATATTATTTTTTATTTCATCCCTTAAACATTTACCTATGCTAGAGTAGTTGCTACTATCTAAAATATTTAAATTAGTATTGGTTTCATGAAATTCGTATTCATCAACCATTTGTATCTCTGAAGGTTCTTCAATTTTATACTGGAGACAAATATTGTCAAGGACACAACAAACATTCATAATTTGAGCAACCTTCTCAGGTGCATAATGCAGCTCTCTTGCCGCCAACAAACACCGAAACCGAGCCTTCAGCACCCCAAAAACGCGATCTTTGGTTGATCTTATTTTAGAATAGTTGCCATTGAAAAGAGATTCCATTGTATTTTCATCGGCATTTCTGTATGGTGTCAGGATCCATGGTTCCAGTGGATAGCCGAAATTTCCTTATGGATGACAAATTGTTTAATTTTTAAATTCATTTTGCTTATTGAAATATCACATACCTAGGATCCACGTTCTTCTTTCACCATCTTCAAAACTTGTCTTTAAAAATTCTCTTGCTGGAGACATATTCCACACATGGGAATCATGTGCCGCACCTCCATATCGACCATTCACATATCGAATATACATTTGATGGTCACAGATCTGGAACTATAACCGTTAGTAAAAAGAGCTCTATTGACGATTATAGGACTAAAATGTTACCACCATAGCATTTATACTATGCTTCAGTTTCCTGTTAAAAAACAAGTGTTCATTGTGAAAAGGACGCACCACATTTGGATGTGTGTCCCATCCACAATCCCAATTACGCCTGGTATCCCTGACTTTTCATAGAAGTAGGATTTAGCACTTCTTTTTTCGTTTTCGGTCATCGAAAGGCTTATGTGTTTGGGGCACAATACTTTTTCAATGGCCTTGCAAACTTCAGCAATACAGGTAGACACTGTTTGCTGAGCTAACCCCAAGTGGACACTCTGATCAATTTGATTTTGGTAGCAACCTTGACCTAAAAAGGTAAGAGTTGCTGGCAGTTTTATATTCGGTGAAACACCTGTGGATCGCACTGGTGTCCTCAATTCATCTTTTATATTGTCAAGGGCATATTTAAAGGCTTCTTTGTTCAGCCTAAAGTTTTTGACAAAGCTATTGAATAAAAAGCAAATACAATATTTGTAACAAATGACCCATATCCATGTTCTTCAACCTTTTACAGCTGCGAGCCAGCGAAAATTTAAAAAAAATCTCGCGGACCGGCGTCAAACAAAAAAAAAAAAAAACTAGTAAGGGTGTAAAATTTGGCCTGGCCAAACATTAAATACCCTACACTGCAGTATTTTTCAAATTTTGCACATATGGGAGTTGCTACGCCCTCTTGTCCGAGGTCACCCAGTTTTTGTTCAGCGCTTGCATTTATAGTTTTTAGTGTCTGAGTGAAAAACTTTTTCAGTAAAGCGTTTTGAAGCTTTTGCTTATATAAGAGGTGTCACGCCCTCTTGACCGAGTTCGTCTAGTTTTAGCTTGGAGCGTGCATTTATAGTATTTAGTATTCGAGTGAAGCTTGGTTCGATTATCTCAAGAAACTGTTTCAGTATAGCATTTTGAAACTTTTGCTAATGTGGGAGGTACCACGCCCCCTTGTCCGATTTCACCCAATTTTTGTTGAGAGCTTTCATTTATGATTCTTAGTGTCTGTGTCAAATTTGATTCGAATATTTCAAAAAACGCTTTCAGTATAGCGTTTTTAAGCATTTGCTTATATGGGAGGTGCCACGCCCTCTTGTCCGAATTCGCTTAGTTTTTCCTCAGAGCTTGCGCTTACAATTTTTAATATTAATGCGTATTTTGGTTGCATTGTCGTGAAAAAAACTCCTAAAATTGCATTTTGAATATATTTTTTGTATGGGCGGTAGGCGTGTCCGTTGACCGATTTTGCTCATTTTCAATTCCCCGAGCTAACTTTGGTGACGAAGGCAGTGTACCAAGTTTCATTGAATTATCTTGCTCAGTTTTCCCAAAAAGTGTATTTCAACACACAGCCAGCCACCCAGCCAGCCACCCAGCCAGCCAGCCAGCCAGACAGACGGACATGGCTATATCGACTCAGGAGGTGACGCTGATCAAGAATATATATACTTTTCTATATCGGCCACGCCTCCTTCTCTGCGTTACAAACGGAAGGACAAAGTGAATATACCCTGGGTGTAGGGTATAAAAATACAAGTGTCCGACCGATTAATCGGCTAAGATCTATTTCAGCTAAGGCTTATCCGAACAATGCAAAATCGGCACTAAGTGTGTTATCTTTGGCCTAAACAAAACTAAATAGCCTATAGTGCTACAAATTTAATATAACCTGAAAGTAGGGTATAAAAATATAAAATGAATGAACCTTTGGCTTCGGCTTTGGCTGAAGGTAATAAATAAACCGATTAATCGGCTTTGGCCAAAAAGTGACCTTCGGTCCAATTTTTAGAAAAAAAAGTCATGAAAATTCTCTTAAAAAATTGTTTCTTTTTTTTTTGTACCAAAACAGCAACAAATTTAATTTTTGGACCAAAACTTTTTAAGGATATAATGTTAGCCTAAGTTGACTTAAGGACGTCTCCAAAAAGATCAGTAATTTCGAAGTTATGGGCAGTAAAAGCGATTTGGCTTTTTAACGTCCATTTTTCAATCTTAGATCGGTTTTTTTACTACCTATTTTATGAAAACAAAACCACAACTTTGCACATATGGCTCCTCTAATACATATTCATATTAATACCAACTAATTACTTTAACTAAAATTTAATTTTATTAAATACATCAACATTTTTAGTTAATGCGACATTTGTTACTTTCTTATGTTTTAATAAGTATGATATAAGTATTACATTGTTTCAGAATTGTGTCCGCAAAACGAAGTGCTGCATTTACACTCAAAAGGCTCCTTTGCTTAGTTTTTATTAAGAACAATAGCCGTATTCACGATCTTGTTGCATCGTAGCAAATGCAAATTTGCAAGAGTAAATAATTGTGAGCACACACGGTTGTAAATGGATATTGCAAACGTTTCAGAACAGCTGTTTTTTGTTTTGCTGTGTCAAATATTTTTTTAATTGAAAATTTATTTGATATCTTATTTTGATTTAAAAGAAATTTTACTGAATAATTGTGCGTTAATTAGAAAAAAAATCACAATTTTATTAATTACATACAATGTGCTTAATGCAAACATTACGTAGAAATCTTTGTTAATTAAACCAAAACGAAATAATTGAAATTTATTTGTTTTTGTTTACATTTTAATTTCAATTTGTGACAAAAACAGTTGTCAAAAACATAAAAGTCATTAAGCAATTGTGCCAATCACAAATGAAAAAAATAAAATCAGTCACAATAGACTATTGAAAATCAATCGTGCAATAGGTTTTTGTGTTGCAAATTTGGTGTTGCTTACAAGACTCTTGCTTTTGAAATTTCAATAGAATTTGTTTTTGTATTTGAAAATAATTTTGCATTTGCTACGATGCAACAAGATCGTGAATACGGTTAATGTTGTAAAAGCCTTTTCACATAGACATTAAGTTGAAAAAACGACCATAAGTTCAATAGCTTTATAACAAAGCCATGGATATTCTTTATCGAGCGATATGCAGAATTAAGACAATGGTTGCATTTTATATCTGGATGAAAGAAAAACTTTAGACGACAATTCGATTACTTTCTCCTTGTCACGAGGATGAAGTTCACATGAACTTACGTCTTCCAAAAAAAGGATTATTAATCCAGAGGTTCCATTTTCATAGATCTTCAGTTTCAAGGAAATAATCTCAAAATTTTTCAGCTAACGGTCTTTTGCGGACCGGTAACAAAACGCGGCGGTTGAAGAACACTTGTCAATATTATACAAACATCTTATCGCTGAGGCTAAAGACATCGGATTTATCCCAAAAAAACCTCCTCTGAACTCTTTCTTCCGAGTTGTCTTCATCGCTAAGCCATATTTTAATTGAGTCCATTTTGTTTTATTTAAAATTACTAATTTAACCGATTTCACAATTTGAATTTTAATATTTTTTTCTTTTGTTTACGTTGCTGTTTTCTTGAATTTTTGACATTTTTTCTAAATGATGTATACTTTTTATAAATATTTAAGGGATATTAAAATGTGAACATTTTTGCTGATGCGAACGAGTTACAGAGTTTGATTTTATTTTCGCATCGCATCTGATTTTCGCATCGCATTGATTTTCGTATCGCATTACAGAGTAACCCCCTGATTTACGTTGGAATCAACAAATAATGGATGCTGCGAAAGGTGGTGCAAGTTGTCTTGGATTTCTTAAGAGATGTAAATTGTTTTTCTCTGCTTCTGACTTATCAACGATTTACAGAACCTACATTCGCCCAAGGCTTGAGTATAATTCTCATGTATGGGCTGGTGCTCTAGCATCATGCTTAAACCTACTTGATCGCGTACAGCGTCAAGTCAATTGATTGGTGATCAATCAATTAGCAACCAATTAACTTCTCTGGGTTAATAACCTTAAAGGACTAAGTCCTAAGTGTTGAAGAACATTTAAAAAAAAAAAAAAAAAACAAATTTACAAAATGAGATTTTGATAATAAACTAAAATTTTGTATTTTATTGAAAATAATTTCAATAAAAAAAGTTCCGAAAAATTTTTCAAAAGTTTAAATTTGTAAAGGTTTAGGATTTCTTGCAGTGTATTACGGAGCGTATTTTAACTTGGAAATTGTCTTAACTACTCTAATTTTTCATTAGAATATTAAATACTATACTTAACTAAGAATAAAATAAGATAAAAGTAAATTTTTATTAAAGAAAAAATGTACTTATCCATTTTACTCTTGCCCGCGTTGATTGTTGAAGATGTTCGAAAAAATATATGTTAACGAAATGTCATTGAAGTAAATGAAACTCGACGATATATTTCCATGATTATCAATCTATTTTACTTATCGTTTAATCAGTGGTCGCGAATTTATTTTATGTTTGTAGAAAAAAACTGACCTACCAACCGAAAACGACAGAAATAAAACGGCAAATTTATCTCATTTAGACAATAATAAATTACAAACAGAAAATAACAGAAAACAAAATACAGAAACTACATAACGATGTATCAAAACAAAGACATGTACTGCACACAAGAGTCGCGAATGTTCTTATGGTAGGGTACCACCGAATCATGACCTACTCTTGGCACGTAACACCTCTTCGCCATCAACACCTTCTCTTACAGTCGGTTCAGTTTTCTCCGGTATCAGTAACCGTCGCAACGCATGCTTGGCTTTTCAAATTATGTGTAGCCTTCAGGGACTTACGTTCACCAACCCTTCAAAAACTGACTCAAGTATAAGAATCAGACACATACTAACCCACGTTGGGCGCCATTCTTGTAATAAACGGGGGTTTTCGTGTTAAGGAGTGCTGCACGCTGACTCAGGCTCCGCTAAGGCTCGTCGGAAATTGGTGGTGCGTTGCACTCCAGCCCTCATTACAAAAAAATCAATAAAAATGCGTGCATTTAATTTCAAAAGTAAATTTACATGAACAAAAAAACAAGGAAACAAAGCCATCTGACACTTAACAATAGAACACTTTCAAACAGGTAGGAGTTAAGACTTCATCCATGGTGCATCTCCAAAAAATATGCACTGAGCAGCCCACCCTTTGACAAAGAGGTCACCGTTGACATACGTTTGCTCTGTAGTTTCATGTATGCCCCAAACTTTGCCAGTGATTCTCAACCTATGTGCCGCGGCACATTTTTAAAGTGTACCGCCACTGCCAGGTTTTTAGGTTTAGGAAATTAAAACCATATGGTCATAATATTTATTTTACACCAATTTATGCATTTTGATGTTATAATGTACAGACTACCTCCTACGTGTGGTTTCAATTACTTTTCATTTAGGAGGTTTATTGATGAAAATGGTGAGTCACACGATAAAAAGTATCAGAATCTTTTTTGTGGAGAATTACAGGTTCTACAAATAACATTGACTTGCAATAACGAAAAATTAACCGTTTAGGAAACAATTTTAAAAAACTGGAAAAAGTCTAAAAATTCGACTTTATCGAATATTTCCGAAACAGTTACTTTTGAATAAACACAAATGAATATTATTTGTAGAACTTGTAATTCCCCACAAGAAAGATTCCTATACTTTTTATAGTGTGACTTACCATTTTCATCAAAAAGCCTCCTAAGGGAAAATTAATTAAAATCACGGGAATTACGGAACAGGCCTGAATATGTGTCGTTGTCCACTTATCATCTGGATCCACTCCAGCCATTGTCTCCTCATGAAAATACAATTTATTCCTGTCATTTAATAAAATTATCGTATGCGTACGACTGCCATAACCGGCTTCTGCTATATGCACATTTAATGCACTTAAGTGTTTTCCCCAATTTGGTGCTCGTCGTTGTAGTTCCTCATCAGGCCAAAATTTATCTCTGCACTTCAGTAGTTTCTGGCATTGTTGTGCCAACTTGTCACGTGTCACTGAATTGGACGTTTGTCCATTAAAATCATCTTCAATTTCTTCAAAACGTTGCTGACCATGACGTATGTGCTGATGGTAAACTATTACCAAAACCAAAGCAGCGACCTTCCTCATATTGATCAAGACCCGGTGGTACTTCGCTGCAAAGTGGATTAAAACAATCATGACTCTTCCATCAACTACGTCGCCTGGGCACCTGCTGAGTATGGTATGATTCTTGCATGCGGTAGCTCAGATGGTTCCATTTCAATACTCAGCTGTAACATTGAACATGGTGCTTTGGACTGTAAAAAAATTTCAAATGTGCATACAATTGGCTGCAATGCTGTTTCCTAGTGTCCATCGACAGTGCCTGAACCAGCATTTGATCAACGCGCTTCAGCACGTTCTGCTGGCGTAAAAAGATTGGCCAGCGGTGGTTGCGACAACTGTGTAAAAATTTGGCGTGGAGATAACGATCGCTGGGTGGAGAAAAATCGCCTGGAGACGAATTTCGATTGGGTACGCGATGTAGCCTGGGCACCCTCTATTGGTTTGCCACGTTCTCAAATTGCTTTGGAGTAGTACTGAGTTGACTACTTGGTCATCGACCATTTTGCATATATTTGATGATGTTGTTTGGAGTGTTAGTTGGTCACTTACCGGTAATATTCTAGCGGTAACTGGTTGTGACAACAAAGTCACATTGTGTAAGGAGAACAATGAAAATCAATGGTGCGTCGCAACAAAATGATCAACGCACTTTGTAAGCGATTCGATGGTAAGAAGCTGCTCATTTATGCTTTGCCGAGTCTTTTTTTTGCTTATCTTAAAATTATGTTTATTTACACTGTTCCCGTTTAGAAATAAAAAGCCTTTCCATTAAAATCTTACAAAACCAAAACATAAACAAATGTCAGCTGTAAATAAAGAAGAACCTAATTTTTGAAAGTGCTATTCACAATGCAGCGTTTTGTTCGACCACAGTTAGCACATTTAAGCCCTCTTTAAGCCCACTTGCCACGAAAACGCACCTAATAAAAATTTACTTTTATCTTATTTTATTCTTAGTTAAGTAGAGTATTTAATATTCTAATGAAAAATTAGAGTAGTTAAGACAATTTCCAAGTTAAAATACGCTCCGTAATACACTGCAAGAAATCCTAAACCTTTACAAATTTAAACTTTTGAAAAATTTTTCGGAACTTTTTTTATTGAAACTATTTTCAATTAAATACAAAATTTTGATTTATTATCAAATCGGATTTTTATCGAAATCTCATTTTGTAAATTTGTTGTAGCATTCGTAATTGTATTTTTAGTTTGTATTTACTTCAGTCTAGTGTTCTATGTGATATGCATTGGTCGATTATACACAATTTCGCTTCTTTTATTATTAATCTAGTTTATTTATACTATATACATACTCGTATATACAGTGAGTCACAGATGTATTTTGCATACGAAAAATTTTCAGACATTTGTATTAATACTCAATTTTTAGCCGTTTAATCCTTAGAAAAGTAATATTTTTTTTATAAACTTCGAGTTAGTGGAACGTTAACTGTGATACCACTTCATAACAATATATAAATAATGAGTTCTTATCACTTAAAAAGCAAAGAAATTATTTATTCATCTCTTTTATAAGGTCACAAAAGTATTTTGCTTTTTAGTAAAATTTTACTTTGAAATTATTTATCAAGTAAAAGAAACTCTTTTAATAATAACCATGGTAGCCCTTATTTGAGGAGACATCATCTAAACATCTTTGCGAGGATTCTATCCCTTTACGACATTTTCGGTCGGTGTTTTTACCCATTTTTCTTGCAGTACTTGTTTGAACACATTTTTTTGATAAAATAAGGTATTTTTTGACCTTTCCACTAGATAAAACCAAAAAAATTCTATTAGATTCGAAAAAGAATATCGTGGTGTTGTTTTAATCCTTTTGGTGTTGTACAGAAGTGTCCCAGGACGTGTATTTAGGGTCATTGTCTTTTGAAAATCAGAAGTCATCTTGTGGTAAGCCCATTTTTTAAGTACTGGGTGCAATTTTTTTTTGTGGAATTGGACTGATGTTCATGTCTATCTATATTGCCACCGTTAAGTTTAAGTTTCCCCATTCCATGAGCCAAGAACAGCCCACGATACACCATTATGTAAAATTATTGTTTTTAAGTTATAACAGTAAAGGGTTTTATTTGCTTTATGCCAGACCATGCGGCGTCCATCGGATCCGAAAATATTAGTTTTGCTTTTTATTGGATCCAATAATATAATACATTTTATTATTAAAAGAGCCTCTTTTACTTGATAAATAATCTCAAAGTAAAATTTTACTAAAAAGCAAAATACTTTTGTGACCTTATAAAAAAGATGAATAAATCATTTCTTTGCTTTTTAAGTGATAAGAACGCATTATTTTAATATTGTTATGAAGTGGTATCATAGTTAACGTTCCACTAACTCGAAGTTTATAAAAAAAATATTACTTTTCTAAGGATGAAACGGCTAAAAATTGAGTATTAATTCAAATTTCTGAAAATTTTTCGAATGCAAAATACATCTGTGACTCACTGTATATTAATTTTTTCACATAAACATATACATATATGTTATTTATTTGCTTAAACTTTACTTATTTACATAATTAATACATCATATTTAAATTTCGTTGGTTTCGGCATCTAATAGAATTCATTGCCGCGACTTTCTTTTAAATCGTTTTGGTTGAAATTGATATGCTTTTGAGATCTGGAAATTTAAGTAGAGGAAGTTCAAACTCCACGGTAAATAGAAGATTAGCTCAAGGTAGAGCTACATCAAAATGACAACTACAGAGACCACTACAACCGCAACTTCAAAAGCTCCTACTGTGACTAATCAACTGGTTACCTTGGCTAGCGCAACCTTGCCCACTAGAAATATACTCAATACCAATGGAAGCACAAGTTCAGGCTCAAATGTAACTAATACTACTGTACAATCTCCACCGTACAGCAGTATTGCTGCACAAGGGGTAAGGGAAGCATTTGGTCAGGCCCGTCAGCATGAGTTTCCAACTCAACCAACTACTAACGACCAAAAAAGTAAATGAACACGGCTTAACGCTTCGCGAATATGTTAGTGCGAGCTCTGGTTTGGTTCAAGCTACTGTGATGCAAGAAGTTGAGGCATGCATTCGCCGACTTGTACCACGAATTGTGACTGAGGCCATGCAAGCTAAAGAGATCGTATACAACATGACATCACCCTCTTTAAATTCGTTCTATGAACGAGAGAACGCTGCTCACGGTAATCGAAATGGTCCTAGGGTTAATCCTTTGCCGACAAATAATGTCCAGCAACCACAATCTAACGAAGAGCCACAGATTCGACAAAATAATGGCATACCATATCAAGAACCGTTGCAAAATCTCTATCAACAGTATCCACAATTTAATCAAAATCGTAATATGTCCAATGCATATTTCCCATATAGCCATGCTAACGTGTTTAGGCACATAGATATGAGCAAGTGGGGTATTTAAATTCGATGGATCTTTGAAATCAAACTCCATCGATGACTTTTTTTTTCAAGTTGAAGTGCTTAGGCAGGATTTCGGATGCACTTGGGATGACCTAACAAGAAATGTTCATCAGTTGCTTATTGGTGAGGCTTCTGAATGGTTCTGGGGGTACCGAAGGCAAAATTCAAATATTAATTGGGGCTCGCTCAAGGCAAACTATGCATGGGAAATTTAGACGTTTTGACAGTGACTACGAGATACAGCGCAAAATAATGGAAAGACGACAGATAGGTCATGAATCCGCCGAGGTTTACTGTAAAGCCATAATCATTCTTAAGAATCAAATGCGTGACTCATTTCCAGAATTTGAGTTGGTTAAAATTGTAAAAGATAATCTGAAAGATGGTATGTCACAGCTCATATTTCCAATGTCCATTCACTCAATGGATAGATTGCTGGAAGAATGAAAACGAGCAGAGAGAAATATCTCGAAACGTCAGAAAGAACGCGATCATTTTCGTGACATTCAGTCTAGGAAAGTACACGAGTTAGAGTATGAGGACCCACAGGAGAATTATTTTGAGGTAGAAGCTCCGAGCACACAATACGAACAGAAACCAAAGCAACAGTTAGTATGTTGGAACTGTCGTAAAAGTGGCCATGGGTTTTTTGAATGCCCACCCGCTCAAAGAAATATTTTCCGCTACCGATGTGGTGCTGAGGACGTTATCACCCCAAATTGTATTCGTTGCCAGGGAAACGGGCAAAAGTACATGAAACGAGCTGGTGTTTCTTGTCAGGATCTTCAGAACCAGCAGAAATAAATCACCACGAAAAGTCAAGTTTAAATGAAAAGAAATTTCTTATATTGTCAAATAATGATAGGAAAACAGAACTAGAACTAAAAATGAATTTAGATGTTACACGAAGTTAGGATTAGGAAAAACAAGTTTAGAAGAACATAAAATAGACACGGGAGACGCTGCTCCAAAAAAGATGCGGTATTTTCCGATTTCGCCAGCCGTCCAAAAATTAACTTACGCGGAGTTAGATAGGATGCTTAGTCTCAGTGTTATCGAATCAGCCACTCAAGCAAGCTGGAATAATAGAACGACGCTTGTAATGAAGAACAGACTTTGTCTTGACGCTAGAGAACTCAATAAGGTAACAACAAAAGACGCATACCCGTTACTAAATATAGACGGTCTTCTAAGTAGACTAGGCGATACGATTTTCATTTCGGCGGTTGATTTGAAGGATGCTTTCTGGCAAATTCCATTGAAAGACTCCAGTCGACCAAAGACAACGTTAACGGTACAAGGAAGGCCACATTATCAGTTTACTGAATCCTTTCGGCCTCTGTAATGCCGCACAACGCCTTTTAGACTGATGGATAAAATTATACCGTCCGAAATGAAAGTTCGTGTGCTTGTGTAATTGGATGACTTGTTAATTGTCTCAGCTGATTTTAATAGGGCCATTCTGGCTAAGACAGCAGAAAGTCTTTCAGAATTACTTTCTAAGATTTTTGAAGACTCCCGAAGACATTCGGTATTTTGGCGCAGAAATCTTTTAGAAAAAGCTCATAAATTCACCACACAAAAGCTTTCGTGGTGAACTTGTCAAATTGTGCAAAATAACATGGTTGAATTGCTCTGGTTGCAGCGATAACAAATGCTGCTTCTTCTTAAACTATGAAAATGTCAAAATTCTTTGTTTTGCTTCTAGACTTTTGACAGATAGCAAGAGGCAAGTTGCCGGGTTCTATTTTTTTATTTTGACATGCAAAATAAGTTCTTGCGCGCCACATATAATATTGTGCAGAAATTGTTGTTACATGTTTTTATACAAACTTTTCTTTTCTTTTGCAACTATTAGAACAAATATTGAACCAAAATATTTATAATTTTGTTTTTCCCTTTTTCATTATCACTCAGACAAACAAAAATTTAACAACTGCCAAACCTTAGGCAACAGTTTTACTTTAAAAACTGTTGTTGTTTTTTTTATATTTTTTTTTGCCCAAATAGGGCTCTCAAAATTAATTATAACAACAACAACAGAAAGTTCTGGTCAAATCTACTTTCGGAGAAATAGCCATCGGAAGATCGGGATATAGCTTTTATGAAAACCGGTAAAAGTTCAGAATCCCTTAATGGATTTTAATAATATTGATGTCATATGAAAGGTATTTTAATTTTCGAAAATTTTTACCGGTTATTTTTTTTGCTTTTTGTTAGCAGAGTAAATTTATTTAAACTGAAAATTCTACATAAAATATTTGAAGTTACAAATACAATATCAATGTTGAATTGATATAAATGAACTAAGTGTTTTTAAGTTAAGTAATAATTCGATTTTCAACACCCCCACTCGAATTCTTAATTTACCAATCCCAAACTATTACAGTGATGTAGATGTTTTTCTTTGAATAGTCCTTTTGTAAATATATCCGCAGTTTGGTCTTCTGTTCCAACATCGATAAAATTAACATCACCTCTTTCATATTTCTGACGTATAAAGTGATGCCGAATGTCAATGTGTTTTGATCTTGCATGATAGCCATTTTTGGTTGCAAGATGCAAAGCACTTCTGTTGTCGCAATATATTTTCATTGCATTTGCGTTCGAGTCACCAAGTTCCTTGCTTAAGTTCTTCAGCCACAAGGCTTCCTGGGTAGCTGCTGACAAAGCCATATATTCGGCTTCCGTCGATGATAAAGCAACGGTTGGTTGTCGCTTACTATTCCACGAAATTGCTGCATTCATCAACAAGAATGTATAGCCCGTAACAGACCTCCGCTCATCTTCGTCTGCTGCCCAGTCTGCATCTGAATATCCGGTAATATTTATGTTTCCATTTCTGACATATCGCAACTTCATTTCTTTTGTATTCTGCAAATATCTGAATACTCTCTTAACTGCATTCCAATGAGCTTCACCCGGATTGTTGTTAAATTTACTAAGATGATTCACAGCTTGACATATGTCAGGTCTAGTAGTCTGAGCTGCAAACATCAAACTTCCGATTGCCTCCTGATATGGAATTTCCGCCATCCGTTTTTGTTCAGATTCTGTTGTTGGCGACATTCCTTTTGTAAGTTTTGTATTCGGATCTAGAGGAGTTGCCACAGGTTTACAATCTTCCATTCCAAATCGTCTTAAGATTTGTCTGATATAGTTTTCTTGACTGATTTCAATTTTATTGGAATCTCTTTCAATCTTCATACCAAGACAAAATTTTGCGTTGCCTAAATCTTTCATCTTAAAATGAGTTGTTAAATAATCCTTGATCTCAATTTTAGCTTGTAAGTCGTTTGAAAAAATCAACATGTCGTCTACATATATAGCAACATATACACGTATGTTTCCATGTATTTTGTAATAAACACATGGATCTGTTTCAGAACGAGTTAAGCCAAAATTTTTCAATTCCGAATCAAGCTTAATATTCCAAGCCAAACTCGCTTGCTTCAGTCCATACAATGCCTTTTGAAGTTTGCATACTTTCTTTTTATTTTCATCTTCAAAGCCTGCTGGCTGTTCCATATAAACTTCTTCCAACAAATCGCTTTGAAGAAATGCAGTAACTGCGTCCATCTGATCGATTTCCATATTGTATTTCACAGCTAAGGCAAACAGGTAACGTATCGAGGTATATCGGACAACAGGAGAATACGTTTCTTCGTAGTCAATACCTTTGCGCTGACTACAACCCTTTATAACTAAACGCGCTTTGTACCTTGTGTCTCCGTTTCCGCCTTTCTTCAGTTTATAAATCCATTTACACTTTATAGCTTTCTTATTTTCTGGTAAGTCAACTAAAGTCCATGTTTTGTTCTCTTTAAGTGAATTACATTCTTCCTGCATCGCTGCAAGCCACAATTCTTTGTCATTCCGGTTCATAGCATTTTTCAAAAGAATACGGTTCATCATCATCATTATCTTGAAAAGAACCACACATGCAATTTAAATTTCTTGGCTTCGGAGTTCTTGATGACCTCCTCAATGTTATTGATTCTGGGACGGTCTCATCAATATTGCTGACCTCATCCCCCACTTCATTCGATTCTCCACAGGCTGATGAGAATGATTCTTCGTTAATATTGAGTGCGTCTTCTTTTTCTGGTTCTTCAGCGTCACAGCTTATATCCCCCACTACTTCCGTTACCTCTGTAATTCTATCAGAGTCAGGTATTACTTTCTCACTATTTACTGGAAGATCTATCCATTCATGCGTAGCATTTCCTTGACCAGCATTGAACGAATTTTCATTGAAGATAATATCACGACTCAAGAATATCTTTTTGCTTTTTGGATTGAATACTCGATAACCCTTGGAGTCTTCAGCATATCCCACGAAGATGCATTCCTCGGTTTTGTAGTCCCATTTTCGGCGTTTTTGTTTAGGAATATGAACTAAAGCAAGACAACCGAACACTTTTAAATGTGATACGTCAGGTTGCTTACCTTGCCATAGTTCCTCTGGTGTAACCGCCATGCTTTTGTGTGGGGATCTGTTGACCAAGTATGCTGCAGTGTTGATTGCTTCTGCCCAAAATTTCTTTGACAAGTTTG